>JACGCM010002762.1:0-600000 GCA_014058105.1 Kingdonia uniflora | reverse complement strand
CTAGCTTATGGTACCAAAGTTTCCCTGCCCACTCAGCTTGAAGTGCCAATGCATGACCCTAACCACCCCAATTAATATAACGAATTCAAACTTAGATACAATATATTATAGGTTAATGAAACCAGAGACCAAGCCATAGCTAACCTTGGCCGTTATCATCTCTCTCTAGAAGTCATACAACAAAAGGGTTTGACCACGCAGCTTTGATATTGAAGATCTAGTACTTCGACGAGTCATACCCTCTTCAAAGCCTTGCAATACTGGCAAGTTAACCAAATCCTAGGAATTACCTTTTGTCGTTTATGAAAAAACTAATAAAGGATCCTATTATTTGATGACAGAAGCTGAGGAGCCTCTATCCATCCCTTGAAACATGATGTAATTAGTCTCATACAACAGGCCGCGGCCACCGCCTCGCTCAACTGATGTAAATACAACATAATCAATAAATAACTTTTTCTCCTCTAAGCTTCATGTCATGTCTCCAGTGAACTTCTTGAGTTGCTCAAACCTAAGTATCATCACGACCCTTTGACCCGACTGATACTTAGGGGTGACCTGAATGTTTATCAAGGTCCCAATTTGAGCTAACCCAAGTGGCATGAATGGTCGACAGACCGGACACTCAGGGATGTATTGGGGTCGGCCACATAATGCTTCGTTTAGGATCAAACCTACAGATAGATCCGTAGGTCACTTTTAAAGTCCAGTGAACTTCTAGAGTTGGTCAAACCTAAGTATCATGTCAACCCTTCGACCCAACTGATACTTAGGGGAGACCTCAAAGTTTTTCACGGTTTCAATTCAAACAAGCCAGAGCGGCATGAATGGTCGATAGACCGGACACTCAAAGATGTATTGGGGCTGACCATATAATGCTTCATTTAGGTTTAAACCCGCGTATAGACCAGGGGGTAACCTTTGAAGTCCAGTGAACTTCTTGAGTTGGTCAAGCCAAAGCATCATGTCAACCCTTCGACCTGACTAATACTTGGGGGCGACCTCGATGTTTTTTAAGGATCAAATTCAAGCAAACCCGAGTGGCATGAATGGTCGACAGACTGGACACTCAGAGATACACTAGGGCCAACCACATAATGCTTCGTTTAGGCTTAAACCCGCGGATAGAAATACTCGAGGGTGACCTTCAAAGTCCAGTGAACTTCTTGAGTTGGTCCAACCGAAGTATTATGTCCACCCTTCGGCCTGACTGATACTCGGGGGTAACCTTGAAGTTCTTCAAGGCTTCACTTTGCGTCACCTAACTTTGGCTGGGTCATCCACATCATCGGTCATCTGCTCACGAGCCCTCTTTCACAAAGTTGTCTTCGCTTACTGCACTATCGAAGCTTCATCCGTGGCTTTACCTGTACCCTTGGTAGCTTGTCGAGGTACATCGAGAACAGTCTCAGGTACACTCGACCATATCGTCCCTGACCCTCCTTGTCAAGACCTCGGTACAAAGCTCGACTTTTGACTTAATTTGTCGTAATCCATCTCACCTGCCTTCTCGAAGTACTTCCTTCTTTTCTCTTCTTTGAATGCCTAACATCAATTGGAACGTCTCTCAGCAACGTGTTCATCTTCTTTCGTCTCTTTGTCATAATACCCAACTTTTGAAATACAACATTTACCCACTCTTCGTCTTGGTTGATCAATTCATCAATATAAGTCCTCGGGTTCTTCAATGCATTATTTGTGGGATCAGTAAAATAAGAAAAATAAGATCAAATGTTTATTCGAACCACATAATCAATGTACTTTGATTATTAACCAACTTGCATTGTACACCCAATACTTCAGCCTCTGTTCTACCTCCCACTGTGCATTCTCATAGTTCCCTTTCACCACCACAAAATCCATATCACACTCATACCCAATTCGAACAC
Organism: Kingdonia uniflora; assembly: GCA_014058105.1. Lineage (NCBI taxonomy): Eukaryota > Viridiplantae > Streptophyta > Magnoliopsida > Ranunculales > Circaeasteraceae > Kingdonia > Kingdonia uniflora. Next base: position 598,111 of record JACGCM010002762.1, on the reverse strand, counting down.
AGGTTAAATAACCATGGCTTATCTGAATGACACTGAATATGATATATCCCTACCATCTTATTTGCTTTCCTCGAATAGAATAATACTATGTCGAACCGTTGGATCAAAAGCTTCCCCCCGTATTTCAACTCCACATTTATCCCCTCGATAACCCTCATCATTTCATAAAAGTTTCCATTTATTTGGTATGGGACCACATCCCAGAAATTCAATACGTGCTTCACAAGCCTTCGAATAAGAAGTTGTATCCCTAAACGAATTTAGCCCCTGAACACCATAATCCCATCTTGGGAGGAATTCTTAACTGTATGTTCGGCCCTTAATGGTACCAGAATAACATCCACCTTCGTCAACCCATGTTTGGCCATAAATCGATCCAACCTAGCCTGCTCCTGAGGTGAGACCGGCCTCACTGTTATCGAATCATCATTTATACCTTCACTACTATCACCCTCTTCCTCTTCCTCCTCGTCCCTCTTATCACCTGAAGGTTCGACAACATCTTCATTCCCTATTTCCTCTCTTTCTTCTCCTTCCTCAGTTTCCTCTTCATCACTTTCTCCGACTATTCGAGTCCTACGATGACTCCTAGTTGATGCTTTAATACCTAGCACTAGTATGACCAACAGGGTATCTATTATAATTTCTAATACTTCTACATTACTACTCTCACCCCCTCAACCTCGAGCAGATATACTCGATTGATTTCCTTCATCCTCCTCCTCATCTACCAACCTCATTCTCAAAGCTTGATGGGTACGCATTATACCCTACAGAAGAAGAGGATCATCATTAGCGCGATATATTCGAGTATCAAGGTTCGATTTCATAATATTATATACCCTCACTAAATTAACTAATCTAGGACCGAATGTTCGATTGCTCCCCCCCCCCCAATGCCACTTGGCCGAACTTCCAGCCACATGTGTTACCCCCTTCCTCAGTTACGCCATTACAGAGAAAATGCTAAGCAAAACTTACCCCCACCACAGTGACGAAAAGCATAAGGAGACCCAAAATTCAGAGGGCATACTTGTTTGTGTATATCAGATTTATCAGCGACAATGGCATTTTCTTTTCTCCTCTCCAGCAACTTCAACTGCAACAATGGTATGTCATCTTTAAATTCCTCCAAGAAAAATGAAACCACCTCGATTTCGCCCACTCACCGCCATTACCACTCCTCCACTCCCCTCATTTTTGGGCATGATATGTTTTGCCAATATTACCATTTCTTGCTCCCATGTGCGTGTCACATATTTGCATTAGATAATACTTTTTAGCCCTCTCGAACCACCTGACACACTACCCGAAATTGTCAACTCAAGCCTACGTATCACATCCATCTCTTTCCCATACCCAAGGAAACATAATGATGGTCTGCAGCAGCATACTGCTCTATGAATAGTATTACCTATGACATTTCTACCATTTCGGCTATCAGCTTTAGGACTGGAAACCTCCTATATAGTCGTCTTCAATCCATCTTATATATTCCACCATGGTCCTACCCTTCGACCTCAAGCATTTTTGAGCTATATCATGCTTCATTTTCGAATCATTCTCTACATTCTACCACAATCCATTGTACATATACATAAGTTCTTGAATCTTTGGTCAATACGTTTTGTTAAATGATAGAATCAAATTTTCTTACCACTTTGATTCATTTTCATTACTTAAGTTTGAAGATTCGACAATCAAAACTACGCCTACATTATCATCGCTTATAGTACCTATAACGGTTATACTTCCATACTTCGACAATCATTATTTTCATCCAAAAATAAAAAACCATACGCGGGCATACATAATCAAAATAAACAAGAAGAAAGATAAACAATGGAATTAACAGACAAAAAAAAAAAAAAACTCCTTCTACATCCCAACCCCAAAATCAAAGACCACCCTATTTACATACGGGGCAGTTTTTATAGAGCCCTGCCTGAGCCTCGGCTGCGCCTTTAGCCTCCACCTGATCTTCTGCAAGGCTCTTCAGCAGGAAATACTGGTTACTCATATTCGAGCCCAACCACTGCATTACTCTCCACCAGTGCTCATACCGATGCCCACAGATAACTTCCCCTTGCTCTAGCTCTACCAGGTCTGGCAATACCATATCTAAACACTGATCCCTATAAAGTTTCTACTTCAGATCCATCTTTTTCTTCTCCTCATTACGGTATTCTCTCTCCTCCATTCTCTTCTAGTAATGAGTATTTGGAGTAGTTTCCATTATTTTGCTTACTCAAGGAAGAAGATGAAGAATGTTTAAAATTCCCCCTAAGAACCCCTATTTATATCTTAATTAAAGGGCATTTATCACCTCCTTAATCAATACTTATCTTAATTACTTTCCTCAGAACTGCTCACATTCATCCAGTCAACTCTTCAACTTCTCATGCCTAAAAATATTTCTCAACATGCGCCATCTACACCAATTTTTGAGGCCCCTACTGAGAGAGGGAAAATGTAGTAGCCAACTCGCATCCTTCTAGTATAAGTCGAATACTCAAAAGCTACATTAAAGCCTACCCAGAGACTCGAAGCCCAACAAGACAGTAACTAAGCCCACAAAGCCTTCTGAGATTAATCGATCACTCAAAGGTATCATCGAAGATAACAGCTATAGTCAAAGTTGAAGTTAGACGGTGAGCACCAGAACTCTGCATCAGTACCAGAGAGACTTCGACCATGATAATACATAGTTGAAGGGAGACACATCTAACAGCCAACTCACTAGACAGAATAGTAAAATAAGTCACCGGAAAACTACAATATCAGAACTGACTCTACATTTAAAACAGTTGCCCCCAGAGGATATACATGTAATCTGACCTTTTATGGTGACTCGCCCCTTTTCCTATCTCCAATAAATAGGAGGGAGGAGGCACTATGAAGGGGTTAGAAAAACTCTCTCAAAAAAACCCTTCAAGACTACCTTATAATTATTGGCATTGTTTATCTTAATTCAAAATATTCAGAAATCTCTGTATCACGCCTATCAATCATCGTTTCCTCGTATTCTATTACTATTGGATTTTTTCAAAGCTTACCTTTATGTATGTTTGACCTCTTGGTCATCTTCATAGCCATGTGACTCTTGTACCCAAACTATAGCCTAAAAGTTTATTCACATATTGTTTGTAAACTATAGTGGAACTAAGCATAGAAGGTAGTACTCACATGACATGTGTGTAACATATGACTAAGAGGGAGTATATATATGTATGAGTGTATGAGGAGGCTTTTATATCCTTGACACACTTAGACCTTTCTCGGGCAGCTCGGTGGGCAGGGCTGGCTCAAGCTTGGGCTCAGATAATTGGCTCTAGAGCCCTAGGTGGCCCTTTGGGCTTGGGCTAGACTCACCCTATTCTTTTTACTAAAAATTTATCCATTCATTTTGGGTTTGGGCTTAAGCAACTTTGACTTGGCTTGGTCTCTCGTACACGTTCTCCACCCAGTGGTTAGTAGACCTGATCCTTCAGGACACGCACAATACGTTTGAGTAAATAGCTGAGAGATAGTATAAACTTAAAGAGTACGTCTTTTTAGTAATAATGGCCCATACCTCAGAAGTACTAAAGTTTAATTCCAACAAACCTTCTAAGTTGGATGGTCTCAACTTCAAGAGGTCGAAGTAATCTTTTACCTAACACTAAGTTGTTTATGTTCTAGAACAAGAATGCCCTGTTGAACCTCCCATTCCCATACCTGCGGTAGACCTTGATCTTATTTTAAATGAATATGACAAAATCATAGAGTCAATTTTGAGCTGAATTGAAGCTAACTTCAAATATCGTAATTTCATCCTGAACGGTTTAGCAGACGAACTGTATGATTACTATCTACAGTCAAAATTTGCAAAAAACATTTGGGATGTATTACAGAAGAAGCATGATGCAAAATAGACAGGCTCTAAAATTTTTACCGTAAGTCGATATCTAAAGTTCACTATGGTCGGCAATAAGTCAGTAATTACCCAATCAGTAATTTTACCGCAAGCCGATATCAAGTATACGAACATGTGATTGTATCTGAAGCGATACCTCTTGATGAACAATTCTAGTTTACCGTAATGATTGAAAAATTACCGCCGAATTAGAAGGACCATAAAAGTATCCTGCGACACAATTCAAAGGAGCTCACCATGGAGAATACTTGATTACTGGTCCTAGAGTTAAAGAAGAATCAAGAAAATAGGACCAAAAATAGGAGATCCTTTTGGTTCAGGCCAAAGGGAAGGTCCATCTAAAAATTAATGGAAAACCCATGAAGGCTAAGAATGGTGGTAATGGGAACAACCATCCAAATGGTGGTAATCCGAATAACCGTCAAAATTGTGAACACCAGAATCCTTAAAAGGGAACGAACCAACAAGCCCTGCTATATAACGAAATAGTTTTTATTATGTGCTTCAACTGTAAGAACCCTGGACACTTATATAGATAATGCTAGAATAGCAGACCTACTGCTCAGGCTAACATTACCGAAGAGCCCTTAGTGACAATATTCATGGAGATTAACATGGTCGGTGGAATTGATGGGTGGTGGGCTGACTTAGGCGCTTTTAGGCATGTTTTAATGAACACAATTGGTTCAAGACCTATAAGGAAACTGAAGACCAGAAGGTGCTACTTGGGGATTGCGATTGTACCAAGTGCTAGGCAAAGAAGATCTTGAACTGGTATTTACCTCTAAAAGGACAATGACTAAGAAGGATGTGATGTACACTCCTAAAATGAAGAAAAATATTGTTTTTGGCTATCTTCTCAACAATGCAAGATTTCTGCAGACCATTGGTTCAAATCAATACATTTTAACTAAGGGTGGGATTTTACAAGGAAAGGGCTTTGATTGTAATAGAATGTTCAAAATGAGTATTCAAATGAATAAATCTGCTTCTACTTACTTATTATCTTCTTTTAATATTTGGCACTCTAGACTATGTTATGTTAACAAGAAGTTGGTACACAATATGAGTAAACTTGGTATGATCCCTAAAGTAAATTTAAATGATTTTGACAAATGTCAATCTTGTAGTCAAGTAAAAATTACTAAAACCTCGCATAAAAATATTGTTAAAAAAACACAACTTTGGATTTAGTTTATTCTGACATTTATTAAATGAACGGTACATTAACTCGAAATGGTAAAATATATTTTATAACCTTTATAGATAATCATTTAAACTATACTCATGTTTACCTTATGCGTCATAAAAGTGAAGTAATAGATATGTTTAGAACATGTAACAGAGGTTAAAAATCAATTTGAAAGAAATATTAGCAAATTTTGTAGTAATAGAGGCACAGAGTATGATTCACATGAATTTCAAAACTTATATAAATCCTTAGGGATTATACATGAAATTATTGGTCCTTATTCTTCAGAATCTAGCGGTAAAGCTAAACGTAAGAATGAAACTTATACTGAGTTGATAGTTACTATATTACTTAGTTTTGGATCACCTAAATCTTTATGGGATAAAGTATTATTATCTATTTGTCATGTTTTAAACCGTATTCCTCATATCACATCTGAATTATTACCTTATGAAATTTAGAGAAAAAGAAAACCTAATGTTAGCTATTTTAAAGTTTGGCGATGTTTATCCAATGTTCGTATACTTGATCCTATACGAATAAAACTTGCTAGTAGAGCCTTAAAATGTGTTTTCACTGGTTATGCTATTAACAGTAAGGCTTACAGATTTCTTGATATTAAGGATAATATTATCATTAAATCACTTGATGTCGATTTCTTTGGGAACAAGTTTACCTACTTACTGGGGGACGGTGGGGGTAGTAATAGTGGTTTTTAACCTTTTACGTCTTCGCTCCCTAATGTACCTTAAGTAAAAGTTCTTTGAGTTGTTAATTTTCATGATACTAACCCAGAACTTCGTAAAGGTAAACATTTAAAGATTACTAAGAATTTTGGTAATGATTATGTTGTACATACCTTAGAATCTGACCCCAACACTATCAAGGAAGTGTTAACCTCAAGTGACGTTAATTTATAGCAAGAAGCCATTGATGATGAAATGGACTCTCTTACGAAAAATAAAACTTGGGAACTAGCTAACTTACCTCCTAGTAGTCGTTCTATTGGGTGTAAATGGATCTTAAAGAGAAAACTTAAACCAGATGTTACTTTAGATAAATATAAGGCATGACTTGTAGCAAAAGGATATGTGCAGAAGGTAAATAATAATTTCTTCAGCACATATTCCCCAGTTACTCGTCTGATAACCATTAGAGTATTATTAGTTGTTAGTGTTGAGCACGATTTAATTATTCACTAAATGGATGTAAAAATAGTACTTTTTAATGGAGAACTTGACGAGGAATTATATATTGATCAGCCTGAAGGCTTTAAGATACCAAGTGAGGAACAGAAAGTCCATAATCTAAACAAGACCTTATATGGTCTAAAGCAAGCTTAAAATTAGTGGCACGACAGGATCGACCAATTACTTTTTTCAAATGGTTTTAAGATTAACTTTACTGATAAATGTCTATATTATAAAGTATATGGTAAAAGATGTATAATGATTTGTCTGCATGTTGATGACCTTCTTATCTTTGGCTCTAACCTTGATATTATTTTAGAGACCAAAAGCATGCTTAATGATAACTTTGATATGAAGGAACCTAGGCAAAGCTTGTGTAATTTTTGGCATGAAAATCACACGCATAGACACAGGTATTACTCTTAATCAATCTCATTATATTGAGAAGATCTTGAATAAATACAAATATTTTGACCGTGGACCTGCTTGTACTCCTTCTAATCCATTAGTTAAACTTTTAAAGAATTGCGGGTGGAATACGTAAGTATTATTGGTAGCCTTCGTTATGCTACGGACTGTACTATACCTGATATAGCTTATATTGTACGAGTGTTATATATATTTAAAAGTAAACCAGGTTTGGTGCACTGGGGTGCTATTGATCAAGTTATGCGGTACCTGAGAAAGACAATGAACTTGGGTTTACACTATCAAAAGGTTCTTGCAGTCCTTGATAGATCTAGCAATGCATATTAGAAATCATTTTTGGATGATTCAAAAGCCACCAGCGGATACATGTTTAGTATAGCTGGTGGGATGACTATGGAGTCTGAGTTAGTAGTACTAGCTACAGCTAGTGCGGAGGTAAGTTGGTTGAAAGATCTCTTGCCTTATATTCCTTTATGGAGTAGGCCTATACCACCAATTTTGATCTACTCAAATAGTACTGCTGCGGTAGTTAGAGTACAAAGCAATTACTATAATGGTATGAAGTTAGTGATACGCCGCAAGAATAGTACGATGAGAGGATATCTCACATCTTGTACTCACTACGCAAAAAAGAGTAAAAAACGATTTGGCAAGTCAGTCGTATTTTTTCTGAAAGCGACTTTATTTTTGGTCAAAAAAAGTGTCGCAATTTTTTCAGTAGTTTTTTGTTTGTGACTTTTACCTGAGTCGTAATATTGCGACAGTAAACTAAGTCATAATATCTGTTACTTTTCGTGAAATTTGCGATACAAAAGTTAATTAATTTTTTCGTCGCAAAAAAATAACATACGTATGAGTCATAATTTTTGTTGCATATTGTAACTCATTTATCCATTGTTTTATGTGTCATAATCTAACAACTCTAAAATAAGTTGTAAAATTTGTAGCATTTCTCATATTTTTGAAGGAAATGTAAGTCGTTTCATACTAATTTAACAAAAGATTGTAATTTGCAAAAAAAAAAACTTATTTATGAAATTAGAACTTGATGGATTTGAACCATCATCCTCTCAAGTTAATGAGCACTCTTCCTTTTTTGAGCTTATAGTTCTATTAAGGCATAAGAATGCCAAAGCTATAAAATTAGAAATGTATATGGCAAACAGCGTTCTTAGACCGAGCTAGAGCTTTTGTTTCTTATTCTAAACTCTCATTGGGCTCTGAAATGTATATTATATATATTAATTAATAAATATTTCTAATGATATCTTACTTTTATCATTATTTTAAAAGAAAAACTCAAACTTGATTAAGTAACCTACTATTGCAGATCGATATCTATGGCAAGAGAAAACTCATAGTTTACCAATGTTTTTATGCCAAAGTTAGAGACTAAATTATATGTATATATACTTAAAACATAGTAACAAATATATAATAGAAAATTCAAAATATATATACCTTCCTATCAAAGCATGGTATTTTCTAGGATGTCAGAAAACTTCTAGAATTCCCTTTGTTATGATCACCAATTATTCCCCTTGCACATAGTTTTGTAACTTTGTTATCAAACGCTTGAAGCACAGTAACTACAAATGGAAGCAATCGAATAAACCAATTAAAATATAATTATTAAAATGAGAAAGTCATTGCAATATATCGGAGAAAGAGCCACTTTCTTAAACCATACAGCAGTTGCTAGTAGTCCCAATCCCCCATGAATCCCACCTACGATTGTCATGCAATGGATAATGATCTATTTAAGATATATCACCAACGAAAAACACCGTTTGTCCTTTTGAAGTGTTTGATTCATAATGAGTCAATGTTCATATGGTAGTCCAGTAACAACCCATTAAACAAAATTGCAAGAACGAAAGATAATCGATAAGGGAAATGGATAGGGAAAACTCTGAAGATGTTGCCCAACTGATTTGTGCCTCTTATAACTAGCAGAGCTTAAAGCTACAACAACATTACAAAAGCATGTTCAGAACCTCAGTAAAACTATAGCAGAAAGAAGCAACAAAATAGCTTCCTACCAACATTTCCAGTATGTTCAGAAAATGGATGGGACAACCACCTTAAATACAATGACATTCTTTTTAAATCGAGCTCTTCAGGTTAAAGAGCAACTAAACACAAAACAATTAAAGATGCTTATGCAGGCATTCTTACAGCCTATTGTTTATGCAATAAGCATAATAACCGCCATCAGATGCAAGGCAAGGACAATGGAAAGTATTTTCTTGTACTTAACTTTAGATCTTTCCTACCATGTCATGGTAATTTCTTACACAATTTTGATTTATGCTATCTCGGCCTGTCTTTATTTTTGTTGTCAGAAATCTACTTTGTATTTTCTTTCTTTTTTGTGTTCAGGCCCTTCTTATCCTTGTCAGTAAGGATTGGAGTTGTCCCCACCTTGTAATTATCTTTCTTTTGTTTATGTTATTGGGGGGGGGGGGTAACTTCCCCAGTTCACTTTTCAAAACAAAAAAATAGTCGATAAGAAAAAGGTCTTACACACTTATTATCTATGATTATATATCATAAAATCTTGATATTAATAAAGAAGCATATAGTAGTACTGCTTACTAAGAAAGTAAATCCCCCTATATTTATACTATACTTTAAAGAAAAACCAAAATGTAATGCCAAACACATGTTTTTGAATCATAAGAAACTAAGAAATATTATAGAAGAACCCACTGTTTCAATATAAGCTTAGCTTGAAGCTCCAATGATGATAACTCGACATTATTCTTCAAATCATCCAAATTCAAATTACTTACATCGTAGGTAGATAAAAATAGAAAGCAGTAGAAAAATATGCCACAAGTATAACGATAGGGAAATAAAAATCTAAAACACTAGGGAAAAAGTAAAGGGGACAGAGATGTTTATTTCACCTTGCTGATTATTACACACTTTATATGCTGAAGGTCAAAATTAAGAATTCAAGCTAATCCCTAAAGTTGATGCCACTAGTTAAAATAGAATAATAAAGCAAGAAACTGCAATTTCATAAACAGATGAGATTACGAAATAAAAACCCAAATTACAACAAAAAACTGAAATCCAAATCCTATAAACTACATTTGATATTGGATAATTGATAATAATAAAAAATAGATTGCAACATGTACTCTTGCAGTAGGATATGGCAAACCCTCGAAAGCATATACCTAAATTGAAGAAAATCATAGGAGATGAGGTAAATTTTCTCAATAAGTAGTTCAAAAAATAGCTGAGTGCTTTTTTTTTGGTAATTCAACATTTTTATTTTATCTTTTTTTTAAATTTCTATTTAACATATGTTTCATACATTTATTTGACCAGAAATAGATCAACAAAAGCAGATATCTCATGAAGCCATTAAATGTTGATAGCAAAAGGTCCCAAAGCCAGCTTGTAACACTGACCAGAGATGTGTTGAAAGAAGGAAAAAGTTAAACATTACAACACAATAATCATTAGGCTCTTATTTTTGCAAATTGTTAAAACTTTAGAATCTCCAAAAGTAGCCCTATGGAACTTATAATCCGTGAATGAACTGCAAATCAGTTGCTAATATGCCTAGTACGTTGAAGCTAACAACATATTTTAATTAAGAAGGGTGTAGAATAACTTAACTTCGGACAAGCTTCGGCTGATGCTAAGATATATGTTCTTACTTGGTTCCTCAAGAAGTAATGGACTCATTTGTTCAAGTAGGGGCAAGAGCTTTGCTAGTGGTATTCCTGGTCCTGTGGACTGCAACCCCATGTCCTAGAGCATCAACCACTGATCTCAATGATACTTCCATGAGAATCATAAAATCCGTACTTGAAAAGACCTCCCAAGCCTCAACCATCAGTTGATCGAGCTTGCAGATTTCTGGAAGCATTTCAGAATTATTAGAGGATGGAGGTTTCAGCTGCTTGTATCATACAGCATTTTCGGGCACCAAGTATGTTACCCATTGATGAATTCCCATGAAGATGTCAAGTATCTGCATGATGGCTTCACCTAACGTAGTACTATTGAAGGGATCCCTCAGTCGTTTTCCAGTGAGAAATTCTGTTGCCACTGCTTGTATATGTGGAATCAATGTAGTCAGTACAAAGTTGGAGAGATAATCTACAATTGCAAGAAATTCTGGTTGGTCGTGCCTATCAATGTGGTCAGCTTCGTCTTCTAATATGAGAGCTTCTGATTTCTCTAGCAGTATCAACATAAAGATGCCTCCCTAAAATATTAACTTAGATTCTGATATACAAGCTAAGCGTTGTCATTGCCCACGCCGATAAAACTACTCTCGTAAAACTTAGAATTTTGAGTCTTTCCCACAACTCCAATTTACTTCTCCAAAGATGTCAACTGCCCCTTTTCTTGCTTCAACCTATTATTCAAGTGTATCGGATCCAACACCTCCAATACTCTTTCCCACAAATTATTCATCGCATATGGTAATGTTGATACATCAACTATTCTCTAAATATTCTCAAAATGGGATTGCAACTGAACTTTAATAGTTTCCGCAGTTTCTCTCTCGACTTTAATTTCTTTCTCCAAATAAAATAACTTTTGTTTGTGAGCAACATAGAACTTATACAAAACATAACTACTACCGAATACTACCACTGTTGTGAAAACCTTCCTCTTATGTCTTCTCCAAACTGACTTAATAGACAACTTATCTTCAGCTATAATTCACACAAACCCATTACTCAATTTCACTTCTGCCAAAGCCCATTTCTCAATTTTACTTTCTAAGAGACCCCATGATTCAATTTCACTTTTTAAGAGACCTCATTTCAATTTTAGAGAAAAAAACACATAAATGAAGAAGATTTGATGAAACTAAACCCTTACCATGAATATGATGATGGGGTTTCACAATGGGAGAAGTGTGATTCTGAGGAGATAAACTTATAACTAAAAACTCTAAAAGTGTAATCTTATTGTTGGTGTTGAGATAAGAGAGAGGTTATTACAGAGAGATGATGGACAACTGGAGAGAAGATATGTGTTGAGATCGTGGGGAGATTTCTAGCAGAATTAAATTTTTTTAAAATCAATTGTGGGTTGTATTCTGGATCAACAGTTTTAATTGAGTGAAAAGCGAGAAACGACAGTATCCACAGTTAAAATTGCTACGTTTTCTTGACTAGGATAAGAGTCATATTTTTGAAGACAGAAATAACACTAGGAAAATAGCAAACGACGGGGGTTATAAAATTACGACTGGTAATGGAAGTCGTATTCTTCAACCAGAAAATAATACAGTAGTAAGTTGAAAAATTACTATTCATAAAGGTCGGTAATTACATGTTTTCCTGTGGTGACTGTTAAGGTGAACTTTGTATGATTGGAAAACAACTTGGCAGAACCATTGATGAAGAGAGTGTCTCATGACAAAGTTGGGAGTACATCCTTAGGGATGGGATTAAAGCCCATTATAGAATCACAAGTGGTGGGAACCCAACCTAAATGACTAGTAATCCCAAGAAATAGTTTCAATGGAAAAAATAAATCACTGCGATATAGAATCATACAACTAAGGAGCTTGTCACTCCATAGTTCATCTCGCTGCACATAATATATATATATATATATGCATTACATCTTGAAGCAACTGTGAGGCTGAGTTTCTTAAACTCTTAATGAGTTCTATATCTCATTCTTTGAGGGGGAGTGTCGAGCTGCAAGAACACTTTTCATAGACTCACCAAGGTGATTGTCAAAGTGTGGCTACTTCCTATGAGAATAGGGATAAATTCTCTAAAGCCTTCACCTATACAGGGATTAAACATATGACCGAAATGTATTGGCATTTAGAACTACCACCTGGTAGGGCTGTATGTAGTTTTTCTCACTGTATGAAAATGAATAATAAGTTCAAGACTTTGATCACTTATTATTCGCATAGGCTGAAGACTATCCACTATGTAATGGTTTAAGTCTAAGGATACCTTTACTTAAGTATATCTCTATTTATCAAAACCAAACTCTCGTTTCTTTTCTCATTTTTTACTCCTTCCGGAATGTTTTTAAAAGCAGGGGATTGCTGGATTTTTTCAAAACTTGCCTTTATGTAAGTTTGACCCCTTGAACTCTTGGTCATCTTCATAGCCATATGACCCTTGTACCTAAATTATAGCCTAAAAGTTTAGTCCCACATTATTAATAAACTATAGTGAAACTAAATATATAAGGTAGTACTCACATGACATATATGTAACATGTGACTAAGAGTGAGTGTATATGTGTGTGAGTGTGCATGGGGGCTTTTATACCCTTAATATACTTGGACCTCTCTCGGGTGGCCCGGTGGGCCGGGGCAGCTTGGGCTTGGGTTTGGGTTTGGGCAATTTACTCTGGAGCCCTAGGCGGACCTTTAGGCTTGAGCAAGACTCGCCCTATTCTTTTTATTAAAAAGTTATCCATTCTTTTTGGGCTTGGGCTTAAATAACTTTAACTTGGCTTGGTCTCTCGTACACATTCTTTTCCCAAGGGCTAGTAGACCTGCTTCTTTGGAACACGTACACATACGATTTCAAAGCTCAAAACATTTTAGTAAATAGCTGAGAGATGTTATAAACTTAATAGATATAAATACCCTCTTTGTTTCATATTTCAAAAGGTAGAACAAAAAAATATACTGTTCATCTCCCTATCTCTGTCATTACTCGAGAGTTCATCTCTCTCTCTCTCTCTCTCGATTTCACTAAGGTAATACGTAAACTTTGGTACTGAGACTACTGTATCGATCACTGCTCATTGAATCCTAGAAGAGATCAGACCTCTATTACTTGTACCTGGGGTAGGTCAAAATACTCTTTAAAGAATGTGTGATCCACTCCTCGAGCCTTTTTTTACTGCTATTTCATTACTACTGTACTTTTGACCTGCTGTTCGGCATTGCTGTACTTCCAACATGTTTTTCTGTTGGTGTTGTACTTCATTACTACTTTATTTCTATTACACAGAGTTATGGTTCCGTTCAGGGAAAAGCTATTTTACAGGTTCCTTTAATTATTTCTACAGTTACCAATTCCATTAACAACATCAACCTTTAGAAATACTTCTTGAAATAACTATTCATACTCTCACATCTTTGAGTAGTAGTAATGCCCGTACAAAAGTATTTATGCCCATAGACAAGTTACCAGTTTTCTCTTATTTGAAACAGTTTAAGCATCCATAGATTGTTCTCAAGATAATACTTCTAAATTAACAAATTTAAACTTCATAGATATTTGTCTTCTATCTCATTTTGGTAAATAAATAGTCATAGCCCTTTTGCCAAACACAGAAATTCATCAAAAACATGACTAAGCTGTTTTCCAGCATTTTCATAGAGATGCCAGAGGTAATGGCGATGATTTGAAGATAGAAATACTTTCCCAATTGTGTTAATAATAGCGACAGCTTGATCAGTAAAAATTATCTCGAGTTCTTTTTCATTTATAGCTTCAAGAAACGCTTTAAACAACCACATAATAGACTCTGTTGTTTCATCAAGCAATAAAGCACAACCAAATAGTATGGATTGTCCATAATGGTTAACTCCTACAAATGGTGCATACGGTTTATCCTATCCATTTATTTTTAATGTAGTATCAAAGCAAAGAACATCACTAAAATAGCTATAATCGATTCTCGATTTCACATCCCACGAAAACACGCTACATAGTTTGTTATCTCTATCCATTTGAATCGAGTAAAGAAAAGGAAGATTCCTTGTTTACGTCCGCATAAAGTAGTTTAAGAAGTTTTGCGCATCTCTTTTTTTGAGTATTTCTCGACGTTGTCTTTGAGCATAATTGTTAACATCATTTTTTTAAGACTTCAATTCTGAGAACTTCCAGGTTCAGCTCATAGAAATCCATGAATTTTACTAGGGCAAAATTCTATAGTACTCATAATGTCGATAGCACCAACTTGATACTTTAGAATAATGCGTTATGACCTCAATAAGTACACTTTAGTACTGTTTTCTTAATCGTGGTTATGTTCCTCATTAAATTATACAATTTTATATTTTCCATCATCTTGCAATTGAATTACGATGCGCATTGCGACCTGTCGGTGCAAATGGGCAACTATGTTTGGAAATTGGTTCCTCATGTTTTATCCTAATAACACCTTCTTTTGAACAAACAATTTTTCTCTTAACAATTTTTTGCTCTTTCCGCGATCGGTGTGTATTATTTATCCAAATACTAAATCCAATAGCTCTACCATAAGCATTATAAATTCGCAGACATTTTCAGCTGTCTGAAAAATCATGCCAACAACATGATTCTCTCCCCAATAAGTTATCTTCTCATGTACTTCGGGGCCTCTTTTTTTTTTTTGAAAGTGTGAAGTGGTAGGCAGTGAACTACGTTTGAAGTAAACTGCTTATGAAGTGATCTACATATGAAGTTTGTCAAAAATGTGGCCTGTTTGACAGACCAAGCCAACTTCCTACTTTAAATGTACTTCACACCATCCTGTCATGTTTGACTGACCAACTTCCCATAGACCAAAATTGGAATCAAACCATCAAAAACACCACCAATGGTGGGTAAGCAACTAAAACCCTTAAAATTACACTTTCAGTACCAAGTCAAATCCTTGTAACATAAATATTTAATAATAACAACCATAAAAAAAATCAAAATAATAATCACAATTTCATTCATAATAGAGAAAATCATAATATGAGATAACACTCCATAGATAGCCTCCAAAATAAAAACATCCAAGAAACATCCAAAATAAACTCCCAAACTACTAGAGTTCCAACATGTAGTTAAACATTCAAAATCCAAATGGGTTTCTCAAATAATCCGGAGATAAAAGAGAGAGATAGAACAAACCTACTCATTTGTCAAAGTAGAGAGGGTGTATAGAGGGCAAATATAGGACCAAACATGTCGCGTAAAAACTCTGTCCTAGTCACATCAGCCATGTCAATAAACCATGTGGCTATGTGCCTCTCCCTACCAAAGACCTCTATAATAGTGAAGAGCTTTCTCATATCAGACCCTGCAACCCCTCATAACAGCTGCTCATACTCACAAGATAAAGTCCTGTCAATGGTAGTCCATGTATTGATATCACCTCTAAGACAAACTAGCTCAGTAGTAACTATTTCAATAGCAGACTCTAGAACAACAGAAGTAGACTTGGTCATCTACCTCTTGGTCGTGGGCATGGTCTTCCTGGAAGGACAACTAGCGCCTGTTATTCTCTTTAGGTCAGTAGATGGATAAATGAAATTGTAAGCAGACTCTACCTTACTAGCATACTATTTTTAGTTCTTGTCCTAGGTAAGTGGTATTGTCTCTGCCTCTCTAGGAAGATTTATGTTGTCCATGTTACCCACAATGTCATTGTCATCATCATCTACAAGTTACCCAATGTTTGGTGCCCTCTCCCAATTTGTACCATCCTCGCCCATGACATCATATAGATCTTGATAATTTGTCAAGCATTTGCCTTAGTATGCCAGTAGCTTTTTCCTAGACTGAAAAATATATCCATTATAAGTATCTTTACCACAATGAACAATGATGGATAACAAACATTCATCAATAGGAAAAAGGTAATATACCTCAACTTGGTCCAATGTAGCCTAAACTTTGTCATCAGCTGCAGCTCACTAGATCCCACCTAAAGCCACTAAGTCTCCTCAGTTCCCTCATCTCACTCAACAATTTCTTCCAAGTATCCATCCTGCCTCGTATATGTCATGTAGTAATTACTATGCCCATCTTGTCCGTCATAGCAACCCAGACTTCATAGTATGCTTTCGGTTTCTAACCATTGTCTGCTTTATTCCCTACCAACATATGTTCCTTAAATGCATCAATAGCAACTCTGTCCATATGATAATTCTAGATCACATGAGGGGATCTACTTTCTTTTGCAAATTTTAGAGACATAATCACTGCAAGAAACCCCTAATTACACAAACTATGACAAATCCATAACATACAACCCATAATCCAAAAGAACATCAAATCCCATCATACCCACATTCAACAAACCCACAATCGCAAACCCACCATCTCATACCCATGTAAAAAATCTCACATACCCACATTTAACAAACCCTAATCACACAATATATTCTAATTTAACCATGAGTATAAATACAAAAACAACAATTCACAATCATAGTAGAGAGATAGAGAGAGAGTTGTTACCAAAGATGGAGAAAAAGAGAGAGGTTGTCGAGTCATTGGCAAGAGAAAGAGAGTAAAATAGTTGGAGTGATTAGTGGCGGTGACTGGTAAAGGAGTTTGGGGAGTTGCCGGGGGTAGTGGGGAGTGGAAGGGAGAGGCAGCGCAGTGAGGAGTGGAGGAGGGAACCCGATTTGGTCATAGGTGAGGAGAGACAGTTGAGAGAGGAAAGGAGAAGGTCGGTTGCTATTTTTATTAAGTTGAAAAGAGCCAAGTAATTTGTTATAATTACAAAATGAGCCAAACCAAATGTCAAGATAGGGTGGTTACGACGACGATGTATATATGACAGAAGTCAAACTTGGGAAGCTTAATTCACACCAAAATCAAAAAGATTCATTTCAAGGGGGTGGGGGTGCGAAGTTCAAAGTGTGAAGATTGCCTCTAAACTTCATACTTTTGGGACCTTTTTGAAAACCTCAGTAATTCTTCAAACAGATTGATAACAACCAAACACACAAAAACTGGGAAGTTCACTTCTCTTCTCACCACTTCATAGGGTTTACCGAAAAACAAACAGGACCCAGTTTCTATCAATTAATAATAAAAAACTATAAAACAAAAAATTATAATGGGTACTAATTCAATACATTACCTTTGCTTGGTATCGAATTGTGTAAATCGTAGTCTAAAGTCTACAAAGATCAATCGTCGGAGATTGAATCAAAATTTCATGGAGGTTCAATTATTTCTTCTCTCTTTTCCTTTTTTTTTTTGTAATGAGAAGAATTAGATTTTCTTCCTCTTTTTTTTTCTTTTATGGGAGAGATTATTTAGTAGGAGTTATATTTTTTTATTCGGCATCAAATATGTGGGATATTTTTTATAGGTACAATATTTTGGCTAGATTTTATGGATTTTACTTCTATTAATTAATTTTTTTTAATTATTTTTGTGAATTGTGAAAAATATAAAAGTGAATTTCTTCGAATAGGAAACTTGTGTATGTAATTAAGTGATGACTAGATAAATCTCTGTGATTAAAGGAATTTGAAGGATGTTAATGATAGAGGTTAACTGTGGTTAACTACATGAGTTAAAATGAACACATATCTTATGGAGAAGCGCTTAGGACGGAGTTCATTCCGTAGCGCTTAGGGCCAAAAAAATCTTAATCTTTTGTAGTAGCTATTTAATTTGTTTGAAGTTAATAAAATGGATGTTGAAGAATTATTAAAAGCTCACAGTTGTTGTCTTGCTGAGGCATTGGTTTCCTCTATAGAACCAACTATCAATTTTTCTAGTTTTTCTTATCAATCTAAAATCCATATTCAACTCGGTTGTATAAAAAAAATTCTGCATGTTAAGCTGTACCGTGGAAATCGAACTCCGATTCGATCCAATTAACTATAAAGAAGCAAAAGGAATACACAACCAAAAACTAATAACAAGGATTTAAGGTGGTTCGGCAATTGCCAATACACAATAGAGAGAAAGAGCTTATGCAATGATCTTTGGTTGCAATCACAAACCAATTTGATCTCACCAAAGGTGGCTTACATAATTCCTAAGTCTTCCTTATATACTTGGGAGACCTAATACAATTGGCACTGATATCGAGACAAACAAATGGCTCCAAAAAATACTCAAAATTGAGTTTTCTCGATGTCTATTCGAACAGTCTTAATGTTTGTTCGAATTGAGACTTCTATTCGAATACATATTCAAAGTTTATTTGAATACATAGGCCATCTGCCCAATTTCTTTGAATAGACATTGAGTCTGAACAGACTCTTTTTTATTCGAATAGACATTGAGTCTATTTAAATAGACTTTATTCTGTTCGAACAGACAATGTCTCTATTCGAATAGAAATAGACTGAACTACCACAACAATTATCTACCTTAGTGAAGATTTCCACAAATCTGAGCGAAACTTCACCACCAGCCAAATGAAACCCTCTCTCACCAAAGATCCCTAAGGTCCCAAAAAAACCAATGTCCCAAGGAACCCAAACAAACCAACGGCCTGAAGAACCAAAATTGACTACACCAAATCAATGGCTGCCTACATACCACATATCAAGGCGCCTGTAGTTCCCAAAATCTAATCAATCCATATGAAGAATTTGAACCAAGTCCAAACAATGATTGAACATAATTCCTTAAACAACTTTTGTAAACATATCCATCGGGTTATCATTGGTGTGAATCTTTTTCAACAGAATATCACCCTCTTCCAAGACTTCTCCGACAAAGTGATAATACACATCAATAAGCTTCGTATATTGATGATGAACCTGATCTTTGGCTGAGAAGATAGCACTCTGACTATAACATAAAATATCAAGATGATCTATCTTAATACCAAATCGCTCAGAAACCCCTTCATTCAGATAGATTCTTTGATCGCGTCAGTCACTACCATATACTATGCCTTAGTAGTAGATAGGGCCACCGTTGATAGTAGCGGAGATCTTCAACTAAATTGTCATCCGCCCAATGTAAAAACATACCCGGTAATAGAATGTCGTTTATCCAAATTACCCATATAGTTAGAATCCACGTAACCCACACAAAAATGATCAATCGAATTCTGCTTACAAAATTCCAAACCAATATCTACAATACCTTTGATATACCGCAGAATCCATTTCATTGTTCGTTAATAATTTCTTCCCGGTTCATATATATATCTGCTAACCATACCAACCACCTATAAAATATCTGGTAGAGTACAAACTGTAGCATAGATCAAGCTACCATCACCGCTAGTATAAGGAGCAACACTCATATAATCACGTTCATCATCAATGTTTGGAGACATAAAAGACTTAAGCTTAAAATAAGGAGTAAGAGGCGTGCTTATATCTTTTGTGTTCCCATCAATACAAAATCTCTTAAGTACCTTCCTCATGTACGTTGTTTGAGAAAAATGCACCATTCCCTTCTCTCTATCTCTATGAATTTCCATTCTAAGAATCTTCTTCGCATCACATAGATCCTTTATTTCAAATTTTTGACCCATTTACTTCTTCAACTTGTCAATCTAGTTTTTGTGCTTACACGCAATAAGCATAGAATCCATATACAAAGTATGTAAATAAAAAAACTGTCACGTAGCTTATTTAAGTAGACATAGTGGTCATAATAACTCTGTTTGTACTTTTCCCAAACCATAAACAAATCAAACCATTTGTACAATTATTTTGGAGACTGCTTCAAACCGGACAACGATCTCTTCCGCTTGCACAGATAATCTTCCTTCCCAGCAACTTTAAACCCACTCGGTTGAGTCATATAGATCTCTTCTTTCAAATCCCCATGTAAGAATGTTGTCTTAACATCGAGTTATTACAATTCCAAATCAAATTATGCTACAAAGGTCAATAGGATACGAATGGAAGATTATTTCACCACCGAAGAAAAAACTTTATTGTAATCAATCCCCTCCCTTCGAGCATAGCCTCTAGCTATGAGCCTTACCTTGATGCGTATATCATCATCTAGAGATCTTGGTTTCTTTGTGTAGACCCATTTACAGCCAATCGCCTTCTTCCCCCTAGGCAACTTCGAGAATTCCCATGTTTTATTCTTGAGAATAGAATATATCTCTTCCTTCATCGCTCCCTCCAAATATTTAGCCTCGAAGCTGTAAATAACTCTCTTATAGGTGAAAGGAACATCTTCTTCAGTGACTGGTAGTACACAGGCTAGCATGGCTTTCGCCTTTGGAAACACCATGACATTTGTAAGCCAGTCCAGCTTACTCACATTCCGCTTTGGTTTACTAATTGTTATTGACTCTACCACTAAAGTTTCCTTATATGTATTCCTAAATGCTCTACCCTCATCCGTATCTTCATCATTTGGAACATGAACTAGTGGTTTATCACCCGTTTTTACACCGGTAGATAACACGCCCTTTAGTACATAACTTTCTAGACCATGTAAAGAAGTATTAATCTCCACCAGCTGTAAAACCTTACTTGTCGCCTTCTCTTCGCACTTAGAGACATGTGACGTCATCATAGAAGCCTCATTAAAAGTGTCATCTCTGCTCAAAATAATCTTTCAGTCTTTTGTATCCCATAACTTATAGCCTTTCATACCATTTTTCGTACCCAAAAAAATGGCCTTCCTTGCTCGAAGATCTAGCTTACCATCTTTGAAATGATAGTATGCCGGAAACCCAACCAAAGATATAAAGAGAATCATAATCTGAAGCAGGTTCTCTCGACCAAGCTTCAATTGGTGTCTTACCCTCAATTATAACCGAAGGCAACCTATTAACAAGGTAGCATGCATATGTCAAAGCCTCATCACAGAACGCTTTGCCCAACCCATAATTTGACAACATACATCGCAATTGCTCTAGTAAAATATGATTCATGCACTCCGCTACCCTATTTTGTTACGGTGTGAAATGTCAAACGATCCCCTTATCCTAACATACTTGCAAAAATGGATCACTTGTATGCTACTTTCAATTATCCGAACGAATCAACTTAATCTTTTTGTCAGTCTTAGTTTCTATCAACTTCTTCCACGTCAAGAAAATTTCTAGGACTTCATCCTTCCTCCTCATGGTATATACCCACACCCACCTAGAAAAATTATCCACAAAAGACACAAAGTAATGTTTACTCCTAAGTGATGCATTCTTGGAGGGTCCCCAAACATTTGTATGAACATAATCAAGGATTCCACGAGTACGATGGATAGTTGTGCCAAACTTTACCCTTGTCTTCTTGCCTAGAATATAATGTTCACAGAATTTTAACTTGCATGTCTTGGTACCCTTCAATAGCCCCTGGTTCACAAGAACTTTCATGAACTTCTCCCCCGCATGCACCAAACGCATATGCCAAAGTCTAAAGATATCTTTGAAAGTGGTTTGCACACTTCTCGCAGTAGCAACCTTACTAAGAACAACTATTGTACGTACCATCCAAATAGTATAAGTTATTACTTTTTCACACCATTCTCAGATACAACCCTATAGCCTTTTGCTCTAAGAATCCCATTGCAATGATATTATTCTTCATCTTTAGAATATACCGAACCTTTTAGGACAAATATGATAAGTAACACCTGAATCCAAGATTCATTCTTTTGAATCAACAATGCATGCACTCGATGATATAGTAAAAGAAAATTTATTATAACCTTCAATTTTTGTGTCTTGAACAACATTTACCGAAGAGCCTGATTTCCCACATTTCTTCTTCTTAAGAAGCACGAGACACTCATTGGTCTCATTACAAAATACACATTGGTTTTTTGCCAAGTTATTGCGATTTCCATCGTGACCTATCGACTTTGATCTAGAGTTGTTAAAATAAGACTTCTTCTTGTCCGAAGACCTCCCTCTAGTCATCATTACCTCGAGCATTGACGCATTAGACTTACATTTTTCCATCCTCTGGTACTCATGGTTTACCACCGCCGGAGTCATATCCGAGTATTGCAATAAACTTTTCCCATAAGTTATCGTCGTAACGAAATGCTCAAACTCTTAGGGAAGCGAGACCAAGAAAAAAATGTTTAGTTTTTATCGCCAACAATCTCTTCTAGGCTCGCCAAGTCGGCTAATAATAATTTGGTAAGATTATTCAACTGCTCCGACATAAAAATCCCTTGTCTCATGGTGAAGCAGTAAAGCTTCATCTTCAAATGGAGTCGATTTTGGATGCTTTTCACCAAATACATCCCCTCAAGAATCATCCAAATTTCCTTTGCAGAGGTTTTATTCATTGTAAAGTATTTTATATCTTGAGCAAGGCATGAGTGAATTTGAACACAAGCCCTCTTGCTCATTTTCTTCTAAACACTTTTTTTTACCTCATCCGGTTTGCCTTCTAACAACTCATCTAAATCTTCTTAACTAAGTGCATCAATAACCTCACATCACCACATGAAAAAGTTATTCGTACCATTGAATTTCTCAATCTTGATTTTTGTATTGTTAAACATTACTGTAGTATTATTCCGTTTAGGCACCGTCGAAGAACTAGGTGTAATGAAGAACTAGCTTTGTCTTCTTCTACCATTGTTCCCCTAATTTTAATAGACTAATCAAAATCGTAAGCTAAACATGAAACCGAGATAAGTCGACGTTACTGCCATTTTGAGAACCACTGAGGAAACAACCTCGCTCTGATACCAATTGTTGAGCCGTGCCACGGAAGCCAAACTCCGATTCGATCCGATTAACTATGAACAAGCTAAATGAATACACAACCAAAAACAAATAACAAGGATTTAAGGTGGTTTGGCAATTGCCTACATCTACACACAATAGAGAGAGAGTTTATTCAATGATATTTGGTTACAATCTCAAACCAATTTGAGTTCTCTCAAGGCTTTTCACTCCAAGGATTTCTCATAAATAAATCTCACCAAAGGTGGCTTACAAAATCTCCAAGTATCCTTTATATACTTGGGAGACCTAATACAATCGACACCAATTTCGAGACAAACCAATGGCTCAAAACAATACTCAAAATTTAGTTTTCTCGATGTCTGTTTAAAATTCTGTTCGAACAGAGTTTCTGTTGCAAAAAAAAAAAAAAAATAGAGAATTTTGTTCGAATACATATTCAAAGTCTATTCGAATACAGAGGCCATCTGCCGGATTTATTCGAATACACATCGCGTCTGTTAGAACAGAAACAGAGTAGCCACAACACTGTTATCTTGTTGTTTACCAAAAAACTACTTAAGTATGAAATGCCGAATATGATTAGGTTTTTACAAAGATGTAAAAAATGACATAATTTTCTGCTTCTGAAATGAAATCAAGCACAGGGGTCTTTCTTTCTTTAAACAAATTTGAAGAAAAAGGTCTTTGGTAAGATGACTTCTATGTGGATGTAATGTCCCAGATTTTTAGGTTATTTTTTTATTTTATTTAGTATTATTATTATTTATCCTATATGTTACTCGTTATGCATTCGTATTATTTCTTTTGTCAGGTTTGGTATTAGATTTCTTTTCTGTGGTTTAGGTGTTTCGGTGGTTGTTTGATCAGAAGAGTTAGAGTTTTGATATTAGGAGCCCGTGGTTGGATGTTAATAGGGTGGTATTGTAGTTTCGGGTTGTTCTTGTCTTATGAAGATCTTGGTGTTGTGCGGTGTTGTGGGTGGCTCAGGAGGATCTCAGAATGATTTTTGGAGCATTTCCCAGTGGTCGTTCGAACGACTTGGCGTTACTATATATATCATTCTTCATTCTCTCTCCCTCACCAACTTAACCCTAACTTCTCAATCCTTCTCCTCCCTTAAATTCCTCAACCCTTCTCCTTCCTTGGTTCGATTGGATCTTGGGGGAATCACCTTCTTCCACCGAATTTCAGCTCTTGACTCTCGTGAAAGAGAGAGCTGCCATTTTCATTCGAATTCGTCGATGGGTCGCCATTTCTTTACAAACCATAGCCACCACTTTGAACTTTGCTCTCTCTCGCCTTCGAGGTTCATACTCTCTTTCTTGGTTGAGCCGTGGTTTGTGACGATTCGGGCTTGGTGACTGATTTCGGTTTTAGGGCTTGTAATAGTGAGATGTTTGATGGGTTTTGACCATTGTTGAAGAATTGTGGGGTGTTTGATTGGGTTATCGCAGGTGTTGACCGGTGGCGGTGACTGTGTAGGTTGAATTGTTGGTGTTTGGGTGACTAAAATGATGGGATTTTCTCGCAGATTTTCGGTGGTATGATTGGGGTTTAGTGTGGTTTGGAAGAAGAGGATTGGTTATTGTTCCAGGTAGTTGCTGATTCTGTTTCGGAGAGGGCTGCCTGAGCCGACAATTGTGGCCGTTTTCGTTCAGAAATTACTGCCCAGATTACTGTTGTTCTTGAGGAAGAGTAAGGGCTGCTTTTACCCTCTTCGAATGCCGGGAGAGTGATTGTTGGGCGGCTGATTCGGTGGGTTTAAAGTGGCATATCTTCATGTGATTGTGGGTGATCGGAGTAGCGCAGCGTAGCGTGGTGGACCGTGGGTTTCGATGCAGTTTTGTAACTGAATTCAGACGTGGTGCTGATCTGAAACGCAGTTTTCGGGCGGGCATCCTTTGCTAAAATTGCAATTGGGCTCCGTGCCTTGACAGTGGTTGATGTTTTGGTGTTCCTGGTCCTTTCCGTGATTGATTTGGAGTTCTGGAAGTCAATTCGCGGACCACATTTCCGTTGGGGTGCAGTTTGGGCAGTTTCGCCGAGATTGTCGTTCCGAGCGTGGTTTTGTCAGGCGAGTTTTATCTTCCTAAATAGCTAGACTATTATCCTGATTTGTGAGTTATAGAAATGTCAGTATAACATATAATATTTGTAATTAGGTTAGTATATAGGTTAATTGCTTAGGACACTTTACTAGTTATCCGTTTAGCATAACTTAGATGAGAGAATTTAAGGGTTTGATAAGTTACTAAAACCCACAATAATGTGAGTTTAGTTACTTGATAGAATCCCTAGGTTATGATTAGCCAGAGGAGGTTATTCTCTGTTGTCATCGATGTGACGATGACTCCTGAGATTCCTCTTTGACCAATTTCATTCAGGGTGGTTATCCCGAATCTTTTCTTCATTGAGGTTGAGAACAAGGCATTTCTCAGTGTTGCGACACCTCAGCGTTGCTGTATATATATATATAATATATGGAGTGTGGAATTTTTGGTTAGTTATTAGGGTGCCCAGCTTGTTTCGGGGCACTAGTAACTTTGTTTGACGATTAAAGAGATATATGGACGGTTGTGGTTTAGTCGCCATTTCTCTGAGATAGTGTAGTTCCGAGACTATAGTTCTCACCTTATAGTATAACACCTCGGTTAGCTTGTGTTGCTGAATTTGGTTCTAGGGTAGTCTTGGGGCGGCATAGCTTTAGTAAGACATGGTCTTCAATTCGTAGCTCGTCCTCTTCCCTACTATTGTTTTGATTAGTCTTAGGACTAGTGCAGGTGTACTCTGTGTTCTCGAGGCCTTGTCCTTGAGCACTGTCGCCGCGATTGGTGGTTGTGTGGAATATTTGATTCCAGGTGAGAGTGTGGTATCTATTGGACTATTAGTTATTGGTGGTGAGCAGACGGCTTGTCCGTGGTGGTTGGTCATGGATGTTGAACTTCCGATAGCTTGTCTTAGGATTATTTGCTTATTGTGTTGCGACACTTATAATCCTCATGATTCTTAGAGCTAATAGAGCTTACTCGTAAACCTTCCTTCCCCTGGATGAGACTGTTAGGTTTGTGTTCCTATCCGTCATCTAAGAGGCAGCGAGACAGCATGGCGAAGTGAGGTACGCGGCTGAGCAAGGTGGCTTATGATGTCGTATGTCACCTGAAATGTGGGAATGCGGCTGAAACCTCGTGTTGAATCCGGTTCCTGTACATCCGTGCTGGTGACATATGTACATGATTTGGGAGATTGTGAGGCAGTTCTGTTATTGGGGATTTTTGACTACTTGTTGGACACTTGTAGGTCACCCCATGAGTACTAGTCTTTGTTGACAGCTAGAGTATTGTTCTACTTGATGGGAATCATATTACTTTGAGGAATCTGGACATACTATGCAATCTGGACATACTATGAAAATCTACCAACAGTGTTTGTAAGGAACTACAAGTTTCATGTGTAATATCTCAGGCACGATAAGCACATAGTTGCGAACAAGTTTTCTTAATAAGGAATGATATAAGCCTAGACACACAAATGCATCAAACAAACAAATACATGACATACTATGTTCAGTTTGCACATAGTCATAGTAACACAGAAAATCCAAAACAGACATCACTTGTAAAATTGCGATGAAGCTGGAAATTTCAGAAACATTGGTCATTCGGAAAAGTTACCTGTATATATATATCCAAATCAGGCCAAAAATGAAAAGAAAATGTATCTCCAACCCTATTCATCCTATTATAAGTATGTCACTTACAACTGACTGACCTCGTAAATAATTTAGAATATATTGGGCAAATTCATTGAACTTTCGCCAATCCTATCATACGTTGATGCCGACGAGGTTGTCCTGCAAAATAGCCGAAAGCAATCATATTAACCAAACATTAATAGATTCAAATACAAGATTCAAAACAAACATAAAGAAATTGGGAAGACCAAACAAAAAGTAGGCTAAATCTGTGGTGAAGGGGAGGGAGATTACAGGAGTAGATGGTGATAGATTTCTTTATGAATTAAAACACAGACCCGAGATGTACCAAATTTTTGTATGTACAAAAATGCTTACCGGAGATGTAGGAATGTTTGCTCCGAAATTGTCTGGGTATACTGACCACTTTGTTGACTTACTGCTGGGTAGTAGATCTGCGAGCTAAAATTGTTCAAGTTCATGGCCTCGTATTCGTTGGCTATTATGAGAGCCATCTGCTGTTCTCTCTCGGTCGCATCCACCTAAGCATCAAGAAAATGTTATAGCAGTTTACTTGTCTGAGGCTACTCTTTTTTATGTTCGAATAGACTTTGGGTCTGTTCGATCAAACTTTTTCGAACAGACTTCGGGTCTATTGGAATAGAACCACCCGGAACCTTGATAGTTCGAATAGACTTGGTTTTTTGTTCAAATAAAATGGGTCTGTAATTGTCTCTTCGAACAGACATCGGTAATACTTAATTTTGAGATTTGTTTGGAACCCTTGACTTGCCTTGAGATATGAGCGATTGTTAATAGTTCCCCAGGGGAACTTAGGTTTCTTTTGAAGCTAACCTTGGTGAGATCAATTGAGAGGAAATCCTTGAGAGAAACCTCCAATTGCTTTGAGTGATTGTAACCTTGGATCTTGAATAAACTCTCTCTCTCTTGTACGATATGGACGTAGACAATTGTCGAACCACCTTAAACTTTGTGTGTGATTGCTATTGTGTATTCCTTTAGATTGTTGTTTGTTCATTGCTTACCAAATTGAGTTGGAGTTTTGGCTTCCGCGGCATGTGACTCAACAACTTGTGCACTATATAATCATAATCTTCCCAGCATGAAAGCAGAAATAAATAGATTGAGATACCTTCACTTGGTACGCATTTGCCGCTTGCAGGTTCATTGACTGTTGTCTCTCAGCAATCTACTAATCCATAAAGATTATTTTACGTTACTAAAGTAAATAGAGTCGGTAACACATCGATAAAGATCGACAGGGGGAAAAGGAGGGAAAATAACCTTTCTTTCTAGATATCTATTATCTTGGTCTAACTCTGCTTCCTGCAATATTATGCGCACCTTTTGTAAGTAAGGGATTAGGTTTGTCAAGAAATTCAAACATAATGGCAAACGTTTGGTAATTAAAGCTTCTGACACAATTAAATATTGTTTTAGAGAGTGATGGAAAGTTATTTGCAGAGTACGTAGATAGTTACCCTCTTTTGCATGTATTGGAGCTCCTCGAAAAATTTCTCATTCTGGTCAAATTTGAATACCGCTAGTGAGAACAGCGTATGAACAACATAAAGTGGGAAAAATGATAAAGATTCACGGGATAAAGACTAAATGACTTTAACCTTCTTGGATCTGATTCGGTTGAGGCTTTTCTCTAATCTAGTCTCCAATTGTTTAAGCTCTTTAATACTCATTGAGCCAATTGCAACTCCCATCAAATGCCTAGAAGAGATCAAAGAAAACATATATTATTAACATATTTTATTTCATTTAATTGTATCAGAAGTTTAACACCAATTCAGAGCATCTGATCACCTGTTTGTGTTTTCTAATTGTGTAATCTGTTGGCGCATTTTGATGGCCTCTTGCTGGTAGAACTGCATTAAATATATTTTAAGAATATCGTTAACAATCTTGACATTCTTTATATGCTTAGTATGCCAAAATGGATGAAAGCAGAAATGTATTTCTGACATCTATATCGGCTGGAAAAAATTAAAACAACGGGTGCCTACCCTTCTGCACATATTCTTTATCTAGAGACTAGAAGGATTAAGCAAGCGAAACGATGTAAGGTTAATCCTAATTCTTTGGACAGTGTAATTAAGATTTAGCTAATATATATTGAAGGTAGCCAATTAGCTGGATCGTGCACGTTGCTACATGTTAATATATAGTCCACCAGTAAGTACATGTCGATATGAGCTACAAAATATGCTTGTGCTGCAGTGGGATATTCTGCATTATGTACCTCAACCGACTTGGCACTGCAAATTAATGACCAAATCAATTTATCTGTTGATTGATTCCTCTAAGAAGCATTGTTACTTTAATTCCAATACTTCCATCCATGATAAACAATTTAGCTAATGAATTTATTTCCAAATAGTGTGTTTATTATTTGACTAGAGTAGAATATAGCTTGCAATAAGAAAGGACTAGCATAATTGAAATTCAACTGATGATTCATTTGTAGAAATATGCACACAAAAAATCAAATAGTTATACCTGAGTGTTGGCCTGAGAAAGAGAGATGGCACTGTCGGAGGACTGTCCATGATCCTTCTTATACCTCACAATTATTCCTTGCATACTGCTCGCATTACAAAAACCAAGTTCATACTAGTTCAGATCTCAGCCATGGAGACATGTTTAGATCATGCTCTCAACTTTAAAGAGAAATGATAGTAATCTAAAATCTAATGATGACTGCAGAACAATCATATAGATCAACCTGATCTAATCCTTAAACCCAAAAACAACAGCACATCACTGAGTGATACCCCTTTTTTTTTCTTCTGGATACCTGTAATAGTGTAATTCCTTGGTCCTGATTCTTCATGGGATACTTCCATGTTGGCATCTCAAGTCCTCCTATGATTGGTTAAGTCATTTCCATGGCTAGATGTTTGCCACGTTGCTTGATGTTAGTACAAAGATTCCAAAGACTGTAATCTCCCAAAACCCTAAATTTCTTCCCAGCCCTTTAACTCCAACTTTTTCTTTTACTGTCCTCTCAGATATTCAAACCCAACAGTGTCTCTCTCTCTCTTTCTCTCTCTCTCTCTGAACCCTAGGACTCTTTATCTCTCTATCTTTTTCCTCCCAAGAGCTGACAGTTTACAGTCATGATTACAGATTTAAGACCCTGTCATTGGTTTTTTTCTCCATCCAAGTATTTCCTGTTTCAGCTTAAGCCTTCAACAGGTACAATATTCAAAGTTTTAACCTTGATGACGGATAGAAGGGAAGATATCTCTATGGACATGGGCACTGAGGATTTGAAGGGAAAGCTTTTGTCTTCTTCAAGATAAGCATTCCTTCACCTAGCTCTATGTTCTCATTAAATCAAATGATTAAGCAGAAAAAATGATAAGAAAAGAAGTGATTTTTGTGACTAAATATACTCCAAAAGCAGAATATATTTCTACCCATTAACCTCAATTTAGGTCTCAATCTCTTGTATTTATACTAATTCATGAGCTTTTGTCTTCTTCAAGATAAGCATTCCTTCACCTAGCTCTATGTTCTCATTAAATCAAATGATTAAGCAGAAAAAATGATAAGAAAAGAAGTGATTTTTGTGACTAAATATACTCCAAAAGCAGAATATATTTCTACCCATTAACCTCAATTTAGGTCTCAATCTCTTGTATTTATACTAATTCATGACAAGCATAAAAAAAAGTGATTTCTGTGAAACCCTCAAAATATGTTATTTTGATGAGACTCTCTTCTAAACATTAATTGTTTCAGTGTTAAGGAAATGTCAAGTGATGAAAAAGAATGGGCTAACCATAAAGTGACAGCTTCAAAGGGTGTTTCTGAGTGAGAGAGAGAGAGAGCCCAACACTGAAGCCAAGCAAAAACTAAAAAGAGGACAAAACCAGAAATTGGAGGACACTCAAGTGATTTTCGGTACCCAGACCTTGATTGATGGGGTGATGGGGGAAGAAAGTCTGGATTAACAAATCACAAATTTTTGCAACATATATGAGGAAAGCACAAAACTATAACCAAGTCAAGAATAAAGCAGATCATACCTAAGAAGACATAGAGGAAACTTATACTAACTCTCCCTCTCAAGTACTCGCAATTCTACCATTCTTACATAACAGCCTCTCAAATATCTACTTACAGAAATTACAAATTTCAAGTATAAAACATGAAAGAAACAACATATAAGAAGAATCAAGCACATCAAATTTTAAGAATAACTCTATGAGATTTGTGTTCCTAAAATTACAAGAAATATTGGACCAAACACAAGCTTAATAGATAAATTTCAAGGCCAAACTTGTTCTACTTCTATTTAAACAATCGATCCTCATAATGAAAGACCCAAATTTCAAGGCCAAAAAATCCTCTATATTGAAAAACCAAATATAATTCTCTCTTTCAGACTACAAAAACATTTAGACCATAAAAATATATAACCATCCCAAAGAGAGATCATCTAATAGTGATTATAAAATATGAATATATATAGTTGGAGAGAAAAGATCAATCACTTGTTGTTTGTGGAGAACTCATAGAGCCTTCCCTTGTTGGAGAAGATGATGAGTGCAATCTCCGCGTCGCAAAGAATAGATAAATCGAAGGCCTTCTTGAGTATGCCATTGCGTCGCTTACAAAAGGTGACTTGACGAGTACTATCTTTCTCTATTTTCTTCATTTCCAGTTTTCCTCTGCCCATCGTTCTTCTGCGAGAGTATTTGCCAGGTAAATGATTTGGGGGACAAAAGGATTTATATATAAGGGCTAAAACTCCAGCAACAAGAAACCAACTGAGTGAAACTCTTCTCTTTTCCAGTTGTTTCTTTATTCTTGTATTCAAGGGTGAAAAGGAGAGGGGAAACTTCTTACTAACAACTCATCAGAGAGAGAGTGAGAGAGAGAGAGAAGGGAACTTTAAGAGGAGATTGGCTTAAGATTTTGTTCTTGGTTGGTCAAAAACTCCAGCTCTAGACCAGTTGAAGTCCAATGTGTGTGTTTGCTGTTTTTACTTTTTAATCAGTCAAGGATCATAATGGTGAAATCAAGTAATTTTTGAGCACTGACTACAAAAAGAGAACTGAGCTTAAAATGAACAACTTAATTTTTGAAATGCACCTATATCTTACAGTCCAGATTCTAAGAATATAACTTATAAGCCCCAAATTTGTCGCACGGTTCTAGAAAAATCTACGCTCCGACCACGACATAACAACTAGAGGGTGCTAGCTGTAAAGGCCTATTGACACTTGGTATGAGTTTAATCGAAAGATCTCAATAAATAGAAAGGCCGGTGCCTTGCCTTATTAGTCAAATACTCATCAGTACGGCCAAAGGGAAGTGAATCCAAAATTAAAGTAGAAGTGTTATTCCAGGAACATATGTTGCTTGAAGATGGAGGAACCGAGGTGACAGAAAGGTTTAAGTGGTGCTTGGAGAGGATTCGAGGTTATCGGCTTAAAGTAAATGGTTCGACTTGAATCTAGTGTAGGATTAGTACAAATAATAAGGTCATAGGAATTCTTAGGGTTAATGAGCCCGTTGAGAATTAGGTTAAATGTAGAGATTACTGAATTGTTCTAAGACAGTAATAATAAGAACAGGGGAATTTATGTACTCGTTGATCGTTAATTACCAACTAATGAAGATCAGGCAACATATCTCATCCATGATCCTTGTTGAAGTACAAGATATATAGATAAGAAGGCCCTTAAAAGTACTTTAAGTGAACTCTTTGTAATACTTAAGTGAACCACTAAAAAACATCTATATTGATGTTGAAATTGAAACCAGATCCTTCAAATCTGCAAGCACATAACATCTATTACACATTAGGCAACGGTGTTTTTCGTATAGACATATTCGTCATTGTCTCAAGGATAAAGAGGGGATTGGATTTGTGGAAATGAGGGAGATGGGCGGCCTAGATTACTTTTACTCTCATTACCTAGGGGTAGTTTCGACAAAACACGGAAAGCTCTTAACTAAGCCCGACTCTTCATCTCTCCCAAAGCCGACTCTTTCTTCTGCTCTATCTTTCTCTCAACCCCGACTCAGCCATGACGACTTCTTCTGCCCATGCTCGCAAGGTCCATCTCTCTCTCTCTCTAATTGTGCCCAAATTTTTACAATTCCATCCCCATTCATGTTATCTCTCTCTCTAATTGTGCCTAATTTTTACAGTTTCATCCCCAATTTTGCTTCTAATTACCCAAATTGGTGTTCCATTTTCAGGCTTTGAGTAAGATTGCTGCGAATCGTATTCAAAAAGAGCACTAAGGATCGTCTTCAAAAGAGATATCCTAGCGATTGTTGTAAGAGACTATGTTGTTGCTGTAAGTACGAATTTTATGTATTTTGTTATGATCCCATGATAATTGTAACCACGCTTTTGGGTTTCCAGGTGGGTGGAAAGTCATGGATGATGATTCTTCATTGATTAATCCATTAATTCCTACACCAAGTTTTGGAAAAGATGAACTTCCACCCACCAACACCAAGGCGTTATCCATCCCAAGGGTTCTCTTATCCTGACCTGCCGCCACCAACCTAACAATGTTCTTATGCGCAAGCAGTGCTTAATGGTAAAACCCCAAACTTTGAAGAACTAAAAGATCATTCAGATATCTACTATTGTTACAATGTTCTTCCTTATGTTTATAAGGTAGATGTGTATCTTTCTATCCTTCCCTGATAGTTTTTTCTTCAAGTGGTTGAAGTATTTATGTACCAAGACAAAATATTGCATTTACTTCCTTCCATATAATCGAAACAAACTATTTTCAGTAGGCATTGATATTCTCTTATAATGCATTTTCCGGTCATTAAGTTCGGCCAAACATTTGAAACTAATGACTATGATTTTCGTTAGGGATTAATGTTCTTTGCAGGGTAGGAATCCTAACAGTTCCCTACGCAATCAAGCAAGGAGGTTGGATTAGTTTATCGATATATCCAGCTCCGTCGCATTCTCACATATATAGCAATGGTTATATATGTTTAGGTAAATTTTGGTTAATTGCCAACTAATTCATCAAGCCACTCTGCGAGTCCGTTGACAAATTCATCCTTACTAATCTTTTTGTCACCACCCTATATGTAATGTCCCGGATTTTCGGGCTATTTTATTTATTTATTATTAAGTATTATTATTATTATTCCTCCACGTTAAGTTCCGCAAATATATTCCGTATATATTCTGCATGTACTTTTTCACCCGTTATGCATCCATTTATTCCTTTCGGCAGGTTTTGTATGTTAGATTCCTTTTATGTAGTTTCGGTGGTATGGTGGTTATTCGGAGGAGGAGGTGGCGTTGTGGCCTTGGGAACCCCTCGATGGGTTGGTGGTGATATTTTCTTGATGTGTTTGTGGTTTGGTGTGGTTCTTGTGAGCCATTGGATTGGCCGAGAGGTTTTCAGAGTTTTCCGAGCAAAGATTTCTTTTCGGGGGTTTAGGCGTTTTGGTGGTCGTGAGGCGGTGGAGGTGGTGTTTATACCTTGGGAAACCTTTGTTGGGTTTGCAGTAGTGTTTGTGTGGTGGTGTTGGTGGTTTGGTATGATTCCGGGGTGTCCGGGGTAGGCCGTTAGGTTTTCAGGGTTTTCCTTCTTACAGTTTCTATTCACTGTTCAGAAAAGATTCCCTATATTCGAATATTTTTTTTATCTTATACGAATATTTTTGGCAGAGAAAATATATTCGAATATTTTTTTATCTTACTAGAATATGTTTGGCAGGGGAAAAATATTCGAATATTTCTGGTGAACAAAAAAAATCAGCTTTTCCTTTTAAGCCTAAAAACGGGTTTTGGTTGTTTTAAAACTTTTTTTTTCTCTCTCTCCTCTCCCAAACTCAAACCCAAATCCATCCCAAGCTCAAATCCTCCCCTCTTACCCAAACTCTTATCAAATTCGTTCCCTCGCTCCAGATTCCTCGCCAAGCTTCGCCGCGATCTCAGTCATTATCCTATGTGAGAAATTCTCTATTCCTTTACATCCATTTTTGTTCGATTCGGCGTAGGGTATGATTTCAAGGGTTTGTGATTGTGGGGGTTTGTTTTGGTTCTCATTGTTGGTGATTTGGGGTTTAAGGCGTTTGTGATAATCGTAGGTATTGGGTTCTATTGTGGGTTGTGATTGCAGGAGGATTTGGTTATTTGGTGGTGGTGATTGGTTGGGTTGCGTACGATTGATGTGGCATAGCGGTTGAGTGGTCCTGCGATTCGAGCGATTTGTTCCAATTTCGGTTTAGGTGGAAACCCTCAGTTTTAGGGTTTGTGATCGTGGGGTAATTTTAAGGTTTTTTGGTTATTGGGTTTTTGTTGATTTACGGAGTTGTAATGGTTGCAGGTGTTGGGTTTGACGGTGATGGTGTTGTTTGGGTTGTTGTGATGGCTGCGGTGTTGCGGTTGGGTTGTTCCGTGATTCGGTTGGCATATCCGCGAGATGCTGTCGTTGAAGCTTCGGGTTGCTTGCTCAGATTGATTTTGCTAGAGCATTTCATCGGGTTACAAGCGAGTTTTATTTTCCTGAATAACTAGATTATTATGGTGATTCGTGAGTTATAGAAATGCATAGTTTAGTACATTATATTTGTGACTAGGTTAGTATGTGGGTTAATTGCTTATGACACTTTACTGGTTATCCGTTTAGCATTACCTTAGACGAGAGCATTTAAGAGTTTGATAAGTTAGTAAAACCTTCAATAATATGAGTTTAGCTACTAGATAGAATCCGTAGGTTATGATTAGCCAGATGAGGTTATTCTCTGTTGTCGTCGATGTGACGATGATTCCTGAGATTCCTCTTAGACCAATTTTATTGAGGGTGGTTTTCACGAATTTTTTCTTCGTGGAGGTTAAGAACAAGGCATTTCTCAGTGTGTTGCGACGCCTCAGTATCGCTATATATATATAATATATATTGAGTGTGGAATATATATATTATATATTGAGTATGGTATTGTTGGTTAGTTATTAGGGTGCCCAGCTTGTTTCAGGGCACTAGTATATAGGTTTGGCCATTAGTAGAGATGTATGGACGGCTGTGGTTTATCCGCAATTTCTGTAAGATAGTGTAGTTCAGAGACTATAGTTCTCACCATATAATGTAGCACCTTGGTTAGTTTAGGTTGCTGGACTTGGTTCCAGGGTAGTCCCGGTTTAACATAGCTTCAGTAAGACATGGTCCTCGATTAAGAGCTCGTCCTCTTTCCGGCTATTGTTTTAATTTTTCTTAGGATTATCCTAGGTGTTCTCGGTGTTCTTAAGGCTTGGTCCTTGAGCACTGTTGTTTTGATTTGTGGTTGGTTAGAATGTTAGATTCCCTGTGGGAGTGTGGAATCTCCTGGACTGTTAGTAGTTGGCGCTGAGCGGGCGACATGTCCATGGTGGTCGGTCGTGGATGTTGAACTTCTAATAATTTTCCTTAGGATTGCTTGCTTATCGTGTTGTGACACCTATTGTCTTCATGAATCTTAAAGCTTACTCGTAAGCCTTTTTTCCCCGGGATGAGGCTGTTAGGGCTGTGTTCCCTTCCGTCATCAAGGAGGCAGCGAGACAGCATGGCTCAGTGAGTTACGCGACTAAGACAGGTGGTTTATGAAGTTGTGCGTCACCCGTGATGTTGGAATCTACTGGGGGGACTGTCACATCAGTATTGGGAAACTGTCACCGTTGAACATTTATTCGCAGAGATTGTCACCTTGGGTGTAGACAGACCTGGTGGGTTCCTGTACATCCGTGCTGGTGACTTATGTACATGGTTAGGTGGATTGCGATGCGGTTTGGTTATTGGGGATTGTTGGCTACTTGTTGGACACTTGAAGGTCTCCCCATGAGTACTAGTCTGTGTTGACAGCTAGATTACTGTAGTACTTAATGGTAATCATATTGCTTTGAGGAATCTTAGAGACTGATGTTGTTTAGATGTCGTAACGGTTAAGTTGTTCTTTTATCTAGGTTTAGATGGTGCAACTGAGTCACAGGAGGGAATTTGTGCTAGTTTTTGTTGCCACACTCTCAGGCAGGTGGTTTTCCTATTGTGTGTTGGCTGTGTTGGCAGCAGTTGTGTTTCAGTCTTTAGGATTTTTGCTCACATCCGTAGATAATATATTCTCTTATCTTATTGCGTTCGGATACATCCCCTGACCCGTATTATATGCAAAATGTGTGTGGTAAGGACTATGGTTCCTTGTGTGTGACCGAGGATGTGAATCTTTGGGGTGCTCGTGACGCCCAGTGTAGTTCCCCCCAGCCTGGTCAGCTTAGAAAAATTATAACTGTATCCATAATGGTCCTTTAGGGTAATCCTTCTTTAGCAATTGTAAGCCCACTTTAGTCATGGGGGATAGCCCTTTTGGTTGGCATCGCTAAATCATTCTGCATCATAACGCATCATCATCAAGCATATCATTGCATCTCTGCATACTTCCAATTCGTAGGTTCTTCTGATATAAATCTTTAACCCTTTCTGCATTATGTTTAATATAGAATCTTCTGTACTTGGGATAATCATAAAATTATCTCATTCCATCATATCATCATCATATCATATCATTGCATTGGGATAATTATAGGATTATCCTAGTTCATCATATTCTTCTCCTCTTATTTGAATTCCTCTTCTCCTAATTAATTTGCTGTGTAATTAAATTCATCTTCCTTCTGCATACTCCTCTCATCTATGCATCTATTCCTCCCTCTTCTGTATCTGGTTAATCTATTAGGTTAATTATTCTGGCTGGTTGCTGTGAGATTTAGGCTGGTATTTGGTTGTAGGCGATCTCGCTCAGCTTGTGATAGCTTCGGGGTTGTGCCTGGTTGGGGTTTGGGTAACCTTGTTGGATTATTATGAGCCGAGAGTGTTTACCCTCGTGTGTGATTGTATTTCTGAGGTAGGTTTGTCGTTTGTGGTGCTGAGGGCCACGGTAGTAATTAGAGTGTAGTTAGTAGTCATTGGGACTGGAGTATAGTTATAGTCTTAGCACTCCTTTGCTTGAGATGTGTATGTATAATTATAGTATAGTTGCATATAATCATTAGACTTGTTATGTACATCCTGTATATATTTAGATATATATATTGTTTATCGTTAGATATTATTATATCCTATTATCATTATTATATCCATCTCATTGGTTAGTATAATCGTTTAGCTATTCTTGGGAGTTAGCGAGCTCGCTGTTAGCTTACTCTCGCATCCCCCTTCAGTGGTAGGTTGTTTCAAGTTTTAGTTGCTGCTGTGGTGATCTTTGGGGAGCTCAGCTGGAGGCTCATTCTCCAGTTATTACTATCTGGCTTGCTACGTAAAGGTTTGCAGAATCTTACGTTTAGATATTGTTATCTTAGTCTTCCGGTGTTTCTGTCTTTCCTTATTACTCTATTGTGATACTATTGCGAATGAGTGGGCAAGAATTTGTCTACGACTCGGTTGTTCATGAGGTGAATCTTTGGATTTCCCGACCTGCACATCCTCGAATCTCAGTAATTGGTCTAGCTTCCGATTACTGGATTTTAGGGGGTGACAAACTTGGCATCAAAGATCTAGGTTAACTCCCATCTCGGTGTCTAGCACTCATAGGTTGAGTTATTCTTAGAGCGAGTTAGGATGATTCATTGGTGTCCTGTGTTTCTTTTGCATGTTTGGTTAGAGAGTTAATCTCTTGAGACTTTCTGCGTGTAGGCTTCTAGAATAAGTCTAGTGTGTAGCCTTTTGCTATAGATTTAGATGACTCAAGATGTTTATCTCGAATCCTTAGAATGGTATTTGATTGGCTTCTAGTGGTAGTGGTTTCCCTATTTATTTTGGTGTTAGGTTTCGACTTCAGATTTATGATTTTACGTTATTTGGACGACATTATGCTTGCCATCATAGTAGTTTCGATGCGTGTTCCATTTTAGTATTTCCCATATCGAGTTTCGGGTATTTGTTCTTAATCGAATCCAGATCGATCTGAATATTGGATTTGATCGTTTGGATTGGTTTTCATTATTTATTGAAATGCATCATTTTAACCGATTATTTGCATCTCTTGTGTCACGGACTTGATCTCATAGCAGACATTGTTATGAGACTAGGGATTGTGTATACATTAGATTGTCGCACGTTGTTCATATATGAAAAGGGACATCATATTTCACTTTCCCCTAATGCTTTTGGCATTCATAACCTATTTGTTTTTATAATCAAGCTATATATATGTTCATACAAATTATATATTAATATATTTTAACCAAATTTATGATAGGTTACTTTTGATATAATGTCGCATACCTGGACGGGGAGTTCAGGGCTTTCTATTTTATTGACCTTGTGTAACCGCTAGTACGATATGGTTACACATTACATTTGAAATATACTATACTATACTTAACTAGGTATTTTAAATTTTAGGATGAAATTCTTCTAAGGAGGGTAGATTGTAATGTCCCGGATTTTTGGGTTATTTTATTTATTTATTTATTATTAAGTATTATTATTATTCCTCCACGTTAAGTTCCGCACATTTATTTTGTATATATTCCGCATGTACTTTTTTTTATCCATTATGCATCCATTTATTCCTTTCGGCAGGTTTTGTATGTTAGATTCCTTTTATGTAGCTTCGGTAGTACGGTGCTTATTCGGAGGAGGAGGTGGCGTTGTGGCCTTGGGAACCCCTTGATGGGTTGGTGGTGATGTTTTTTTGATATGTTTGTGGTTTGGTGTGGTACCGGTGAGCCGTTGGATTGGCCGATAGGTTTTCGGGGTTGTCCGAGCAAAGATTCCTTTTTGGGGTTTAGGCATT
Source organism: Kingdonia uniflora (assembly GCA_014058105.1). Taxonomy (NCBI): domain Eukaryota; kingdom Viridiplantae; phylum Streptophyta; class Magnoliopsida; order Ranunculales; family Circaeasteraceae; genus Kingdonia; species Kingdonia uniflora. The sequence goes on along the minus strand of JACGCM010002762.1, from coordinate 558,566 downwards.
TAGGGGGCCGTGAGGCGGTGGAGGCGGTGTTTATACCTTGGGAAACCTTTATTGGGTTTGTAGTAGTATTTTTGTTGTGGTGTTGGTGGTTTGGTATGATTCCGGGTGTCCGGGGTTGCCCGTTAGGTTTTCAGGGTTTTCCTTCTTACAATTTCTATTCACTGTTCAGAAAAGATTCCTTATATTTGAATATTTTTTTATCTTACTCGAATATTTTTGGCAGAGAAAATATATTCGAATATTTTTTTATCTTACTCGAATATTTTTGGCAGGGGAAAAATATTCAAATATTTTTGAAAATATTCGAATATTTCTGGTAAACAAAAATATCAGCTTTTCCTTTTTAGCCTAAAAATGGGTTTTGGTTGTTTTAAAACTTTTTTTTCTCTCTCTCCTCTCCCAAAATCAAACCCAAATCCATCCCAACTCAAATCCTCCCCTCTTCCCTAAACTCTTATCAAATCCGTTCCCTCGCTCCAGATTCCTTGCCAAGCTTCGCCGCGTTCTTAATCATTATCCTAGGTGAGAAATTTTCTATTCCTTTACGTCCATTTTTGTTCGATTCGGCGTAGGGTTTGATTTATAGGGTTTGTGATTGTGGGGGTTTGTTTGGGTTTGCATTGTTGGTTATTTGGGGTTTAAGGCGTTTGCGATTATCGCAGGTATTAGGTTTGATTATGGGTTATAATTGCTGGAGGATTTAGGTGTTCGGTGGTGGTGATTGGCTGGGTTGCGTGCGATGTCTATAGCATTGCGGTTGATTTCTCCTGCGATTTGGGTGATTTGTTCCAATTTCAGTTTCGATGGAAACCCTCAGTTTTAGGGTTTGTGATCGTGGGGTTATTTTAGGGTTGTGGTTATTGGGTTTTTGTTGATTTGCGGAGTTATGATGGTTGCAGGTGCTGGGTTTGATGGTGGTGGTGTTGTATGGGTTGTTGTGATGGCTGCGGTATTGCGGTTGGGTTGTTCCGTGATTCGGGTGGCATGTCCCCGAGATGTTGTCGTTGGAGCTTTAGGTTGCTTGCTCGGATTGATTCTGCTGGAGCATTTCATCGGGTTACAGGCGAGTTTTATCTTCCTAAATAACTACATTATTATGGTGATTCGTGAGTTATAAAAATGCATAGTTTAGTACATTATATCTGTGACTAGGTTAGTATGTGGGTTAATTGCTTAGGACACTTTACTTGTTATCCGTTTAGCATTTCCTCAGACGAGAGTATTTAAGGGTTTGATAAGTTAGTAAAACCCGCAATAATGTGAGTTTAGTTACTAGATAAATCCGTAGGTTATGATTAACCAGATGAGGTTATTCTCTGTGTCGTCGATGTGACGATGACTCCAGAGATTCCTCTTCGACCGATTTCATTGAGGGTGGTTTTCACGAATCTTTTCTTCGTAGAGGTTAAGAACAAGGAATTTCTCAGTGTGTTGCGACGCCTCAGTGTGGCTATATATATATAATATATTGAGTGTGGAATATATATTATATATTGAGTATGGTATTGTTGGTTAGTTATTAGGGTGCCCAGCTTGTTTCAGGGCACTAGTAACTAGGATTGGCTATTAGTGGAGATGTATGGACAGCTGCGGTTTACCTGCCATTTCTCTGATGTAGTGTAGTTCAGAGACTATAGTTCTCACCTTATAGTGTAGCACCTTGGTTAGTTTAGGTTGTTGGACTTGGTTTCAGGGTAGTCCTGGGGTGACATAGCTTTAGTAAGACATGGTCTTCGATTCGGAGCTCGTCCTCTTGCCTGCTATTGTTTTGATTTGTCTTAGGATTAGCCTAGGTGTACTCTATATTCTCGAGGCCTGGTCCTTGAGCACTGTCATTGTGATTGGTGGTTGGTTAGGATGTTAGATTACCTGTGGGAGTGTGGAATCTCCTAGACTATTAGTTATTGGTGGTGAGCAGGCGGCTTATCCGTGGTGGTTGGTCGTGGATGTTGAACTTCAGATAGTTTGCCTTAGGATTGTTTGCTTGTCGTGGTGTTTCACTTATTGTCCTCATGATTCTTAGAGCTAATAGAGCTTACTTGTAAGCCCTCTTTCCCGGGATGAGGTTGTTAGGGTTGTGTTCTTTTTTGTCATCTAGAAGGCAGCGAGACATCATGGCTCAGTTAGGTACGTGGCTAAGCCAGGTGGTTTATGAAGTTGTACGCCACCCATAATATTGGAATCTGCTGGGGGGACTGTCACATCTGTGTAGGGAAACTATCACCGTCGAGCATCTGTTCGCGGAGATTGTCTCCTTGGGTGTAGACAGACATGATGGGTTCCTGTACATCTGTACTGGTAACTTATGTACATGATTAGGAGGATTGTGATGCGGCTGGGTTATTGGGGATTGTTGGCTACTTTATGGATACTTGTAGGTCCCCCCATGAGTACTTGTCTGTGTTGACAGCTAAAGTAGTGTAGTTCTTAATGGTAATCATATTGCTTTGTGGAATCTTAGAGATAGATGTTGTTTAGATGTCGTGGCGGTTAAGTTGCTGTTTCATCTAGATTTAAATGGTACAACAGAGTCACCGGAGGGCATCTGTATTAGTTTCGGTAGCCAGCTCTCAGGCCGGTGGTTATCCTATTGTGTACTTGCTGTGTTGGCAACAGTTATGTTTCAGTCTTTAGGTTTTTTGCTCAAATCCATAGATAATATATTCTCTTCTCTTATTACGACCGGATAATACCCTGACCCGTCTTATATGTGACATTGTATGGTAAGGACTATGGTTCCTTGTGTGCGACTGAGGATGTGATTCCCTAGGGTGCTCGTGACGCCCAGTGTAGTTCACCCAGCCTGGTCATCTTAGAAAAATCGTACCTATATCCATAATGGTCCTTTAAGGTAATCCTTCTTTAGCAGTTGTCAACCCACTTTAGTCATGGGGGATAGCCCTTTGGGTTGACATCGCTAAATCATTCTGCATCATAATGCATCATCATCATCATCCTTACCAAGCATATTATGCATCTCCGCATACTTCCAATTCGTAGGATCTTCTGATAGAAATCCTTAACCCTTTCTGTATTATGTTTAATATAGAGTCTTCTACACTTGGGATAAACATAAGATCATCTCCTTCCATCATATCATCATCATAACATATCATTTCATTGGGATATTTTTGGGATTATCCTAGTTCATCATATTCTTCTCCTCTTATTTGAATTCTTTTTCTCCTAATTAATTTGCAGTGTAATTAAATTATCTTCCTTCTGCATACTCCTCTCCTCTTTGCATCTATTCCTCCATCTTCTGTATCTGGTTAATCTTTAGGTTAATTAGTCAGGTTGGTTGCTATGAGCTTTAGGCTTGTATTTGGTTGTGGGAGATCTCGCTCAGCTTGTGATAGCTTCGAGGATGTGCCTGGTTGGTGTTTGGGTAACCCTGTTGGATTATTGTGAGCCGGGGGTGTTTGCCCTCGTGTGTAATTGTATTTCTGAGGTAGGTTAGTCGCTTGTGGCGCTGAGGGCCACGGTAGTGATTAAAATGTCGTTAGTAGTCCTTGGGACTAGAGTGTAGTTATAGTCTTAACACTCATTTGCTCGAGATGTGTATGCATAATTATAGTATAGTTTCATATAATCATTAGACTAGTTATCTACCTATTTGATACCTATTAGGCATCCCGTATATATTTAGATATATATATTGTTATCGTTAGATATTATTATATCCTATTATCATTATTATATCCATCTCATTGGTTAGTATAATCGTTTAGCTATTCTTTGGAGTTAGTGAGCTCGTTGTTTGCTCACTCTCGCATCCCCTTTCAGTGGCAGGTTGTTTCAGGTTTTAGTTGCTATTGTGGTGATCTTTGGGGAGTTGAGCTGGAGCCTCATTATCCAGTTATTACTGTAGGGCTTACTACGCAGAGGTTTGTCTAATCTTACGTTTAGATATTGTTATCTTAGTCTTCCGCCGTTCCTATCTTTCCTTATTACTCTATTGTGATACTATTGAGAATGACTGGGCCAAAATTTGTCTATGGCCCGATTGTTCGTGGGGCAAATCTTTGGATTCCCCGACCTGCACATCCTCAAATCTCAGTAATTGGTCTAGCTACCTATTATTGGATTTTGAGGCGTGACACTATATGCTGCACGAAATTCTTTTTGTTTCCAGCATGATACATTCATTTAGTCGCCCTTCCGAATTCTTATTGTCATGGATTATTATGGATGGTTTGATGTATTAGTTGAAGCTATCAAAGGCGTGTGAATGAAACAATTGCGTATGACTGATAATGTATTTTTACATGATAAGAAACTTAGTTCACAATATAGATAAATAACTGTGATTTCACAATGACTAAGATACACTAAAAATTATTAAGAGAAGTTGGTAGCACAGAATACACATGGACGTATTCACTGTGATTTGGTCACGGGAGACGCTTTTGCCGTGATGTGCCACGGGTATTACTAGTCATAATTATCATGTGCTTTTTATGCTCTACTAATATCTAAATCTTTAAGTCCCCTTCTCCTCCAATTTATTTTCTGCTACGGTTAATCAGACCACCGTGTTTACTTTTTCATGTCTAGTTTGTAAGAGTATGGGAAACAGGGTAGCTATTGTTATGTTAGCGATCCAAATTCAGAAAAATTCTCTTTTCCGGGATAGCTATCGCGTTAATTTTGAGAAAATCAGTGGCTATCTATGGCGAGTCTTTTTATGTCAGTGTGTCAGTGGGCCAGCCTAAATTAATTATAAAAAAATACTATTAAAAAATTGTTTCATTTATTTTTTTAATATTTAACTGCGCCAATTTGGCGCAGTGTATATATATATATTATTTATTTATTTATTTTATTATTTATTATTATTTAATTTTTTTTTTAAATGCTGGCGCTAATTTAATTTGTTGCGTCAATTGAATTGGCACACAACAATTTTTTTAATTTTTATTATTTAAAAAAATCAAAATAGAAAAATAAAAATAAAAATAAAAATCTGATATCCATCCCAACCTTGAAAAAGACAATTTTTTATCCCTGGCTACAAGTCATATTTTTTATGATTTTACACCTACGTGGCTCGCTAACTTAGCCAGCCTATTGCCAATGTTCTATGGATGCCTCTAACCTAGTAGGGGGAGGGTGTTTAATGGATTTAATGTCATTACTCATTATAAACTTGTTATGGAGTTTTCCTTCGATTTTAATGAGTTGATGGTCTTACATAATACTAAAGATTACTCAGTGAAATATAGGGATATAGTAGTACTACTCGTGGCTTGCCATGATAATAATGTCCACGCGTCTTTGGCGCTAGCTGTGTTAATATAATACTACAAAATCAAGCATTTGAGTGAAAAATATGTAACTTAAGCATAATCAAAGCTAAATTTAGTTTCTTCAACCCTGTGTGGTTAGCCATGGATTATGGGTGCCTTTGGATCCATTACCCCGTATATCACCTTGACATCGTTAGCCTGTCTAAATCATTTATTACTATTTCTCCCCAATTTATTAGTTGTTTGTCAATAAACGGTAATTATAAGAATAAATATTAAAAGGTGCCAACTTTCCAAAATCGATACTTTAGCAAGACACTTCAAAAATCTATACTAAAAGTACAAAATCGATACTGGTCCCACCTACTACCCCTAGCTGCCACCCCTATTCTTATGCATTAAATGCTAATGAATAGTCTAATCTGCTACAGTAATAAATATACCAAGTGACGAAGATTTCTGACAAATGAAAATGTTATTGAAATAAAATGATAAATATTGCCTAAAGAATGACAAGTTATGCCAAAAAAAATGATAAATCATATAGAACAAATGAAAAACTATCCCTACTGATGTTGTTAAGTAGTCAAATCCACTTTAGTAATAAGAACAGTAATAAGAGGGAAGATTTCCCGTAAAGTAAACTACTAACCTTAAAAATCAAATCTTCTTCTTCTTCTCCTTCTTCATCTTCTTCTTCTTCTTCTTCTACAATAAAGCCTCTACAAAAATTAAAGCAGATTCTCCTTGATGTACTAAGTCTTTTAACTATCGTTGTGCATTCGGTAAAGTCATGACACAGAGGTCATTGGGGAGAAAAGGATCGTTGTTATCAAAAGTTATTCTTGTTATTAAAGATCATTGTTATCATTCTCTCTGACTGTTGAAGTAACCATTGAAGTAAATATCATCTCTAACTTTGTATCCGCATCATGATTTGACGGCTTTTTTCTTAAGAAAAATGTTATGCAAGACGATGCACTTTGTACATAATCATTTATTTTTGCTACTTATTATTTTTCTTCTGCTACTTTATCATTTGCCATTTTTCTTGTGTCATTTTTATCATTTATTTTCTACTACTATATCACCGGAATTGTTCATTGATATCATTTATTTCAGGGATGCATATCATTTCTTTGAGAGATGGTTGAAGTTGAGTTATATATCATTTGACTTCTGTTTAGTTATCATTTTTATTGTCATTTTTCTTTTTCTTTTTCTTTTTTTGCTACTTTATCACCGTAATTGTTTATTTATATTATTTGTTTTAGGGATGGATGAAGTACAGCTTTATACCATTGTTAATTTTGGGGAGGATATCATACGTCTAAAGATTAGATCAATCGCTAGTTATGTTAGAGGAAGTACAAAACTTACCACACTAAGGGTACACTCTTCATATGAAGATTTTGTTACACTTCTTAAAGAAACAAGCGAAATCCATCATGAGGATTATAAGCTGTACAACTTCGTCAATGGTTGCGCATGAGCAATTTCATCAATCCAAGACTTTAACCGTAATGATCAATATGCATAATAGTAATCCCAGCATACCCTTTTATATATGGATTGTTAATGAGCGTATGGCACCTTTCTAGAACTCCCAGTACTTTATTTCTGATTTATCTTCAGGTAAAGGGTTGTCCACCATAAAAGATACTGGATCAGGTAAAGGGTTGTCCACCACCAAAGCAGGGGGACCTTTACGTCATAACTTATTTCCTGATCCCAAACCTGAATACAGGGTTTACCCTTAAACAAACGGCCGAGGGCTTGATCCAAGTAGGTTTGGATCTTTAGTGGATGATGTTCCTCAATTAAATGAATCATTTGAAATGATCTGTATTGATGTTCCTCACTCAAATGAACCTAATATTCCTCAATCAAATGTTCATCGTTCAAATGGACATATGTTAACTAATGTTCCTCAATCAAATAAACCTTTTAAAACTATCTCTACTGATGTTTCTCTCTCAAATGAACTTTGCATTCCTCAGTCAAATGATCATTTCTCAAATGAACCATTGTTAACTAATGCTCCTATTTCAAATAAACCTATGTTAACTAATGTTCTTTTTTCCATTGAACCCGAACCTATCATTGGACAAATTGAACCCTCAGGTAGGGCAGTCAATGGATTGGATAAAATCCAAAATCCAATCTAAAATCCAATTCCTTTTTAGGATATGGAAGTTATCTTTTCCGATCCAAATCGGATCCGATTCGAATAAGGAACTTCCAAAATAATTTTAGATTGAATTCGAATGATGCCTAGTACAATCTGATAAATATCCGATCTGAAGTTATATACCGATATATTTATATTTTATTAATGTTAATATTCTACAACTACTAGAAATATATTATATACAATAAGAAAATAGAAACGCGTTATTTTGGGAATAAGATGAGCTTTTGTAATATAAGAACTTGTGCAGTTGTAAACAAGTTCAATCTCTTACACGTTCTTAACAACGAATATAAAATCATGGTACGTTGTAAAGGTCATAATTGCTCTTGGAGAATTTTCGCGACAAGGTTGCTCGATTCTGCCCTATTTAGAGTAAGTACTTATTACTCCATGCATACATGTATCAGAGTAGAAACTGATGGTGGGAACGCGTATAAGGCAGCATCAAGTAGATGGGTTATTTCTATAATCAGGCAAAAACTACAAAAAGATCCAAACTATAAACCTTCCAGAATTATTGAAGATATGCAAATTAATCACAATATTGATGTAATATACAATCTTGCCTTACGTGCAAAAGAAAAAGCCCACGTAGAGGTATCATTTGTTCCCACGTTACCTGTCATTTGTACAATCATGTTTATCATTTTATCAAATATCATTTGTTTAAATCACTGTATCATTTGTCCTATGATATTTATCATTTGTCTGTTCCACAATTTCATTTGATCTAGTATAATTATTTTAGATGTGAAGCATTTTTGAGCACGCATACCAACTACTTACAAGCAACTTTACGAAATTGAGGTTGGTTGACCCAGATTTGGTGTTTGACATACAAACTACGAGATATAAGGATAAGAGATTCACAAGGTATTTTGGGTGTTTTATCCTCCCAAAAAATGTTATAAACTATTGAGACCCATTGTTGTGATTAACGGAACTTTTTTGAAACAGAGATATCGTGGGACTCTACTAGTAGCCATCGCCATAAATCCAAGCAATCATATTTTTCCACTTTTGTTTTCAGTAACAAACTCGGAGACCATCAAAAGTTGGACATACTTCCTTGAATTGGTTGTGTCTAATTTTCACGGTTATGACACTCGATTCGTTGTCATCTCTGATAAGAACCCTGGAATTAGTAATAATGTACCCAAAGTGTTTCTATTTGCAATCCATACATTTTGTTCCTTCTACATATCCAACAATATTAAAACTACCCTCGAAAGTACGAGGATCGTATTTAGGATGGCAACAGAGGCCTTAACCAGCATTGATTTTGATAAACACATGAATGCTATTTAAAATAATCCAGTTGGTCTCCAATACATACTAAGTATTCCCAAGGAAACATGGTCTAATTTATACATTCCAATAACTAGGTATGTTGTCATTCTCTATTGACAAATATGTTATTTTTTTTACGAGACTAGTCATCATTACTCCTTTTGTATACTTATTTGTCATTTTTTGCCATTATTTGTCATCAGTTCATTATTATACCTTTTTTAGTTGTTTTTTTATCAATTTGTCATCATTTTATACTCATTTTTTATTTATTTGCAATTTTCTGTCATTAGTTCAGAAACGGAGTGACTTACACTAAACACGTCGAGAGTTGGAATAACGTTATTATGAAAGTGAGAGATCTCCCTATTCATATATTTATTGAGGAATTGTGTAGAATCTGTTCAAAAATATTCTACAAATATAGGGAGGAAGCTAAGATGAGTCAAGCTCGCTTAATACCATGAGCTACAAATAATTATAGGAGTAGAAAGTTTATAGCAGATTCACTAACCTATAGGGTTCGTACAATACATCACCATTTTCAGATGACTAGTTATGGTAGAACTAATTCAGTAATTATTGAAGATGGTACTTGTTCTTGTTGTTGGTGGCAAACGATGGGGATACCTTGTGAATACGAAGTGCGCACTCTTGGTCTTGCTAATGTTGATCCAACTACATGTGTTTATGTGTACATCACAAATGATACATATAAGGCTATTTATAAATCGATATGGATTCATATCAGAGGAATAGAGCAGTGGAAAATTTTAAAAACTGATTCACATGTTCGTGTTCCTATACTAACAGTTTGAGCCGGTCGTCCTTGCACGCAAAGGAAGAGAAGGGAAAAATGCTTGGCCTAGACACCAAATTAAGATTTTGCAGTAGGTATCAAAAAAATTGACACAATCGTCGTTCTTGTAAACTTTTGCCAATCCCATCTGACGATAATATACGTCTGACAATGGCACTGTCTTTTACGATGAGCACTGAGCCACTTGTCATGCCAGATAAAGATGTTACAATCAATTTGTGCTGATTATTTTGGGCACACTATGTATCATTTGAACAGATGCCGAACTGGGGCAATTTTTTTCTATTTATTATTTGTTTGTATGATCTTTATATTTAGTTTTGTTAAAATCATCATTTATCTAAATATAACTATCATTTATTGATAGAATTTCTCATTTGTTTATTTCTCCTATGTCATTTGTTTACATCGAATTTATCATTTTTTTCTTGATATATTATCATCAGTTTTGTTAAGTTCATCATTTAACTATCATTGTTCATTAAGACTTTATCATTTGTGTATATCCCTTATATCATTATTTTCTTACAGAACTGTCATTTGTTTGTTTCCCTTATATCAAAGGAAAACCAATATTTAAAAAAAAACGCAAACAAAACTAAAATAAATAATACAAAAAAAATATTCATACAAGGGAAACTAGTACAACTAGAAACAAATTAATAAAACTTAAGAAAAAAACACATAACAACTATTCACAACTCCTCACTTGAGGATTCCAGATCCCAATTCATAGCCTTGATCTTCCACTTGAGAAAGCTAATCTTAGAAGATCACTCCTCCCACAGTTTCTTGTACTCACCCCACTCCAACTTTATAGCACAGACTTGATCTTCTAAGAACCGGATATGGAATTTGAACTCTTCAGAACACTTTTTTTCTTTTATAACTTTATCCACTTCGTCATCCATTTTATCGAGCTTTCCTAATCTCCTTGAACTGTTGATAATACTCTTTCAGCAGTTGTGCCATCTCACCAGAGATATCCTTCTCCATTAGGCATATTATATTCAATTTGTAGAGACGTTTGTCACCCTGTTCTTCCTGAATCCCTACCGCCTTAAACCAACCTCAAGGACTGCCCGAAGAGACACGGCTAAATCGAGTGGAGTAAGAGTATGACATTTCTTTAGAATTTGAAAAGAGTTTAGGGTTTAAATAGACGAGAAGTTGAAAAAATATTAGGGTTTAGGGTTTGAATAGTTGAGAATAGCTTAAAAGAGTATAGGGCTTTATATACTTGGAAGAATTGAATGCCTTGCATTGGGACTTTGAATCATGCGTGGCAGGGGTTTAGGGCTTAGGGTAGTTGTATCCACGTGAATGTTTTGGATAGATAGCTTGTCGTAAACATAATCAAAGCTAACTTTAAGCTAAGTTGTTAGTTGTTTAATCAAGTAATAAAGATTGACTTGTCACATCGATTGCATAGGAAAGAAGGTGTTGGAATTAAAATGACTAATTTGTCATTTGTTCTTACAAAGAGTATCATTCTAGTGCAATTAATTGTTACCATAATTACAATATTATCCTCGTATTAGTATTTGTCACTTCTTTATAAATACATTGTCATTTTACTTGTATGAATTATCACCACCATAAATAGAGTATTCGCTACATAACCTACACCCTTGCTTCCAGTTCTTTCCAGTTCTCAAGCATTACATACTTCCCTACCAATGATGCATTTCCTTGTTTACAGGTACAGTGAGAATTGTGATCTTCGTCCCACACGCACAAGCCTCAACCCTCACCGCTGGTTCTATCAATACGTTCGTAAATTTGGTGGGTATTGTTTTTGGGCGTAGGAAGATGAGGTGAAAAAGTACGATTGTGGTCTCATTTGCGGAGTCTCTAAACCTCCTGGTAGGAGATTCTACCATTGCCCATAATCCGATTGTAAGTTCAAAATTTGGTTTCGAGAATCATCTACGCCCGATGATTCTAGGAGGCCACAATCAACAACGGTGAAAGAAATCACAAATTCTGGTCAAGGGAGAAATCAGATCCTGGAAACTATTACAAATGAAGCTTGCACTCAACTAAGGATCTTCAAGGTCCGAACGGAGATGCTGCAAAAAATTTTGTCCAAGTTAAAATCTCTAGATCTTAACAAGTAGTCAAATATGTAGGAGTAGGAGTAAAGTATAATATTCCTTATCTTTAGTAACATTAATTTGTGACTCTAGCATAATACACTCTTTATAAAAAATTGCTAAAGAGTGATAATCGAACAACAAATTCCATTGAACTGCAATATTATAGAAGATAGGCAAATCTATGGTCCAAGATCGGATAACCTCTCCTCAATTAGATTTAACCTCTCCTCTAGCGATTCAACTATGTCAACAATACGTTAAAGATTCACCTCTATAGTGGTAAAACTAACAGCCATCCTATTGTCTATGTCTTTAATAGTTGATTAAAGTTTCATAAAGAAATCAAAAACCCTCCCTAAGAAGTCATCCTCTATAGTTTAGCATTTCTCCCATGCTGACTGGTGGTTGCGTAGATGGCATGGTCGGCTTGGATCCATTATGATTAATTTTAGAGTGGAACTTCACATATATAAAGTCCACTTTATATATAAGCAGAAATAGAATAGCGTGATGTGTTAAATAATTTTTTCATGTAAGAACGACTTTACAAGACAGAAACAAAAGAGCAAATTTTATGAAAGCATAGTAGGAAATGAAAGAAATGATAAATGATGAATGACTAATGATAAAACATTTATAACAAATGATAACCTAGTTATAAATGGATGACATATATTTCATAAACTGACATACATTCAACTAGAAAAACATTACATTCTGACTCCCTTCTAATGAATGATAATTATTTCATCTCATGATGACAAAGAATAAGCTGCAAATGATAAATATTTTATATATAAATGATATTCATAACTGTTTATAACATTACAAATCTACAGAAATTATAATTTACAATAAAATGGATGTTAAAGTTTTCAAATTAGCATTTGGCTCAACTCCCAGCCTCATATGTCATTAGCAATTGTGTAACGACATTCATCACAGCTTATCTAATCTGGAAATCTTATCTCCTATAGGATATTGTCCAAAAAGAAAATCATATAGATCTCGCAGTCATTACAATTTGGTTGTATTGGACACTCCCCAAAATGAGTTGTCCAACTAGTGCTAATACCATAAGTGTTTACCTTTAAACCAGTAGGTGACATACTATCAGCAAAATCAGTCTATATCAACATTCCTAGGAGCATCTTTGATAGCTGATCATGAATAAGCTAGTTTTTAGGAGATAACTTCTTCTTCGTCTTTGCATTTACAATTTAAGCATCAACCAGTGAATCGTAGATGCATATTTGTCTTTTCTAAAAGGACACTGCACAAAGGACACAATGGTTGCCATTAAGATTCTAAGGAAGGAGTATTAATTTTGAATTCTTCACTTTTAAATCTCCTATATTGAAGTAACACAAAATTATAGAATACCATTCCATAGAAATAATTTGTGCCTAATTTGATTTCTTCTTCAATTCCACTGCTTCTGGAGAAGACATAATCTGAGTCTAGACATTGAAAGCCCTATCTATAATTTGACCTGAATACACATTTGTCAACACAATCTTTTCTTTAGCTGGGTGGGCATAATATTGTGAATCAATAAATTGAATCAAGCTTTAATGTAAACATTAATAACCTGAACATAAAATGGCAATGACAAATTATCAACAACAAATGAGAAAATTTTGAAATACAAATGACAAAGAATTCTGAACAAATGATATATTTCATGGAAAATAACTTCTGACTTATGATAAGCAATATATGGACAAATGCCAAAGTGTAATAAATAATTGATAACCTCTAGGAAAAAAAATGTCAGAGACTCTTGAACGAATGATAGTTTTCTTACAAATTGACATAAATGATAGAGGATACAATAATAAATGACAGAAGATAAGCAATATATAATACAAATACCTCGTTGTCCAACCATTATATTGGATGTAAGGTGTAGAGAGCGTTAAGGCAAACAGTTTCTTCACCTATCCTCCTATAAGTACTCGTGTTGTATTCCCTATCTTCATTAGATAATTCATCCTTACTCAGTAACCAAACATTATACACCTATTTCTTTTCATCCTGGGAGATAGGTTTAAATATAAGATTTGAATAGTACTCTGGAAGAAGATTGTCAAGGTGAGCATGCAATAGGTTCATTTAAATAGCAAATAACATGGCACTGTCATTAATAATCTTCGTCAGTTAGTTTACGCATCTTCTTTAAGTTGAAATCCACCTGAGTAATAAAAAAATATAATTGTACATATTACATGAGAATGAGTTATAAGATATGTCATGAAATCTTATTACTCAAGGTCTGGTTTAAAAGTACTTCATATATTGATCTGCTCAACAACCATTTCTTTTATAATTTTCTCAGGGTCTAGTTTTTTTTGAGAAGTTCTATCATCATCATCCTTGCCTTCAACCACCACCTATTTACTCTGTTTCTCAACTGATATACCAGTTGTTTGGCCTACACTCATATGTAAATAAGAACACTACAAATGATAAGAGTGATGCAAGATATGGTAAAATAAACAAAAAAAAGTAAGAAGTTACCCGTAAACGAATGAATAATAATCAGAAATAAGTGATAAGTTACCTGATTAGCTTTATCAACATCTTCCTCCTGGTGGAAGAAAACTATTTCAGTTTTTCCTTGGTCTGTAACCTCCATAATCTGTGCAACAAATGGTAAAGAAGAAACAAATAAAAAATGACAAGAATAGGTGAACAAATATTATGGATAACTAAAAAAAAATGTTAGTTAAATACCTCATTGGCTTTTTCTACTACATCTTTTTTTTCAACATAATATACTACTAAAGTTTTTTGTTCCTCCATCTGTAAAATAGGACATACATACTAGAAATGGTAAATACCTCTTGAACTTTCTCTTCATCAGCAACTTGAGGTTGCTCTTCTTAAACAGATTTAGCTTTCTCATCATCAGCTTTCTCCTCATCACCATCTTTCTCATCTTTATCATCTTTTTCTTTTGCTTGAGGTTCCTCATCTTCCATTGCACCCTTCTTCCACGTCGCATACAATAAATAAAATGTACAAAGACTTCATAAGAAATAATAGTTATTGAAAACAAAATGACAAATACGTCCAAATAAATGCTAAAGACTTCGGAACAAATGGCAGAGCTTAGAAGAAATGGCAAAGTTCGGGTAAAGTACATGAAAACGTTTTGAAAAACAAATGTCAAATAAAAAAAATGATAAGAAGTTGTAAACGGATAATACCTCTAGACGATCACCACCATATTCAGAAGATATAGATTCCATATTCACTTTCCTCTCAACTTCAACTTAATCATCTACCTTTAAATCTTTTTCCACCCCCAATCCCTTTCCAGGGGCAACTTGTTGAATCAAATTTTTTGTAGTTAATTGAATTTTATCGGACTTTAGATCTAGGATTACCGCCTATCTCTTCCTTGACATTCTATTACCCTTGGGGATTAAAGATTTCAAAATGATCAGTGGGATATCATCCAATTGTGCATCAGTGGGAGCTTTTATCTTCATGCCTTCAATTTTTTTCTTCAGTGGAACATCAATTTATTTAGCCTTCTTATTCTTCTTGTGGGCATTGGTCTTGTGTTTTTTTTCATGTTCTTTTGCCTTCTCCCTTTCTCCCTTAGCTTTTTTCTTCTCTTCGATATTTTGATTTTTTTGCTGAAGCTCTCCTTGTCAGGTTCTCAGCCCTGCCTTCTTTATTTTCCGATCTTCTTTCTCATCACCTTCTTCTTCTCGCATGAGTTTCACGATTTTCTCAGGAGTAGAGTATTGGTTCTATCCAAGGAGTAGAGTACCATCTCCAAGTGGTAAAGTACTATCTCTAAGTATAGACATCAAAATTTGTTCTAACATTACCATAGTCCTCCAACTGGTAGCACACCTTTACCACTAGAGCTCTGATATCAGTGGTGGAAAAACTGCTACCAATTATAGGTGCTTCGATTGTAGGCGCACCACCGATTGCAGGTGCATCGATGTGATTTTTCTAAAATATTTAAACAGGTGACAAAGAGTAATTCAGAAATGACATACAAACTCTCTAACAATGGTAATAGGTAAAAATTTGAGGACAAAAAGAAATTAATAATGACAGGGGAAATGACAGATAAAGAAATCAAACAAATAACAAGAAGAAGATAACAAATACCAAACTTAAAGAAAAAAACTAATAAGATATCTAAAATAAATGACAAGAAAGCAATAAAATGAATCATTCATACAAATAAAGGAATATTACCATGGCCTCTTTCACAAGTTCTTACTGCATGTTAGTCTCAGACAGTTTTAAAGCTACTATCACCAATTTGAGGTTTGCATAAAAAAATTTAAACATCACAATTTGGTGGCGCTTAAATGATGTCATCATCCATCCCTGTAGCTTGGGGAACAAATATTTGGATTTCTAAATTCTTGGAAATTACAAGCTAGGAATACAGAGGAAAACCCATATCATCAGCACCTAGGTACATCCATGCAGTGATAAAGCTTTATCTGATTTATTATCAGTGACCGATCAATAATTGATAAACACCACTATTTTACTCCACAAAAAATTATAGACTTGCCCATCCTAGGGGAATCTGTTGAACAGATCTAGATCATCTACCAGATAAACATACTTCACCTCAATGTTTCTCCCCATATTCGGGAGGACAAAGAATAGTATAATGTTAAACAAATTTAATCGAAGAACATCGTCTGTAAAACAAAATCACACATGGCAAAGATTAAGAATGGGAAAAAATAAAACAAGACCCAAAAATGGTAAATACAATACATAAATTTTTTGGGTGACAAATGCAATGTAGAATAATAATAAAGAAGACCCAACAAATGACAAATTAGAATCTTACCATGAAGTTTTTCCAATTTTTTTTGTTTTAAAACTCCCACAATTTCCTTCAACCCATATATATCTTCTTCCTGGGAATCGCCTCTTTCTAAAATTCATTACATACTCATGATCAACAAATAAGAAATCATTATGAATAGGAGAAACACGTGCCCCAAAATTTGACAAACATGAATAGGTTTCATCTGAATTGTCGTCCTCCCAAATTAGAACTTTATATTACTGAGATGGCGATTGAATATTTCCACAGACAACGTTGACATCGTCGCTATTGGATCAATCAACAGTAACGGTAAATATTTCCCCAAAATTACTTTTTACTATTTTTATGGCTTTGTAGTCGTCATATAAGAAGAAACTGTTTGAGAAATAGGGATGGTTTTTGGTACTAAAAACCTGACGAACTCGTGTAAATCACACATGATACCTAGCCCTAAACAAACCCAAACAAATGCCAAATAATTGAGAATTGGTGACAAAGTCTGCATGATTCAATATAAGTAATTTGATTAAATACAGGACAAATTAGTCTGCAACAAATGATAAGTAGTGCATGAAATGGTGATAGTGTATTCCTTACACGTATCGAAATGGTAAGGACAACGAGGAATTAAATTTGGACACGTGGAACGATAATATATTTTTAAATTATTTGAATTTATTTTTTTCGGAAATGACATTCGTACTTGTAGAGTACACCGCCTTACTTGTGGCCTTACCTGTGGAGCCCACGGCCTACACACCTATTGTAATATTCAAGCAGTTGATATTTTTTTGAACAAATGGCAAAGTTATGCTAAAACAAATGACAAAGAAGTCTGAACAAATGAGAAAGTTAGGATTAATAATGACAACAAGATCTTAACAAATGATATAGATATCTGAAAGTATGCAAGAGTTCATCTGAACAAATGACATAGTTTGGTTGGCGGTAACCACATAGGCAATTTGCCATCATTTATTCCATGAGTAGACTAGAATAGAGTATAATCTCCAGGAGTAGAGTTCCATGATTTCCTCCATGACCAAGAAGTAGAGTACCAGTCTTTAATCAAATACTTGGTATGCAGTAGTCATACAGATAATTTGCCACTGAATTCACATTGAATTCACACACACACAAGACTCGACGATTGTGAGAAAACGGTTTGTTACAAATAATCTAGATATTTTTTGCAGTTTTTATGATTTTTGCGATCGAGTAAGAAAATAAACTATTTGATGAATCAAAATTGCTTTTAGCGCTAAAAATCAGACAAACTCGTGTAAATCATACGTGATACCTAACCCTAAACAAGATGGTAAATAGTAATAGAATTGGTGATAGAGTTTGCCTTCTTACAAATAACAAATCTAGTAAAAGGCAAGACAGACTCTCCTGAAACAAATAACAAGTAATACATGAGATGGTAAAAGTCTGCCTTACGTCTTGAAATGGTGCTGACATGTGTACATCAAGGAATTAAATTTGGACATGTGGCATGCTAATATATTTTAAAATGATTCAAACTTTTTTGATTATTATTTCGGAAGTAACATTCATACTTGTAGAGCCTACGGCCTGATTTAAAAATAATAATAGAAATTGTCAGAGATTTTGCCTTATTACATGGCGAATATGTTTAAAGGTGTGATAAATTCTCACGATACAAATGAAAAATAATATAAGAAGTTAAACAGAATTAGAATATTTTTAATTATTTCAAAAGTGACATTCGTACTTGTGGATCCCATGTGCCTGCAAAAAATAGGTGACATTTTTTAAACAGGTAGCATTTTATTGAACAAATGGCAATGTTTTCAGAACAAATGATAACGTTATCATGGTACAAATGACAAAGAATTCTGAACAAATGAAAAACTTGCTAGAAAATAAATGAAAGATTTATTAATAAAGGAGAAGGTTTTAAGAAAACAAATGACAAATATTTCTTAACAAATGAAATTGATTACTTGTGCTATAATGACAAAGTTTTTCTTAACAAATGATAAAGAACAAATGGTAATAACATGTGGCTTGATATAATAGTTTTAAATAAATTTTACAATTTTTTATTATTTCAGAAGTAACATTCGTACTTGTTGAGTCCAAAAATTGGTGGTTGTCTGTTGTTATATTGAAACTTTAGTAGGGGCAAAATTGGTATTTTCTCTTGCCAGTATCGATTTTGGAATTTATTGTTCCCTGGGTCCGATTTCGGAAAGTTGGCATTATTTATTCTCATAATTTCCGGTCAATAAAATACTCTCAAATACTCTCAGTTTCTACAATGCGACCATAACTCATTTAAAATTTGGAAGCCCAAATGTTGTTATTGCATTCTTTAATGTTTTAAAATCCCCTTATGAATATGAGTGTCTAGACTCCCCCAAAAACCTCTAAACAACCGGACGGTAATATTCGTAAACTCTCTTGCCTTCCCCAATTTGCCGTATACACTTGCACCAAAACTAATTTTATCTTTAATAAATTTGCATTGGCAGGAGAAACGAAAAAGCGTGAATCATTGCTATGAATGCATTTATGGAATTAAAGGTCAAGTGTTATGAAATCCTGACAAATGACATCAATCGTCAGCCAAAGGACTAGCATCATAGCAACCAGCAAGGCTACCAAAGAATACAAAATCTTTTTTTTTTGGAAGGCAAACTGGGGGACCAACCCCCCTGATGGACAACAGCTCCTTAGGGGCAGTTTGGATACTTAAATTTTTGGGCCAGCCCAGGATAAACCTAGCTGGCCTATCCTGGATATGCATAAACCTAAACTTGTTCAGTTTAATATGTTGTTTTATCATTTTAACCTGTTATCCTGGTTCTGACTTGTATGTTGTTTGGATACTTGTATTGTAAACCAGTTCTTATAATTAGTTTTAATTTTTTCTAATAAAATACTCAAATTAAGTTTATTAAAAACATCAATACATGTAATTAAAATTATAACAAAATACTCATCAATACATGCAAGTGATTGCAATATTACTTATTGCATTAATATTCAAATTGTTTCTACAAAAACCAAATATCCGTTATTCACCTTCTTCACTTTCTTCACTTTGCTCGTCATTTCACATTATATTAGAAATAGCTTCTCTCAACTGAATTGCAGTTTCTCGTTATGCCATTCGCAAAGTACCCCAAGTTCCTTCCTTTTGTACTTGATTTTCTTCATATTTATTTTCACTATCATCTTCTTCCATTTCACTGAATAGCGGATCATTCCCGTTCTCCCTTCTTCTTATGTGGTTAAGTATGATACATGCAATAATAATCTTCACCCGTGTTTCAAATGAGTAAGGAGGAGTAATGGTAAATATAGCAAAGTGGGCTTTCAATATGCCAAAAATGCGTTCTATGACATTTCTGGCCGATGAGTGTCGGTGATTGTATAACTCCTTTGCATTTTTTAGATTATCACCGCCCGCGAATTCACTTAAGTGACATCGAAGACCACGAAATGGTACATGAAAACCTTGTATGCTTGCAAAACCTACATCGACAAGATAAAATTTTGCTATATATACTAAAATAAATTTAGTATTTATTCGAATTTAATTTGATCCTACTTTTGCGCTTAATAACTTATACCTTCAGGCATTTGAAGCATATCTTCCCTTGTCAAAGCTGACTGTAGTACACGTGATTCAGAAGCTGAACCTTCCCAGCCAACCAAAATATGCAGAAATTATAAATAGAATGAACATGTGGCTAAAACATTTTACGTAATACTCCCTTTTCTATTGTGAAAAGCTCCATGATCATCACCGATTATAAGTGCTTGAATGTGCTTGCCATCCATTGTCCCCACACAATCCTTATGAAATTTTCATAAAATCTTAGAGTACGAAATTTAAAAAGAAACTTAAATCTTTATTAAAATTTTAACCTTAAAATATAGAAAAAAATCTTGGATCATTTATGATCTCCTTCGGAGTATTAGGCTTTGCAGGCTGCAAGAATTTTGTTACATGAGAGACAACAACATCAAAAACAGAGTTGAAGTGGCAACTAACAGTTTCTTCGAAATGTTGATATCGTTCTTAAACTATTCTGCTGGGTTCGTCATGACCAATAGTATATAAGAGCATCCCTACTTGCTCATCAACACTAACTCCCCTCGTATCGCACAAGGAGCCTTCTATTGTTAAAATATCACACAACTTTTTTAAAACAAGTTTATCCATACGAAGATTTTCATGCATCCAAACAGGATTAAATCTACTAATTCAGCAATGTATTCTTTACCAGTTAATTTTGAGTTGCGATATGGTTCCTTTGATATATGATTCTCGTATTAATGAGAAGCTGCAACTGCAAATGCATTTGTAGTTATAGCCAGTACAATCATATCTTCTTCATCAGAATCATAGTTGCCCATTAAAATTTACTTTCTGCACTTTGTATAAATTAACATTCATAAATTTAAATAACAACAAAATTGGAAAATATTGCTAATTTATTATGCAATACTACATTAAAGTTTAAATGAACTTACAAATCAATAATGAAAGATCTTAATTAAATAATAACAAAACTAACAAAAAATAATTTTAGAGGTTGGAATCCTAAAGATATTTCTTAAGATTTATTTTCCATATTAACCACGTCTTTTGTTTATTTTCGGCTAGGTTAAGAAAATTTCCTGTTTTACTTCATCCTCGAGAAGATCGCAAGCTTTTAGGTAATCACCCTCTAGTAAACCAGAAATAGCGTCAAGTGCATCAATGACATTTGATTTCATTTTACTCTCCGATCTCCTATTTTTCATTTCATCGACTGCGGATGCAATTGATTTCAAAGCATCAATCATGCCTTCTCCAGTACTCCTTTTCCCTTTTTTGCTATCTTCAGCAGTTGAAGTTGTTTCCGGTACTTTGCATTTTTTCTTTTTCTTGTTTTTTTCTACTTCATTGTTTACAAGAGGTGAGTCATCTTCCACGACTATATCATCTGAAGAATCTTGAACTTGAGTTATGTTAACATCGCTCAACTTTTTAGATTTTAGATCTTTTAACTAGCGAGCATATTGTCCTGTTGTTGTTTATTTTTTACAAATCTCATCAAGATCGTGGTAGTTCGGCATTGTTTTAGTTCACATAGGTTTAGCTTTAGGATGCTCCTGCATGTGGTAGTGTATAAATTAGTAACTTATTTTTAATAATAAATTATAAAAATTGTAAAGTTATACACCTTTAGATACTCATCCCAAACGTAACAATCAGCTGTCACCATATGTTTATCATCATCCCATCCCAATCCACTTTGGTCAAGGAGAGCCTTCAAAATCGTGTAGATATTTCTTAACTACTTATGTCGATTTTTCAGAACCACCTTATCATCATTCATATTTTCATACTTTTCGTTCATTTTTTTTTCATGTCAACCTACGAAATCTTCGTAAATGATTTTTCATTTCTTTGCCCCGCTCGTACTTGTTATAACATGAGATCCAAAACGTAACGATCCATCGGTGGGGTCCACTCAGTTCAACCGTGGTGATTGTTGGAAGTGCCTGCATTATCTATAGGTGGGTCTACAATTATTAATCAAAGTTGGATTTTAGATTACTTAAAAAATATATATCATGTTGGTGGTGGTTTAGATCATATTCACAAGATGGATGAAAAAAATTCACAGCAAAATCTATAAATCATCACTGCTATATGAAATAAACTTAATCACTATAAATTCTTCTCAAATCAAGCCAATTTTTGTTTTGGAATCTATCTAATATACCCAAAATAATCTTATCTAACTTATGAAATAAACAATCTAATTCCATTTATCAAGTTACATCCCTTTATATTTACTGTGACACAAAGAATAAATAGATTTATATTATTTCTTTAAGGAGAATTACAGTAGATCGCTACACTATTTTTAGGTTCATCTTTTTCTTCTCCTCTAGGGATGTTATGCTGTTGTGATGTGTTGATGTAATGTAGATTGATATAAAGGAGAGATAGTTTTATACTATTTTTAGGTTCATCTCTTTAATCATAATCTAAGCTATTTAATTGGAAAAAAACTATATTGACATAACCAAGAGAGTATTTGAAATGTAATTCTAACAAGTTACTCTTAAAAGTTTTTATGTATGATTTGCCTCCTGAGTTCTATTTTGAGCTACTAGGTTGGATGTCAAAGGGAAACAATGTTTGGCCTGACATTCAAAGCAAAGTGTCAGAATATCCCGGTGATTTGAACTTGCAACACAGTATAGAATACTGGCTTACATTAGATCTACTCTCTTCAAGATTTTTTGGCTTAACAGGTAGTCGTAGTGCTGCAAGGGTTCGAAACTCGAGTGATGCTAATGTCGTATTCGTCCCATTCTTTTCCTTCTTGAGCTATAACCATCATTCGAATGTCATTCCACCAGAAAAGGTGAGCAAAAATAAATTGTTGCAAGAAAAACTGGTAACATATTTGACATCTCAAGAGGAATGGAAAAGGTTAAGAGGACGAGACCATGTAATCATGGCCCATCATCCAAATAGCATATTAGATGCAAGAATGAAGCTATGGCCTGCTATGTTCGTACTTTTAGATTTTGGAAGATATCTCCAAATATAGCTAATGTCTAGAAAGATATAATCACACCTTATAAACATGTTATCAGAACCTTTGTCAACGACTCAACAGGCTTTGATGAACGGTCAACTTTGTTGTACTTCCAAGGAGACATAGTAGTAGAGGGTGAGCCTTGTCGAAGTTTATTTGGTTGGTGGTCGAAGGCTGCCCCTGTTTTTGTGATTCCCGGAGGCGTTCAAAGTCGATATAGCCATTGACCTTTGAAAGCATCTCTTTGAGGGTTCAAGGTTTATGGAGAACCAGGTATTCTTTTATACGGCTGTTATCTGGTAAAGCATTTGAATATGCGAGTACGGTATTTACGCAGTTGAGGAACCTCTTAGTGAAGGCCTCAAGGGTTTTACTAGGAGATTTTATGAAATTAAAGAGGGCATCGACTCTGACCTCTCTATCTTTGTTAAAGTCAAATTGGGTGATGAAAAGATAGGATAGTTGCTCGAAACTTCGGATAGAGCCACTGGTAAGGTTATGGTACCATCGAAGACGGCTATCAATGGGGATTATAGGAAAAAGGCAGCACATCAGGTGGTCAGCTATAAGGTATTATAGAATTTGAGAATGTGGGATTGAGAGTCAGTGTTGCGGTATTTGATGAGTTTGGGAGCCCAAAAATTAGGAGGGGCCTCGATAGTGAGAAGCTTGGGACAGAGGGGGTTATTTTACTGACTCCATGAGTTTGGAGTTGGGCTCGAGTTAATGCGGATAACAGGCTGGATTTCGTAGTCGAAGTCTTGTTGTGCACAATTAGCAGGATGAGGGAGGGGGGATCAATGGGCTCAAGGGTGATGAGGCCGAGTGTTAGGTATGTTTTCGGCGCTGCGCTCCCCGGGACATTCTCGAGCAGGGCGGCATTTGAGGTATTTGAAAGAGCGAAGGGTAGAGTCAGAGGAATCCTCTGTGGGGTGGATGACAAGATGGATAAATCGAGTGGGGGGAACAGTAGGGGGAACACCCTCGGCGCCGATATGGAACGGGTGTACTTCTTGTTATGGTAGAGGCCCCAGTCAAGTGCGGGAGGATACGCTCGACGGTGTGGTTTCTCGAGATAGTAGAGGAGCGTCTAGAGGCTCTAGTCCTTACAGCACTCGGACTGTGTTGTGCAAATCATCGATGACACAGTTTTTTCTGCCAGTATCTTTCAAACGGTGATGCCGTTCGGCTTCAAACTCTTGCCGGTGCTTTTGGAATTCCTGGTACAGTTGTGTTTGGTGTCGCTCCTTGGCTTGAGTGAATTGCTGGGAAAGTAAGGCGAGCTGGGCGGCCGCTTCATCGACGAAGAAACCGACATGGGTGGAAGTAGAACGGAGGGTTAGTGCCATTGGGATTGATCTGTAGGAGCTGGAAAAGGGATAAAATGTGGCAAGGGAGATTTGAAGGGTGGGCAAGCACAGACGACACCAAATGTAGGGGCCTAACTCGTGGGGAGGGGAAGTTGGCTCTTATACCCCGGGTTTATCTAATATCAAAAGATTCAAGCATATAATCTATTGTACGAATAACCTATTGACAATATACATGTGTGGTGGCCTAGAATAGGTCTCTTTACGACCTCTGATGAGGATTTTTAAGAGATTGTATATTACTGTCGAGTAGTCGAAGGTTTGAGTACTGTGTGTTTTACAGGAAGGTCGAAGGTAAACTACAAGGGCTCTGGGGTCGGATTTCGTAACCCCTTCGTGATTCCCCTTCCTTCCTATTTATAGAACATAGGAAGGGTTGAGTCATCAAGGTAGGTCACATTACATGTATACCCTCTAGGTATCGGGCTAGTATCCTGAAGTTGGTGCTAGTGCCAGAAATTTTGGGTCTGACACTGTACTCTGACAGTGTAACTGTTGTTAGTTATGTTACTATAGCTGAAAGGACCAGCAATGGCGCCATTCTTGTCTAGTGAGCTGGTTGTCTAACATGTCTACCTTCGACCACGTACGAATATGGTCGAAGTGTTTCTGATGCTGATGTGGAGTTCGTGTACTGATGGATCTATCTTTATCTTTGAGGTCTATTAGTAGTCGAGGCTTCGTATTCATGTAGTCTTGCAAGGCTTGTTTATGGATTGAGTGGGCTTCGAGGTATTCGAGTAGGCTTCAAGGTAGCCTTTGAGTATTCGGCTGGAGCTAAAAGGCTTCGAGTAGGCTGCTACACAAAATCTCCACCTTCTCCTCACTTCTATCAAAATCAAATTTATCAGTCACATTTCTTTTAATCATAGAACTCTCACATTAACTATAATACTTTCTACCTCATAACTAATTCTATCCAGTATCGGAAGCATCAATGTCGGTTGGTTCTAGCAATCCAACCCCACTAGTATCGCTGCCAATTGGGCGATGAAACTATGATGAAAATGAAGATTTGTTAATTGTATCGACGTGGCTAGATACTAACTTTGATGAAATTCGTGGTACGAGACAAAAGACTACAAATTTTTAGGCTTGAATTCATAAATATTTTATAGAAAATGGAGAACTTGAGTCACGTCATACTGCAGGCTCGATACAAAATCGGAGGGGCAACATCCAAAAATATGTTAACAAATTTTATAGGTACGATGCTAACATTTCTGTAAGTTGTAAGTGTGGCGTAAAATTTAATGAAGATGAAAAGATATATGTTAATTATTTTACAGCCGTCAAATATGTTAATGCAACAATTACTAAATTTAGGTAATTATTCAATTTTGTAACAGATAGAGAAAGCCAAAATCATGTATAAAAAAGATTGTGAAGAAAGAATTCAACGAGACGTTGCTAGGAAGAACTTAAATTGTACAAAAAGTGGGAAGATTATGTAGAGAAAGCGAATAACCAAGTACGTCCACAAAGTTCTATTTTATCTCATAGACGCAATTCAAGTAACAACTCATCTCCAGCAACAGAGCTGAAGTAAGTTGACGATGTAATGGTATTTTTAAACAAGAATCTACGCCCTATGGGAAGGAAAGCAGGAATTGAGGAGGCGAAATGAAAATTGTTAAAATTCTTAGAATCTCACAGCTTTTGATGCTTATGGGAAGCTATATTATAGAGAAGAAAAATGTATATTTGAAAAGCTTAAACTACAGAGTTTTAACATGTCGAATGTATTATGCATATTAAAATTACAGACGATATGAATAAGATAACAAAACAGTTCTACCAGTAGGAGAAGAAGAACATTATATAGCAAGGAGAAGTTTGTTTTCATAAATAATTTGTTAGTTTCCAGTTCAAATTTTTATATTTTATTTTCATGTATTAGGTGACACGTTGGATTTTTTAAGGAGCAAGACTCGGTAGCCCTATTCGATGATGAAAAACATTACATTATTAAACATTACAAAATGCCTAATGAGCATTTAACCTAAAAAATTATTAGTGTTGCGCGACCTTCCATAATTTTTTTACAAGCTCGGTTTGGAGAGTGCAATGAGCAACCTATGTTTCATAGTTTAAGATGTTGATCAACGAATTGATCAAAATTCTCATTTTCATAGGCGATAACTTGTATTGGTGGGACCGATTTAATTTGTTCATAGTCAAAATTGGAAATATACACGTCTCACTCATCCCCAACAATCATGTTTTGCATTAAAATGCACACCATAAATATTTGAGTAATATCATCGGGATCCCAATAACGTACATGTCCCCATATAATCTCTAAAATTACTTGAAATATCTAAAATGCTCATTTCACGTCTTTCCTTTTTGACTCTTGTTGTTGCGTAAAGTATTTATTCACTGCTCCATGTAGGGAAGGAATAGTTTTCACAAACATAGACCATCTTGGGTATTTCCCATCTATTAGGTAATAACCCTGAGGAAATGGCACTCTATTAATCTATTAATTGGCCTTGGGGCACCACCATCAATGAGGTCAACAAATAGATTAGATTGTTCTAAGATGTTGATGTCGATGTGAGATTCAGGTATCCAACTGAAAGCATGCCAAATCGTCATATCATACGAAATAACCAGTTCAAAAATGATAATCGATTGAAAACAATGGCCTTAGTATATCCCATGCCATACACTAGGATAATTTTTCCATATCCAGTGCAAGCAGTCAAAGCTCCCTAGTATTCTTGCACACGTACCCTCAACGTTCACCGACAACCAACAATTGTGTGACATCATCACTATTTCGCCCCTAGATATATTCCACGCCAAAACTTTTATACTCACAGCTGAACATAAACTCTCTAAACATTTCGTAGTCGTGATTTCCCCAATTTTCAAATATTTGTCAATGAAATCACCAAAAACTCTATAAGCGAGCATTCTCAAAGCAACAACTATTTTCTTAAGGGAAGAAAGGCTCAAGGTACCGCCATTATATATCATTTATGCGAAGTACAGGTTGTGAGGGGTAATAGAGTCGCGAATTTAGAGAAATAAATGATGGTGATGGTTCATTCGAAACTTCCTGCAATACACATAGTTTGGGTAAAGCGGTACATCGGCAAAATAATCACACAAAAATTGATGGGCAGCAACAATTTTATTTTGCAGTATGGACCTATAAACATACTTTGACTGACTTTCATGGTGGAGCCTCTCTGTTTTTGCGGTCACCAACGTCATTAAGATAATCATATGATCATCAGAAGATTATGACGTCATTAGAGAGGTGAACTGAAATTATAGGTGGAATGTAGTTTTAAAGAATCACCATTTTGGGATAACAGTTATTAAGCAGGATACCCAAATAAATGTTTGTCAAAAACAAGGCCTCGAATAAGATGCCTAGAAAATGATAGGACACTAAAAAAATGTTAGCAAGTAAATGTTTGATAATAAATGTTTTCAGTGTCTTAAAGATTACAATAAATGTAATCAAGTAAATGTTTTGCAATATTTATATTTAGTAGAGAGTCTTGCTATTTCCAAGCGCAATATTGCCAAGGTTGACCTATGCAATTTTACCTAAATACCTATTAAAAAATCATGCGGGAAGATGCACAACTTGCTACTAGAGATGATCGTAATCATAGGGTATACTTTTCTATGATGTCCCTTCATGATGTTAAGATCTTCTTTGGAAATAATATTATTTAACATTTAAAATAGGAAATACTTCTTGTTTTTGAAAAAAACTATCGCCTTGATTTGGCTAAAGGGTATTTAGGTAAGATATCATAGATAGACCTTGATAATAGAAGCATTACCCTCGGAAATAGTATGAACCTTAATACTATAATACTACATTCCATATTATTCAAATATATTTGTTGTGGATATTATGTAATTTTTGTACCTGTAATTGTCGGGAAATCTTGCCAAAAATTTGGCAACGCTTCCCTTGAAAATTGGACATTCCATATTTTTTGTAAGGGATTTAAGTAGATTATATAATACTTTTCTTTGAGAGCTCTTGAAAAATATACAAAAATAACGCTCCCAATTTCAAAGAATATTAAATCTACACATTCGCGTGATAGTCACATAAATATCAAAGAGAAGTGATATAATTAAAGACAACACTAATATTTTCATCTATTCTTAATAGCGTCATTGGGAATGGATAGAGTCCTGATTCATTTAGTTCTATCAGTGGTAGGGAAAGTATGAGTCATCTTCTATGCCTTAGTCTTTTAAGCCTCCACAAAGAGGGGAATTTTCTATGTCCGAGGGGTCTACCTCTCTAACTGATTCCATATTAATAATATACTCCATAACCATATGATAATATATAAACTTCATGACTGCTACAAAATGCAAACAAAACAAAATATTTTGCTGATGCCTACTTGCGACACCTATAAATTTTCAAAATATTCCGCGAATGAAGGTTTGATCGGTCGATGGGCTCCTCCTGTTGAATGTCCTCGTAAACTATATTAGCTAAAAAATATCAGACAAATACAGGGTCAATATATACCATACATAATGCCTTTTTAGAAAATTATTTAAATACAAGAATATGAGATTAAACAAAATCAATTAGAACTATCTTGTAAGAAAAAAATCCTACCCAACTAAGATGGTGTATCACTTCTTCCTCGAACTCTCCTGCTACCTATAGTCCACCTCGATCTTCCAGACATTTGATAATCAATATGTTGCTGTCAAAAGATTAATAGTTTAATCTAGGCTAAAGTGTAAATCAACTTCTCTAACGTTATACTTATAACAAATTCTTTATTAAAATATAGGTACCAAATTACATGACAAAGTAAATAATCCATGATCAAAATGTAGGTTACATTCTAAAGAAACTCCTTTAATATGTTGCCGCAAAATGATAGATAGTTTAGTCCTTGCAAAAGTATAAATTAACACCTCAAACGTTATACTTATAGTAGATTCTTTGATAAAAATAAGTACCAAATGACATGACAAAGTGAATAATCCAAGATAAAAATGCAGGGTACACTATAAAGATACTCGATCAATTAATTAAACCCCATTGAGGAGCTAAGCTAGTAATTCAAAAGGAGCTGATATTATTTGCCAGTTGGCAATTGCAATGTGAGCATGTGAGTACTTCATATTTATTCATGTCATTGATCATACCACCCCCTCTTACTTAGAATTCATGATTTTACATCATATTTTCCAGCATAATATACCATACATTTTACCTTAACTAGAATTATTTTGTTCTATATAAATGCTGCCAAAAATAGCTTAACAACTCAAGATATGCCAAACTACGCAGTACACTTGATATGACTATCATTTATGAAACATATGACTAAGTATAACAACTGAGAACTACATGTGATATAACTAAGTATGATATACTACAATATTTCTTCCCATAGCCTATGCATTATTAGAAAAGCTTATAAATAGTCTATTATACAATTGAGATGTTGCTGCAAGCTACATCTGGAAAGGGGTGAAATCTACATGTAAAATATATAGTTATTTTAGCTTTATAATTTACTATGCTAAATTTACATTTAATTTTCCATTTTATGTTATTATGTGTTCTTGGATGATTGTGGATCAACATGTAAAGGGATAAAAATTTGTAGCTACTACATAAGTATGTGATTACTTACTAAATCATTTCCCAAATAACATTTATTAGATGAAAGATGGAATGAAGACAGGTACTCAATTAAATATATATGACCGATTCCTACTTTATTAGGTAAAACATGGCATAATGATAATATTAGCTAAAATCGAAGACTATTTTTAAATTAAAATTTACTCCGGGGAATATTTAAATTCATTGTAATGAAGCAGCAGTTGTAAATATGACACATTTTCTTGTAACTCGTCGCTTTAAACCTCATGTTCAGTAATAAATGTATGGGTTTCTTGTTGCTGTTGTAATAAAAGGCTTTCATATTTTTTCCAAGATAGTATACTCGTAAACAACTTCACGTTCCTATATAAACATCTTTCTTTGAAGTGTATAATCACAGACAACATTCCTCATCACATGGTTAAGATACATCTGTTTAGTTCATACTCATTATATATAAAGCATCCTGTGAAGAAAAATATTTTCCTTAATTGATTAGATAAATTAAAATGCAATACCTAAATTAATAAAACTTGCCTGAATTTAAATTAACTTATATGAGAAACATCATCTGGAATCTCAACCTCAACTAACGATGAAGGATCAACATTAGGAACTATAAGACGGCCTCGACATAGAGATGGAGGAATTGCTATAGCAATATACCAATCTCTAAGAGAAATTGAATTCTCGTAAGGAATGACTATATATGTACATGGGTGGTGACTACCCTATGGCGGATGTGGAATGTGAAATTGATCAATATATCCTACAAGACCTACCTAATCAGTGTTAATTGCATGGAAAACTCTAGAACCCAACATCACAATTCACAAGAAAGCTATATAGTCTAATTTTGTAATGCCTTGTAAGGAAAATGGTAAAGCATCAATCTAGTCAGTTGCATGTAATCTATCAAATAACCGCTAATATAGGTAGGGTATAAATCTGTAGGGATTGAATACTGGCCATTCAATTGTTTAGTATATATATCATTTTTTCAAATACCATACACCCCTAAAGTAGGCTCCCTTGTACATAATGTAGGGACCTATCTCTCGATCTCACTTGGAATTGATATGTCACCAGTTTGAATAACCTTCATCTCAGGCTCACACATTTTACAACATAGCTTATTTAGTCAACATTTTAACATACTTCGCGAACTGGTGAAGAACTTGGGTTAGACTTAAACCGAAAAACCAAAACCAGTCAAAGGCACCTGTCTCTCATGAACTCATCAGTTACTCAGTCAACCGCCACTAACCACATTATTCAGAAAATGTGCCCCAGCACGATGAAGAGCTGCGATAAAGGCCTATATAAAGAAAAAGTTCCAGAAGAGAGAGGGACAAAAAAAATTACACAAGAGATCACCTAGAAATTACATATTCTAGATTCTCGAAAAATCATCAAAACATCTTGGTTACAAGACTCAAGCATTTTCTATTTTTAGAGATCACATGTAATAAGATAACCGCCTCAAGCAATGAAAATACTTTCAACAAAAATCCTCCACACGAGGTCATGGTTTTTGTTACCTATTCATAGTTTTTCCACGCTAAAATTACATGTGCCATTTCTTAATTTCTATTAGAATATTGTTACAGGTCCATTGTTGTAATAGAAAATTCTAAAGCCATTTCGAGCTTATGCAATTTGGCAATTTCATTTGGCACCGTCTGTGGGAAAGATTACATTTTCACGATATCCTAAGGCAATCTTTCACTATAACTTTTAATCATGGTTACTTCCAGACGACCAGCTGTAGGAACTCAGCTCAAAGTGTCCATGGAGCCGGGGTAGCTCACAGAGTTACGGGTAAATCTCAATGCCGAGACAGAGAAACGCGCCAAACTAAAACTTCTGTTAACAAAGGATCAGGAGCTCTGGGAAAAAGAGCTTGATACAGAACAACAAGCTCGTTTGAAAATACTCAAACGACATGAAGATCTGATGATAATAATGCAGACTTCCCTAGAGGCTCTTCAAAATACTTAGCAGGCTCCTACAGCCAGAGGTCGCGATCAGCTTCGAGAGACCTCCCGCGTCTCAGCAAGGAAATGATTGGGACCTCGGGGAGTCACCAGTAAAGCTATGTCCAAGAATCTACACAGCGAAGCGCAACCCTCCATATATTTAGGTAGTGAAGTTCAGTCCGTAGTAAGTCAAGGTCACATAATTTCTATCTGCCATGAGAAAGAACAGCGACCTTAACATCAAGTTCCAGCATGAGATGGCCTAAGTGATGGTACGGGCACTCATCATCCTCAGCCAGCTCATCCAGCAATTCAACCGATGCGTCATTACGTCACAAAAGCATAACATATGGAACAACAGATTAAGATGTTGATCGAAGCAAAGGTTCTGGGTACTACCGACGATACCACAAAGTTACAAGGAAGTCTGATTGCCAGGGAACTATTTGATATGGAGATACCAAAAGGTTTCTATACTCCC
Source organism: Kingdonia uniflora (assembly GCA_014058105.1). Classification (NCBI taxonomy): domain Eukaryota; kingdom Viridiplantae; phylum Streptophyta; class Magnoliopsida; order Ranunculales; family Circaeasteraceae; genus Kingdonia; species Kingdonia uniflora. Next base: position 526,055 of record JACGCM010002762.1, on the reverse strand, counting down.
AAAATTTGTAAATACAAAGGTACTGACCCGAAAGAGTTCATTCAACAATATCGTGATTCATTGGGGTTGTAATCCAATCTCAACCGCATCCTCTGTCGTTTGATTTCCACAAGTCTACAGGAGGAACTACTCTGATGGTTTCAATTTCTCCCTAAAGACTCCATCTACACATTCGATCAGCTGCAGAAGCAGTTCCTCAAGACGTATGCTCACAACAGAGATACAGAGGAGAACTTGTATTCTTTTATCGGTCTTAAGCAATCGCATAGAGAGAAGCTCGAAGATTTCTCAAAGGCATTTTTAAAGCTCACGCGAAAAGTTGATAACCTCGATCAGATAATAGTTGTTACTGCTTTTTCCAATGCTCTCTGGCTCGACTGCAAGGCAAAAGAAAAACTCTTCCTTAGAAAACCTGGGACCTTGGAGGAGATGATCACCAAAGTCAACTGTTAGGTCGATCTAGAGAGGATGATGTCCGAGCAATAAAAATCTATTAAATTTGTCCTCTCTACCCAAGGCCCATCTGCAGATCAAGCCAGTGAACCCAAGGAGGAATAAGGAGGTCAAAAGCGTACCAAGGGTAACGTTACCCTCGGAAAGGCGGTCCACCAAACAAACCCATCCTCCCAAAATTCAATGTTTGAATCTTCACAATTTTTCCATTACTATTGAACGATCCACTCTACCGCATCTCTCAACCGCTAGAACCAAACGATAGTCGACCATATTGCCTCCATCATAAGGTAAATCATCATACTACTAACAATTTCTATGCTCTACAGCATTTTCTCAAGTATATTTTTAAAGAGGGACGGATGCTTGAATACATTGTCGATCTAAAATCATACAAGGATGGCAGCTATAAGAAGCAGGTTGAAGTTATTGAAGGCAATGATCAAGCTGAGGAAAAACACCTTTACCATATGCACCACAGCAACATGATTGAAATCAATCAGATCACCAATTCCAATAGATCAAAATGCAGGAGACTATCAGAATGTTGTGATCAGACACCTCAAGATAAAGAAGCCAAACTTCTCCCAGAATCGAGTAACTGTCGACTAGGAATTTCATTCGAAGATTGCGATACCAGCCATGTCAAATTTCTACATCATAATGGGTTAGTAATAATGCTGAAAATGAGGAAGTTTGTCATGCACACAATGATGATCGATACTGGAAGCAATTTTAAGATTCTATTTCAAATTACAATCGACCAGATGGGATTGACTGACCAAGTTATTCAAAGCGACACCATTATCAGTAGGTTCAATGGTTCTAGAGAAGAACGAGTAGGCAAGATCATCTTACCTATTACCGTAGGACCAGCTACTATCGACGTCATGTTCTATCATTAATGCCAAATCTCATTATCTCAGGATTTTGGGCTGATGCTGGATTCACAACATGGAAGCAATCTCTTCCATATATTATCAGGCACTCCAATTTAATCATGACTATGGTATTTATGAGATCAGAGGTAGTCAGAAGCTCTCTTGAGCTTGTAAAAATACCGTCTCTACTGTCCTAGATACCTCTGAAAAATTAGCTGCATAGTAATTATAGGAAGTTGATCACCTCAATGATCAATCTTCCATGGAGGAGCCTATAGAATACATCAACCTCGATGGACCTGGCCGTGGTACTTTCATTGGTACTAAGCTGGTTCCAGAGGAAAAAGATGCTCTCATTCAACTCATGCAGCTCAATCAAGACATTTTTGCATGACCCTTCGAAGAGATGCCTAGGGTCGATCCGTCTAAGGCATGTCACAAGCTGGCCATAAATATTAATGCCACAGTGGTCAATCAGAAACAATGACGTCAACCACCTAGTCTTCAAGGTGAAGTTAACACCGAAATTAAGAAATTGATCAAGGTGGGATTCATTCGTGAAGTCAAATATACTGATAAGATATCCAATATTTTCGTTGTGCCGAAGAAGAACGGAAAAGTCTGAGTTTGCGTAGATTTAACTTATCTAAACAAACATACTCTAAAGGACAGTTTCCCTCTTCCTAATATTCATCAGATCCTCGATTCTACAACCAGCCATGATTTCCTATCTATGATGGATGTTGTTTCAGGGTTCAATCGGATTCTACTTCTGGAAGAAGATCAAGAAAAGACAAATTTAATTTATCACTAAAAAAGGTCTTTATTGCTACAAAGTCATGCCCTTCGGACTCAAAAATGCAGGTGCTACATATCAGCGGTTGATGACTACTATGTTCAAAGCACATCTTGGGAAAGTCGTTGAAGTCTACATCGACGATCTATTGTGCAAAAGCGTACAGTCAGTCAATCGCATCTCAGATCTTAATACTATATTCAACATTCTTTGATCTAACAGGATGCATCTCAACCCTGATAAATGTCAATTCGGGGTCCATTCTGATAGATTTCTCAGTCACCTTATCAACAAGAAGGGGATTGAGGCTGATCTAGATCAGATTCGGGCTCTCCTCAACATGCCTTCTCCAAAAACAATAAGAGATGTTCAGAAACTTGTCGACAAGATTGCCGCGATCAACTGTTTCATTTTTAAATCTTCAGACTGCTGTCATTTGTTGTTCTTATTACTCTGCGGTTGTACCAAATAAGGAAAGGATCAGTCAAATACAGAGGTCACATGGATACCAGAATACGAAGCAGCTTTTCTGGATCTTAAAACCTATTTGGGGAGGTCTCCCATAATGAGCACCCCAGTAGATAATGAGGAATTGATTATCTACCTAGAAGTTATGGATACTTCCCTTAGCTCAATTTTCATTTGCCTGGAAGGGAAAAATCAGCAAGACCCTCACACCAGTGGAAATGAGGTACTCTAAAATTGAGAAACTTCTTCTTACTCTTGTTTATACTTCACAGAAACACAAACACTACTTTCAAGCTCATTCAATTAAAGTCATAACAAACTACCCACTTCGGAAAGTCCTATCCGAGAAAGAAAAATTAAGAAGAGTGCAAGATTGGTCAGTCAGTTTAGGAGAACATGATATCAAGCTCGAGCAACGTCATTCTGAGAAAGGTCAGGCCGTTGCTGATTTTCTCGCAGATTTTCCAGTTAAAAATCCCGAGTGGGAGGAGCATGACCTTGAACTTACAGAAGAAACACATGTGGATCCAGCCCCCATACCATTCGACGACCAAGGTAAATGGATCACTACATCAAGGTGGACTTTTCTCACAGATGGAACAGCAGGACCCGCAGGGTGAGGAATCAGAATCGTTTTAATTGCCCCTTACAATGACAAAATTAAGAAATCAATCCGCTTGGATTTTGAGGATTTAAATAATGACACCGAGTATGAAGTTCTCATTCATGGAATCGACCTCGCTCTTGAGCTCGATGTCCCCGAACTCTCAGTTTACATAGATTTATTACTCATTGTCCACCACTACTCAGAGCAGTACAAGAAAAATAGAAATACGCAGCCCTCATTGTAGATTCGATGAACAAGTTTGCGAAAACAACTCTCGATTATCTTCTACGAGGTAAAAACAGACATGCCGATTCCTTGGCACATCTAGTCGGGGCCTTGGTACAAAAGCTCGATATCTTCAGATCGAAATCATTTTAGCCTTCAGCATTGATCGCATTTCTGTGTGAACGATCAACAATGGGGGTGGTAAAGAGGAAGACGACGATTGGCGAAAGTTTTTCTTAGCCTACCTCGATGTCGACAATAATTACAACAGACCACTCCTTGTAGGTCCAAAGAAGCACCAATAGCTAATCAACAACTCAAAGCGCTACACTAATCAAAATGGTGTGTTATACCGCCTTTCTATCACAGGGCCTTACCTTAAGTGCCTCTCCAAATCAAAAGCAGATTAATTGCTTCGTCAATTACATAAAGGGACTTGTGGCTCCCATACTGCAGGTTGATTTATAGCAAACATAGCAATCATAAAAGGAGTACTCAGGCCCGGCATGCGCAAGCAAACCGAGGAGTACTCCCACAGATATGATACCTGCCATAAACATGGACACATGATACACTCCCCTGCGCTCAAGCTCTATGCAAGCATGATTTTCTGGCCATTTAAAAAATGGGCACTACATTTCGTCGGCGAATTCCCTAACTCTCCAGGTAACCACCGTCACCTATTCGTAGCTGTCGATTATTTTATAAAATGGGAAGAAGCAGTTCTACTATGTCAAACCAGAGAAGAGGAGGTCATCTCTTTTATTTAGAACCACATAATCACTCGGTTTGGGTGCCCCCACCTAATTCGTATCGATAATTGGCCCCAATTTGTGGGAGATAAAGTTGTAAACTTCCTAAACCATCATAATATCATCCACTCACCATCCAATCCATCTTATCCTCAAGGCAATGGACAAGCAAAAATAACCAACAAAACCATCGTTGATGGACTCAAAAAACAATTTCACTCGCAGAATAAAGGGAAATGGGTTCGAGAGTTGCCTCATGTCCTATGGGCCTATCGTACCACTCCTTTACAATCAATTTGGTATACCCCATTCCACCTTTTTTATGGTACTGTGGCCATCATTCCTTCTGAATATCATCATCCAGTTTGTGACCACGAGCTAACTGCCAAGAAAAATGAGTTCGAGTTGGCTTACAACCTTAATATGATAGATGAAACCAGGGAATGCGCCATCACTAACCTATCATTATATGCTTGCCAGATCGTACAGCAACCGAGTCGGAAGCCGTGCCTTCCAAATAAAAGATTTTGTCCTCAGAGAAATTCCTCAACATCACAAAGAGCCTCACGCTAGAAAATTAGTCGACAATTGGGAGGGTCCATTAATTATTCCAGGTCTCTCAGGCCTCAGATCATTCTATCTCATGATAGAAGAGGGAATCCCCATCTCGAATCCTTGGAGCACTAGGAGACTAAAACGGTAATATCGTTAAGCATCTTACAACTTGATTTCCTTTCCTCGTTTTTGTTATTTTGTTTTTCAATTCCAAAAGTGAGATTTTTATCTCCACTCAATATAAATTCTGAGTTTATCAATAAAATTCCAAGTTTTTCACAAATATCTCTCTACTGATGTAGATTCTATCAAATATGAGATAAGGTAAAGGTAATACTAGTCTTCATCTTTTTTAACTTGATTGGGTCATTTATAACGGCTAGATCAAGGATAATACAAGGTTCGGCTAACTCTACTAAATCTTTGTGATTGTAGCAAGTATAAAAACTTGTTTCATTTCAAAGACTCTACCAAACAAGAGATAAGGCAAAGGTAATACTAGTCTTCACCTTTTTCAACTTGTTTGGGTCATTTATAACGGCTAGATCAATGATAACACTTAGTTCGGCTGAATTTACTAAATTTCTGTGATTGTAGCAAGTGTAAAAACTTGCTTCATATCAAAGACTCTACCAAACAAGAAATAAGGTAAAGATAATACTAGTCTTCATCTTTTTCAACTTGTTTGGGTCATTTATAACGGCTAGATCAAGGATAACACTTGGTTCAGCTGAATCTACAAAATTTATGCGATTGTTGCAAGTGTAGAAATTTGTTTTATATCAAAGACTCTACCAAACAAGAGATAAGGCAAAGGTAATACTAGTCTTCATCTTTTTCAACTTGTTTGGGTTATTTATAACGGCTAGATCAAGGATAACACTTGGTTCGGCTTAATCTACTAAATCTCTGCGATATTAGCAAGTACAAAAACTTGTTTTTTATCAAATACCCCACCTGACACAAAGATAAGGCAAAGGTCATACTAGCTTTCATCCATTTCAACGTGTCTGCGGTAGATACTATTTATTTTTTAGGTCAAATTCATATTATAAGGAATTATTTTCTACTGATAGGATGTCATCCGTGCTTCCCCCTACAGTAGGGATGTCATCCGTGCTTCCACCTATGGTAAGAGGTCGAACACTTAGTTCGTGGATTACAGTAACTCTACCCCTCTCTTTCAAGTCAGCAGGTCGAGGGCCCAAATCGGCTTCCATGGAGGCCATGCAGTTCCCTCGATCAATGTTAATTCCGCAGATGCATCCCTTATTAGACAAACTTTTTGACAAGGTATCTCATTCTAACTCAAGTCTTTTTACTTCCTCTACAAAATATGCAACTATCACCTTTATAAGGTCTGAGCATGACGCTTCAGGTACGACCATCCTTACAAATTCTGCTCTCACCTTCTCAAGGCGTGACTCTAATCTAACATGCAAATTCTTTTTATGAATCATTTCCATATCGACTTTAGCATCATGAGCCACATTCTCTTCCAACTTTTTTTATATATTTAGTTGATTCAGCCAGGTTCATAGCCTCCAGGTCCACTACCTGGGCTCGAAGTCTCTTCATTTCTGCGTTCAACTTATCCCTAACCAGAATATCCTTTAATAATTTTTCTTTCCTCTTCATCACCATTTCCTTTGCCTTGACTTCCCCTTCCAAAACCTTCTTCCTAATAAAAGCAGTATCCCACTCTGTTGGCCTTTCCTTAAGCTTGCATTACCTCTCTGCACGTGCCCCTGAATTCGGGCTACATCACCTTCCAGCTCTCTAATTCATCCTGATAAACTTACCACATCCCCTCAGATTTGAGGAACTGGAACATCCTTCTTATTGCCCCTTGAGCGCTCTCTAGCCTCAGCTTTCATGGCACGCGCAATGGCTTGGGCCAGTTCGGAGTTCAATCGTGCCACCCTCTCATTTAAATCATTACACCTTCATTGTATTTTACGAACCTCAATATCCTTGGCAGGAAGAGCTATATGCAAGTGTTCAGCCATGGCTACCGAAGCTGATAGATTTTCTCGAACTACTATCCGCTCGTTATCTTTTTCAACAATTTTTTATTTCAGTCGCTCCATCTTGTTTCTACAATTTTGAAGATCAGATCGAAATTGTTCCTCCGATCTTTCTAGCGCCTGAATACGGTACTGGGCCATGTTAGCCGGCTTGCCATTAATGACCAATGTGTCAACCCGACTTTGGAGCTTCGCAGCATGTTCTTTGATCTCCTCTAGCTCTTTTTGCTTCTTGGCTATTTTGGCATCTTTTTCTTCGACCTTATGAGTCAGGTCAGAAACAGTCTGGGTTACCTCTACAAGTTTAAAATACACCTTTATGTGTTGATCTTCTCTATTCTCATTCGCCTCCCTCATCCTATCCAACTCCTCACGCGAGCGAGCTGAAACCAATTCGATCTATACGATATAAATATTTTAATACAGTTCAATCCACAACACAATCAATGTGCATCTATATTTAATTTCTAAACTTATATATGATTTCTAACATCTGCGGTGTGCAAACACTTCTAGACTAAAGGTTCGGATATGTTATCAGAAAAACACTTCATAAGGTATATTGCGAAGTCTAAGGTATATACTTTTAATATACTACTTTACATAAAGAGCGTTGAATTTTTCTATGCACTATATTAGTGACATTTTCCTAAAGATAATAGGAATATTTACGGCCTACATCCGCATCCTATTTACTATGTAGCTTTATGTCGATATTACATACAGGTCAAAAGGCCTGTTTCAATCTAACTTGTAGCTCCACTTGCGAAGACAATGAAGATGTGGAAATCTCTTTCTCCCTGGCAAGCTCTATTTCTAGGTCTTTTATTCTGAGACTCATTTCTCTAAGTGCCTACAAGAGGGTTACAAAAAAATATAAACTCAGCCGAAGAGTCTATTCAATGTACACAATCCAACAGTTTACAACACCCATCGAAAATGTTCATACAAAACCAAATCATATCTCTACCCTACCATCTCATGTTCGTCCTCTGGGAGTTCGTTATCGTCCCCTTGGTTATCCAACACTGTCTGACGAAAGACACCATCTAACCCATCAACTACTCCCACCGCGACCTCCTCCATCCCTTCATCATCTTCCTCCTCAATATAGGTGTCTATCTTAATGGCATTCACCTCCAATCAGAGTATCCCTTCAACATTAGGTGGCTCCCCAACCTGTCGCATTTTTCTACCATCTCCTCCAAATTGGCCCTCACCTCTACCTGTAGCTGACCAATTGCCACGGCATGGGAAGCCTTCAGAGCCTCTAGCTGCTTGGCCTCCTAAACAACATCAACTTTAGCTCGGGCTAACTTTTTCTCAAGCTCAATTTTCATCCTCATCAGCTTGGACTTGTTTTCTTCAACTCCAACCCAGATCCCCTTCACCAGCCGAGCAACCTGTAGAACAAAAATTGACCACAACATCAGCTCGAAACACAATCCATAATCCTTTTTGCATAATCAGTGTAGAATTACCATCTTGCTCATATCTTCCTCACCATGAAAGACCACCAATCTAGCCCTCTGCTCAACCTCTTTGAGGTCATCCACAATGGCCGATCGCTCTTCAACAACCTTGTCCCTCGATTTCTTTGATGATTTGATACTTCTTCTTTTTTCTTTAGTGACCTCACCACTTCCAGTGGTACTAAAGGCTGACAGAGTTTTTAACATCCATTTTATTGGATATTTTTGAACTATTGTGCTCAATGTAATGGGTTTTGGCTGAACCGACCTATCTGTTTTAGGAGTCTTGGCTAAGTTGGTTCGACCTTCCCTACCAATTCCTTGCCTCTAACCTTCATCAGCACTCGCCATCAACCTGGTCGATTTTACCTTTTTAACCTTCTTCGACCTGCTATCGATCATCTTCTTCCTACTAAGCCTGAGACCTTCCAACACAACTTCGAGCTCAGTCTCCTCCTCTGCAACTTCGTTCATCAGTGACTCTTTCCTCTCGACGTGAGACTTCACACCTGTTATACAAAACATTTTTATCCGCAACTATAGGCGTAAGTTCAAACACATCAATAATATTATCTATGCATGGTCATACTTACTTTGTTTTATAGTTCTAAATCGAAGGTCCAAAGGTTCTTCCTCATCTCTCTAAAGGCAATTACCCTTCACCCATATGACGTTATCATTCCAGGCTCAATCTGCATAATTTAGATTAAGGAAGCGAGGCCGAGTTACGGTCACACAGAAGTAGGCCCCACCACTAGCGTGATAATTCTTTACCCCATACAATTGCAATACATCCTCATGGGATATCCTCCCCACCTTCCCCCCATTCTCCTACCTTTCATTCAGGTGGTCATAAATACTAATTACCTCCCACATGTTCATGTTCAATTGAACGGGACATGCCTCAATTGCATTCATAATCCCCTTCGCCAAGTTGGTAAGGGGAAGATTCAGCCCGTACTCTAAATGAGATAGGTAACACAGAAAACCTTCTTCAAGGTTACTGTGAACACCCCCATCAATGCATTCTAACGAAATCGATTCATCTATGCCCCTATCTCATTTTTCCACCTCTAAATCCACCAGTAAATAAAAATATTCTTCCCCAGTCGGTACCGTACAACCCCTAAACTGCCTACCAGCATATTCTACACAATTACCCCATGTTCCTCGTACAACAGCCTTGGCTTTGCAGAATTCTTTAAATGCATCCGAACCAGGAGGATAGGACACCAATTTACCAAGAAAACCTGGAAATGGTTCCAACCCTACTTCAACCTCATTATCAGACTCAATCGTCTGACCAAAGGTCGACACCTCGGTAACAGGTGAACTATCCATTTCAACTACAATTTTTAGAGGCATGTTTTCGACCCTACACGATTTCCTCTCATGCTCGACCTACATACCAGTTCAGGTATCTATTATTATTTCATACAAATCGGTCATATCAACATATAACATATCTTTTATATATTCTGTGTATATGTCCATATTATAAAAAATTGCCATGTATAGTTATTGTTAAGATTTGCTTCAAAAATAATTTGCATAAATAAATATATACTATGTACGTCTCTACTAACCTTCAGAATCAGAATGGGAATCCGCAGTAGCGCCAAACCCTCCCCTCATGACGTTGCTGTATAGCCACCTGTATGATCCAATTTTTTTTACTCTCTTCAACCGTTGATCACCCTTAGATAGGTTATTATTAGGTCCTCTGAAATTTTTTCGCACCTCCCTCTCTGTGCCCTCCAAATTTACAGAAGTGGTAAAAGCATTTGAATGTTGAGGAAGAAGCATTATTTATCTTTTCTCTCTCTAGCGGCTGGCAGTTATTGCGCCTCGCATGACCCATCCTCAGTTTTGGAACTGAAGCGTCCTTTCCACTATCTATGTTAGACGTCTTGTACCTTTTTAATAAAGCAAACTTTCCATCATTACCCCTCCCGTCATATTTTAACATATTAGATCTCGGCAGCTATACATACAAAGCAAAATTAGAAGCTTCTACATTTCCTTATTTTTTTCCCTATCCTTGTCTATCAAATTTAAAGTGATAGTGACGTTATTCTTAAAGCTGAGAAAATTTTAAAAATTATTCAAAATATTTATTACAACAGTTTCAACAACATTTGCAACTATATTTATTCATGATGTACATAATTTTCTGTTAAAAATTCAGCAAACTTATATTTATCCATGATAAACACGTTTTACATTATTGCATCTAAACAACCTGAACGACCATGTCAGATCACATTGCCATTCAATCAGCCATCTTCGATTTTAATCTCTTCCTCAACAATCAATTTAACCATTTCATCTCGAGCTGCGGGATTTAGCACCAATACACGAAAGCATACCTCATAGAACTACCGGGCATACTCATGTTCCCTACTCCAAACATCTAATCCTCTTAGATGACACTCCCTCATTGGTAACTCAGCATTATAACCAAACACACCAAAAATCTTCTCCCGCACTTCAGCTATCTTTATAGCCAATCATCCCTCCGCGGCATGATGTATCCTCAGATATTGAGTCCGTACCATCCTAACCTCTTCTCCAACTTCACAAATCATCCTACCCATATTTATATGTTTTCCACTCACTTTCCCCTAAAAATGTGATTTTTACCTTTTATCTCGTAATAGATGTTGTAGCCTAATCGTACCCTTCAAGCTCCTGCCAAATACTCAAAGGCTACCTCAAAGCCTTCTCAAATACCTCGAAGCCCACTCAATCCATAAACAAGCCTTGTAAGGCTACATTAAGACGAAGCCACGACTACTAACAGACCTCGAAGATAAAGATAGATCCGTCAGTAAACGAACTGCATATCAGCATCAGAAACACTTCGACCATATTCGTACATGGTTGAAGGCAGACATGTCAGACAGCCAGGTCACCAGACAAGAATGGAAAATTGTTGGTCCTTACAGCTGCAGTGATAGAACCAATAACATCTACAGTGTTAGAGTACATTACCAGACCCGACATTTCTGGAGTCAATACTAACTCTAGGATACCCGCCCAATACCTGGAGGGTACACATATAATGTGACCTAACTTGATGACTCAGCCCTTCCTATGTTATATAAATAGGAGGGAAGGGGAATCAATGTGAGGTTACAATATCTAACCCCAGAGCCCTTGCAGTTTACCTTTGACCTACTTATAAAACACATAGTACTCGAGCCTTCGACTACTCAACAGTAATATACAATCTCTTAAAAATCCTCATCCGAGGTCATGGAGAGACCCATTCTAGGCCTCAATGCAAGTATATTATTAATAGGTTATTCGTAATATAGATTATATGTTTGAATCCTATGATATTAGATAAACCCGTGGTGTAAGAGCCAACTTCCCCTCTGCACAAAGTTTAGACACTCCATTAGGCACCGCCTGTGGTTACCCGCCCTACATTTTATCCCTTGCCTCATTTTATTTCTTTTCCAGCTCCTACAGATCATTCCCAATGGCACCAACCCTCCGTTCGTCTTCCACCCATGTCGCCAACTCCGTTGACGGAGTGGCTGCCCAGCTCGCCCCAACTTTCCTAGCAATTCGCTCAAGCCGAGGAGCAATGCCAAACGCAACTGCACCAGGAACGCGAAATGCATCAATAAGAGCTTGAATCCATGTGGCATCGCCGTTTGAATGATGCCGACATACAAAACTGCGTCATCGATAATTTGCGTAATTCAGTCCAAGAACTGCAATGACTACAGCCTCTAGACGCTCCTCTACCATCTTGAACACCAGCCCTGATGTGTGCATCTGTCCGCGCTCGACCGGGGCCTCTACGATATCAAGAAGTACCCCCGGTCCATATCGGCGCCGAGGGTGCTCCCCCTACTGTTCCTTCCACTGGCTCCATCCATCTTGGCATCCACCACGCAGAGGAGGCCTCTGAATCCACCCTTCGCTCCTCCGGATACCCCAAATGCCGCCCTGCTCGAGAATGCCTCGGGGAATGCAGCACCGAAAACATGCTGAACACTCGACCTCATCACCCTCGAACCCATCGATCCCCCCTTATCCTGCCTATTGTGCTCAACAAGACTTCGACTACAAAATACAACCTATCATCCGCGTCAGCGCGATCCCAACTTCAAACACATGGAGTCTATTAAGCAACCTCTTCTGTCCCAAGCACCCCGCTATCGTGGTCCCTCCTAATTTCTGCGTTTCCAACCCCCAATCCCCCATTCTTGATATTCAAAATGCTCCATAGCCGACCACCTGATGTGTAACCCTTTTTATATAAGCCTCACAGATAGCCCTCTTCGATGGTACTATTGCCTTCTCAGTGGCTCTATTTGAAGTTTTGAGCAACTATCCCTTCTTTTTATCGCCAAATTTTCCTTAAAAAAATAGAGAGGTCAGAGTTGATGCCCTTTTCAATTTTAAAAAACCCCCAGTAAAACCCTTGAGGCCTTCACTAAGAGGTTCCTCGATGAGTTGCACAAAGTCAAAAACCTCAACTGCGTGAATGTCGTACTTGCGTATTCGAACACTTTGCCAGATAATAGCCATATGAAAGAATACCTGGTCCTCCACAAACCTTAAACCCTCGAGGAGATGCTCTCAAAGGTCAATGGCTATATCAACCTTGAACGTCTTTAGGAATCACATAAACAGGGGCATCCTTCGACCATAAACCCGAATAAGCCTTGACAAGGCCCATCCTCTACCCCTACACCTTCGATTACTCCCATCTCACAGAAAGCTGAGAGCCGCAAATGCCCTCACTCTGATAACACTGTAGAAGGTCGCAAGAAATGGCCAAAGCCGGTCTTACCTGGACTCACTGTCCCCATCAGTACCCTTCTGTCACATATATAACTAGATACCATATGGCGTATCCATTTCCCAATCGAGGTCTAACAAGGAAAATCTTACTGTGCCAACCACAAGTATAACTGTCACCACATCAATAAATGTTTTTCCTTGCAGCACTCTCTTAAAATAATACTCAAGGCCGGTCGTCTACATCAACATGTCTTCGACCTTGCCAGCTACTTTGCCGGGTCGTACCTCAAACCTCAACCAGCCCCTTCGGCCGACCCTGTTGAGGTCTACATCTACCAACTTCATTTTATTGAAGTAGATAATATCGACAGCGGCCGTTCCAAGTGCAAGCGCAAACGTGTCAAAGATTGTTACAAACTCACTTACCAGGATAAACTGCCCGCCCTCCTGCCAGAATCAAGCCTTTATCTTCGATCCGCAAGTATCTCTTTCATCGATTATTATACATCGTATGTTCATTTTCCCCACTCTGACCCTTTAGTCAACATGATTAAGGTCGAACACCTCATCCTCCACACCATGCTTATCGATACAGGAAGTGCAGCCGATGTACTTTTCCTCTAAATTATCCAATCCATGAACAAAAAAGACCTTATCACTGTTGTCAATGTCAAACTAAAAGGCTTTAATGGGGCTACCGAAGTTTCATTGGTCAAAATAGCCTGCCAGTTACCACCAGTCCAGTCACACTTCAAACTAGTTTTCTTGTCATCGATAAGAAGTCTGAGTACCTTGGAATCCTCGGGCCCGACTAGCTCCATGCTATGCGTGCCATACTTTGACCCATCATCAGACCCTTCATTTCACTGCCCCCTAAGGCACATAGAACTTAAAAGGCTCTTAATGTCTCGCCGGTTCATCTGAGCATCCAGAGATCGATTAGACCTAGAAACTCACCATAGATCGATAGCAATCATTGTCTCCTTCTGTCCCCTCACCTTCGACACTCGCCATCTCACCCATCGAGCCTACTATTTTTATTGAACTCGATAGTCCTAGTCGAGGTACATTCATTGGAACTTTTCAAGACGTGGCAGAGTGCCTCGAACATACAGACTTTCTTCGTGCAAATAAAGACATCTTCGCATGGACATTTCAGGAGATGCCGGCGTCGACCCCAATTTGGCATGCCATCGCCTCGACCTTATCCCCCATTTAATAGCTGTAAAACAGAAGAACCACACCTTGGCACCACGACTTTGAGAAGTAGTAAACCTCGAAGAAGATAAACTCATAACTGCTGGTTTCATCAGAGAAATCAAGTATGTTGACTGGATATCTAACATAGTTGCATTTCCCAAAAAAAATGGCATGATTAGAACTGCGTCGACTTCATAGGCCCCAACAAGCGCACACCGAAGGACATACTCCCCCTTCTGATCATTTCAATACTCCTCGATGCCACTGCGGGACACGAGCGCCTATCAATGATGGACTCGACTTCGGGTTACAATCAGATACCCCTCATTCCCGAAGATTAACTTAAAACTTCTTTTATCACTGAACAAGGCCTTTACTATTTTAATGTTATGCCCTTCGGCCTTAAAAATGCCGGTGCCACCTACCAACGCCTCGTAACAACTATGCTTAAACCCTTGCTTGGCAAGTCAGTCGAAGTTTACATCGACGACATGTTATGCAAGAGCCTCCAAAAATAGTCCCACGTCCAAGACTTAACCGAAGTCTTTTAAATACATCTAACATAAAACATGAAACTTAACCCAGACAAATGCCAGTTTAGTGTTTCGTCTGACAAATTTTTAGGCCATCTTATCAGTAAATGAGGTATTGAGATCAACCCTACCCATATTCGTGCCCTTATCGACATGCCTTAATCCCAAACCAAAAAAGATGTCCAAAAAGTGGCTGGTAAAATAGTAGCCCTCAACCGTTTCATTTCCAAGTCCTCAGACAATTGTGCTTGGCTCTTTTCTCACCTACGTGACTAAGGCATCCACAAAGCTTAATTGAAAAACAACCCTGAGATTAACTGAACACCCAACTGTGAATAGGCCTTCTATCCTCATCTGCCAGCGCATGGACCGATTCCCTAAAAAATCTTCTATTACCCACTACCTTCGAGGTGAAAATAGACAATCAGATGCCCTTACCTAAATTATTGATATGTTAGGCCAATCCAAATCCTGAACCCTCCATATCGAAGTACTCGAACGTCCAAGTATCGTCCAGATGGAAGTCAATGCCATCAGTACTGGGGGTGAGAGTCTCAATCCCGATGACTAGCTAACACCATTCCTCGATTACTTCAACAATGCTACCCTCCCAGATGATCCCAAAGCCAAACGGTCATTATTAGAGAACTGTCGCAGATACACCATCCTCAACGCGAGTTACATCGTAAATCCCCAAATGGTGTCCTCCTTAAGTGCATCTCTTAAAATGAAGCCTCTACAATCCTATCCAAACTCAATAAAGGTACTTTCAATGATCATGCTGCCGACAGATTGATGGCCCTTCAAGCAATGTCCTAAGGATTATTCTGGCCCAATATGAAGATGCAAGCTGAAGAATATGCCAAATACTGTGACAAATGTCAGCGTCATGCCCATAAAATCTATAGCTCCTCACAAGACCTCCATTTCAGTCAAGTCTCTTGGCCATTCAAACGCTGGGCAATCAATCACATTGGCTCTTTTCCCAAAGCCTCGGATAGCCGAGAGAACATCCCTGTTACAACATATTATTTTAACAAATTTTTCGAAGCCGTACCTTATGTCTAACCAGAGAAGAAGAAGTCATCAAATTTTTATAGGAAAACATCATTACACGCTCCGGGTGCCCTCATATGATTCGATATGATAGTGGTCCACAGTTTGTCAGGAACAAAATCAAAAATTTCCTCATTAAGTACAACATCATCCTCTCCCCCTCAACACCTTACTACCCCCAAGGGAACGGTAGGGTCGAGGCAATCATATAAATATGTCGATGCAAAGAAAGGATGATGGGTTCAGATGTTATATCTTGTCCTCTGGGCCGATTGAACAACTTCAAGAAAAGCTACAGGCTGTACCCCTTTCCTTCTAGCCTATGGTACTGAAGCAGTGTTCCCTTCTCAATTCGAAGTGCCCACACGAGGCCCCAACCTCCAGAACGAAGACAATGAGTTTGAACTCAGATGTAACATGTTATGGATCGATGAAACTAGAGACCGAGCCATCGCCAACCTTGGCCATTGCCATCTATTACTGCTGAAGTCATACAACAAGAGAGTTTGACTTTAAATTTTTAACATCGGAGATCTTTTACTTTGACGGGTCGCACAATCCACGAAGCCTTAGAATGCTGGCAACCTAGCCGAGTCCTGGGAAGGACCTTATGTCGAATATGATTAAACTGACAAGGGTTTGTATTACCTCATGACAGAAGACGAAGAACCTCTACCAAATCCATGGAATACAATGCAGTTTGTCTCATACAATCTGTTACGGCCTCAACCTTGTTCACCTCATATAAACACAAACTAATTAATAAATAGTTTTTTCCCTCTATACCTCGTCTCTTTTTTTCCAGTGAATTTCTTGGTTAAGCCTGAGTATCGTGCTAACCCTTCAACCCAACTGATACTTGGGGGTAACCTTGAAAATTTTCAAACTCCTAATTTTGAGCAAACTCGAGGGGCAAGGATGGTCGATAGACCGGACCCTCAGGAATGCATTGGGGTCGAACACGTTCTACTTCGATTAGGCTCAGGCCTTCGACATCCAGTAAATTTCTTGGTTAACTCTAAGTATCATGTCAACCCTCGACCTGACAGATATTTGGGGGTGACCTTGACAATTTTCAAACTCCCAATTTTGAGCAAACTTGAGGGGCAAGGATGGTCGATACACCGAACCCTCAGTAATGTATTGGGGGCAAACAGGTACTACTTTGATTAGGATCTGGCCTTCGAAGTCTAGTAAATTTCCTGGTTTACTCTAATTTTCATGTCAACCCTCGACCCGACTGATACATGGGGGCGACCTTAAAGAAAATTTGAACTCCCAATTTTGAGTAGACTCGAGGAGCAAAGATGGTCGGTTGACCGAACCCTCGGGAATGCATTAGGGATGAACATGATCTACTTTGATTAGGCTCAGGCCTTTGAAGTCCAATGAATTTTCTGGTTTACTCTAAGTATCATGTCAACCCTCGAACCGACTGATACATGGCGGCGACCTTGAAAATTTTCAAGTCTTCGATATTCGAGCAAACTCAAGGGACACGAATGGTTAAGAAACCGGACCCTCAAGAATATATTAGGGGCGACCAAATTCTACTTTGACCAAGATCCAGCGTTCAAAGTCCAGCTAATTCCTTGAACTCATTGGATACCACCTCGATGTTCTTCACGGTTCGATCACTTTACAATCATTCTAGACTTACAGTATTTGCAGATACAAGCATGCATAAATTTTAACAAGGCGTTTCATTACAGTATACATCAGAGAATCAGGTTCAACAAAAATCAATTCAAATCAAGTTCAGAGCATACATCAGGAATCTAGAATAACAAGTCAAAATAAATAAAGTTAATACAAACCAGCTTCAGTACAGTCTACATCAGCAATTCAAAGCATTCACAAGTTTGAAGATCAACTCCAAAGCAAACTCAACATTATTCACAGGGGCCTAACTTCTTTCGGAGGGGAAGTTGGCTCTTACAACATAGGGTTAATCTTCAATCAAAGGAATGCAAGTAAATAATCTAAAGTATGAACAATCTATAGAAAAAATACTTGCGTAGAGACCCGAATGTGACACTCTATGACCTCTGATGAGGATTTTTAAGTATGTTTTTATTAATGATGAGTAATCAAAGGTTTGAGTACTGGATTTTACAGGGTGGTCAAATGTAAACTGCTAAGGGGATTGGGAAGATTTTTCTAATCCCTCCTTGGTTCCCCATCTCACCTATTTATAGAACATAGGAAGGGTTGAGTCACCAAGACTTGGTCTGATTATAAGGCTACTGTCCGGATATTCTGGCGGGGGTATGGGCGCCGGACATGTCTGTATTATCACTGTTATAGTTGTTGGTGATGTCTATGCACTTTGTCACTGTGGCAGTGGTTGGGCCTATCACTGTAGTTACATGGACCAACCACTGCACCGTCTTGTCTAGTCAATTGCTTGCCTATCCCATCATACCTCTACCATGTGCAGCTATGGTCGAAGTATTTTTGCTGTGATGTGTGGAGTCCGTCCTTGAGGATTGTTTATGATCGAAGCTTCGTCTTCAAATTATCTTTGGAAGGCTTGTTTAAGGATTGAGTGGGCTTTGAGATATTTAAGTAGGCTGCAAAGTAGCCTTCGAGTGTCCGGTAGGGTCGAAAGCTGTGAATATGCTACTACATTTGCCCGCTCTCGGGGAGGGTCACAAAACCAGGTGGAGAGGCATTCGCTGAGAAAACTGTTTTGCCTTAGAATTTGAGCGGTTTGACTGTCAGTTTTCGAGTAAGTAATTAAAGAGGATAATTAAGAGCTATTGGTGGTTATAGGGTAATAAATGAAATAAGGCTATAAGTATGGGCTATTAAGTAGGGATACTGCGTAACCTTCTTCTTTATCATTCTTCTATCTTTCATCTGCAAAATTTGAAATCTTTATGGATACCACTCCCAATACGTGATATCAGAAGAGGATGGGGTTCACCAGGGACTGTCGCATAGGGCGGAAGACTGGTGAACTGCATATATAGTTCTTCAGACATCATGATCTGGACTAGGAAATGCCTGAGCTAGTAGAGGTAGAGGCTGTAGAGCTCATCAATGGGAAGCCTTATGCCTATCTTTGGGACCGACTGAAGTATCACTTTACTACTGCAGAGAAGCGTTATCTCTTTCTGTTGGTTTTAGCTGAATGCCTCGTTTGTGTAGACGATGGGATGGAGGAACAAAACGCGGAAAGTGGTGCTAAGCCTTTTAGAAGTAGGGCCACTGTTTGAGGTTTTGATGATTAGTCTCTATGTATTGTGAGGTTTTATGTAGAGGTTTTTGATTGAGCTGTTTATATGAATATATTTTGTTTGAAATTTTGCTGTTTTCCTTGTTATAAGTTGGAGAATGGAAAGATAATGATATTGTGTTTCATACGTGACTTTTTGTAACTGGTAGGCATTAGAAAGGAATATGCTTATCGGTATGATGGTAAATTTATGTCATCGAATGTTTAATCAGTGGCAACGAATACTGCTGTAAAAATTTGTATCGAAATATAATGATATGATCGAAGGTTTTAGACTCAGTTATTGGTTAAAACATGGTTCAAGGCATTGGGGTCGAAGTGTTTAGATGGTCGAACGTTTGATGTTGGAGGTTTGCTCGACTATAAGTCCCCGGGAATGAGGTTTGAATGTAGGTACAGATGAATCGATTACGTATAGGAAGTGGGAAAGTCATGACTGTTAAATTTTCAAGGTGGGAATTGAAGGTAGCAATTAAGTCAGGTTGGGAAGTGGGAAAGCTAAAATCGTTCTGCAAGTATAAAAGGAACTATGGTAGAGAGGATTTCTTGTCATTCTGCATTCTCTCTTCATCTTTCTTCTTATTTGCTCAGATCAGAATGGCAGCAAATGCACCCGCACAAGAGAACAAGGCGATAGTGAGAATTAGGCGAATAAATGAGAAGACGTTGGAGCTGCAACGGAGGTTTGGGATTGATCAGGATATTGATGCAAAAATGCCAAAACTCTTTGATGTGGAACCTAGGGCACCCATTGCCGGAATGTCTTTTGCATACTGGTGGGGAGTTCTGCAGATGATAGGACCATTACCCGGCTACCGGTTGTCCCTGCTCAAGTCCGTCATGGAAGAAATGGTAGACAAGGAGGACGCTGGTACTGTACCTGCTGTCGAAGAAGAGCATCTCACTGATAATTAGGGTCCTCTTTCTGTTTTGGCAACTGTTTTTGATATGGTATTCATATGTGGGGTATTTGTAAAACTATTGGGATTGCACTTCATTTTTTTCTAAGGTTAATAAAATTGGGTGTTGGTGCTATACTCTGCCAAATTATTTTGCAATGCTATTTTCTATAGGATTTTTTAATATTCGAAGTATAACTTTGATTTCTCGAAATAACAGGCTTGAATTATCGAAGTAGGAAGTCCAATCTGTCGAAAATAAAAGGTTTGATCTGCAAGATGTTTAATATGTGTGGGCACAAATTTTTGAACTGTCGAAGTGCATGATTGTAATCTGTCGAAGGATTAATGTAATATGTTGAAGGAAAATGGGTGTTTATGTATAAGAGGAAGTCGGGCCTGTCGAAGTAAAACTTGTTATCGGTCGAGGCAATGTTTAAGCATCATGTATAAATAAAATTCTGAACTGTCAAAGGAAAGGGTAATCTTCTAAAATAATAAAGGCATGAGGTTTTGAATTGACCAATGTGTCGTAGATCGAATAGCGATTCATTAAGAGAAATGAATTTAAGGCTATCTATTGAAGAGTCTTCGAGACGCGGTGTAGTCGATTAGTTGAATGTGAGAAGTGTGTCGAAGGTTTTGGGGGATTTTACTGGTCGAACTGGTAGCTCGGATAGCTGGCTTGTCAGGATGGTACATGCGTCTGGGACAGTTTGCCAGACATGAAATCATTATTGTTGTCCTCATTTCACGAAAAAGTTGTGATTTGATATTTAGATTTGATTGTTTTGCTTCGAGTGAGGGTGAAAGGGTTCGAGGAGCTTTTTAGTTTTGCAGGTAATTTAAAGTGAGTGTGCAGCTCGCACATGTGGGATATGAGGGGTAAATTTGTCAAAACACGTTGTAGCCAAAAAGCTGGGGTAGTGGGGTCGTGGTAATGATAGTGGTTTCAAAATTAAGGCAGTTTTGGTTTTTTGAAAGGGTATATAAGTGTGAGAGAAGTAACCACTATACTGTTCATTGAGAAAAAATCAGGGAGAAGAAAGACGTACGCCATTAGTGCCGGTACTTGAGAGAAGTTGATGAAGTTGTTGCATTGGTCTTGCTGTTTTGAGTATAGTGCTTCTAACACAGGTTTGTCACTTGATTTCTGCGAATTTTTATTTTGTTCATCCTTCTATGTATGTGAGTAAAATGTTCTGAGTTTGGGGCTTGGAGGTTATCTTTGAGGATAAGAGAATTCCTGAGTCTAGGTTCTAACCCATTCGAGGAATTTTGGGGATTTTTGAAGGAGGCATTGGGATTAGGATCAAAGTTTTGAATGTGTATAAATCTGTTGAAGGGTGTTGGTGGAGGTACTGGAGGTGGTGTAGAGGCTTGTGTAACTAAAGCAATCATAGCTGGAACTGTGGATGATGTAGTTGCCGATTGTGCGGGGTTGAAGCTTTCGACTGGTGGTGCTGAGAGTGCTGGCATTGTAGGGCCTGTGGGAGAAATGGACGCAGCCTTGCCGATATGAGGTACTTGGTATTGAGGTTCCGTATCTACCTTTTCTGATTTGTTGTCGAGTTATAATATTTTGAACCATGTTTCTTTTTCTGTGGAGTTAGTCTCTGAACTTGGTATTTCTGTGAGCTGTCATGTTGTATTAAGTCTGTCTATCTGTTGAACTTCTTGATTTGATTCTGAGCTATATTTTAATCTGTGTCAAATTTTTTGAACTGGATTTGCTATCTTGTTCTAGCCTTGCATTTTTCTTGATTGTTGAAATGTTGATGTGTAATCTGTTGGTTTGGCTTGTATCGAACTTTAGACGACATATCTTGAGTTATAATGAAACTGTTTCTCTGATCTATGATGTTTTGACTCTTCTTTACATCGTAGATATTTATGTATAATAGTGTTTGCCTGTACTATTTCTGTCGAATGACTTTAGAGTGATCGAACTCTGAAGAGCTTCTAGGATGATGTTATACCTTTTTTGAAATTGAAGGATCTGCTGGACATCGAAGGCCGAAGCCACAGCGATGTAAGGCATGTTCGTCCCCAACGCATTCATGAGGGTCTGGCCTTTCGACCTTTCGTGCCCCTCGAGCTTGCTCTAATTTTGGAAACTTGAAAATTCTAAGGTCGCCCCTAAGTATCAGTCGGGGTGAGGGTGGACATGATACCTAGGGTAAACCAAGGAATCGACTGGACTTCGACGGTTTCAGAGCCTGATCAAAGCATAACTGTTCGCCCTCAATACATTCTTGAGGGTCCGGTCTTTCGACCATCCTTGCCCCTTGAATTTGCTCAGAATTAGATGCTTGAAAATTTCAAGGTCGCCCCCAAGTAACAGTCGAGTCGAAGGGTTGACATGATACATAGAAAAAACTAGGAAATCGACTGGACTTTAATGGTTTCAGAGCCTGATCGAAGAAAAATTGTTCACCCCCAATGCATTCTCGAGGGTCCTGCCTTTTGACCTTTCTTGCCCCTAGAGTTTGCCCAAAATTGGAACCTCAAAAATTTCAAGGTCGCCCCCAAGTATCAGTCGGGTCGAAGGGTTGACATGATGCCTAAGTTAAACTAAGAAATTTATTAAAAAGAGGAGATGAAGTATGGGTGGAAAAGTTGTTTATTGATTATTTAGTATTATATCAGTTCTACAAGGTTGAGGTCGTGGCCTGTTATAGGAGGCCAGCTGTATTGTGTTCCACGGTTTTGGTAAAGGCTCTTCGCCTTCTGTCATTAGTTATTAAGAGCCCTTGTCAGTTTTATCATACACGACATAAGGTCCTTCCCAGGATTTGGCTAGCTTGCCGGCATTTTGAGGTCTCAAGGATTGGTTGACAAGTCGAAGTACTAGATCTCCGATGTTGAAACTTCGTCGTCGAACTTTTTTATTATAGGATTTCTGAAGTGATGTGTGGTAGCGGCCAAGGTTGGCGATGGCTCGGTCTCTGGTTTCGTCGATCCATAACATGTTGCATGCGAGCTCAAACTCATTGTCTTCATCTGGGAGGTTAGGATCTCATGTAGGTACTTCGAATTGAATAGGGAGCCGAACTTCGGTACCCTACACTAAAAGGAAAGGGGTGCAGCCTGTAGATTTTCTTGGTAATGTTCGATAGGCCCAGAGGACATGCTGTAATTCTTGAACCCATCATCCTTTCTTTGCATCAACTCTTTTCTCTAAACCGTCGACAATGGTTTTATTGATTGCTTTAACTTGACCATTGCATTGGGGATAGTAAGGTATTGAGGGGAAGAGGATGATGTTGTGTTTTTTTAGAAAGTTTTTGACTTTTCTGTCGACGAACTGGGGACCATTGTCGCATCGAATCATATGAGGGTAGCCAAAGCATGTGATGATGCTTTCCCATTGAAATTTGATAACTTCTTCTTCTTTTATTCAACACAAAGGTACAGCTTCGACCCATTTGGTGAAGTAATCTATTGCAATAAGGATATTTTCTCTGCTACCTGAGGCTTTAGGGCAAGGGCCGATGAGATCGATGGCCTATCTTTTGAATAGCCTGGAGACTTGGCTGACATTGAGGTCTTGTGAAGGGCAATGAATGTCATGAGCGCAGCGTTGGCATTTGTCACAGTGCTTGGCATACACTTTAGCTTATTTTTTCATATTCGGCCAAAATAATCCTTGAGAGGCGACGCTGAGGGCCATAGAATGACCAGCAGTGTGAGCACTGCAGGTTCCTTAGTGGAGTTCAAATAGAATGGTAGAGGATTCAGCTTGGGATATGCATTGAAGGAGGATGTCATTTGGGGATTTGCGATGTAATTCATGTTTGTAGATAGTGTATTTGCGGTAATTTTCTAACAACAATCTTCTGGCTTTGGGATCACATGAGAGGATGGCATTGTTGAGGTAATGGAAGAATGGTGCTCGTCAATCATCTGGATCGAGACTCTCACCCCCAGTATTGATGGTATTGACTTCCATCTGGTCGATACTTGGGCGTTCGAGTACTTCGATATTTAGGGTCCGGGATTCCGACTGTCCGAGCATGGCTGCGATGTAGGCAAAGGCATCTGCATGTCGGTTTTCTCCTCGAGGGTAATGAGTGATAGTAGATTTTTTGGGAAAATGGTCCATGCGCTGTCTAAGGAAAAGGGCGTAGTCAGCCATGCGACCATTAGCTTGATTTTCTCCTGTGCAATGCCTCTGTGCAAGTTGGGAATTTTTTAAAATGGCAAGTTTGGGAATTCAGAGGTCGAGAGCAAGGTCGAGGTCGTGGATCAAGGATTCGTACTCTGCTTCATTATTGGAACAATCAAAGGTATGTTTGATGGCTTTCTCTATTCGATCATTAGTGGGTGTGACCAAGACAATACTAATTCCAGGGCCATTAGGTCCAGCGGATCTATCTGTGAATAAATGCTAGCCAGTGTTAGTGTTCTAGGGATCTGTTACTTTGGGTTTGTCTTCTGTTAAGTCATCTTCGTGATCTTCTCAATTGACATCTTCGGCCGACAAGTCGGCAAGAAAGTCTGCTACTGCTTGGCCTTTCTGGGATATTTGCTTCTCGAATGTAATGTCATGTTCGTCAAGGTATACAGACCACTGTTATACTAGTTTAGATTTCTTTTTTTTATTGAGTACTTCTCAAAGGGGGTAACTTTTTATAACATGAATGGGGTGAGCTTAAAAGTATGGCTTGAGTTTACGGGCTGAATGGACAAGGGTTAGGAGCAAATGCTCAAGTTTCGAATATCGAGTTTCTGTGGGTGTTAGAGTTTTACTGATAAAATATACAGGTTTCACGATGTTTGAGTCCTATCGAATAAGTACTAAATTGATAGAGGTTTTTGAAGCGGCGAGGTATAAAGTGAGTGTTTTGCCTTAGATAGGGTGGCTGATGATGGGTGGTCAGCCATGATAATTTTGAGTTCAAGGAAGGCCTGCTCATACTCGGGTGTCCAGTTGATCTCGGGGTTGTTTTTCTTTTTGGCTTTGTGGATTCATTGGTCGCGTTTGAGGGAAAAGATCCAAGCACACCTGTCTGAAGATTTGGAAATAAAACGGTTGATGGCTACTATTTTACTAGCCACTTTCTAGGCATTTTTTTTTGTTTGGAGTGAAGGGATATCGATGAGGGCTCGAATATGCGTGGGGTCAATCTCGATGCCTCGTTTACTGATAAGGTGGCAAAAAAAATTTCCTGACGAAATGCCAAATTGGAATTTGTCCGTGTTGAGTTTCATGTTAGATGTACGAAGTATTGAGAAGACTTCAGCTAGGTCAAGTATGTGGGCCTGTTTTTGAAGGCTTTTGCATAGCATGTCGTCGATGTTGACTTCGACCGACTTGCCAACCAAAGGTCTAAACATGGCTGTGATAAGGCATTGGTAAGTGCCTCCCGCATTTTTTAGGGCCGAAGGGCATAACGTTAAAGCAGTAATGCACTTGTTCGGTGATAAAGGAAGTTTTAAGTTGATCTTTAGGGAGGAGGGGTACCTGATTATATCCTGAAGCGGGGTCCATCATGGATAGGCGCTCATGTTCGGCCGTTGCATCGAGGAGTGCTGAGATGGTCAGGAGGGGAAAACTGTCCTTTGGTGTGTGCTTGTTTAGGTCATCTGATAAAACCTATGGCCATGAGCTTGTTTACTTCAAGGTTCACTGTATCTTGAAGTCGTGGTGCAAAGTTACGCATTTTTTATTTTTCTGCTGAAGAATAGGGGATGAGGTCGAGGCGAGGGCACGCCAGGCTGGGGTCGATGTCGGGCATCTTCTTGAATTTCCAAGCAAAAACATCTTTATTTGTTCGAAGGAAATCTATAAGATCGAGGCGTCTGCCTCATCTAGAAATGTTTCGATGATTGTACCTCAACCAGGACTGTCGAGTTCGATATAAATAGTGGGTTTGATGGGTGAAGTGGTATTTGTTGAAGGTGTACGGATGGAAATAGACAGTGATATCTATGGACGGCTGACGAGTTTTTGGGTCTGATTAATCTTCGGGTGTTCACATGAACGGGTGAGGTATTGAGAGCCTTTCAAATTTCAAGTACCTTCGAGGGTAGGGAAATGAAGGGTCTGATGGTAGGTCGAAGGTATGACACACATGGAGTGGAGCCAGTCACTCCCGAGGATGCCGAGGTATTCTGACTTTTTATCAATGACAAGGAAGCTGGTTTGGAATATAATAGGGCCAGTGGAGACTGGAATGCTGATTCGACCAACTAAACTTTTGTGGCTCTGTTGAATCCCTTCAATTCGACATTGGCAGCGGTTCTAAGGTCTGTTTTCTTTATGGTTTCAACAGCTTGAAGAAAAAGAACATCAGCAGCGCTCCCTGTGTCTATGAGCATTGTGTGGAGGACGACGCTTTCGATCTTAATCATGATGACAAATGGGGAAAGCGGACGGAAGATGTATCGCAGTCAATGAAAGAAATTCCTTCGAGGCGAGGGCGATGGCTTCTTTATGGAAGGAGGGTGGGAAGTTTCTCCTGGTAGATAAGTATGTTGCATTCTTCGACTCGTTTACGCTTGCTTTTGGAACGTCCGTTGTCTATGTTGTTGACTTCGATAAAGTTTATTTTGCAAATGTGCACCTCGGCTAGGTCAGCAGTAGGGGTGGATTGAGGTTTTAGGTAAGACCCGTCAAGATAGCTGGGAAGGTCAGCAATATACTGGTGTAGACGACCTGCTTTGAAGATGAGCTCAAGGGAGCGCTGGAGGGCATAGCATTTGTTGATATGATGATAGTTACATTTGTGATTGGCGCAGTAAGGTTTGCCTGGTCTGACTTTGATAGGGAAAGGGATACGCCAGATGGGGTCTGCTTCTGTATATGGTAGAAGGGTGCTGAGAGGGGCAGTGAGTATGGGTAAGACTTGCTTAGGTCACTTCATGCGAGCTTCAGCACTGTTGTCGATGTTAGAGCATTTGCGGCTCTCTGTCTCGTGCGAGAGAGGAGGGATCATGGGTGTTGGAGTGGAAGGCACGTTTTGTCAAGATTTATTAAAAGCTGGGCTCAAAGGTTGGATTGGTTAATAGGACTCGCGGAGGCACTCGGGGTCAATATAACCGCAACTGGATCATGGGTAGTAGGAAAATATTGCAAAGTTTTAGGATCATACCCTAAATCTTCTATGAACTCCTTCAGTCTGACATTATCAGCACATTCATCATCATACTGCCCTTGGAAGGATTTATTCTATTATGCAATAGCCCTATCCTTCTCAGCTACTTTTGCCTCCAAGTCTCCTCTTATGATTGTAACGTTGAGCTTCAAGTCTCCTCTCACATTCATCCTTAATAGTCCCCAAATCCTGCCTCAAAGCTCCAATTTCAAAAACCAGCGATGCTTCGGTACCTCGTGCAAGCTCCAGATTGTCCACAACCTCTTTTAACTTCCTTATTGCCACCTTCTACTACTTATTGAAAGTCTGTACCCAAACATTTATCTGCTAGAATATTCGAGCCGTCAGTATCTTTCGAAGAATGGCGCACTTAAGAAAATTTTAGAATTTCACAAAAAATATAAATAGTTAGCTAATGCATACTCTTCTTCATCAGCCTCGAAGCCTCGTCCAGATTAGTGCCGCCGAGTTCCGCCCTCGAAGCAGCCTTTGGCTCAAGCCTGCTTCTCCCGTTCAGCATTGGTTAGTACTTCATCCATATCCTCCTTATCATCTTCCCCCAATGCTCTACGCCTTTTGCGGTGGGTTACCTTCGGCTGCTGTGCCCTTCGGAGACTTGGGAAAGACCTTGCCCTTCGCTTTCTTAAACTGTGTTGATGCCTTCTTGGGCCTCTGTCTCGAAGCATCACAAGCTACTTTGGGCATGGTGGCTGCCTGCTTCAACGTATTTTGCCACTTTGGAACGTATTTTACCTTCCTTGTCAATCTTTCTTTCTTCGTGCCTTCGATCACTTTCGAAGCACCTGCGCCTCCCTTCTTCTTCTTCTTTGATTGCTTCGGTGTAACGGGTACATTTTGAAGCAGGAATTAGTCCATTTTTGCCTCTTCCTCTTGATACCAAGCGTCTTGAACACTGAGTTCACCCACTCGTCGTCCGAGTCGATTAAGGCATCAATATAATCTCCCAGATTTCACACGTTCGAAAGCTAGGACCTGCAGATCAAACAGAAACATATATATTAGTCTATTTGATCAGTACAAAAAAAAATTATCGACAGACAACTTACATGGATAATAGACTTTATGTTGTAACCTATAAGGGTCCTCCCCTTCAACATTCTCATAGCTGCCTCGTACTATAACTTAGTCTTTATCCCATCCCCGACCCGTCGAGCATAGATAAAAAAATTAGGGCTTATCTGCGTGACACTGGATGTGATACTTTTCTACCTTCTGGTTTGCTTTCCGTGAGTTGAACGATACAACATCGTACCATTCGATTTAGCTCTTCCCTAACTCCCCAATTTTTTATTAATTCCCTCGATTACCTTCATCATTTCGTAAGAGTTCCCATTTATCTGATACGGGGCCTTTATATGCCATAATTCCCTCTTGCGGCTTCGACCTGAAGGTAAACCCTGATCCCGCGGCATTTAACACTACTCCTACCTTTAACAGACCAAATTTTGTAGTAAATCGATCAAGTCTCTGCTTCTCGCAAGCCGAGATAAAGCCTGCGACCTCCTCTGACTTAGTCGACTCCTCACTGCAATTACTCTGATCCCCTTCTTCCCTCTCATCACCCAAAGGCTCGACAGTACCTTCACCTCTTTCTCTTTCTCCTCCCTCTGATCTCTTCTTCATCACTCTCAACGGTCACTACCGTCTTATGACATCTACTACTTGAAGCCCCACCTGCTGGCACTACCACAGCTAAAGGGACATCAGTCGCAGCATCTAACACCTCTACGTCGCTGCCCTCATCCACAGGTAGGCATCTTACCCTACAGTAGAATAGACACATAATTAGGTCGACATAATCGACTATTACGTGTCAATAAATTATTTTTATATATCCTCTCTAACTGATTCAAACATAGTCAAGTACTCGGCCTTAATCCCGATAACACCATCAATTCCCCCAGAATCCCAAATAGGCCAGACCCCCAGACACATTATCTTCCCCTATCCTCTGCCATATCCTCATAACTATAAACCCTAGTAAACTTTACACTACTATGTACCCAGCGTACAAAAACAAAGGGCGAAGCAACAAGATAGAAGTAAGTAGGACAAACCTGTTTGTGCAAAGTATCTCTCCCTCCTTTCAGCAATTCAGATAATCCCACAACAACTACCGAGCTCTATGGAAAAATGGAGTATGTTTCCCTTTCCCTCACTCTCTTACTTTTCTATAAGTGGTTAAATGGGAACAGTAACCATGCCCCTATAACTATATATACCTCCTTGGAATACCAAAAAACTGCCTCGATTCCCTAAACCGCTATCATTACCACTACCCCACTATCCCTGATTTTTGGCGAAGATGTGTTTTGTCAATTTTACCATTCATTACCCGCACAAGCATGTCCCATGCTAACATTTATATAACTCTTTATATAATCCAAGTCTAACCTTCTAGTCCCTACTCGAAGCTGCAAAATCAGACCCTTACATCAAATCAACCTTTTTCCGTAAATCAAGGAAGCATCATGATGACCTGCATGGCACTCTGCCCCATGAATAGTACTATTCTGATAGGCTAGCTGTTTGGCTGTCGGTTCGTTCAGTCGAAGCCAACAGACCTTGGACATTCCATCTTCTCGTATGCGAGTAATCATCTATATAGTGTCTCGAAAACTCGTCCGCAGACAACCTACTGATATTCGATTTCAAAATATTCCAATCATTCGATTGCTTTCATCTTCGACATTCGGCAAGATGTTTTTCGCGCCTAAATTACCTTTGAGTACAATATTTGCCTTACTTACAAAAAGGCCAGTATTTTACTTCGACAGTTATCTTATAAATTTCCAATTTCATTCGGGCTGATGTCCTGACAGAAAACATAGAACAAACAGTCACGATCAACAAAAAATACAAACATCCCTACAACAAAGAATCCCCTATTTATAGACAGGATTGTTCTTCAAAGACTCAGCCTCAACATCTTCCTTGTCCACCACCTCCTCAACAAAAGAATCTAACAAGGCCAGCCGGTCGCTGGGAATTGGGCCCATCATTTGTAGTACCCCCCACTAGTACACATAAGGCATCCCACTAATGGGTTCCCTCGGCTCCATTTTAAACAAATCTGGCATATCCCAATCCAGGCCTCGATCACCAAAAAACCTCTATATCAACTCCAG
Source organism: Kingdonia uniflora (assembly GCA_014058105.1). NCBI lineage: Eukaryota > Viridiplantae > Streptophyta > Magnoliopsida > Ranunculales > Circaeasteraceae > Kingdonia > Kingdonia uniflora. The sequence continues at coordinate 495,877 of JACGCM010002762.1, read as the reverse complement.
GGTCTTCTCCCGTATACGAAGGACCCTTATTGCCACCCGGTTCTACTACTTGGTGTTAGAAGAATTTCCGATGCTTTAGGACAAAAATGCAGACATTCTGCCCAAAGAAGAAGGAAATGATGTGTAAAATTCTCCCAAAAACACCCTATTTATACTGGAAAGCAGGTACATTTAACCCCTCCTTAATCAGAACAACATTAATAACAGTCTACAAATGTTTCCCTCAGAAAATCAACAGTCAAACCTTTACAAATTTCCAGACTCAACCATTTTATCAACATGCACACCTTATACTTATTCCCAAAATCTTACAATCGACAAATCCCCAGCCTTAAACCATTGACCACTTTTATATATCGTCTCACGCCTCTTTCATCAAGTTTTGACAATACAAAGTCAATTATTCAGTTAAGGCCAAATGTTAACCAATGTCTTCGAATCATTTCATTATGCGTCGAATTTAATTTTCCCCCGAAGGTAACCATTTATACGTGTTAGCATTCGAAGATATATGATCGATACCATGCCTACAATCTATTTGCATATATTTTTTATCAGATACAAACCCACAATTTTAGTAACGGTTGTTCTCATTGCATTACTTAAAATACAAAAGAAAGAGGTAACCTCCAAGTACAATCAAGCAAAAATCTACAGAGATCAGCAAACCAACAACAGAAACCTTCAAATACAGTCCTACAAACAAAAACGCATCACCACCACCTTGCATCACTTTAAGATGAACCCATCCTATTTTTAGACGGGCCAAATCCCCCTGCTGAGCCCTGATCCTCCACCAGCTGATTCTCTACCTACACAAGATATCCGACCAAGCTCGACAGATAAAGATAATGCTATTCAGCAGTTGTAAACCTCCACCGCATCTTCCCCCACAAGTTAGCATAGGATTCCCTGTTAATGAGTTCCCCATACTCCAACTCTACCAGGTCAGGTATGTCCCAGTCAAGCTTACGGTCACCAAAGAGCTTCATCTTCAACTCAGCAGTTTTCCACCCTATACAACGATCTCTGGCAAATCCCATCCTCTACTAGTAGTGGGTGTTGGGAGTGATGTCCACATGTTCTTCAGTAAATACAGAGGAAGGAGAAAAAAGTTAAGAAGAAGACTGTACAGCGTTACCACCTTCATAACCCATATTTATAAGCCTCATCAAGCTCATTTATTACTCCATAGCCACCAACATTCCCTAATTACACTCCTTTATTACCCCTCTCGGAACTCCAATATGCAATAGTCAACTTTTTCAAATCTCAATAACCAACAATCTTTCTCAGCAAATGCCTTAACACCTATTTTCAAGGCCCCTGCTGAAAGGAGGTGAATGTAGCAGCCTACTCGTAGCCTTCTAGCTCCAGCCAAACACTCGAAGGATGCCTCAAAGCCTACTCGAATACATCGAAGCCCACTCAATCCATAAATAATCCTTGTAAGACTACATGAAGATGAAGCCTCGACTACTAACAGACCTCGAAGGCAAATACAGATCCGTCAGTACACGAACTCCACATCAGCATCAGAAACACTTTGACCATATTCATACGTGGTCGAAGGCAGACATGTTAGACAGCCAGCTCACCAGACAAGAACGGTTTTGTTGTTGGTTCTTATTGCTACATTGACAAAACCAGTAATAGCTACAGTGTTAGAGTACTGTGCCAGACCCAACATTTTCGGCATCAATACCAACTCTGGGATACCTGCCCAATACCCGGAGGATACACATATAATGTGACCTACCTTGATGACTTATCCTTTACTATGTTCTATAAATAGGCGAGAATGGGAATCAAGGGGAGGTTACAAAATTTGACCCAAGAGCCCTTACAGTTTTCCTTTGACCTAACTGTAAAATACACAGTACTCAAACCTTCGACTACTCGACAGTAATATACAATCTCTCTAAAATCCTTATCAGAGGTCATGGAGAGACCCATTTTAGGCCTCCACTAAAGTATATTGTCAATAGGTTATTCATTCAATAGATTATATGCTTGAATCCTTTAATATTTGATAAATCCATGGTGTAAAAGCCAACTTCCCTTACGCACGAAGTTAGGCCCCTACAACAAAAAACCCCAGAATCTTGAGTAAATTATTTAAACTTATTTCTTTCTACGAGCTTGTCCTTTATATTACTTTCTAGGCCGATTTATCTTAATTAAAGTTATTCTTCCATCGAACTCTGTTAGAACGAGATTTTGAATTGCTAAATTCTTGAAAAAAATTTCTCCAACTTTTTAACACGCACAACAGAATCTACTTAAGTCGCAACACACATTCTAACACATGCTTATCTCAGTTCAAATAAAGTGAGGTAATACTTACATTATTCATGCATTCTATACATTCTTCATAATAATTTAGCAGAATCTATATCTACAATAGCACAAGTAATTGAAGACCAATATTTATTCATGTCTAAAAAATTACATACTATTTTAAAGATAACAAGTTTTTTAGAACACCGAACTCTAGGTACTTTACAAATAACATGTTTTCCACTAATTTTTTAAGCCACAGGTAATTCAGGCACGTTGGCTCATCAACTCCTCCAGTTCTTCTTTCTTCAGTGATCTTTTACCCTGATGCAAAGTAGAAATTGGAATCTACAAAGAGCTTCCCTCGTATGAGTCTGGTTAAAGTCTAATCAAACTTTATATGGAAACTATGAATGCAGTAGACTCTGTGCTAGAACCAAATTCTCGATCTAAAGGTCTACTGAGAATTGAAACGTGATGGAAATGTAGAAACGAACTCCCAATGGTTGTCTCCCTTCTCCACTACCATCACCCCCTCCTTTAAAGCCGCCACCACCAAATAATTGGTATTAAGAAGGCCCGACCTTAGGATCCATGGTGATACAAGAAATTAGCATAATTGCCCCGCAGTTATGCCTATCCCTACATATAAAGCCCTAACCCTATCTTCTGCAAGGGTATATAGACAAGCCCACTGGTCCTCGCCTGTCAAGGCGACGACATAAAACCTTCATTTGTAGTAGAACTCTTCCTCAGCTTCAATTACATCATCTTCTGACATGCCTTGATACGTCGGAGGAGTAGGAGCGGGCATCGCCATCTCCAAGGATTGATCCCCAAAGTACTTCAACTTTAATATCTGCGTTTCAGTCGCAATCCTCTCTTCAAGGACAATACTACGAGTCTTCACCATTGATAATTTCATAAAGAACAAGCATGTACTTCTCCAAATATTTGTTACAGGTACTATTTATATATACTATATTTATTGTGCAGGTACGTTTTCCCAAGCATCATCATTTATCACATACGCAACTTTTTGAGTCGTAACCGTCACATACATCAGCATCAACATCATCATTTAATACCTATTACATTTTAATAACCGCACAACTTCCAACACCATCATGGCGACGTTATTTATTTACAATTTTCAAACTCAAATACCCGTTACCCCCAGATTATTTCTCAACCAAAGCCACTCGTGACTTCGGCTATGAGGGGGCGATTGCAGGGGACTATCCCTCGATCTCACTTGGATCGAGTTGTCACCAGCTCGAATAACCTTCATCTCAGGCTCACGTATTTTTCAACATAACTTCTCTAGTCAACATTTCAACATACTCCACGAACTGGTGAAGAACGTGGGTCGAACCTAAATCGGAAAACTTGAACCAGTCAAAGATACCTGTCTTTCACGAGCTCGTCAGTTACTGAGTCAACCGCTACTAGCCACATTATTCGAAAAATGTGCCCCAGCAACATGAAGAGCTGTGAAGAAGGCCTATATAAAGGAAAAGTTCTAGAAGAGAGAGGGACCAGAAAAATTATACAACTGATCACCTAGAAATTATATATTCTAGATTCTTAATAAATCATCAAAACATCTTAGTTACAAGACTCAAGCATTTTCTATTTTTAGAGATCACTTGTAATAAGATATCCGCCTCAAGCAATAAAGATACTTTCAACAAAAATCCTCCACACGAGGTCGTGGTTTTTTTACCTATTCATTTGTTTTCCTCGCTAAAATCACCTGTGTCATTTCTTAATTTCCATTAGAATATTGTTACAGGTTTATTAGTATGATAGCAAATTCCAAAGTCATTTTGAGCTTACGGAATTTGTTCATTACACATAATGACATGTTTTAGAATAATAACTTGTGCCTGAGTATACTGTGCATGTGTGGCACGTAAACATCGTTGCTATGGATGCTCAAATATACCCTGAAGAGTCCTAAGCTCGATTTGTTATCGCGATTTATGCAAATTGTGCGCAACTTAATCTTTAAAATTTTATAATCTTTTCCATTTATCCTATCTATTTATCTTAGGCCATTCATCCAAACTGTCATCCTGTATCATGGGTTCATATTTCTTCGATATTCATAATACCAATATTGCAAAATTTCTAGACAATTACATATGTTATTATCGATACAACAACAACATAAGTCAAAGCCTTGGTGCACGCAACACATTATCACCAATTACATTTTCAAGATTCCCTAAGCTCTTCAGAGGAGCTAACTGGATTTTACTATTGTTGTGCTCATAAAAGTAAATTGACAACATGTACAATAAGAATATCCTAGTAATCATCTATGGCCGCCCTGTCCAACTTTTTGCTCGTCGAAGTACTCTTCATTAAAAGTTCCCAGAATATACCTAGATGAAATTGGTATATCAGTTATATAAGTTTTCAATAGAGTGCGGGTAGGTCCTAAACCTCATTACCCATGAAAAATGGGGGAGGAGACCGATCTGTTCACATAGGAAATGAAATATATGTGTTGTATCATACCACCTCCTAATTAATGCTATCACCAAGGGATTGTCACCTCAATTTCATTTTATACTTAGAAAATGTGCAAACAAGAAGCATCAATTAAACATTTGATTTCTTCTATCTTTCTTAATTAGCAATAAAGCTTCAATACCTTCTTGAAAGAAGTACGAACACTAAGCTTTTGACATTCTATACAAATAAAACATACCTCGACATTAGTATATAGAACCTTTGCAATTTTGTTAATCATAATTTATTGTTTTAGAATTAAATACATAAATAAATTTAAATAAGAAAATAATCTATATTTTGTTATGAATCGAAGGTCAGCATAGGGCACGAATTACAATAACATACATATAGAGAGGAGACTCAAAAAGTACGCAAAGAGAAATGGAAACTCTGATTGATAAAAGGGTCCCTCTAGGGGTATTTATAAAATACAATAGGAATTTATTTAGGATGAAGGAGACGTGCTTCTTGGTTATGTGGGCTCCCAAGCAAAGCCCAACTGGGCCTGGACCTCAGTTCATAACACTCCCCCTTTTGGGTACCCACAGAACAAAACCTAATCATAGAAAAACCCAAAACCTAAAGTTTCTGAGAGAAACTCTGTGGAAAGCAAAACATCTTGGGTAACCTTTGAGGTGATTTGTAGTGCATGCCTCCTTAGTTGTCTCATTAAAACCTTGTTCAGTAACAACCTCTATTAGGCTTAAAGCCCTAGTCCAAGGAAAAGTTGCACAACAACCATTACTATTTTGCGTTGTTTGGTGGTAGGGGAAACTTTACCTCATAAAATTTCTCCCCATGAAGCTGACGATCCTTGATCATGAATCCTTCGTAGTGGACTCATGCCGATACTGTAGATGAGCTTCTTTAATGATAATCAATGTAGCGCATTCATGAATACATCAGCCAGGTTACCGTTTGATTGGATACGATCAATGTTAAAATCTCTATGCCTCTGTAATTTGTGGGTATGAAAGAACTTATCTAAAATATACTTCTTACAATTTTTCTTAAGGAAACCGCTTCGAAGTTGAGTAATGCATCTGATAAGTGTTAAAATCATACATTTTAAAGCACCAAAACTAGGTTATTTTGGCTGTCCTGAGTTATTAATAGCTGTGACTAATGACCATGTTCTCCATTTTCTGGATTCTCCCTCCTAAGACAACTTGGTACAAAATGAGAGTAAAAAGCCTTAAGAAGCCTTTATTATGCATTCCTTACTCCAAAGACAATTGGAGGAGCCAAAGCACTGCTGAAGCATGGTAGATCAAGTCTGAAGCAATACCAAGAGTTAGAGAGTAGTTCCAGCAGTATAGATAGTTCCCAACTCTCCAAAAAGTAGCAAAACATCATTTTACATGATCCAAGATGACATGGCCAGATCTGAGTCAAAACTTATATCTAAAAGAATCCTAGGAAAACTTCATTCAAAAATTAAGACCTAAGGACCCCACAAACCCATGAGTGTGGGTTCTTAGGCCTTAGAAGTTTGGCATTTATGGGTTCACAGGATAAATTGGTCCCCAAGTCTTGACATGATTACCAGAATACCCTTTATACGTCATTGGCAGAAGAAAATGAAGAAAAACTCAGTTTTGTTTAGTCCCACATTGCTTAAGTATTAGATGGGCATTGGTTTCTTTAGCTATAAAAAAGCCTCCCCTCAATTGTAATAATCATTTCTTATAGTAATAGAACTCAAGATAGAGCTTTTTATTTAAGCATTAAGTGTTTAGTTTTAGAATTGCTTGGGCTCACCCCAGGCATAGTCAACTACACTCCTTAGTTATGACTAAGGAGGAAGCTAGCCTACCTGAGTAGCCATTAGCTGAGTCTAGTTATTGGGTCAAATTTGGGTCTCCCCCTCAAAGGTCTGAGGGAGGTTTAAGAGGGTTAGAACTCTTAATTGAGTCTAGCCCCTATTCCTAGTATCCTTCCTTAAGACTCTAGAAGCTCAGGAGTATGCCTCTCAAAAAGGGTACCGCTGGACACCAAGAAAATATTCCTCCTTAGAGGTATAAGAGATGGACTAGGAGTAGTACTCTTAATTGAGGCTAATCCCTATTCATAATGTTCTCCTGAGTTGCCCTTTTTCTCGAGACCGACTACTGGCAGTGGAGCCTTGCCTCTAGCATCGAAAGTCCAGACTTCGCCATGAACAAGAAGGGTCATGACTCATGACAATCATGAGTAGTAGTCCTTATAATGGATGTTCAAAAATATCTTGGAAAGGCAACCCTACAGGTAGATCTAGATAAGAAAGGCTCAAGTAGGGAGCGAAAAATCTCATTCTCAAACTGTAAAATTGACATTGATCCCCAACGTGGTTTGACCCCTCTTACCGGCGTAATACAGTAGTAGGGGGAATTTATTAAAACATAAATTCTAGTAAATCAAGATGTCAAATTGTCTACATTCAAAGTCATCGATAAATCTTGGATTGATGATAATTCGCAGCTGCTATCAATGTGATAAATCATAGCGCACAACTAAATTGCTTATCTTCCTGCTTTATGTAACGCCAAGATTTATACATGATTGGATGATGTCACCACCATCGTCTACTTCACCAAGGGCCATGAGATTGCTATGTCACCTACTAAGAAAGGGTAACTTATTTGAGATCAAGCTCTATAAGGATCAGACTAAAATCTAGTGTCTGCATAAACAATCAATCAGTGTTTCACTCCTAAGTGACAAAAAATAATCCTAAGTCAATTGTTACCTGCGGATATCGGAGTATATGATTTACACCATTCTAATACCTCTATGTATAGGAGCAAAGTGATGTCTCACTAACAGTTTAACCACATAGGAAATGTCTGGCCTTGGACACCCATCAAGGTACAGTAAAGCTTCAATATCTCCTAGGTAGGGCATGTCAGGGCCTAGTAATGTCTCCCTCTGCATCTGTAGGTCTAAAAGAATTAGTTTTGATGTCTAAAGATTTATTTGACCAATCATCGGAGTGGATAAAGGGTGTGTCGTATCCATATTATATCGCTTAAGAATCTTCTGAGTATATGTAGTCTAATGAGCAAACAAGATATCAGCAAGATGCAAAATCTAAAATCCAAAGAAAAACTTAGTCTTGCTAAAATATTTTATGTCAAACACTACTGCAGGAAGTCAGCTGCTGCTCTAATATCCTATTGAGTTCTGATGATGTTTATGTCATCTGAATAAACAATGAATAAAACAAAACCCACAATAGTTTTCTTGATGAAAGTGTATAGGAAACCTGATTGCTTAGTGACTTAGTCAACCTATTATGCCACATGAACCCTGATTGCTTTAGTCCATATAAGGATTTATCCAGCTTTATAGTACACTAGGGCCTTTCCTCGGGCTTAATAGCTTCCTGAAAGAAAATTCCATCTAGGATCCACATGTAGATGGCAGTCCATACAGAAATACAGCTACAACATCTATTAGACGCATGTCAAGTCCTTCCCGGACTGACAAGCTAAGCAAATAAAAAACCATGATAAAGTCTATGACGGACAAGTATGTTACTTCATAATCAACTTCGGGTCTCTTGGAGAAGCCCTGTGCTACTAGTCGAGCCTTATATCTTACTACCATCTCGTGTTTGCCATGCTTGCATATAAACACCTACTTATAACCTAGAGGCTTTATGGACCCACTACTCCATCAATTTATCGATCCAAATATTTTTTGCTTGCTCAGAAAGCAAGTTCTACCTTGATCATGGCTAGCCACTTTGGCCAATGATAAACCTCCTTTAGTTTAATCAAATTTTAGTAAACAAATTAATATAGTAATTGGAAAGTAGGTTGTCAATCAATGGAGAGTTTCGTTATTCTATGGTAAACTAAAATCTTAAGAAAATGATGTTTTGTTTTGTCAGAAATCTACATTAAACTACATGTTGGAATTCAAATATTAAGGATAACTTGACTATCGGATTCGGACCTATCTTAACATATTGGGCTTTAATTATTAGGTTTTTCGTTTCCTCAAATTCTCTCATTTTAATCGAACTAGAGGGATTTTGATTTTTTCTTTGATCTCTCCGCGTAGAACAAATTAGAGAATACTACCCATCGAGGTTTAAGCTCTTACTCTTGGTTTTTAACCTAGGTCTTATCGTACTATTTTGAAAAAACAAAGATAATACCAAGGTCTAGAGGTCACTAAATGGACTGAGAAATCAACCCCTTATCTAGGAGATCGATTTCTCTCCTGGTTAGAATTGTTCTCCACTACCCCCAAACTTATCTAGTTTAGGGGAGTTGAAGAATAACCCTAAAGAGCGATCTAAGACCTGTACGTTAGACTTATTAATTGTAAAAAAATCTTAGCATACACCTATAGGGCTTTCTCCTTAGATCTACTCTGATGGAATTTGTCTTGCAGCACCTTAATAAACAATAGATAGATATAAATTGACTAAACAAATTATAGAATTAAGATATAAGGTAAGAGTGATAAACACTGATCTTGAAATGTCCTAACTACCCTCCAATTTACTTCAGCAATGTTGTGGATACATTCGTTAAAGATTTTATCTTATTAGACCTCCTAGAGATTCATGTCAAAAGATCACAACTTTCTATGCTCGGTGGTCAGCAATTGTTAGGAATTATGTCTTGGCTGGTAGTGATCTCCCGCTGATGGTAGTCACAGGCTCCTATCTTTTTGGGTTTATCTTCTATTCCCCTGTAGTGGTTATATCTAGGTCGAACCGGATGGTATCTTTTCTCAATGAATAATTTAGATTTTAGAGATCCTAAAAAGCTAATTTCTGACTTAACTTGATATGTTGAACTGTTAGAAATCCTCAAAGTGATTCTGTTGTCATTTAAACTCCTATTTGGCCCTTTTGTTACCAAATTATCTCCAGTAGACTGGATATCCTGAAAGTGAGAAAACTACGCAATAATTAGACATAAAAGGTTTCAGGACGGCCAAAAACATATACTAAAAATGCATAAATTCTGTACAAAAATAAATTTATGAAATACACCCAAACTTGCCTTTTTGCTCATTCCATGTAAAATTAAATAAACTAGAAAATTTAAGCCACTTTTGAAGGTCTCGGGATTACATTTAGCATATACAATAAGGCGTTAAACCCCAAGTGTGACTGGTGGATGAATTTTTATCTTGTGATTGTCTTTAGTATTTTTATCTACAAAATTGTACAACTTAGTATTTTTAGTGCTTCAAACTATTATAACGTTATCTCAACAATTCTTGTAAATCTTAGACTTATCACAGATAGTTCCCCAAAAATATCTTAGTCTATATATCAACATAAGAGGGTTTAATGAAATAATTAAACAAAACTGATAAGAAACTGTAGGCGCCTAACTTTACAAGGAGGGGAAGTTGGCTCTTGCACCACGAGATTTCTCTTTTATCAAAGGGTTCAAGCATATAATCAATAATACGAATAATCTACCGATAATATACTTGCGTGGAGGCCTAGAATGGGTCTCCCCACGACCTCTGATTAGGATTTTTAAGAAAATTTATATAACTGTCAAGTAGTTGAAGTTTTGAGTACTGGGTAATTTATACAGTGATCGAAGGTAGACTGCAAGGGTTCTGGGGAGAGATTTTGTCCCCTCTCCTTGGATCCCCCTCTTTCCTATTTCTAAAACATTGGAAGGGCTGAGTCACCAAGGAAAGTAAAATTACAGGTGCATCCTCCGGGTATCAGACGGTATCCCTGAGTTGGTGTTGACACCGTAAATGTCAGGTCTGGCACTGTGCTCTAACACTGTAGCTGTTATTGGTTATATCACTATAGTCGTTAGGACCAACAATGGCGGCATTCTTTTCATGTGAGCTAGCTTATCTAACACGTCTTCCTTCGACCATTTACGACTATGGTCGAAGAATTTCTAATGCTGATGTGGGGTTCGTATGCAGATAGATCTGCCTTCGTCTTCGAGGCTTATTCATAGTCGAAGTTCATGTAGTCACGAAAGGCTTGTTTATGGATTGATTGGGATTTGAGGTATTCATGTAGGCTTCGATGTAGCCTTCGAATGTTTGACTAGAGCTAGAAGGCTGCGAGTAGGCTACTACATTCGCCCACTTTCAGTAAGGATCTCGGGGATAGGTGTAGAGGCGTTTGCTGAGAAAAACTGTTGGTTGTTAGAATTTGAATGGTTGGTTGATGTATATTAAGTTTCTGGGGAAGGTAATAAAGGAGGGTAATTACAAAGTTATGGTGATTACGGAGTAATAAATGATGTTAATAAGGATATAAATATGGCTTGTGAGGGGGTAACACTGTATACTCTTCATCTTCACTCTCTTCCTCTCCATTTCGTGAAAACAATCGTGGATACCACTCCCAATACGCATTATCAGAGAAGGATGGGATTTTCCAGAGACTGTCGAATAGGATGAAAAACTGGCTAAATTGAAGCTGAAGTTCTTTGGTTACAAGGAGCTCAACTGGAACATACCAGACCTGGGGGGTAAAACAAGGGGAGCCGATCAACGGGCACTCCTATGCGTACTTATGGGGGATAATACAGTGGAAGTTTTCACTGCCGAAGAACGTTACCTCTTTTTATCGGGTTTGGACGTGCGTATTATGCATAAGAGGATCAGTTATTGGAGGATGAGCAGGGCTCGGTGGGAGGAGTTGGTCTGTCTGAGAATAGGGCGAGCTCTTCGTAAGATGGGGATGGGCTTTGTTTTGCATGTGGGTATTCAAAGTTTTTGGTTTTGTTTTTGATGAATCTTTATATTTTTCTCTTCAGCACTACTAGCTTCTTTTGTATGAATGAAGTAATGAAATGAAAAGGTAATTTAATGGAATAATATGTTTTACATCTGATAAGTATGATAGGCGAATAGACTATTAGGCTTTCAAATGAAGGGTAAATGGTAGAAACAGTACTCTGTGGGGGGAAAATTACAAGGAATTGTCATAGTTATCGAAGGCATTAGTTAATATTTGACTTGGAATGAATAATTAACTCGGAGTTTTCGAAGCTCGATGTATATATCGACAGGGCTGTGGGAAAATGCATATATGGGGGTCAAGGGTTCAAGACTGCGGATGTGCCGATTTCAATACCTCAAAAATAGGTGTTGAGTGTGCATGATGATAAAACGGCTAAGTCTGGGAAGTTAAAAAGGTTTGACTGCTGAGATTTTGAGGGAAACTTTTAAGACTGTGATTAATGCAGGTTTTGATTAAGGAGGGTATAAATGTATCTACCTTCAGGTATATGTTGGGTCTTTTGAGAAAATTTCAGACGTCTGCACTCTCTCTATGTAAACATGTCTTCATCTTCTCCCCACAGTAGCGGAGATACTCCTAGCACCAGGGACCAAAAAAAAATGGTGGCAAGGAACTCTCATAAACGAGAGAAGATGCTCGAGCTGAAGCAGAGGTTTTTTGGTGATCAAGGCCTTGTTTGGGTTATGCCGGATTTGTTTGAACTAGAGCCAGGGGAACCCATTAGTGGGATGCCCTATGCGTACTGGTGGAGGGTGCTTCAAATGATGAGCCTACTCCCCAGCGACTGGTTTGACTTCCTGAAGTTTTTAGCTGAGGAGGTGGTGTACAAGAAAGATGCAGAGGTTAGGTTCTCAAAGAAGTGTCCTGTCTATGAATTAGGGGTTTCTGTATTGTGGTAAAAGTACTGGTGTGGGATTACAGGCAGGAATGTTTGTAGCTATTTTTGTTGATGTTGAGTTTTCTTCTGTGTTTCGATGAAAGGGCGTCTGCCCAAATAAAATTGAAAATCTATAAGATAACTATCGAAGTAAGATACTAAATTGCTTGTGTGCAAGTAAGACCAGCATAATACTCGATGGTAATTTAGGCGCAAAAGCAGCTTGTCGAATGTCGAATATGAAAGAAATCGAATGACTGGCATATTTTGAAATCGAATGTTAAGTTATCTGTGGACGAATGTTCGAGACATGATGTAGACGATTATTCGTAGGCGGGAAGAAAGGGATTCGAAGGTAGGTGGGCTTCGACTGTCAGAACTGACAGTCCAAAGAGCTGGAATGCCAGAAACTGTACTGAGCCTAGGGCAGACTGCCCAGCAGGCATCATGATGTTTTCATGGATTACGAAAAAGGCTGATTTGATGAAAGGATTTGATTTGAAAACTTTGAGTAAGGATCAGAAGGTTCGACTTGGCTTATATAAAAAATTGTGTAAATGTGAGCATGAGACGCGCACATGGGGGTAATGGAGGGTAAAGTTGACAAAACATATCTCAGCTAAAAAGTAAGGGTAGTGGGGTAGTGGTAATGATAGCGGCGTTGGAAATTGAGGCAGTTTTTTATTATTTCGAGGAGGTATATATAATTGAAGGAGCAAGGATACTATTCCCATTTACCCACTTATAAAAAAAACTAGAGAGTTAGAGGAGGAAAACATACGCCATTATTCCGTAGAGCTTGGTCGTTACTGCGGGATCACCTGATTTGCTTTGGGGAAAGAAGAATATTTTATTATAACATAACAGGTATGTCATCTTATTTCAGTCTTGCTGCTTCGTCTTCTATTTCTGTATGTGGAGTACATATTAGGGTAGATGCTTCTAAGATTCATAGTTGTGATAATATGACCGAGGACGGGGGAAACCATGTATCTGTGGGTCAAGCCTTTTGGGGTTCTGAGGGTATTAACTGTGTGACATGGATTGGAGATGAACATTCAACTATGATAGTATGGGTTGGAGAGTGTAGGTAAAAATAAGTTATTGACACGTAATAGTTGAATATATCAATCTGATTTCGTTCCTCTTCTTCTATAAGGTAAGATGTGTACCCGTTAATCTTCGAGGCTGAGGCTGATAGACGAGGAGATCAAAAAAATGAACCAAGTGTGTCTGTTCGTGCTCCCATAGATGAGAGCTGCGACTTGGAGGAGTTAGAAATAGTAATAGATGCCCCATTAACCGATGGTGGTACCTGAAGTGGCGTCTTTGAGTAAGAGCCGTAGGAAGGCTCGAAAGACCAAGGAGAGGGATGGGGTGATAGAGGGAGGAGAGAGAAGAGGACCCGAAGGTAATATTGAGCCTTCAGAGGATGTAAGGGAAGAAGGGGAGCAAAGTGGTGATTGTGAGAGTTCAACTGATTTAGGGAAAGCTGCGGGTTGCTCTCAGCTTAAGAGAAGCTGAGATTGAATCGATTTGTGGCTAAACTGGAGTTGTCGAAGGTAGGGGTGGTATTATATGCAATGGGATCTAGGTATACCCTCAAGTCTCGAACTCGAGAGGGTTTCATGGCATTCAGGGGCCTGATTCGGCTGGGGATGCAACTGCCCCTTCGAAGGCTGGTGAAGGAGATCCTAAACATCTGGGAGGTTGCCCCATGCGAGATGAATGGAAATTTTTATAAAAAAATTAGGGTGGTCGAGGGAATGAATGTTGAACTGGGGCGTGATGGGAGGGGTTTGATTGAGTAGTATGATATTGTATCGTTCTACTCGAGAAAAGAAATCCAGAAGGTGGACACATACCATATCTAATGTCATGCAGATAAGCCTTGGTTGTTTGATCTAAGCTCGGCGGGTGGAGGGCGGGACAAAGACTTGGTAGATGTGCAGGGTAATTTTGAGAATACCGAAGGAGAGGACCCTTATCAGTTACAATATAGGCTTTATAATCCAGGTAAATTGATGGTCAAATATTTTTCTATATATTGATCGAATAGACTGATGACCATGTTTAGTTTGTTCAGCGGCACCAAAGAACTAAGCTCTAAAAACCTGAGGAATTATATTGACGAGCTGATCAACGCGGACGAGGAGTAGGTAAACTATGTTTTCAGGAAACTGGGTATTAAGAGGAAAATGCAAAAGAGGACAGATTCCCTGCGTCAAAACCTTCCCGTTACACCGAAGCCATCAAAGAAGAGGGGGGCAAAGATTCATCGAGAGGGGTCAAAGGATTGGGGAAGGTAAAGTTGGCGAGGAAGGTAAGTTATGTTCCCAAGGGGCAGAGGTGCTAAAGCAGGCAGGACCAGTGCACGAAATAGCTCATAATGCCTCGAGGCATGCATCAAAGCAGACGTCGGCCCAGGCTAATAAAGGGAAGGGAAAGGTCTTTCCCGAATCTCAAAAGATATAGCCGCCAAAGGGAACTCAGCAAAAGAGGCATAGAGTATTGGGGGTGGATGACGCAGAGGATGTGGACGAAGAACTGACGGAGGCCAAACTTGAGGATTAGGCTCGAGTCATGGCTACTTCGATGGCAACACTCTGCGCCACTAACTCAGGCAAAGCTAGAATGAGGATGAATAAGGCGATGTATCAGGTAACTATTTTGCTTTTGAAATTCTAAAATTTTGCTTAAGTGCATCATACTTTAAAAGATACTGATGGCTCGACTATTCTAACAGACAGATGCTTGGCCGCAGGCTTTCATCAAGGCCCAAAAGGTAACATCGCGGCAGTTGAAATTGGCACATGAAAATCTAGAGCTCAATCGAGGGACCGAGGCATCGCTAGTTTCCGAAATTAGCATTTTGAAGCGAGAGCAAGGGACTGTCAGAGGTGAATCCGAGAGGAGACTTGAAGCCCAACGTTACAACCAAACATAGGTGCAGGAGTCGAAATTGAGCTTCCAAGGGAAGTTTGATGATGAATGTGAGACTAATTTCCAGTTGAAGGAGTTCATCGAAGATATGGGGTATGATCCTAAAACTATAAAATGCTTGCCGAGTGCCAATGATCCTGTTGGTGATGATGTTGTCCAGATAGAGGGCGCAGAAGTAGATATTGCTGGTGTAGGTGTGGGAGCTGCTGCAGTTGGTACTGGTATTGAGGAAGTCGTAGATGTTGCTGCGTTAAACCCTTCGACTCAGGGTGCTGGAGTTGTTGGCGAGGAGGAAACTGTAGGAGGAGATGGTGTAGCCACTCCGATATGAGGTATTGTACTGGGAATGCCAAACTGTTTTTTTTTTTTTATCTATATGTTGTGTTATAATATTTGAGCAATGTTGAGCTTGCTTTGCACTTGAGCAGTAAACTTGTGATTGATTTGACTTGCTGATGGATGCTAAACTTGACTTGAATTTGTTTGTTAATTTGTATTAAACCTGATTCTCTGATATATGTTGTACTGAATTTTTTTGTATGTCGTAGAGTTGTAGATGTTCTTGCATAGTTGCATCTACATATGTTGTATGTATAGCATGCTTGTAGAATTACCAAATCTGGAAGAGCTTCGAGATGGTTCCCCGAGTGTCAGTCGAGAGATCGACGTGACACTTGGGTGGGACCAAGAAATTTACTGGACTTCGTAGGCCTAAGCCTGATCAAAGTAGAACGTGGTCCCCTCTAATGCATTCTTGAGGATCCAGTCTCTCGACCATTCATGCCCCTCTATTTTACATGAACTTTGGAGACTTGAAAATTTTCAAGGTCGCCCCCAAGTATCAGTCGGGCCGAAGGGTTGACATGATACTTAGGGTAAACCAAGAAATTTACTGGACTTTGAAGGCATGATCCTGATCGAAGTAGAACGTGGTCGCCCCCAATGCATTCTCGAGGGTCTAGTCTATCGACCATTCGTGCCCCTCGAGTTTGCTCAAAATTGGAGACTTAAAAATTTTCTAGGTCGCCCCCAAGTATCAGTCGAGTCGAGAGGTTGACATGATACTTAGGGTAAACCAAGAAATTTACTGGACTTCGAAGGCCTGAGCCTAATCAAAGTAGAACGTGGTCGCCCCTAATGCATTCTTGATTGTCCAGTCTGTCGACCATTAGTGCCTCTCGAGTTTGCTTGAAATTGGAGACTTGAAAATTTTCAAGGTCATCCCCAAGTATTAGTCGGGTCGAAGGGTTGACATGACACTTCGGATAGACTAAGGAATTCACTGGATAATTGGAGACGAAGTTCAGAGGAAAATATGTTCATTGATTATATTATATTTACATTAGTGGAACAAGGTGAAGGTCGTGGCCTATTGTATGGTACCAATTGCATTGTATTCCGTGGATTTGGTAGAGGCCCTTCATCTTCGATCATCAGGCAATATGAACCCTTGTCGGTTTTATCGTAAACAACATAAGGTCCTTCCCAAGATTTGGCTAGCTTGCCGGCATTTCGAGGCTTCGAAGGCTGTGTGACACGTCAAAGTACAAGATCTCCAATATTGAAACTTCGTGGTTGAACTCGCTTGTTAAATGACTTCTGGATTGATAGATGGTAACGGCCGAGGTTGGCGATGGCTCGGTCTCTGGTTTCGTCGATCCATAGCTTATTACACCCGAGTTCAAACTCATTATCTTCGTCTGGGAGGTTAGGATCTCATGTGGGTGCTTTGAATTGAGTACGGAGCACTACTTCAGTACCATAGGCTAGTAGAAAAGGGTTGCAGCCAGTCGCTTTTCTTGGTGTTGTTCGGTAAGCTCAGAGGACATGTTATAATTCCTGAACCCATCGTCCTTTTTTTGTATCGACCGACATGCCTCTTAAGACCGTCGACAATTGTTTTATTGACTGCTTCGACCTGACCATTCCCTTGGGGGTAGTAAGGTGTCAAGGGGGAGAGGATGATGTTGTACTTCTTGAGGAAATTTCTAACTTTGTTCCCGAAAAATTGTAGAACGTTGTCACATCAAATCATATTAGGGCAGCCGAAGCATGTAATAATGTTCTCCCATATGAATTTTATGACTTCTTCTTCTCTGGTTTGACACAAAGGTACGGCTTCGACCCATTTGGTAAAATAATCTGCTACAACAAGGATGTTTTCTCGGTTACCCAAAGCTTTGGGAAAAGGACCCATAAGATTAATAGCCCATCGTTTGAATAGCCCAGAGACTTGGCTAAAGTGGAGGTCTTACGAGGGGCTCTGGATGTCGTGGGCATGGCACTGGCATTTTTCATAGTGTTTGGCCTACTCTTCAGCTTGTTTCTTCATATTGGGCCAGAATAAACCTTAGGAGATGGCTCGAAGGGCCAAAGATTTGCCAGCGGTATGAGCACCGCAGGTACCTTCGTGGAGTTCGGCCAGAATTGAAGAGGCTTTATTTTGAGAAATGCATCGAAGGAGGATGCCATTTAGGGATTTGTCATGAAACTCGCATTTGACGATGGTGTATCTGCGGTAGTTTTCAAATAATGACTGTTTAGCTTTGGGATCATCTGGGAGGATAGCATTGTAAAAGTATTCGAGGAATGGTGTTTTGCCAGTCGTCTAGATCGAGACTCTAACCCCTAGTATTGATGGTATTGATTTTCATCTGGTCAATACTTGGGCGTTCGAGTACTTCGACATGAAGAGTTGGGGATTCAGACTTGCCTAACATAACTGCTATATAGGGGAGGGCATCTGTGTATCAATTTTTGCCTCTAGGATAGTGAGTAATAGAATTTTTTTCAGGAAAACGGTCTATGCGTTGGCGGACGAGAGCAACATATTCGGCCATGCGACCGTTGGCTTGATTTCACTGAAATATTATCTCTGGACGAGTTGGGAACCAGTGAAAACAGCAAGGTTAGGGACGCCAAGGTTGAGTACGAGGTCGAGACTATGGATCAAGGATTCGTACTCAGCCTCGTTGTTGGAACATTCGAAGTTTAACTTAACTGTCTTTTCAATTCGATTATTGGTTGGTGTGACCAGGACGATAATGATCCCTGGACCGTTTGGTCCAGTGGATCCGTCTGTGAAGAGATGCCAGCCTGTATTGGGGTTTTATGGATCTGTTGGTTCGGGCTGGTCTTCGGGTAGGTCGTCGTCATGCTCCTCCCAGTCAATATCATCGACTGGGAAGTCAGCAAGGAAATCGGCGACTACTTGGCCTTTTTGTGATACTTGCTTCTCAAATATGATTTCGGGTTTCCACAGATAAGCGGACTACTGTTGTACTCGTGATGATTTTTCTTTCTTGCTGAGTACTTCGCGAAAGGGATAATTTTTAATAACGCAGATAGGGAGAGCTTGAAAATATGGCTTGAGTTTTTGGGAAGTGTAGACGAGGGTGAGGAGAAAACACACAAGTTTTATGTGTCGAGTCTCTGCAGGTGTCAGAGTTTTGCTTATAAAATATTCAGGTTTTTCAATGTTGATTCGTCGAATGAGGACTGAGTTGATAGAAGTGTCAGAGACTGCGAGGTATAAAGAAAGCGTTTCGCCTTCGACAGGGATGTTGATGATGGATGGTCGACCAAGGTATGTTTTAAGCTTGAGAAAGTCCTGTTCACAGTCGGGTGTCCAATTGATCTCGGGGTTCTTTACTTTTTAGCCTTGTGGACGCCTTGGCTGCGTAAGAGAGAGAAAAGACAAGCACAATGTTTCGAGGATTTGGAAATAAAACGGTTGAGGGCCGTTATATTTTCAGCCACTTTTTGGACATCTTTTTTACTTCAGAGCAAAGGCATGCCGACGAGGGCCCGGATATGGGTAGAGTCGATCTCGATACCTTGTTTGAATGTTTGAAGTATCGAAAAGACCTCGGTTAGGTCCTGGATGTGGGTGCATTTTTGGAGGATCTTGCATAATATGTCGTCGATGTAAACTTCAACCAACTTGCCAAGCAAGGGTTTGAACATGGTTGTAACCAGGCGTTGGCAGGTGGCACCCACATTTTTTAGGCTGAAGGGCATGACGTTAAAACTGTTAAGGCCTTGTTCAGTAATTAAAGAAGTGTTAAGTTCATCCTCATGGAGGAGGTGTACCTGATTGTATCCCGAGGCCGCGTCCATCATCGATAGACCCTTATGTCCAGCAGTGGCATCGAGGAGAACTGAAATTAGCAGGAGGGGGAAGTTGTCCCTCGGTGTGTGTTTGTTGAGGTCTGTGAAGTCGACGCAGATTCTGATCTTGCAGTTCTTTTTAGAAAAAGGAACAATATTGGATATTCAAACAGCATACTTGACTTCTATAATGAAACCCACAGCTATAAATTTGTCGACCACGAGGTTTACAGCCACTCGAAGTCATGGTGCCAAGGTCCACTTTTTTTGTTTTACTGTTGTAGAGTGAGGGATGAGGTCGAGGCGATGACAGGCTAAACTGGGGTTGACACCGGGCATCTCCTGAAATGTCCATACAAAGATGTCTTTGTTTGTTCGAAGGAAGTCTGTGAGCTCAAGGCGCTCGGCCTCATCTAGAAAGGTTGCGATGAATGTTCCTCGACCAGGACCATCGAGTACAATTTAGACAGTGGGATCGATGAGTGAGATGGCAGGTGTCGAAGGTTCAGGGATAAAGGGAGACAATGATTGCTATGGTAGATTGACGAGTTTCTAGGTCTGATCAATCTCCGGATGCTCACATAAACGGGCGAGACGTTGAGAACCTTTAAAGGCCCACGTTCCTTAGGGGGTATTGAAAAGAAGGGTCTGATGATAAGTTGAAGATATGGCGTGCATGGCATGGAGCAAGTCGCGCCCAAGGATGCCGAGATACTCAGATTTCTTTTCGATGTCAAGAAAACTGGTTTTAAGTGTAACTGGGCCTGTAGTAACAAGAAGGCTGATTTGACCAACGACAACATCAGTAGCCCCATTAAAACCTTTCAGTTTGACATTGGCGGCAGTGATGAGGTCTGCTTTGTTCATGGCCTGGACGGTTTGAAGGAAAAGTACATCGGTTGCACTACCGGTATCGATAAGCATGGTGTGGAGGATGAGGTGTTCAACTTGAATAATTATGACTAAAGGGCTAGAATGGGAAAACGAACATGCGATGTATCACAGTCGATAAATGAGATACTCTCGGGTCGAGGGCATTGGTTTGACTATGTCAAGAGGGCAGGTAGCTTTTCCTGGTAAATAAATTTGTAGCATTCTTTGACACCCTTGCATTTTCTCTTGGAACAGCCATTGTCGATATTATTTACTTTGATGAAATGAACTTGGTAGATGTGTAGTTCGGCTGGGTGGCAGCTGGGGTGGGTTGAGGTTTGAGGTACGACCCATTTTTTGGTGTGGTGACAGTTATACTTGTGGCTGACGTAATAGGGTTTACCTAGTTTAACCTCAATGTGGTAGAAGAGTACTGATAGGGGGAGTAAGTTTGGGGAGGACCGGCTTCAGTCATTTTTTGCAAGCTTTGGTAGTGTTGTCAGTGTGGGGATGTTTGCGGCTCTCGGTCTCCAGTGAGACAAGAGCGATCAGGGGTGTAGGAGTAGAAGGTGGGCCTTGTCGAGGTTTATTTTGAATTGTAGTCGAAGGCTGCCCCTATTAATTTGATTCATGGAAGTGCTCAAGGTCGATATACCCATTGACTTTTGAAAGCATCACCTCGAGGGTTCGCGGTTTGTGGAGGATCAGGAACTCTTTGACGCAGCTGTTATCTGGCAAAGTGTTTGAATGTACGAGTACAGTATTCGCACTGTCGAGGTTTTTGACTTTTCGCGACTCGCCGAGGAACATCTTGGTGAAGGCCTCAAGGGTTTCACTGGGTGATTTTTTGAAATTAAAGAGGGTATCGACTCGGACTTTGAAGTCCTTGTTGAAGGCAAATTGTGCGATGAAGAGGCTGGATAATTGTTCGAAGCTTCAAATCGAGCCATTGGGAAGGTTGTGATACCAACGAAGGGGGCTATCTGTGAGGCTGGTAGGGAAAAGTTGAAACATCAGGTAGTCAGCCGTGGAGTAAAGGCTTAGAACATTTTTAAATTCAAGAATATTGGATTGAAGATCGGTGTTGCGATATTTACTGATTTTGGGGGTACAGAAATTCGGAGGCACCTCGATAGCGAGTTTGGGGCAGAGGGGATTGTGTAACCGACTCCATGATTTTGGTGTTGGGCACGCACTGATGTAGTTGATAGGGTGGATTTTGGAGTCGAGGTCCTGCTGTGCAAGATAGGAAGGATGAGGGGGGGATCGATGGATTCGAGGGTGATGAGGCCGAGCGTGATGTCATTCGGCTTTTCACTGGGTGATGTTTGGGGTGTTTGTTGGAGCAAAGGGTGGAATCAGAAGATTCCTCCGTGGGATGGATGCCAAGATGAATGAAGAAAGTAGGGGGAATAGTAGGGGGAGCATCCTCGGCACCAAGATGGACCAGGAGTACTTCCAGATGAGGAAGGGGCCCCAGTCGAGCACGGGCAGACTCGCGCGACGGGGCGGGTGCTCGAGATGGCAGAGGGGCGTCTAGAGGCTGTAGTAGTTGCAACTCACGAACTATGTTGCGCAAATCGTCGATGGCGCGGTATTGTATCTCGGCATCATCAAAATGGCATTGTCATTCGGCTTCAAACTCTTATCCGTGTTCTTCGCACTCCTTACGCAATTGCGCTCGGTATCGTTCCTCAGCCAGAGCGAATTGCTGAGTAAAAAGGGTTAACTGGGTAGCGACTCCGTCGGTGGAGTTACCGGCACAGGTGGAAGTGGAACGTAGGGTAGAGGCCATTAGAAGTAGTTTGTAGGAATTGGAAAAGAAAAGAAAAAGGCAGGGGAAGACTGGTAGGGTGGGAAAGTGCGGACGACGCCTAATGTAAGGGCCTAACTTCGCAAGGAGGGGAAGTTGGCTCTTACACCACGAGATTTATCTTCAATCATAGGGTTCAAGTGTACAATCAATAATACGAATAATCTACTGACAATATACTTGCGTGGAGGCGTAGACTCTCCACGACCTCTGATGAGAATTTTTATGAGAATTGATTTATCTGTCGAGTAGTCAAATTTTCGTGTACTGGGTAACTTACAGAGTGATTGATGGTAAACTGCAAGGGTTTTGGGGAGAGATTTCTTCCCCCCTCCTTGGTTCCCCCTCTCTCCTATTTATAGAACATAGGAGGGGTTGAGTCACCAAGGAAGGTCAAATTACAGATATATCCTCCGGGTATCAAGCGGGAATCCGGTAGTTGGTGTTGACACCATAAATATCAGGTATGGCACTGTGCTCTGACACTGTAGCCATTGTTGGTTCTGTTACTGTAGTCGTCAGGACCAACAATGGTATCGTTCTTGTCTGGTGAGCTGGCTTATCCGACACGTCTGCCTTCGACCATGTACGACTATGGTCGAAGTATTTCTGATGCTGATGTGGGGTTTGCGTGCAGACGGATCTTCCTTCATCTTCGAGGCTCATTCATAGTTGAAGTTTGTGTAGTCACGAAAGGCTTGTTTACAGATTGATTGGGCTTCGAGGTATTTATATAGGCTTCGATGTAGACTTCGAGTGTTCTACTGGAGCTAGAAGGCTGCGAGTAGGCTACTATAGAAACAAACTATACTACAATGACTGCCAAAAAGATCCTCCCCCCCCCCTCCCTAAAAAAATGGTTATATTTCAGAGTGTATGTTGTCACAACTACAACATTGTCTGTTTGAAGATTATTATTCAACTGCTCAACTTCCTCTTTATAGAGTTTTTTAGCAAGATAATATTTTACTCTCTCAATTCACTTGCCTACTTTTATTAGTTAGATTAGGAATAATTTTAATTTATTATTCAACTGCTCAACTTCCTCTTTATAGAGTTTTTTAGCAAGAGAATATTTTACTCTCTCAATTCACTTGCCTACTTTTATTAGTTAGATTAGGAATAATTTTAATTTATTATCACTTTTTATAATGATTCCCCTTTATCTAATTGGTTAATAGCCCATACCAGTTGGTTGTTGGTGCCGAGATTTAGAGTCCCTTTTTGACCTAGACTTCAGGTTTACACCATTATTTATTAACTTTATACTTAGATAATTTCTTTTCACCATTTTTTAAATCACAGTGCATCATTTTCTAATCAACTATTTTAGGTAGTGAGTTCATTACTCTCTTTGGATAATTTAATTGTTGTCCAATAACTCCCTTGGACAAATATTGTTAATGGTGTAAAGTGTGGTTTCTTTCAAGAAATTATTAACTATATTTTTGAGAATATCACTAATATTCGTTAAAGTATCTTAAGTTTAAAATATTTTAATTTTGGCCTATAATTCCATAATCCCATTAAGTAGTCAAAACTCTAAGTGCTCATTTTATTCTCCTAACTACATAATCTTGAAGATTATTTAGAGTTATTTGCAATCATAGGCTAATTAACTCTACTTTACCTGTTAAACTGAGTGTACGGGCTTTCTATAATAATATGAAAATAGTTTCCCACCCCCAAATTTACTTTAAACATTGTCCTCAATGTTAAATAGATGGATAAATGAAATGTAAAGTAAAAATGAATGGGTGAAAGTAAACATTACTACTATGCTGTCAGTAAGATGCCATGAATAGGAAATGAGCTGAAGAATCAATATTGACTGAAAAATGTATATATATATATATATATATATATTATTTTGTTTATATATTTAACAGGCAAGTACGACACTATTTCATGTAGATGTAAAATAACTAAAATAAAGACATACTCAATAGAAAAGTAAAATGCATGTCAACAATTCATAATCATGATCTGGGGTACCCATGCCAACTAGCTGATCATATATGTTGATCACCTCTGGGATATCCTCATCAAAATCCTCTATCAACTCCTCATTTGGGCCCTCTATGAGGTCCTTATCATCATCATCATTATGATGGGCATTTACAATCCAGACATGAAACAGACCATCATTCTTAAGCTCTAGAATCTGATAAGGTGTGGATCAGTAATCTCTACCATGAACTATCCATACATACTGTATACAATTATCTAACTCTTGTGAAATGTTTAATGGTTCCAACATAAACTTCTCTGCAGCTCAACTTGCAAAAGGGCTAATAAATTGAATAATATAAATCATAATGGTCGGTAACTGGTAAACATCATCATTCCCTTCTGATATTGTTGACTGAACACTCGAAGCACTCTAATAAATGTAGCCCCAATGTCATCTAAAATATCATACCCAAGGGTATCCTGATGTAGAACACATAAGAACTCAAGCCGATTAATTCCAATACTAGTCGGTCGACCTGAAGCCTCGATATTACCATAAAACCAATATAGAATAGCAAACTGGCTGGAGAAGAAACTCAAAATTGGGAGCATACCCTCATCTGAAGTTGTCATCCTGCAATGTGAAAGGTCACTAAGATAGTCCTCGCAGCTTGAAGCACATCTTTAATAAACAGTTAAGAGCCATAACTAGCGACTACTCGTAGAAACGCTCTATCTAACGTAATAAGTGCTTGACCTTCTAGGTTAAAAGTCTGGGGAATTGTTCGTGAATGCGATGCTCTGATAGAAGTGGCAAATTAACCCTCCATAGTAAAAAATTAGTCTCAGTATAGAAAAATACACTCCATCCCCTATTATCCGTAAATGGCCTCATAAGGCAATCAACTATATATAGAGATCAAACAGTGAAACGTTAGTAGAGAGATAAGGTGGGAAAACCAAATTTTTACCTAACAAAGATCTAAAATACATGGGGTCATATCTTAAAAACCGTAAGTTGGAAAAACATGTTCTGGGTCGATTTTGAAAGGTCTTCAAAAATAATTGAATGAAACCCTAAAATGAATTACAGACCGTCGTTAATCTAGTCAAAATCCTATTTACTAATTAATGTAGTAAAATGGAAAGTAGGGTGTCAATCCATGGTTTAGAATTCTTTTTTGATCTCTCCATGTAGAACAGATCAGAAAGACTAAGCCGTCAAGATCTAAACCTAAATCCTAGGTTGTTGACCTAGGGCTTATTCCTCTTTTTTCAAAAATTAGTATAATCCCTAGGTCTCGAGGTAACTATTTAGACTGTGAAACTAGTTCTTTATTCAGGACACCAATCACTCTTTCAGGTTAGAATTGTTCTTCTAATCCTCCCCTAACTTGTCTAATTTAGTAGAGATCAAAAATAACCCCTAAAGAGTTATCAAAGACCTTTAGATCAGAACAGATACCAACAATACTACTAAAAAAGTTGGCAATGTCCATAGTCGTGATCTGGGATACCCATACCAACTGGCTCTTTATGTGTACCAGACATGTACGGCACTATTAATGCTAAAATAAAATAAATGAAACAAAAACAGACTCTAAAAATGTAGAATACATGTCACTACTCATAGTCGTGATCTGGGGTACCCATGCCAACCGGTTCATATATATTAATCACCTCTGGTACCTCCTCATCAAAATCATCTTACTGCACCTCCCCTGGGTCCTTTATATGTACGCTCCTCCTCGTCACCATCCTCATGCTCTAGTATTTCACAGGGTGTCACCCAATAATCTCTTCTGTGAACCATCCGTACGTTCTGTATAGACAATGTCAACAACTGTAAAATATTCAAAGGTTTCAAAAGAACCTTATTTGCTACGTGAACCACTAATGAGTCGATGTATCGAATAATAGATATTACAAAAGCTAGTAGGTGATAGATAACTTCGCTTCCTTCTGCCATAGTTGAACATACATTTGTAGCCTAATGGTGAATGCTACTTCCAATGTCATCTACAAAATCATAACCTAGGATTTCTTAATGTAGAGCGTGTAGAAACTCTAATCCCTGGACTCCAATACTGGTTGGCCGACTTAAAGCCTAGATAATACCATAAAACCAATAGAGGATGGCCAACTGGTTGGTAAAGACAGTTGAGATCAGGAGTCTTCCTTCATCCCATGATATCATCTAACATAATGTAAATTCTCTCAAATAGTCTTTACGACTCAAAGCTTGCCTATGATGAAATTTTTTTAGAACTGGTACTACCTTAGCGACTACTCATAAAATCATTTTCAGTAGCCTACTCGTAGCCTTCGACATTCGAAGTCCACTTCGTAGCCTACTCGAATGTATCCAAGCCTACTCAAACCCTAAAACTGACTTCCCAGATATCCCCTGAAGACGAAGCTTCGACACAAGATAAAGCCTCGAGGGTGGACTAACACATCGCAACAGATACTCTTCGAGCATATCTACACATGATCGAAGCATGATGGGACAGACAGCCAGCACACCAGACAAGCCGACATAATGATTGGTCTTTACAACTACAGTGACAGGTCGACCACTGCGCCACAGTGCCGAAGTACAGAGACACATCAGACAGTTGTCACAGTAATAGTGCAGACCAGACCGGTGCCCATATCCTACTGAGATTTCCTGACAGTAATCATGTAAACCTGACCCACACTTGGTGACTCAGCATCCTATGACTCTATTAACATAAGAGAGGGGAAACCAAGTAGGGGTTAGAAATATCCTCTCCAGCCCCTTACATTTTTCCTTCAACATCTCTGCATTGCGTATTCAAATCCCCTAATTACTCATCAGTAATATAGTCTTTCTTAAAAATCCTCATCAGAGGTCGTAGAGTGTCACATTCGGGCCTCTACGCAAGAATTTGTCTTTAGTTAATTCTTACTTTAGACCAATTGCTTGCTTCCCTTTGATAGGAGATCGATTCCATATTGAAAGAGCCAATTTCCCTTCTAAAAGAAGTTAGGCCCCTACAATTGGCACCGTCAATGCTTCCCACCCTACCAAAAATAAATTTCTTCCCTTTCTTCTCCCTTTATGTTTTCAACAATCTACTGCTCATCTTCAAATGACACCTACACGCCATTCCAATTCAACCCAGGAGGCAACTCCATTGATGGAGTAGCTGCCAAAATAGCCTTATTATCTCAACAGTCGCTCATGCAGAGGAGCGCCACCAGAATAAACTAAACCAAGAGCGTGAAAGCCACCGCTTGGCGCTGGAAACTGAACGGAACCGCCGCTTGAATGATGAAAACATACAGAATAGAGTAATCAATGAGCTGTGCAATGCAGTCTGAGAGCTACAGAGATTGCAGCCATTGGAACCTGCTTGCCCGTCCCAGGCACCCGACCCATCGCGCGTATCTTCCCGCGCCCGCCTAGAACCCTCACCAGGCCCCAAAATACCCCCAGTTCACATCGGTGCCGAAGGTATTCCCCATACTATTCCCCCAACCGGCACTATCCACCTCGAGACTTACCCCACAGAAGACTCTTCTGACTCCACCCACCGCTTCTCCCGATACCCCAGGCGCCGTCCTGCTCGAGAGTAACTTGGAGAACGTAGTAACGAATATATACCACATGCTCGACCTCGCGACCTTCAAACTCACCAATCTCCCCCCCCCCCATCCTGCATATGTTACACAGCAGAACTTCAACCACAAAATGCAACCAGTCATTCGCGATAGCGCGAGTCCAGCCACCAACTTTTGGAGCCGCCTCAATAACCCGATTTGCCCAAATCTTTTGGCTATCGAAATAGCCTCCAACTTCCGTGCCCTCAAACTCAACAAATACCGTAGCAAAGACCCTAAATCCCACATTCTCAAATTCTAAAATGCCCTGAGATTTTACTCTACGGCTAACTACCTATTGTGTCGCCTTTTTCGAACTAGCCTTACCGACAACCCCCTTCAATGGTACCAAAACCTCCCAAATGGCTCGATACAAAGCTTCGAGCAACTATCACAACTTTTCATCACTCGGTTTGCCTCCAACAAGGAAAGAGAGGTCAGAGTTGACTCTCTATTTAATTTCAGAAAATCCAGCACTGAGACCCTCAAAATCTTTACCAGGAGATTCCTCGACGAATCCCGGAAAATAAGGAATCTTGACTGCGCAAATGCTATATTGGCATATTCGAATGCTCTGCCCAATCACAGCCGAGTGAAAGAGCACCTAGTTCTCTATAAACCTCAAATACTCGAAGAGATGCTTTCGAAGGTCAATGGCTATATCAACCTCGAATGCCTTCAGGACTCCCGCAAACAGAGTCAGCCTTCGCATACCTCAAACTTCAATAAACCATGGCAATACCCCCACTCTGCATCTATACCCCTGATCGCTCCCGTCTTATATGAGACTGAGAGCCGCAAGCACCCTAGCTTTGATAACAGTGCCGAAGCGGCCAAGGCCTATTTTGCCTACACTCACTACCCCCTCAGTGCCCTTCTACCACACATACAGGCAGACCCCATTTGGTATATCCCTTTACCAATCGAAGTCAGACCAGGCAAATCTTATTGCGCCAATCACAAATGCAACTGGTACCATACCAATAAATGTTTCGCCCTTCAGCGGTCTCTAGAACTCTTCTTCAGAGCAGGATGTTTGCACCAATATATCGTTGATCTTCCAAGCTACCTCGACGGTTCTTACCTCAAACCTCTACCCAACCCTCCTGCTGACCCAGCCGAGGTGCACATTTACAAAATTAATTTTATCGAAGTCAATAACATAGAGGGTGGACATTCCAATAGCAAACAAAAGCGCATTGAAGAATGCTTCAAGCTCACCTATCAGGAGAAATTCCCTACCCTTCTGTCAGAATCAAGCTGTCAACCTCGTCTCGAAGGTATTTCTTTCATCGACTGTAACACTTTAGAAGTCCGTTTCCCCCATTTCGATCCATTAGTCATCATGATTAAGATCGAGAACCTCGTCCTCCATACAATGCTCATAGACACAGGGAGCGTAAATGATGTCCTCTTTCTCCAAACAAATCAAACCATGAAGAAAACAAACCTCATAACCGCAGCCAACGTCGAACTTAAAGGTTTCAATGAATCGACTGAAGTCGTTGTTGGTAGTATCAGCCTACCCATTACCACAGCCCCATTACCCTTCAAACCAGCTTCCTTATCATTGACAAGAATTCTGAATACCTCGGTATACTCGAACAGGATTGGCTCCTCGCCATGCGATTCAAACCTTTGACCTACCATCAGACCCTATGTTTAAGCACTCACGAAGGTACTTGGAATCTGAAAGGATCTCAACGCCTTCTCCGCTCATGCGAGCACCCGGATATCGACCAGACCCAAAAACTTGTCAGCCGCCCATAGCAATCACTGCTTCTTTCTATCCCTTCGACTTTGATAGATACCACCTCATCCATTGAACCCACTGTTTATATCAAACTCGACGGTCCTGGTTAAGGTACATTCATCTGAACTTTCCTCAATGAGTCAGAACGCCTCAAACTTTCAGAGTTCCTTTGAGCAAACAAAGATATTTTGGCCTGCACATTCCAAGAGATGCCCGGTGTCGACCCCAACCTGGCCTGTCTTCACCTTGATCTCATCCCCTACTCCTCTGTAGTAAAACAAAAGAAGCATAAGTTGGCACCATGACTTTAAGAGTCAGCAAACCATGAAGTGGACAAGCTCATAGCCGAAGGCTTTATCAGAGAAGTGAAGTACCCTGACTGGATATCAAATATTGTGGCAGTTCCTAAGAAAAACAGAAAGAACAGAATCATTGTCGACTTCACAGACCTCAACAAGTACACACTGAAGGACAGTTTCCCCCTACCGACCATTTCAGTACTCCTCGATGCCACTGCTGGACACGAGCGCATATCCATGATGGATGCGGCTTCAGGTTACAATCATGTACCCCTCCTCCCTGAAGATCAACTTAAAACTTCATTTATAATTGAACAAGGCATTTACTGTATCAATGTTATGCCCTTTGGCCTTAAAATTATGGAAGCCAACTACCAACCCCTTGTCACAATCATGTTCAAACCTTTGCTTGTCAAGTCTGTCAAAGTCTATATCGACGACATGTCATGCAAAAGCCTTCAGAAAAACACCCATATCCAAGACCTAACAGAAATCTTTTCAATACTTCGCACATATAACATGAAACTCAACCCAGACAAGTGCCAATTTGGCGTGTTATCCAGAAAATTCTTGGGTCCCCTTATCAGTAAATGTGGCATAGAGATTGACCCCACACCCACATTCGAGCCCTCATAGACATGCCTTCGCTCCGAACCAAAAGAGACGTCCAAAAAGTTGTCGGAAGGATAGCAGCCCTCAATCCTTTCATTTCTAAATCTTCAGATCGATGTGCGTGGCTCTTTTACCTTTTACGCGATCAGGGCGTCCACAAAGTAAAAAAGAAAAACAAACCCAAGATCAACTGGACATCTGAGTGAGAATAAGCCTTCCCTAAATTAAAAACTTATCTTGGCCGTCCACCCATTATCAGCACCCCTATCGAAGGCGAAATACTCTCTTTATACCTCGCTGCCACATAAACTTCTATCAGCTCAGTGCTCATTTGACTTGATTCCAACATCGAAAAAACTGTATATTTCATCAACAAAACTCTAACCCCCGCAGAAACTCGATATTCGAAACTTGAGCGTTTGCTCCTCACACTTGTTTATTCAGCCCGTAAGCTCAAACCATATTTTTAAGCACACCCCAACCGTGTTATCACAAGTTATCCCCTTCGAGAAGTACTCAGCAAAAAATAAAAATCTAGACGAGTGCAACAGTGGTCCGTATACCTTGGCGAACACGACATTACCTTTGAGAAGCAAATATCCCTGAAAGGCCAAGTAGTAGTAGATTTTCTAGCTGACTTCCCGGTTAAAGATGTCGATTGGGAAGAACACGAAGATGACTTATCAGGAGACCAGCCCGAAATAGCAGATCCCTGGGACCCTCTCACAGGCTGGCATTTATTCACAGATGGATCCGCAGGGCCATATGGCTCTGGAATTGGTATTGTCTTGGTAACACCCACTAATGACCGCCTAGAAAAGGCTGTCAAATATTCCTTCGAATGTTTCAATAACGAAGCAGAGGATGAAGCCTTGATCCACGGCCTCGACCTCGGCATCCCCAAACTTGCCATCTTTATAGATTCCCAACTTGTTCAGAGATATTACACCGAAGAAAATAAAGTTAACGGTCGCGTGGCTGACTATGCTCTCATTGTGCGACAGCGCATGGACTGGTTCCCTAAAAAATCTGCAATTACTCATTACCCTTGAGGAGAAAATAGACATGCATATGCCCTAGCAGCTATGCTCAGACAATCAGAATCACGGACCCTCCATATCGAAGTACTCGAACGCCCAAGTATCGACCAGATGGAAATCAATGCCATCAATACTGGGGGTGAGAGTCACGATCAAGATGATTAGCGAGCACCATTTCTTCATTACCTTAACAATGCCACCCTCCCAGATGATCCAAAAGCCAAACGGCAGTTGTTAGAAAACTACCGTAGATACACTATTCACAAAAATGACCTACATCCCAAATCCCCAAATGGCGTCCTCCTTCAATGCATATCCCAAGCCGAGGCCTCTATAATCTTAGTCGAACTTCATGAAGGAACCTGCGGTGCTTACACTGCTGGTCATTCTATGGCCCTTCGAGCTGTCACCCAAGGATTATCTTTGCCCGATATGAAAAAACAAGCTTCAGAATATGCAAAACACTGTGACAAATGCCACCTTTACGCTCATGACATCCATTTCCCCTATCAAGATCTCCATTTCAGTCAAGTTTCTTGGCCATTCAAAAGACGGGCCATCGATCTCATTGGTCCCTTCCCAAAAGCCTCGGGTGGCAGAGAAAATATCCTCGTCGCAACCGATTATTTCACCAAATAGGTCGAAGCTGTACCTCTATGCTGAACGAGATAAGAAGAAGCTATCAATTTTTTGTGGGAAAACATCATTACTCGCTTCGGCTACCTCTACATGATTCGATGCGACAATGGTCCCCAATTTGTTGACAGGAAAATTAGAAACTTCCTCAAAAA
Organism: Kingdonia uniflora; assembly: GCA_014058105.1. Taxonomy (NCBI): domain Eukaryota; kingdom Viridiplantae; phylum Streptophyta; class Magnoliopsida; order Ranunculales; family Circaeasteraceae; genus Kingdonia; species Kingdonia uniflora. The sequence continues at coordinate 463,647 of JACGCM010002762.1, read as the reverse complement.
ACACAACATCATTCTCTCACCCTCCATGCCTTACTATCCTCAGGGTAACGGTCAAGTCGATGCAATCAACAAAACCATTATCGACGGTCTTAAAAAGAGAGTCGATGCAAAGAAAGGACGATGGGTTCAAGAGTTACAGCACGTCCTCTAGGCCTATCGAACAACACCAAGAAAATTAACATGATACACCCCCTTCCTCTTAACATATGGAACTAAAGCTATACTACCAACTCAGTTCGAAGTACCCACTTGAGACCCTAACCTCCCAGACAAAGATAATGATTTTGAACTTGCATGCAACATGTTATGGATCGATGAAACTAGAGACCGAGCTATCGCCAACCTTGGCCGCTACCACACGTCGCATCATAAATCCTACAATAAAAAAATTTGGCCACAAAGTTTCAATATTCGAGATCTAGTACTTCGACCTATCAATCAATCTTCAAAACCTCTGAATGCCAGCAAGTTAGCCGAATCTTGGGAATCACCTTATGTCGTCTATGATAAAACAAACAAGGGTTCTTACTACTTAATGACTGAAGACAAAGAACCTTTACCAAACCCTTAAAACATAATGCAGCTGGTCTCCTATAACAGGCCATGTCTCCGACCATGTACAACTGATGTAATCCAGAATATTCATTAAACAAGTTTTTCCACTTATACTTCGCCTCTTGTTTCATTTTGAATTTTGTGGTTTAACTTAGATATCATGTTAACCTTCGACCCGACTGGTACTTGAGGGTAATCTCAAGATTTTTTAAGCTCCAAATTTCGAGCAAACTCGAGGGGCAAGGATGGTCAATAAACTGGACCCTCGGGGATTGATTGGGGGTGAACATATATGCTTCGCTGTGGCTAAGGCCTTCGAAGTCCAGTCCATTTCAGGGTTAACCCCAGATATCATGTCCACCCTCGCCCTGACTAATATTTGGGGGCGACCCTGAAATGCTCAAGTTTCCAATTTCGAGCAAACTCGAGAAGCAAGGATGGTCAAAAGACCAGACCCTCGAGGTTGCATTGGGGGCAATCAGATATGCTTCGATCAGGCTCCAAAACTGTCGAAGTCCAGTCCATTTCTAGGTTTACCCCGGGTATCATGTCCACCCTCGCCCCGACTGGTACTTTGGGGCGACCTTGAAATGCTCAAGTTTCCAACATTCTAGCAAACTCGAGGATGGGCACGAATGGTCGAAACACCGGAACCTCGGGAATGCATTGGAGGCAAACACATATTGCTTCGTTGTGGCTTAGGCCTTCAAAATCCAGTAAATTTTCGGGTTTTCTCTAGGTATCACGTCCCCTCAGCCCGACTGATACTCGGAGGCGACCTACAAATTTTTTAAAATTTCAACATCGTTGTGGCTTCGGCCTTCGATGTCCAGCAAAACATACAGGGTTCGATCTACATATCTTTTGAACTTGCCAGGGTTCGATCACACTACAATCATTCAAACAGCAACAATATACGCAAGTACTAGCTACAATTCTATCAAATGCCGAGAACAATCAACAAATCACCTATCAGAGATACAGCTGCAGTACAATTCAAAGACCAATCATCAAAGTTCAAAATAAGAAAAATCAATAGAGTATGCATCGATAATTCAGCAATTCAAGGTCAGAGCAAGATAACAACATAAATCAGAAAATCAGTATGTTTAGAAGTTGTGTATGCAGAATTCACTTCAGAAAATACGCATCAATATGTTAAGCATCAACTTCAGAAGTTCAACAAATAACAATAGCTCAAAAACTTACCAAGTCCAGAGACAAACCAAAACAACATAGATCAAAATATTACAACTCGACATCATAGCAGCAAAGGAAAACATAAACCTCAACTTCAAATACCTCACACAGGCGCGGTTACACCATCTTCCTCCACAAACGCCCAAGCCCCAGCACCCTCAGCGGCCTCATTCAAACCTTCGACAACCAAACCATCAACAGTTCCACCACTAGGCGCTCCAATAAGAGAAGTCTCCACACCACCCCCAGTACTTCCAACTGCTTCATTAGCAATGCTTACCTCTCCTTCCTTTATCTGCAACTCATCTCCTTCAACAAGTTCTGGAGAGACAGGGTAAGGCTGCAATGTATCGGGATCATACCCCTTATCATCTATAAAGCTTTTCAACCTAACATTCACCTTACATTCACCATTATACTGCCACTGGAAATTGTCCCTTTGTTTTGGTTTCTCCCTCTCACTCGCCGTAAGCTTTACAGACCACTCTCGCTCTTGCCTCGACCGCTAAAGCTTGAGCCTCTCATCATAAGAGTCAGTAAGCATCCCCAAATCTTTCTTCAACTTTCTGACTTCGGACACAAGTGATGCTTCAGTCCCATGATAAAGATTTAGAGCTTCCTCTGCTTGTCGCAGTTTTGCCTTTACTGATTTTATTACCTTGTTAAAAGTTTGTACCCAAACATCCGTCTGCTAAAATATTCAAGCAGTCAGGGCACCTCAAAACTAGAAGAATTTGAAAGAAATCTCAGAGTATTACAATAGGAAGCCATATATAGTTACCTGAAGCATATGCCTCTCTACTTCCTTCGAAGCCACGTCTGGGTCGTCTTCCCAGAGTTCGACCATCAAAGTCTGCTTAGCCACAGCCTTCTCCTATCATTCAGCCTCCGTCATCTCTTCATCCTCCTCCAGTGTATCATCCTCCACCAGCGCCCTACACCTCTTGCGCTGGCCAGCCTTCGATTGCTGTACCTTTGGGGATTCGGGAGCTACCCGGTTTTTTCCCTTCACAGTTTGAGTTGATACAGGCCTCGGCCTCTGCCTCGAAGCATCTCTAGCCACTTCGGGCACTAGAGCTGGTTGCTTTAAACCCCTCTGGGATCTCTGCACAAACTGGTAGCTCCTTAGCAACTCTTCCCCTCCCATTTCTTTTTGCCCCTTTGAAACACCTTCGCCTCTTCTTCTCTTCAATAGCTTCGGCGTAATGGGTATGCTTCGGAGCAGGGAATCCGCCTTCTTCCTCCTTTGCCACTTGATTCTGAAACTGTCAAGCACAGAATTTACCTAGTCCTCACTAACTTTGAGTAGAGTATCAATTTAATTTACCGGATTGCTCCAAGATGAACTCTTCGATCCTGTTGAACAAAACAAGAAAGCAATTATCACCTATTCCAGATATACGTCCACAATAACCCTTCAACAATAAACTTACTTTCATTATATACCCTATGATGCAATTTATAAGGATCATCCTTCTCTACATTCTCATAGTCGCCCCTTACTATCAATAAATCTTTATTCCACCCTCGACCCGTCGAACATAGATCAAAGAACCAAGGCTTCTCTGGGTGACATTGGATATGATAGATCCCCGGGTTCTGACTTGCCTTCTTCGAATAAAAGGTAATAATGTCAAACTACTTAATCAAACCTTGACCATCACTAGTCAATTTTCCATTCATCCCTTCTATAACCTTCATCACTTCATAAAAATTCCCCTTCAATTGCACTGGAGCCACCCCCCAGAAATTAAGCACTTCTTTAACCAGCCTTCGAAGAGGAAGTTCCATTCCCAATCGAATCTGGCCCCTATAGGCCATCATCCCTTCCCCAGGGTCTGATTTGAAGGTCAACCCTGCCCCCGCCACACTCTGATACATACCCACCTTCGATAGTTCTAATTTCATGGCAAACCGATCTAGTCTAATCCTATCTTTAGCCGATATGGCACCTTCGACCCTATCTGACTCAGTCGAATCCCCACTATCGTCATTCTGTACCCAATCTTCCTCTCTACCACCAGAAGGTCCTACATCACCCTTCTCCCCCCATACTGTTTCCTCCTCCTCACTATCCTCGGTCACTATCATCCTTCGACGTCTCATAATTAGAACCTCCTCATCTGGTAGAACTATAGATAATGGGGCCCCGATTATCACATCTAACACTTTTACATCGCTACCCTATCCATTGGGACTCGACCAGAAATACTAGCTTCGAATTCTTTAATTTCTTCATCCATCAGTCTCCGTCTTGAAACTTGACGGCTATGCATTTTAGCCTACAGAAGAAGAGGCACACAATTAGATCAATAAATTCAACAATTCCGTGTCCATAACCCCTATCCCATCTACCCCTCCAAAAAATTATCAAAACTTTGATCTTAAACCCTATACCTCCTTCAAAGCACCAAAAATCCCATAATGGGTCAAAACCCAGATTCACCAAGTGCCCTTATCTTTGAAGATAACTTCCTAACCCTAAACCCAGATTGTCCTACTGACACAGTCAAAGGGAAAAAAAAAGTTGGCAGAGATCAAGTGACTTACCTGTGATTAGAAGCACTACCCTCGAAACAGCAAGATCAAAACAACACAGGCAGCAACCACTCTCAAGTTCAAAATGGTGTACGTTCTCCTCTCCTCACACTCTCCGATTTTCATAGTAAACCGTACAGTAACTACTCACCTCAGACTTATATATCATTCGAAAAACCAAGACCACCACGATTTTCTAACCAATATCATTACCACGATCCCACTACCCTGGCATTTTGGCTGCAAAGTGTTTTGACAAATTTACCCCTCATATTTCCCACGTGCGAGCAACATACTCACTTTAAACTACCTGCAAAAGCCAAAGCTTCTAGAACCTCTTTTTCCCCCACTCAAAACTAAACAATCAAATCCAAACAGTCACATCATAACCTTTTCTGTAACATGAGTAAAACATCATGATTACCTTTTGGCGCACTGCCCCAAACGCACGTACCATTCTGACAGGCCAACCGTCTAGATCGTTAGTACGGCCCGTCAAATCAACCATAACCTTCGACACACTCCCAAACTCGAGTACTCAACCATTCTACGTCTCGAAGAATCCTCAACAGATGGCCTCAAATTCACCTATCTAATATATCGACCTTTGACATGCAGCACATCCTTCAATTCATAACCTCGTGTCACTCTTATTTTAGCTGAATACCTTTTCGTCTTTCCTTAAACAGATAACTTCGACCCGTTGACCGAATAGAATCATACATTTCTACTATTCAAAAATTCATACGTACAGATAATGTTTTCAACTTCGACACCCTGTATCTTTCGCTTCGACAAATTCATTTTTATCTTCGAACGACACAAACAATACATTTCGACAATTATACTATCAATTCAACGAGTCAAGATACTATGTCCAGAATTCATATTATATTAATACTGCTCACAGTTCGACAAAGCAAGTTATTCTAAGATACCATTTTCATTCGAAAAGACAGAAAATATTACACGCCTCGTACAAAGATAACAGAAAAGAAACAGAGCAAAGGAAAGCAGCAGCAAGACAGCATAAAACAGAGGACACTATTTATCAACGGGATGCTCCTCTTCAACCACGGCCGTTGCATCTTCATCCTCTTGGTGTACTATATCCTCCGTAAAGCCTTTGAGAAGAGACAGCCGATGGCCGGGTAATGGCCCCATCATCTGCACTATTCCCCACCAGTATGTGAAGGGCATGCCAAGGATTGGTGCCCCGGGTTCAACTTCAAAAAGATCTGGCATTTCAGCATCAATATCGTCCTCGATAACGAACCTCCGTTGAAGATCCAATAAGGCTCCTTGGATCTCCTGGCCCTCACTGCCACTTGATCTTCCTGAACGGGTACGTTTTTAGCCATGTTGATCAAAACAAATTAAAGGGACAGATGAGGAGAATTTTGCAAGATAGATGAAGAAATCCCCTCCAAGGAGCCCCCTTATATATCTGCAAACCTACTACAACTTTCCTTCTTCCCCAACCGAATTAATGGCGACCTTCAATTTCCCACCTTGAAAAGTCAGCAACCAACCTTCCCAACTTCCTAAACATAACCGATTCATCTGTACCTGCATTCAAACCTCATTCCCGAGGACTTCAACTCGAACAAACCTCCAACATTGATCATTCGACCATTATAACCCTCAATCATCACAGCTACAGCTCATCATACCTTCGATCATCATTACCTTCGATTATTCCACTATACCTCGATACCACCAACAATTCGAAGACATGCATGTGTTAAGCGTGCCTATAAGAGTATTCATCTACATTCATCTGCATTATCAATCAGACACAGTAATACAAGTGTACAAAAAATAGCATTTCCATTCTGATATCCGATTAAACAAACAGACTACATTCCAACTACTACCCCCAAACAAAAAACCTCACACAGAAAAACTAAAACATTCAAAAATACAAATATTTACCACATTAACCAGTAGCCCTACTCCCAGGAGGTCTAGCACTGTTTGCCGCGCTCTGTTCCTCTTCTGCATAAACAACACACTCGGCAAACGCTGACAGAAAGAGATAGTGCTTCTCCGCAGTAGTAAAATTATACTTCAGACGGTCTCAAATATAAGTGTATGGCTCCCCATTAATGGACTCTCCAGCCTCTACCTCCACAAGCTCGGGCATATCCCAGTTCAGATCGTGATGCCCGATGAATTTTATATGAAGCTCTCCAGTCTTCCGCCCTACATGGCGGTCTCAGGCAAACCCCATCCTCCTTTGATATCAGGTATTGGGCATAGTATCCATGAAGATTTCTAGGGTTATAGTACAAAAATAGAAAAATGAGAAGAAGCAAGCTACTCACATCCCTACACGATAACCCATTCTTATAGCCTTCACTTCATTTATAACCCTATAACCACCTATACCTCTTAATTACCCTATTTTATTATTTACCCAAAAATCTACAGTCAAACCGCTCAAATTCTAAGACCAAATATTTTTCTCAGCGAACACCCCTCCACCTGGCTTTGTGACCTTCGCTGAGAGGGGATGAATGTAGTAGCCTACTCACAGCCTTCGACAGTCGAAGTTCACTTCGTAGCCTACTCGAATGTATTGAAACCTACTCAATCCCTAAAATAGACTTCCCAGATATCCCTTGAAGATGATGCTTCGATACCAGACAAAGCCTCGAGGGTGGACTAACACACCGCAATAGATACTCTTCGACCATATCTGCACATGATCGAAGCATGACGGGACAGACAACCAGCTCACCAGAAAAGCCAGCATAATGATTGGTCTTTACAGCTATAGTGACAGGCCGACCACTGCACCACAGTGCCGAAGTACAAAAACACATCAGACAGCTGTCACAGTGATAGTGCAGGCAAGAGCGGTGCTCATATCCCGCTGGGATTTCCTGACAGTAATCATGTAAACCTAACCCACACTTGGTGACTCAGTTTCCTATGACTCTATAAATAGAGGAGAGGGGGAACAAAGTGGGGGCTAGAAAAATCATCTCCAGCCCCATATATTTTACCTTTGACCTCTCTACGCATACTATATTCAAACCCTCTAATTACTCATCAATAATATAATCTTTCTTTAAAATCCTCATCAGAGGTCGTAGAGTGTCATATTCAGGCCTCTACACAAGAATTTGTCTTTAGTTAATTCTTACTTTAGAGCAATTGCTATCTTCCCTTTGGTAGAAAATCGATTCTACGTTGTAAGAGCCACCTTCCCTTCTAAAAGAAGTAAGTCCCCTACATAATTTTATCCAACATAATAGGTGCCCGACCTTCTTACTTAAGAGTCATAACTGGGGATCAATATAAAATAGTGATACTCTGATAGAAACGGTCAACTTAATCTCTACAAAAGAGACTGATCTCTGTGTAAAGCATCAAACTCCATCCCATCTTTCTAGCATGTTAGGTATATATGGGCCCACATCACTCATCACCTAAAATTAAAGAATGGTGCCTCTCAGGTATAATAGTAGCCTCTAGAACCATGGGGTGGAATGAATATCCAATCAACTATCTATGGATCAACCACTAGAATATTATTAATGTGATAAGGTGAAAAATCTAAAATCCTAGCTAACAGTACCCAAAATGCATTGGGTTATAACTCAAAAATGGTACGTTAGAAAAGCATGGTCTAGTATAATTTAGAAAGGTTATGAAAATCTCTTGAATGGGAATGTATGACTTTTTCCTAAACCATGGTCTAGCAGCCTCAATAAATTCAAACCATATCGATGTGTAGATTTCATTTTTCCCGGACTGCTGCTAAGTACATCATTAATAACTCCTTCAATTTTAATTAAATGAAGTGAACTCAATTTCTGTAGAAGGAGGATTATATACAAAATTGAAGTTCAGAGTTTCGGCTAATACCTAACTCCTTGGACTCTATAGGCTGGGAAAGTTGAACATTTAAAACTGCCAATTTTAGGGTTTACTAGTGTTAGAAAGAGAAAATGATTTTATTCCATATCTAGAGTTTGAAATACCTTGATTTGAATATAATACATTGTTAAGATAGGACTTTGAAATTCATTCATTCAACCACATGACAGGTATTGAACGGAAAAGAAATACACAGGTATCTGTGGTTCATGCCTCGGATAAGCGTCTTCACGCGAGCAGCGATGGTGATCTTGCCATTTTAGCAATTTTCTTAATATTTTTAATGTATTTGTGGTTCATTTTGATAAACTTTCCAAGTGCGACACATCCTCTTGCCATGATCCCCATAACATATGAGTGGCGGGGTCTCGGAGTTCGTGGTACGCGTCGGTTTGGCCAAGGGGATTATGGATGTTCATTGTGTATAATTTATATACCACGAGTTGGTTGCAGTATAGGGAGCTCATCCTGAGAGAGGGAAGAGTTAGAACTGAGGTAGAATGGGTGAATACCCCCTTGTATTGATTAAGGAAGCCTCTTAAATTATGAATTTTTTAAATGAGAGTCGCATTTTTGTCGATAAGGAAAACTTGTGCTGAGTACTGGGAGACCATGTCACATCCCAAAATCTAGTAATCGGTAGCTAGACCAATTACTAGACTCTAAATAGTGCAGGTCGGGGAATCCAAAGATTCTACCCTACAAATAGCCAAGCTGAAGACAAATTCTGGCTCGGCTATTCACATATAGCAATAATCATCAGAGTAAAGAAATAGCGATACAGCAACATAACAATATAACGCGGAAGAAAAAGGAATATATACATACATATCATGTCAAAACGTAATACAATATCTTAAATACAAGCTCAGCTACCTAATGCTGAGAACACCTACAGAATCTAGAAATGAAAGAATCTGCAGCGGCAAAATCAGTCTCTAGACCGGCTAACCACGCGGCAGTCCAAGCTACTCAACCTCTGGAAAAGTCAAATGCGAGAGCGAGCAAACAACGAGCTCACTAATCCAAAAGAACTAAATAACTTACTAATAACAGGTACTGGAAATAGAGTAGAGACGAGTGCGATAAGGAAATAAGTAACTAAACAGTTCTAACAATATAATCAGTAACCATTAATGAACTAAGAAAACAATAAGGAAAGAAGGATTGAGTTGATAAGAGAATGGAGAATAGAGTTAATGCGGAGAGATAATAGAGTGGATTAGAAAGGGAATAGAGTTAAGAATGTGAGAGGAGGGAATGATGATGATGATGCAATGCTATGCCGTGAAGTGATGACTTGGATAATCCCATACTTATCCTAGATGCAATGTTATGATATGATGAGCGGCGATATTCCCATAAATATCCCCTAATGCAATATGATATAATGCTAACGTCTAATACTATCTTAAAGAGATTCGGTAAAGGGGATACACTGGTACAATTTGTTTAAGCTCGACCAAGCTAGGATGGTCGTACTCGATCAAAGTGGAATGGTGGATCAAACCCCAGAACAATAGTCCTGTACATTTCAAGGAATTTCAACCTCACCGAGGAATAAGTTGGGATCTCCATGACTCTGCCTCATTCTAATCCACACTCCGCGGTGGTTTTGCTAGGTATAATAGTGTCATTCCCAATCTCACCTGTGTATTTTAACCCGATCTCGCGGACTCCATGGATCCCGTCGGAGGTCAACCGAAGCGGAGTGTTTGTGTATCCCATCTCAATAAGTATGAAAATGCAGAAGGTTATAATGTGTAACCGGTGCCCAACCACAACACAGTTCCCGCTAACCTGGCAACCAAAACATGATCGATAGGGACTCTATTCCACCGACTCGGCATAGCCGAAACAGCAACCTAACCGTCGCCCACGTCCAAACCAACAATCTCATAAGGCTGGAAGGGGCATTCCTGGGTAACCCACGGGAACGCTAGCCCAACCACCACCAACTACTCTCCGGTCTCATACGAACCAAAACCAACTCCAGAATCATTACCATCCAACCACCACTAACTAAACTCAGGTTCCATACAAACCAAAACCAACTCCAGAATCAATATACAACCCAACCACAGGTTAACAACTACAACCCACCCACAGGTTAACAACTACAACCCAACCATAGGTTAACAACTCTAACAGAATAATCTCTAAGTTAAACTATAGTTAATCACGAAACGTCTCTAAGTTCAATACTACACTCTAATACAATATACCGGAACTAGTAAAGAAACTTAGTAAAGTTGGGATATGCGGATATGAACGCGCTTGATAACAAACCCAAGCCCTGCGAAAATCAACCCGGAAACTCCACTAAAATCCGCGGAATAACAAGCGGAAGACCTGACAAGCCAATATAATCACTGAGAACAACAAACCCTTAATCAATTAAAAGAAACGATAATAAAACCCAAACCCTAAAAATCAAACCTTAGAAATCAACTTACGCCAAATCAAGCGAAATTGACGAAAGTGAAACAAGAATCACTTACCGAGGATAGGAGAGATGATCGCGGTGAAGCTCGCCAAGGATCCGCGAACGAGGGAAAGGATTGGGTGGAGAGTATTGAGGTGTGGGGATTAGGTTAGGGAGATGAGAGGATGATGAGGAAGATAAGGAGGTGATGAATGGAGGAGAGGGAATGATTGGGGTGAAGAATCATATCTCTAAAACTCTATCTCTCTCTCTCTAAAATTGTCTCAAGCAGCGCCTCACTGAGCACCAACAAAAAGAAATGTGGAAGGAAGACTTAAGTAGTCGAAACAGACGAAAGTCGTTCGAACGACTAAGAGGTAATGGGCCAAATTCTAGGAGGTTAGTCAACTCGTTCGAACCATAATAAATCTCGTTCGAACGACAATGCAGTCCAATGGACAAAACGTCCAGAAGACACAGAAAAAGATCAGAAAATACAAAGATTCGTTCAAACGACAAGGAACCTCGTTCGAACGACAATTCTGGGAAAGTCTACTCTGAGGTCCTCCTTAACCACATACACCCAACTTTAAGACCCTCAGAAGACTGAAAACCCTCAAGCAACCACCACAAAGGGTTCCCAGGGTCTAACACCACCTCTACCGCTGAACGGCCACCAGAACTCCTAAAACCGAAAAAAGGAATCTAACGGCTAGAAACTTAGCCGGAAGGAATGAAATGGACGAAAAGAGTCTGACGACGGTCTGATAGGCGTTAAGAAACCAGGGGTAGCTAATCCCAATTTCTCTACCCCAGAACAAAAATTGGAAATGCCAGAAACGTCCAGAATCAAAAATGATATAACCCACGCGGAGGAGAGAAGCAGAAAACCCCTTACGGATACAGAAACCGCCCTCCGAACACACACTACACAATCAAGCTAAAATGCCAAACTACCAAAACCATCAAACCACCAAAACTCTACCAAGAAGGAATTCATACCAAACCTGGCACTAAGAATAGTTATAGTTGCATTAAGGATAGGAGAATATGCAGAAGTATGATGCAGAGGAATATGCAGAAGTTAAAGAATAGGAATATGCAGATTTGGAATATAAATTGTAATAATTAGAAATAAAAAATATGGGTCATTACATACCAACTCTTAATGCCTTGCCTCATCTGAACCAAATCACATCGGTATGTTCCTAAGATTCCTTCAATGATTTGAGAGGGAAATTTAAATGTTTGGCTTCTGAATTCGAGTATATAAGTGGAGAGGTATTCTTGACATTTACCAATGTCTTGATCTTCAAGAAGCTTTATGAATATACTCATGCCCTAAATGACGTGTACCATGGTGCTTGACCCTGGTGTATGCTCTTAATGGTGACCTTAGCTCACGAATAAATAGCCCTAATATCTAAATCAATAAACTAATAAAATTAAAAAATGTTAGGGCTCAAAAAGGCAATCCCTAGTACTTGGGTTGCCACCCAATAAGCGATAAGTTTAACGTCTTCAGCTAACCCAATGGACCCCCAAACTTGATTTTTACATTATGGTTAAACGATTATATTGTAGATAAGGAAGAAACTATCCTGGTTACAGATCCTCTTTCGATAACCAGAGAATACCAAAATACTTATTATCTTTAACTGATCGGATGGATGTGGATATAATCCATAAGAAATGAGGTAATTTGGACAATAATTTCCTGGGGAAAATATTCTCTTTACAAAAATTGCCTACGATATGGTGATTATATGTTAAAGAATATAGGTTTAACACAAAATATAATTTTCCCAGAAACATAGTTAATATTTCCCCAGGGAATTATCCTAGAATCCTGGAATTGCCATGTCGTCCACTAGAATTATACGAGATTGCTTGAAAAAAATATTTCCTTAATATCAAATTGAATTTAAAAAATAGATTCTCTGGGTTAATATTTCGTTCGAGAACCTTCAAAACCATTGTACTATCGTTAATAGTTTTTAAAATGTGATTTATGGTTTTCGCAAAATTCACTTTTGAAGTATAAAATCATAATTTTTCAAAATGATATTTTCGCTGAAGGGATGAAAAAGTATGGGCCTAAGTATGCGTTGAGATGATGTGGTTACCAAAAAGATTTTTAATATTAACTTTACAAATTCATATGGGCCTTTCATATGATTGGTCACATGTAATCTCTTGTGACTTATATTGCCTATTAATATTATTATGTTTTGGTTCAGTTTCATGGCAAGATTGTGACTCAGTTGCAGCTAATAATGATTGCACTATTCTTTGGATTATTGGGTCATCAAAATCCCTAAAATAGTATAAACATTTATTGACATTGTACTCGCAACTAGAGTTATCCCCATATAATTCCTTCAAATCGGTCATGGATATGGTATCCCTTTTAAGCTTAAGTAAATAAGGATCTTCATAGAATTCCTCAAAATTGATCATCAATGCTATTCTCGCGTAGTTCAGCTGATACCAAAATTATGGAGCCCATGGTAGGTATTGCTGATAAAGATGGTGATGGTGATAAATACAAGGTTGTTGACAAGTCAGTAGTTTATTATGTGATAGATGATTAATGTGTTAGAATATTTGAGATTGAGATTATTTCATAATCGTTATCATTTGAGAATTCATTATAGGTCTTAGACAAATAATCATTCTCAGTGATAATAATGTTTTCAACATGCTGGCAATCTTCGGGTACTTGGATGGGAAGGGTGTTGACATTTGGAAGTTTGTCACTTTCCTTATTTAAGTAGACATCGTATATATCATTCTCTGATAGACATGACTCATATTCTAAGTCATCCTCTGAGTCTTGGTAGTCCTTTAGAGTCGTTTGAGACTCGAGTATTGAGTCTAAACTTACTTGGGTCGTCATATATCAGATACAATGATGGTGATCGCTGAACGTCTCAAGTATTTTTGACTTTTAGATTTTGTCTCATTATGGTCATTTAATATTTGACCCTCCTTAATTTCATCATCAGGAATACCATTTGCTTCTTGCGATATAGGAGTATGCTGGCAATGTTCAAATTTATCACAGTCTAGATCAAATGAGAAATGATTATCCTTCAATCTTTCAAGTCTGTGAGATAGCCTTAGGTTATGTGGAAATGGAGACAACTTGTTTGAGGTTAACCATTGAATAGTGTCCATTATAGGTGACTTATACAATTTGGAACTAAGGTATTCTTCTTAGTGATCCGTATTATTTGAAAGTTGCTTGATAATGATTATTACTTGTTGGGCGAACGTACGGGCTGGGGCGATGCTCTTGGAATCATAGTACTATTGAACTGTAATTCTATTATGTTAGGCAACTCATCTTTTTCTTTCAAGGGTATTGAGAACACAAGTGTTTCTTTATTGGGTGATTGAGGTAATTTCTTAGTTGGAGGAGTGGTTGGTGTTAGACCTTGTGATATTCGTGTTGTTATCTTTATGTTGTCAGATAATGTTTTTTTTAAGTCACAAGGTCCAAATAAATTGTTTGGCTAAGTTGGCAATTAATAGTTTGATTGGGTTGAGAGGTATTGATGAGGTTGGTAATGATATTTATCATCTTGGTGTTGGGTATTTGGATATTGGTGAGGTGACACAAACTGAGTGGTTGGTTGAAGAAATTGGGTAAAGCAAGGTTGGGATTGTGGTAGATTTGAGTGGTGCCATTGATCGTAAAATGATTGAGATTACTAAAGATTAACAACTTGTGGGGTATAAGAATGCTAATCATTATATCTGAATGACATTTTAAAAATAATTTAACCACAAATTTAGTGTTTCTAGGTTTATCTTTTTCTTACTATCTTTCCTATTATTGCAGGGGGTTATTTTTTACTTTTTAATTATTAAAATTAACTACTTATTACTTTCTAAATATTAGAAATTTATAAGATGACATACTAGTACTTTTACTACTAATAATAATAAAGTTCTAGTGTTAGAATAATAATTACTACTTACTAATATTAGGCTATCCTAGGAAATAAATATGGTTATCTAAATTTTTTTATTTTTAAACTAACTAGTAAACTAAGAGGTCAAATTTTAGCTTATATTGGGGTACAACAACCTTTTTACCCTTTCTATCACTCTCGTCAAAGAAATTAATCTTTGAAGAGTAAAAGCGGAGAGAGTCCCGTAACAAAGATTGATTTATCCAACAACCTAAGGGAACAGAAATGATGAATTGATAAGAGATTATATATCTAATTAGGTTCAAGGGAACACAATCTAAAAATAAAGGAGTCGAGTTAAGTGGCAGACGATCATTATTGGCAAGCCTTTGGCTGGCGGCGATCGCTTGTTGGTGGGACCCATATCTCCTTAAATATTTATCGTGCCTTCTTGAGTTCACCTGAACTCCAACCCTAAGTCAATCGGAGTGACTTCTTATCCTAACAGAGATTTAATTAACCTTCAAAAACTTTATAAAAAAAAAAAAAAAAAATCTGCGTTAAACCTAATCTATGATTTTTATCTACCCTAGAAATAATCGTTACCTCCCTGACAATAGTGCCATTTGGTAAACCGTCGTTTGTTTAGTCAAAATCCTACTTATTAATTAATATAGTAAAATGGCAAGTAGAGTGTCAATCCATGGAGAGATACGTTATACTAGGGTAAACTAAAATCTAGGAAAAATGGGGTTTATTTTGTCGGACTTCTACGTATAATCTAGGTGTTGCAAATCGAATATTAAGGATAACAAGATCTTCATTTTCCACTCTATATTAGTATATTAGGGTTAATAGGTTTTTGGTCTTTATCTTGAATTCTCTCTTTTGAATCGAATTCAAGGGGTTTCGAATTCTTTGATGATCTCTCCGTGAAGAACAAATCAGATAGCTTTATTTGTTAAGATCTAACCTCAAATCCAAGGATGTTAACCTAGAGCTTATTGCTCATTTTTTGAAAACAAGTATAATCCCTAGGTCTAGAGGTTACTAAGTACACTGAGAAACCAGTTCCTTATTCAAGACACAAATCTCTCTTCCAGGTTATAATTGTTCTCCTCCTCCCTGACTTTTCCAATTTAGGAGAATTAAAAAACAACCCTAAAGAGTTATCGAAGACCTCTAGGTCAGACCTAATACCTGCAAGAAAATCCTAAAATATACCTATATAGCTTCTTTCTCAGATCTAGTCTGAGGGGATTAACCTTGAAACATCTTAATAATTAAAAACAATTGAAGAACAAGATCTAACTTTCATTAAATCTTAAACCTAAGTTTGGAGATAAAAATTCCTTTTTCAAGCTCTCCAAAATCCTTCAAAAATGAAAAGTAGGTTTGGAGAGAGAGAACTTAACATTAAATAGAGAAACTGAAATGTCTTAACTTACCCCCAATCTTCTCCACTAGTGAAGTTTTGGCGCTTGATGAAGATTCTCACCATCTGGAGATGTATGTGCAAGAATTGTGATTTTAGACCACAGGTGGTCGGCAACCGCTGGTGAAGTGCCCTTAGCCGATGACAATCACCAGAATCTCCCCCCCCCCCCTCCAGGGCTTTTCTTCGCTTAACTTATAGATTGTGATTTTAGGTCTAACCTCTTAATCCCTTGTCTTAGTGATGATTTTTGATTCTAGAGATCCCAACTTGCCCAATTCGGATAAAAGCTGATTTATTGAACATCTGGAATTTCTCAGTGTGGTTCTTGTGTCATTTTAGCTCTGATTTGGCCATTTTTTTCCCAAATTAACTCCAGTAGAATAGAAAACCTGAAAATGAGGTAACTAGGCAATAATTAGGAGAAAAAAAATTCACGATGGCTAAAAATACTTGTAAAATGGGTTTAAATTTTACACAAAAATGTGTTTATCGTCTAACCTCAATAAATTGTAAAACATAAGGCTGCACAATTATTTGTTTTTCACATACTTCTGCGTGGTAGAGCATTAATATCTCCTTCAATTTTGATCAGATTCAATTATAGAAAATGAAGATTCAATTATCTACAACTTTCATGTTTTGAGTTTTGGCCAATTCCTTATGCTTTGGACCCTACAGCCTGTTGAAGTTTAGGGCCAAAAGCAGGCAGCATTTGGGTTTACTAGTGTTTTAGAATGTAAACGATTTTTACCCATATTTAGACATCTAGTAACCCAATTTAAATATACCACGACGTTAGGATAGACTTTGAGAGTGCAGTCTTAGAATTGAAGGGTACATGGCAAACATTTAACAGAAAAGAACATACACGACATTTTAGACTTTCTTGGACATTTTCAAGAATCCAAAGGAAAAACCAATAATCGAGCACATTAGACTCGATCTTAAAGCACTTTAACAAGATAGTGGGCATCAATCGCCTCTTCGAGAACTTGTAGCTCGTTGTTTTGGGACATCCTTCAAAGAAGTGTCTCCGTGCGAAAGGCGGTAGCGAGAACATTATTTTGAGCATTATTGAGAAGCTTTGCAAGTGTGGCACAACCCCTAGATATGATCCCCATAATGTGACGAGTGGCGGGGCCTTGGATGTGGATGAGTTCTTTGGGAAAGATGGGGTTGGGACTTCGCTCACGCTCTTATTAAGCGGGGAGAGCCAGTTTGATATGGTCCAACCCTTGTGCTCTTGTCCACGACTCTTAAATGCACCTACCCAATGCGACTCTCGCATCTTTCTCCTTGATATCTATAAGGAGCACTTTGGAAACGGCAAGAGCGTCAATGGTGGGGATGAGTTTGTAATAAGGATTGGGAACACCATTGGGTCGTTCCTTTTTAATCGCGGCTTGGGAATTACCTGTATAATGGACTCCATCACGAAACGAAGGATGTTATAGGAATGGAAGCATCCCCATCTTGGAGATAATAGAAAAAGTGGATGGATGTTGGTTGTGTACCATTTATATACCACAAGTTGGTTGAGGTGGAGAGAACTCGCATTGATCCCATTGTTGTCGTGAATTCTTCTAGATGGCTGGCACGTCAAAGATTACAGCGGAGCCGCGACACGTGGAGATTATTTTGTTACCGAAGCTAGTTAGCTTTGGTACGATGTTGATGAGGCTGGAGAAGGTTTGAACTGTGAGAACGTGGTCAACAAGGTTCAGGGAAGATTGCAGAGAAAGATAAGAGACAAACTCTATTAGTGGCCAGCGATCGTTAATAATAGGCTTTGCTTTTGTACCAATCGCTAGTTAGTGGTCTCTGTTTGTACTCCGACTTCTTGTTAGGTGCTTGAAAGATAAAAATGGGTTGAAAATGATGCAAAATGGGTGAATGGAACCCCCTTGTATTTATAGAGAAAACCTCTTATAATTCGAAATTTGAATAAGAGAGTGACATCTTTGTAAATAAGGGAACCTAGGGTTTAGTAGTGGGAGGCCAACTCTTAACCCCATATCCCCATGCGAACCAAATCATATAGGTGTATGCCTAAGATTTCTTCCTTGATTTAAGCGGGAAAGTTAAATGTTTGGCTTTGGAATTCAATTTTAGAAGTGGAGAGGTATATATACTTGACATTTGCATTTATCCTAACCTTCTTGATGCTTTATAATACCCAAGCCCTAATTTATGTACACTATGTTGGTAGACCATGGTATATCCTAATGACAACCTTATTTCACAGAAAAATAATCTCAATACTAAATAAATAGACTACTAAAATCTAAAATGCTAGGAATTACACCAGAATTCATAGTACTTGGGTTGCGTGCCAATAAGCGCTAAGTTTACCGTCCTCAACCTGACCAATATAACCCCGAACTTAATTTTTGCAATATGGTCAAAGGAGTACATTGTAGACGAACAAGAAACTACCTGGGCTGTAGACTTTCTTTGAAGAACCAGAGAATACTAGAATGGCCCTTCCTTTCAACTATACTTACGGATACTACAACAAAAAGCACATATAATAGAATTTGAAAAATGTTATGATAAGCGAATATAGTATTTTTCCCATGTTGTGAGAAGCAATGCTATCTTTTATATGATAGCATTTTTACATATGCTATAAAAGTAAAATATTTGTGAATGCTATTGAAAAAAAATTGACAACATTTTTTGATCGCTATTATACTTCTACTATAGCATTTAGTGAAAGTTAACATTTCTTCACTAAACATAGCCTTTGTAAGATGCTATTATAATTTCTTCCAGAGCTTTCTCTAAATACCATTGTTCGCTTATGATAACATTTGTGAATGTCATCTAAAATATAATAACTATCATCTAGCAATAATCTTCTTTGAACAACTACATGGAATCCAGATGAACTTAAACCATCAACCTATTACATTGTGAGCGCCCTTTCCATCTAGAGATTATAAATTCATCAACACAGAATAAAAGCTAACAAATATCTTTAAGTTCTTCAAGTGATATAAAGTAGATCAATGTGAAAACTATACATTTAAAAAAAAGAAATATAACCGAGGTATAACTCATGTCTCCAAATAAATCCATCTCTGTATTTTATTTTTGCAAAAAGTTTAGTAATATATATCCAAAAGATAGAGTACAAGAAGAGGGAGAGCCAACAATGCCACACCCTAGTACATGTTACTAGTGCATATGCAGATGGAGTATGCTTCCACGTCATTTCGTTCGAACGATGCAAGTCTTGTTAGAACGACAAGTTGAATTTAGCCTTCAAAATGCCTTAGCTGGATTTGGCCTTATGGAGTGCTAGTCCATTCAAACGACCTCCAATGTCGTTCGAACAAAATGTTAAAAAAAGCCTTCGAAATGCCTCAGCTCGAATTGGTCTACTAGAGTGCTAGTTCGTTTGAACGACCTCCGTTCGAAAGACTTTTTGAAAGTAACCTTCAAATCGCTCGAATGACTTCCAAGTTTGTTCGAATGACACCTTGAAAATAACCATAAAAAATGCCTCAGCTAGAATTGGTCTTCTGGAGCGCCAGTTCGTTCGAACGACCTCCATAGTCGCTCGAATGACTTGATGTTATTTTGCCTTCAAGTGCTAATTGGGGAATCGGAAGTATTCTATATCTGGGTCTTCTATATGGGTGAAAAAAGTTTTCCTCCCTAGACACTATTCTTCTAAGGGTTCGGCATTTGTGGACCCTCGCTTGGCTGTTGTATGTACTAAAAATTTGCTTCTCTTCATATTTTAGTAATTCTGAACGAGTCAAGTTTTTGTTTGATTTGTTTCCATTCAGTGACCATAGTCCATGGAAGTGTGTCAGTCATGAATGCTTGAAGCGTGTCTTGAGAATCTGAGAGCATCCACAATTTCTTCCACCCTTTCTTTACTGCTAGCTTGGTGCCTTAATAGATGGCTTGAATCTCTACGACATAGTTGTTGCTATTTGCTAGTATTTTGCAGAAAGTACCCAGTACCTCCCCATCCGTATTCTTGCATACTATCCCAATGTCTCCTGGTCCCGGATTGCCCAAAGCATAACCATTACAACATGCCTTCATCTCTCCTAGTTTTGGTAGTTCCTAATAGCAAACCCTTATCGTTGCAGTATGTATTTGTTGGCACTAGACGTTCAAGGCTTTGATAATTTATAGGTCAATTTTGTCGTTGTACATGCTACTTTTCGTGAGTTGGGATGTATCCATGATGTCTCGCAGAATGTCTTGTTGCAACTATTGGTTGATTGTTCTCCATTCATTGTATCTGAGACTGTTACACTTTATCCAAAGACCATTGCAAGTAACGAATGCTGCCGAGACCCACAAATCCTTAACATAAGAGCTTGCATGACTATTTTTGGCAAGGACTATTTGCCAAATATCTTCTTCATTCACCGGTGGCATATTGAAGATGTTACATATCCAGTTCCAGATTTCCAGAAAGTATTCACATTCGAAGAAGGAAGTATTCCTCGGCTTTAGCGTTGTGCTGGCAAAGGGAGATGCCTTTGTTCGCAACTCTAACATCAAAAGAGAGGGTACGGTTAAAGAGTTTCCATGCAAACAAGCACATCGGGGGTGTAAGCTGTTGCTCCAAACCATTCTCCACCACCATGCAGTGTCTTGGGTTTTGCGAATACTATTAAAAGCGTTCTTAACTGTAAATTTCCTATGAATGTCCAGCTTCCAAGTTTATTGGTCCTGAGCTTGGGAATCGCAGTCAAGTCTCTTTAGGTTAATCACCAATGCCATAAATAGTAGTAGAATATCATGGGGTATCTCCCATCCTTTGTTGCTGATAAAGCTGCTCAGCTTTGCAGTACAGTTCCTCCATAGGTTCGCTGGAAGATTAATGTACTCCCTCAGGGGGATTTCCATTACCCAGCAATCACTCCAGAAGTCAAATTTTTCTCCATTGCCGATAACCCAACCCATGTGCTTACCTTCCATATGTTCTGCCGCTTGTATCCCCCTCCAAATGGATGACTTCTTATAGTATATGATTACCACTCTATGTCTATTTTAGTATTTTGCGTTCATGAAGCATGCCCAGTCTTCACTTGTTGGGCAAATGTCTAGTAAAGTTTGCAGAGAAGCGCATTGTTAACTTTCCCCATTTTACGAATGCCTGGGCCGCCCACCGTTATGGGTTTACATTCCTTTTCCCATGTAAGGGAAATGCCCTTTCTATTTTACAGGTCCCCGTACCAAATAAAATTCCGAATGATAGTTTCGCCCTATTTAATTAGAGATTGAGGCCATTTATAGACTGCCATGTTGTATATAGGTGTGTTGTTTAGGACTGATCTTGCAGAGACCACTCTTCCTTAGATAGACAGAAGTCTTCCTACCCAACCATTCGCCCGCTTTCTGAGACTAAACACTGAGACTGAGTAATCTCCTCTTCTTCGTTTGGGAGTGCTATCAGCATGTCATTTTCAGTTTGCTCCACTCTGGACATTGTTACATTCAAAATGTTGTTGTTCAGGTTAACCATGTTCTTCGCGATTTTGTGTATATAGAACTTGAGGATGTATGCCTTTATCAGGGATTGATTGGTCAAGATAATCCCTTCCTCCGTCGTGATCTCTATGATGATGTTCTTTTCATTTTTAGCTCTCGTCATGCTGTGAAAAAATTAGGTGTTGCGGTCGCCTTCTGAGAACCACTTAATTCTAGATTTTTGACGCCATTGAATCTCCTCTCGCTCTTCAATATGTGATACTTATGTAGCCTTAGCAATGATGTCCTAATAGAAAGTATCACTTTGCCAGTGAGTTTCAGCATTGAGCAGTAGTTGAAGCAGGTCTTCCTCCAAAACTTTTTTGGTGTCCCGCCCCATGTCCGGTCCTGTTCGTTTTCACTGCTTGATATCATTCTTTACTTACTGGAGTTTGAGCATTAAACAAAATAGAGGTGTTGCTTCTAGTTCAGTGTTCCAACTACTACGAACCATATCACCAAAGTTTGCATAAGTGGTCCATGCTTGAAGGTATCTCAAGGGCATGATACAAGGTTTTGTGACGGCCTGGGAATCTCCAAAATGAGGGAATTGTTTGATACTGTTCTTGGAAAGTTTTTGATTCTCCACCCCCACTATTTGTCAGCCCAGAGTGGGTTATGCAAGCATCTGTCCAGACAACTCAATATTTCGTTGACTACTTTTTGTGCGTTACTCTATGTATAACTTATACCAATTTTGCTGCTCTCTGTAAGATTAACCCTGTCGATGAAGTTCCAAAAGACTTGCATGGCTCATGATTGTGGTTGTCTTCTGCCCCTCCTCTCCTCAGTCCTGAGAATGCAATTAAAATCTCCTAACCAAATCCATGGCTCATTTGTTCTGGTAGCAACTGTTATTAGCTCATTCCAGAGTGTTGTTCGGTAGAGATAGAGGCAGCTGGCATGGACAAAGGAAAGACTGTATCTCATGTATCGAACCTTGATTTGCTGGGTAGAAGCGTTCATAGTTTCAGGCTATGGAAGTCCCAACCCATCTCTCTAGAGTATCCAAATGTTTCCTTTATTCTCCCTATCTTTATTCGCTATGATTTTCCTCACGAATCCCTGTGGTCTGAATTTCGCAGCGTAAATCTTAGGTTCCACAATACACATAATATTCGGTTGTAGTTCCTCAACTTTTTTCCTTAGGTAGGCGTGAGTTTTGCAATTGCCCGCTCTTCTTACATTCTAGAAAATCACTCTCATTGTCTATTATTGGATCTGATAACCTGAGGGTCCAGTGTGTATACTTTCCCTCCTTTATAGACCTGATTTGGCCCTAGCTTCATCGCAATAGTTTGTTCTTCTTCTTCCATTTCATCTGCCCAGCTTGCCGGGTTAAGCATTTATCATATTTTGTCAAAGTTCGCCTCTTTTTGGCTAAATGTTTCACCCTGTTCCTCCCTTGCTTCTGTTATGTTCTGATCATCTGGAGATTTCTCTATGCCCGGCTATGATTTGGCCTTGCTATCTGTGTCTGTACTATGACTTGAGATATCTTTATCATGTCTATTATCTTCTAGCTATTCTCAAGTATCACCTACTAATGCATCGAATGGGTTACTCCTGGTGATTTCTGCCTTTTTTGTCATGAGTTATTGTTTGTGCTCCCCTTTTCTAGTGACCCTTTACTTTTAATTTGCTCTACTTGCTTTATTTGCCTCATTGGTTTTGTCATCCCTGGTAAGAAAATGATCGGTGGTATGTTACTGGCGAAGAGAATAGGGGTTCCCTAAAAATATGTATAATTGCTGGGTGATTGCGATTGTACTTGGGGTTTTTTCTTGTTTCTTTCCTTGTTTGTCGTCGCACCTTCCTGAATTGGAATTGGAATTGGAAGTGCCTTTTTGGTTATGTTATTATATCCCCAATCTCATGAGTTCATATTTGTATTCTTGCTAGGTTCCATGTCGTTCTGTCTGCAGTCCCTTCGCACTATCTTGCATTCTGCAATAATATGCTTAACATTGTTGCAAGGTTTACAGTATTTAGGGACTCTGTGTAGTAGTATCTCTTGTTTTACAAGGCGCCCTTCTATGTCGAGGAGAATGTGATCGGGGATTGGTTTAAACATGTCAATGTCTACAAGTACATTTGCGTTAAATAGTTCAGAATGGTCATCTATATCACCGCTCAGTCACAGGGTCTTATCTTAAGTGCCTCTCGAAGAAAAAAATAGATGGAGTGCTTAAAGATTTACATGAACTTGTGGCTCCCATAACACAGATCGATCACTTGCTAACATAGCAATTACACAAGGAGTATTCTGGCCAGGAATACATAAACAGGCAGAAAAGTTTTCACACAAATGCGATGCATGTCAACGACATGGACACATGATCCGCGCCTCCGCACTCGAACTCGTGGCCATTCAAACGGTGGACTAGCCATTCAAACGGTGGGTGCTCGATCTCGTGGGAAAATTTCTCAATACGTCATGTAACCGATGTTACTTACTCGTGGCAACAGATTATTTTACAAAATGGGTGAAAGCAGTTCCTTTTTGCCGAACTAGTGAAGAAGTGGTCATCTCTTTTATCTGGGAATACATCATCACATGGCTCGAATGTCCCCAACTGATTTGGATCGATAAGGGGCTATGGTTGGTTGGTAAAAAGGTTATAGCCTTCCTCAACAAACACAATATCATTCATTCACCATCTAATTCATACTACCCCCAAGGCAATGGCAAACCGAAATCGCCAACAAAACCATAGTGGATGGACTCAAAAAAAGGCTTCAATTACAAAAGAAAAGAAACTAGATACGAGAGATCCCCCACGTCTTATGGGCATACCGTACTACTCCACGACAATCAATCGACTGTTCCCCATTCTTCCTGGCTTATGGCACAGTGGCCGTCATTCCAACAAATTACCACCATGTTATCAGAGATCACAAGCTTATAGACGAAGAAAATAAGTTTGAGTTGGCCAGCAATATGAACTGGATTGATAAAACTAGGGAACGTGCCATTGCCAACCTAGGTCGATATCATCATATGTTAGCAAGCTCGTACAACAGAAAAGTCTGAAGCAGTGAGTTCCACATCGATGATCTCGTCCTCAGAGAAATCTTACAGCACATAAATAAAGTACATGCTGGAAAGCACATAAAAAAATGGGAAGGTCATTTTCTCATCGTTGGCCGAACTGGCCTGGGATCGTACTATCTCATGAAAGAAAAAGGTGTTCGAATCTCAAATCTATAGAACACTAGGAGGCTAAAGCGATATTTTCGTTAAATCCCTAGTTTCTCTCCAGTACAGAGTACTCTATTCTCATTTTTTAAATTCCAAAAGTAAGATTTCAATCTCCAATAATGTACATTCTATTCTACTCAATGAAAACTTCCAAGTTTTCTCCTACATTACTCTCTAGTCACGTAAACTCTACTAAATCTCATATTGATGTAAAGGTAATACTAGCTTTCGATTGACCATCTATACACATATTAAAGCAAATGTAATACTAGTTTTCAATCACCCATTAATATATAGATTGAAACAAAGGTAATACTAGCTTTCAATTGCCAATCTATACATATATCATCGATTAAAACAAAAGTAATACTAGTTTTCAATCAAAAATCTCTATCAGACATAAGATAAAGCAAAGATAAAACTAGTTTTCGTCTCTCTATATCTACAGCAGAAACTACAGGTCACTTTTATAGGTTTTTTGCTTATGGGAGGCCAGCTACGCTTTCCGCTACATAACTATCCTGAAGGACATTCAACAATAAATTTTGAAGCTCGAGCAGTTACAACTATCTTACCTTGCTCTATCAATTCATCAGGTGGGGAACCTAACTTCGTTTCCATGACGTTCAGGCAATTTCCTCGATCTATATCAACATTACAGATACAGTCTCAAAATTACATGCAGTCATGCTCAAGCATTTTCACTTCTTCTACAAAATAGGCAATAGCCATTAGCTCTTGTGAGCGCGTTATTTCTTGTATAAACGTATTTCGAGCGAGCATTACTACCTCGAAAAAATCTTTTTTTGATCTCTGATGACAGTCTTTTAAGTCTATGTGTATATCGCCATCTTGCATCATGCGCTGTTCTGCGCGCGTCATCACCTCATTATGCCGCACTATCTGCTCTGCAGTTTTACCTAGCTCAGCATTTTTTATCATCCTCAACTCTGCCAATTGAGCACGAAGTTCAACCAGCTCCCAATCATTTACATTACTTCCCCCAAAAGTGCCCTTCTTCAGTAGCTCATATTTCCTCTTAATCACCCCCTCTAACTCTAGCTCTCTACGAAGAGCAATATCTAACCTATGTTCGCTCTCTCTTATGCATTTGTTTCCCTTTTTTACATGCGTCTGAATACGAACTCTATCTGCCTCCAACTCTTTAATTCGAACTGATGGGTTACCATGTCACCTTTTGGCGGTAGAGACCCTGACATCATCTTTTTTCTTCTTTGACCGCTCTCCAGCCTCGGTCATCTTGACACGCGAATTGGCCATAATCAAATCTGCCATCAATTTGGCCACACTCTCATTCAGTTCATCGCACTATTTTTGAATCATCCGAAAATCAATATCTTTAGCAAGCAAGGCCTCACTCAATTGCTCAACCACACTTTTGAAACGTACCATGTTAGCTCGAACTTTCTCAAACTCGTTGTCTTTCCAAGTCATTTCACTCTTCAATTGCCCTAATGCGCTTTCAGAACTTACCAGGCAGCTCGAGCCTTCTCATGCTCGTCTACTTTCTTGGGCAATTGACCCTTCAAATTATCTATAAAATCCCGTAACTCCTTTTATGTCATTTTTAACGCCTTGATACGGTAATGAGCGACATCCACTTCCTTACCTTTTACCATCAACGAATCTATTATGCCTTTAAGTTTAGCCATTTCATTTTGCGCCTCCTCGAACTCCCTGTGCGCGTTTTATATCTCAACATCTTTACCTTAAACCTGTCGGGTCATGTCGTCAAGAGTCTTTATCGCCTGGATTTGTACTTTAACATATTGATCATCCCTATCCACATGTGTTTCAGTTATTTTATCTAATTCTGCCACAAACTCATGATTGTATAAAAACGTTTATTGTTCGCTCGTACAAACAGTCTCTAATTCAACCTGCATCATCAAGCTCGAGTCAACAATGCATTACAGATACAATCAATACAGATTACAGATAACCTTTACAGATTTCTATCAAATTTCTGTTTCTGATAAGCCAACGAGCAGAGATCATACTTCTACCTTAAGTGAAAAAGTAATCTCATAATAATGATAATCACATCTACATCCTTTTTCAAGGCACACAATTTATATGCTCTAATTTGCTAACACTTTGAAATAGTCTGAATATACTTGATGACTATCATTTTCTAATTTTCTGACACATTTGCAATCTATATCTATCTTCTAACTTTACTTTGTAACTCTAGAGTAATGCACATACAAGTTAAAAGTTTATTACTCATTTCTAACCTGTAGCTCTGCTTGCGAAGTCAACAAAGATGCTGAGACATTTTTATCCTTAGCAAGCTATTTCTCTAATTCATCAATTCTGAGGCGCAGATCTTTAAGTTCCAACAAATTAATGTTTACAAACATTTCTTAGCCTATCTTAAATTCATCCTACCAATTAGTGTACCATACACTTACAATTTTTTAGCCCAAATAAAGAACATCAACTAAATGTCCTGCTCAACTCCAACTATGCTGAGGTAGTCAGCTCCCCCGTACCTCTTCGAGCTGCCAGCCTCAACCGGTTCTCCACTGCAAGCAGCTCGTCTTCTTCAGCATGTCAGCTCTCCATGACCTTCACCCCTCTCACAGGAACAGGCGAATCAACCCTCCTTTTTTTTGCATTCCCCTCGGCCTCACCACTCACCGTGGTACCAAAGGCCGATCCATACTTTACAGTTTTCTTCTTTGGGTAATTTAGAGCTAACTTGCTCAAAATAGTAACTCCAAAAATGTCTTCCAACAACATTTTCGCCGACCTCAACACTACCGGATGTTCTTCCCTGTCTGCTCCCATTTTCTTGCTAGCTCCAGCTCCTGTCATTTGTCTCTTGGCTTGAGACTTGTGCACCTTCTCTGACCTGCTAATAGCCCTTTTTTTTTGTTGATGCCGAGCTCTTTCATAACAAGCTCAAGCTCAACACCTTCTCGAGCTACAGTATCTAGCAGCGATTATCGTATTGTTACCTTAAATCGAGGACCTGCAACATAACATAACAAATTGCTAAACCACATAACAGGGCTATACTATGACAGTTCAATATTATACACTATTACTTACTTTTTTTCATGGTTTTATACATAAGGTCCATTGGTTCTTCATCCACTCTCTGAAGGTAATCACATTTCAGCCATAACATATTATCGTTCTAAACTTGTCCTGCGGAATTCAAATCGAAGAAAAGAGGTCGAGACGAACTATAGCAGAAATACGCACCTCCAGTTGTAGCGTAATATTTCGCAACATAATACTGCAAAATGTCCACAGGAGTTATTCTCATCTCTGCCTCATTCTCCTCCCACAATCTATTCAGAGCCTCACAAATATTTATCACATCCTGCATATTTCCATTCAGTTGGGTAGGGCAGGCCTCTATGGTATTCAGTATACCTTTAGAAAGATTGCGAAGAGGCAATCTCAATCCGTATTCTAATTGGGATAAATAACACAAAAATCCCTTTTCCAGGTCACTATGGATATTCCCATCAAAATACTTTAAATGTATTGATTCCTCCAATTCCTCCTTGTTTTCTCCTATTCTAAGTCAGGCAACGAAAATAAATATTCTTCCCCACTCTCCACAGTACATACCCTGAATGACTTCCTAGCATGTTTTACGACCTTACCCCATGTCCCACCTAAACTAAATTTCATCTTACAGTATTCTTTGAATACATCCAACTTTGGAGGATAGTATGTCAAATTACTAGGGAAATCAGGAAATTGTACTTCGTCTTTCCCATCAGAGTCTACATTTACAGATTCTACACTTTCAAACTCACCCACACGACCAGAGGTTGATGTCTCTATATCAGGTGAAACATCCATATCAGAAGTAGGCTTAAGGCTTAGGTATATTTATATAATAGACTATTCTCAATCCCCAACCTATATACAGGTCCAGGTATTCTGTCAATTTTTTCAATCATTATGTATTGTTTATGCTTATCCAAACATACATAGACCATATATATACATATATCCTTCTACATATAAATCAAATAGGTTTTTCAAAATTTTATTATAAATAGAAAAAAAAAATTAAATTTTAAAACCAACAAATTTTTTAAAACTTCACATTCACTAAATCAAAAATAGCCCTCTCTTTCACCACCGCGCTGTACAACCACTGTCGTGACTCTACCTCCACAACCGTCTCTTTCTTTCTACAAAAACTACCTCTGTCAAATCCCTCACGTGAATTTCTACAACTTTTTATTTTTTCTCTCTCACTGTTCTTTAATTTTTCCGAGTTTGATAAACATTTGAATGAAGAAGAACTATTATTTATACTTTCTCTCTATAACTGCAAGCAATTATTGGACCTCGCACAAGCTGCCAATGGTTTTGGAACCAAGGCGTCCCTCCACAATTAATATCAGACGTTTTATACCTTTATGGTGAAAATGCATTCCTATCATTACCTCACATTCTATAATTTAATATATTTTTCTCTCTCCTAACCAAATCTCTTTCAGACCCTCCCACACTCATGATGACTCTATACTCACACGCAATCGAACTTTTTCTCTCTTTACACAAAAGAAAAAAATCAAAGCTAATCTGTTTTTTCCATTCCTGCTTCTAATACTTATAGAACTACTGACGTCATTTTCAATGCAATTACATTTCAAAATTTAAATTTTTTATTCACAACAATTCCTAACATTTACAACAAAAAATGAAGATTCAAGAGAAACATTTTACCCATATTCCAATTACAGTTATTCGATCTAATTCAGTTCGCTCCCTCATATATAATCACATGAAACATTCCAGATGCCCTAAAGTGCCACACCTAATCAGTTCGCCCCCAGCTATCCTCTCATCATCCTCATCTATCTCTTCTGCAGTAATTTGTCTCACAACAACTTTTCGAGTTTCAGGCTCCAAAATTATTTTTCGGATTATCTATGAGTAAAAATGACTCCCATTCTCGCATTCCCTCACCCTCGCATCCAATTCTTCAAACTGGATTTCAGATTCTGACACGTTAGCATCGTAATCTAACAGGATGAAAAAATAATTTCCCACACTTCTGCAATCTTTATTGCTAAACGCCCCTCTGACATGTGAAAAGCTCCTTGAGAACAAGTCCTCATCATTTTTAATGCTTCCCTCCCCCCCCCCCCCCCCTCTACCTGTCCTTTTGAACGTTATTTATACACCACTTAAAGATAACGTCAAATCCTTCACATTCAGTATATAATATAATTTGTTTTTTCATAACTAAAAACCATAAGATCATGATAGAAAGTTATTTGAACTTATCTGTACAAATCAACCTCTTTGAATTCTTCCATCCACATTTTGAGCTAAGCTTTTACTTTTTCTCCCTCTATAATACATTTCCAACAATTTCTCCATAGCTTGATATTTCAATTTCTGTATATTTTATTCTCTGTAAGGATTTTCTTTCTAGCACGATCCATGAAATCTAATCAGTTCGATACACATCTTCAGATATATCTATATTTACATCCTTAAATATATTTTTAACAGTTCGACTAATAAAATTCTATTTTTTAGTTCAACTTCTCAAAATTACATTTTTTTCATACTATATATATATATAATTATTTTATATTATATATATATATTTATTTATATTTCTTTTAGCTTAATTTCAGTAAAAACAGCTAATTCGATATATCAAACATAACTTTTTGCACAACTATCTTTTTCATTAGCTCAAAGATTACTTACAGAATACTTTAGATATAACAAGTCTTCTAGATATTTTTATAGATCGATCTATGGGTTAACATTACATATCAGTTTTCAATACTGCTTCATTTCGAGAATCTTCTGTAAGAAAGGTCCAGGCACTCCTTTACACCATTTACTTCCACAAAAAACTGAGGAAGTTGAGGTATCAGTGCCTGAACTAGCCTTCGAAAGAAGGATCTTCTTCACGATAAGAGACGATGCTTGTGCGGAAGAAAAGTTTCCAATCTCTGTCTCCCTTCTCACCGTCATTGTCTCCTCCTCTATAACCCCCACTAACTGAGAGTTGGTAAAGATTAAAGGATGTCCTACTTTAGAACCCAATCCCTCATAGGATACCGGTAGTAATGCCTCCACATCCATTTCCTCAACCTTGTCATATGCTATTATACGAAGACATCTTCGACGCTGCTCCCCAGACAGAACCACCTAATAAAACCTCCATATATTGTAAAAATCATCTTCAGCTTCAGCTACTTTCTCCTCCGTCGTCCCATGATAAGTTGGTGGTACTGGAATGGGCGTAGGATTCTCTAGTGCTTAATTGCCAAAGTAACGCAACTTCAGCCTCAAAAATTCAACAACCACTCTCTCTTCATATACCATTCGCTGGGTCTTCACCATTATTAAATCAAAGTACCCATAAGATATTATAATAACAGGGTACCTTCATAGATGCGATAGAATTTACAGTACAGGTTCTATTTATATCAAACATATATTTAATGCGCATATACATTTCCAAAGTAGCTATCATTCAAATCAAAACTAATCTGGGAACCCAAACGCCAAGTACATCAATCTTTTACATTATCATAAATGTCAAATACAGTCTTCCATAAATTAATACCGAGTACCCAACCAGTCAAATTCCCCATCAATACATCATATCTTTTACACTTCCAAGACCAACAGTCTATAAATTTTTTCTCAACCAAAGTCACCGGTGCATTCAGTTGCGTGAGAGCAATTGTAGGGACCTATCCCTCAACCTAATCCAAACTCGAACTACCTCAATATCAGACTCACGCATTATACAAGTGACATGAGCAATCGGTATTGCCACCTAGACTACGAACTGTTAAATAGCATGGATCGAGCACAACAGCAAAATATGAACAAGTCCAAGACATTTGTCTTCCACGAACTAACAGTTACTCAATCAAATATCATTTATCTCATTATTCGGAGAACGTGCTTCTACACGATAATGAATTACAGATAAAGTCTATATAAAAAATAGTTTAAGAGGAGATAAGGAAATGAAAACACTAGATTTTCTAGACTCTAACACTAAAATTTCTAGATTCTAAACACCACAAAAATTATTATCTCAAGATCAAGTATTTCTAGTTCAAAGAGATTATTTGCAATAAGATATCAGCCTAAAACAATATAAGTTACTGTTACTAAACCCTCAATTCAAGGTTGTAGTTTTTTACCCATTCAAAAGTTTTTCACGCTAAATCACTTGTCATTTCTTGTATTTCATTAATTTTTGTCACAGTATCATTAGGTGTAAGATCTAATTTCGAACATTTTCGAGCTATAGAATTAGGCCATTACACAACCAACCCGATTTTCTTTTTGAAATCCATCTCTGCATAGACAACACTAATTTGACTATTTAAGCCAGCATAATTTAATCGAAAGAATACAAGTTATTGACAGTAATATTCCTATTCCAATGGAAAGAGACTTCCCATACTACATATACTATCATAGTAGCTTTAAAGCATTTCAAGAAGCACCTAAAATCAACTATATCCTTGTCTCAAATTACCAAACTTCACTGTCAAAATAAAAAGAGTTTACCCAAAAAATAAGTATTTATATGTTGTTCGAAATTAAAACCTGAAAAATGTTGTAGTGGATAGAGCATATAAACTTCATAACTGTGAACATCATTTCATCAACTTCCCAGTACAAAAGTTTTCAATTCATCCACCAGATGTAGATCAGATAGTCGATGTGATCACTTGTAAATTAAGAAGTACCAAAAATAAAAGCACATATTAATATTCGATAGTAAAGGTAAATCATTTCAGAAACTAACTTTTAAAATTAAAGTACTTACACTTTGCACCGTGCATAAGCTCATCTGACTAAGTAATGGAGATCCCGTAGTCTTAAAGAGCATCAAACCGCGTTTCACTGAGACTAATCCCCGTTCATACTTGACTGTGCTTATACTATTTGTTGGATTAGAAAATAAATTTAATAGACAGTGTGAATAAGTGACCTTTTTGCTTCAGAATGATCCTTTAGGATTATAAATGTTCAGTACGTAATCCTGACATGATAAAAGAAGTAAATAAATAAGATAATAATAGCAAAAAAATTATATATGTAGAGGCACTGAAACACAAACGAGTAGTTTCACATGTTTAGTTTCAGCTGGAAATTCAAATACTTAAACTTCTTTAAATGGCCTTTTTGAACCAAAAGAAAAAGAAAAACAAGGGTGAACAAAGTCTAAACTTAAGTGTAAGGTAAGCTAATGCATTTAATGGTCTGAGACATTCTAAATGGCAAATTGTTGATTACTGGAACACGCTCACTACTGGCTGGCTATGTGCAATTTTTGATCAAGATAACTTGGAGAATCTGATGATCATTGACACTCTTCCAAGCATGAAAAAATTGCAGAAGTCCATGTTGGACTCTTAAGTGCATTGGTTATGACGAGCACAACTCGGTGGTCTTTGGAATATCCAAACTTATACCAGCAACACTAGTCACTAGAAGATGTCCGTTCATCAACAGAAGCTAAGCTTGCCTACATAATGCAGTAATTAAGTAAACCTATGAAGATGTTCCTTCACCAAAAGAATGAGCCTGAAATTTATCTTCCAAAATTCCACACTTAGTCACCCCAATGATCATTCAAGCTTTTTTTTATAAGACTACATTGTGAAAGTGACGTGTTCCTTAGATTTAGTATTAATATTTCCAAGGAATTTAGGTTTTAAGCAATAAGTAGTTGTAAAAATTCTTGATATAGAATGGATTCACGAATAATGGATTTAATTTTTTTCTCTTGGTACCTAAATAAGGGGAAAAATCGTAAGCTATCCAGAATTAGCCAAAAAAGGCCCACTTCCAAATCTACTTTGTTGGTCAGCTAAAACTCTTTTTTTCTACTTTAAAGCCCAAGTAGAATGTAGTAAACTAGTGTTGCATGAAGAACTATTAGCTTCCGAAATATAACCCCAGTGCTTAGTATTTTATAATGAACATTGTACTCCTTAGTGAAGAGAATACGCTGGTAAAAGTTACCTTTACGATTGTGATGTGTAAGAATAGACCACAAAATCCTGCTGCAATGGAGGCCAATGCTATGACCGTAGGACCGACGTGGAACAAGACATCCAGAGTGTTATAAGTCCATCTCCATTAGCCACACATGGAGCCATCTAATGTGTTAAACTAACCATCAAGTTCATTCCCATATCCTCCTCCGCAAACATGAATCCCGTTGTTTGAGACCGGCAAAGCGCTCGAGCTCCAAACAAAGATATGAAGATATTAATGTTAGTGGTCTTCCATTCACAATTGAATAGAAGTTAGTGTGGCTAAATCTCAAGCTCCTTTTACGACGATTTCAAATGCCCCATCAAATTAGTGGAGATATACTTCAAATAAATTTATGGATCACAACATAGACATAGTAAAATACTAGGTTTGCGCCTACTCAGACATTCATAGAATAATCAACAAAAGTACACAAGAAAATCCTAAATAAAGCAACCCAAATCCGCTATACAGTCCCTAAATAACCAGGCCTTTGGTAAACATATTACACACTATATTTTGTATCTAGTGAATCAAAATCCCCATTAACCTAAATAGCAAACCACATGAGGCCAAAACTTAAAATTATTGGAGCAGAAAATACCTGATTGGTTGAAAATGCTATGAAGAAGATTCAAAACAAACTTTCAATGTAGACCTCAAATTAGTTAGAGCATTTGGAACAATAATGGTATCTTGATTTCGGATAAGATTGAATCACCTTATAAATGGTTAAAATCACTTGCTCTAGAGAGAGGGGAGGGAGAGATGCCCAATTTAACGACATTGGATAATTGCCGCCAACATGATTTTGAAGAATAAAGTGAATGATCGATTAGAGGTGGGCTGCAATTGTGAGCTAAAACCACGGATGAAGGGAAGATGAAGTTCCTGGGATAGTGGGCAGCAATCATGGAAGAAGTGGAGATGAACTGTCAGTAAAAGTTAATGACGTTGATTAATTTACTTTTGAAGTTTTGCGGTTTTCGTAGGAGAAACTAAAGAGAGCATATGGGGGAGTGTTATGAAAAGAAATAGACCTGCAATAAATTCTGTTTGGTTGGTGGGGTATGATCTACTCTGATAACGTTATTAATTGAATTCTATAAACCGTTAACTTCCATAATATTTGAAAAATATTTTATTTTAAACGGAAATTATGATAATAAATACTACTTTTTGCCATCTTTACAAAATCGACTACAAAAATCAAAATAGATTCTACTTGATGTATTATTGTCTACTTCATGTGCAAGTCTTCCAACTATCGTTTTGTATTCGCTAAAGTCCTCACACAGAGGTCATTGGGGAGGAAAAGATCGTTGCTATTATAGGTTATTCTCGTTGCCAAAGACCGTTGTTATCTTTCTCTTCGACTGTTGAAGTAACCGTTACAGTAAATATCATCTCTAACTCTGTATCTATCATCTCTCACTGTGTATCCGCATCATGAGTTGAAGCTTTTTTCTTAAGAAAAATGTTATGCAAGATGATACAATTTATACATAATCATTTTTCTTTGTCTTTTTAATCATTTGTCTTCTACCACTTTATTATTTATTATTTTTCTTGTGTCATTTTTAGCATTTATTATCTGCTACTATATCACCGAAATTGTTCATTAATATCATTTATTTCGGGATTCCTATCATTTGTTTTAGGAATTACTGAAGTTAAGTTTTATATTATTTTCTCATTTGGATTTTGCTACTTTATCACCGGAATTGTTTATTTATATCATTTGTTTCAGGGATTAATGGAGTTCAGCTTTATACCATTATTCATTTTGGTGGGGATATCGTACGTTCAAAGATAAGATCAATCGTTAGTTATGTTGAAGGAAGTATAAAACTTACCTCACTAAGAGCGCACTTGTCATA
Source organism: Kingdonia uniflora (assembly GCA_014058105.1). NCBI lineage: Eukaryota > Viridiplantae > Streptophyta > Magnoliopsida > Ranunculales > Circaeasteraceae > Kingdonia > Kingdonia uniflora. Next base: position 428,060 of record JACGCM010002762.1, on the reverse strand, counting down.
CAAAGATTCGTTACACTCCTTGAAGAAACAAGTAAAATCTGTCGCGAGGACTGTAAGCTACACAACTTCATCTATGGTTGTGCAAGCTCAATTTTATCAATCTAGGACTTTACCGTAATAATTAATATGAACAAAACCAATCCCGGCATACCCTTTCACATATGGATTGTTAATGAGCTTAGGGTACCTTCCCAGAACTCCCAGAACATTATTTATGATTTATGTTCTTTGGCTAAAGAGTTGTCCACCACCAAAGATATTGGTTCAGGTAAAGGGTTGTCCAACTCACCATTTTTTTGCGGATGACATCCTCATTTTTGCTAAAGGCAACCTTAAGGGACTAAAGGCTCTTAAACTCCTTATAGAAGTTTATCAATCCTCCTCAAGTCAATGGGCTAACAAACAAAAATATAAAATCTTTGCTAGCTCTATCTCCTCTTTTTGTCTTAGATCTATCGCCTCTCTTTTTGGGTTTGGAACGGGAAAGTTCCCAGAGAGGTATCTTGGGATTCCCCTGGTACAAGGCAGAGTTTCAAAAGCAACGGTGGCTCCTCTTATTGACAAAATCAGATCGAGGGCAACTGGTTGGAGTAGAAAAATGCTTTCTTTTTAGAGCAGAGTTATTCTTATTCAATCCATTCTCACAAGTCTTCCAATCATCAATATGGCTATTTACAGGTGGCCGATTGCAGTTATTAATGAAGGTGAAAGAATCATCAGAAACTTCTAGTGATCAGGTGATCTCGCAAAGAAGAAGCTCCTTATAGTCAAATGGGATAAAGTCTGCAAGCACCCTAGTGAAGGGGGTATTGGTATTCATGGTCTGAGAGATATAAATCAGGCAATGCTTATGAAGCTGGGCTGGGCTTTCCTCAATGATCAAGATCCGTGGGAAAATTTCCTTTGAGCAAAGTTCTTAAATAAAGAAGTTTCTCTTACTCATTATAACAAAAACTCCTCTATCTAAACTGGACTGAAGGAAGTTATCGTCCCGGTTAAAGCTAACTCAAAATGGATTATTGGCTCCGGAAAGGACATTGACTTTTGGAGAGACTGTTGGGGGTCAGGTATTGCGATTACTGAAATGCTAGACATTACGCCGGATATCTGGAATCACTGCAAAGCAAAGCTTAGTCAAATAATCCATTAAAACTCTTGGGTTGCTCCTCCTGAAATTGTTGAATTTTTGGTTACTCTTGGCATTGATCTATAAAGCATTATACTTAACAATCCAGAAAAAGGATATACGAGTTTGGAAACACTGTCCTCACGGCAAATTCTCAGTGAAACGTGCCTATAATCAAATCAGCTCTCACAGACCCAAAGTTTGGTGGTTTAAGTAAATAAATAGTAAAGCTATAATGCCCAGAATTGCTTCCTTTACCTAAAAATATTGTCACAATGCTCTAGCTTCAGAGGATATTCTTTGTAAAAGGGGTATGATTATGGTTTCAAGTTGCTCTTTATGCAGGTGTAACTTGGAGACTCTAAACCATCTGTTTTAGCGCTGTCCAAAGTCCGTTCAGACCTGGGATTGGATGGCTTATTTGTTCAGATCCCAAACAGGCTTTACTGACCTTAAAAGTATTTTGGATACTTGCGATCAGTTGAGCTTCTACCTAGCTAATATTTGGAAAGCAGCTGTACTTAACCTTATGTACCATCTTTGGCATGCGCGCAATGATGCTTTTTTCGAGGAAATTACTTTCTGTTTCAACGATATTAAAGGGAAAATCTTTGTGGCGATTTCAGACGCAGCTGGTCTTTCAGAAAAGAGTATGGTGAACAACTGCTCAGAACTTTAAATTGTCGCAGCTTAAGGAGTTCCCACAAAGGCCAGACCTTTACCCAGAGTTCAAAGCTACACCTGGGATCTTCCTTGGCTTCAGGAAGTGAAAATTAACTGTGGGGCTGCTGTGGTTAGCTCTCTGGGAAATGATGGAATAGGTGCAGTGGCAAGAAATCACAAAGGGGATGCTCTTGGTATCCTTTCAAAAGGGATATGCACTAAAAATATTTTCTTCTCGGAATGTGAAGCAATCATAGACACTTTATATTGGGCAAAACAAAATCATTGGGCAAATATCTGGATAGAATCTGATTCCCAAACAGCTATTACAGATTTTGTAAAGGAGCAAATCCCTTGGCCTCAAAGAGCAAGATGGAACAGAGTGAAGAACTAATTTGAGAGACTAAGATCCTCTTATTGCAGGAAAGTTACAAATTTCTCAGCCTCTCAAGCATCAAAGAGGGGGTTTTTTCTCCCAGAGAGAAATATTGAAAGCTTCCAAGGAAGACCTCATTTCTTAGCAAAAATAGAAGAACCCTTTGTATGTTATTTTAGATTCTTTAAAGTTTCTTGACTCTCTTGTTTGTTCTTGGGTTTTTTGGGCTTGCCTTTGCCTCCCCTCAATTGTAACCTTTGATATATTAATCTTACTTTTTGCACACACAAAAAATGTCTACCACCAAAGCACGGAGACCTTTATGTCATAACTCATTTCCTGATCCTGAACCTGAATATAGGGGTTACCCTGAAATAAACTGCAGAGGGATTGATCCACGTAGGTTTGGACCTTTTGCGGATGATGATGATGTTCCTCAATGAAATTATTCTTTCAAAACTATCTGTACTGATGTTCCTCCCTCAAATGAACCAAATATTCCACAATCAAATGTTCATCTATTAAATGAACATATGTTAACTAATGTTCGTCAATCAAATGAACATTTTTAAACTATCCCTACTGATGTTCCTTTCTCAAATGAACCTTATATTTCTCAATCAAATATTCATCTCTGAAATGAACCTGTGTTAACTAATGTTCCTCTTTCAAATAAACCTATGTTAACTAACGTTCCTCTTTTAATTGAACCTGAACCTGAACCTGAACCTACTATTAGATAAATTAAACCTTCAAGTAAGCATGCAAAATTTGTCATTTGTGAGGTGTTCGTTAACATTTCTTATCAAAGTAGTATCATCATGAGAGGCATATTTCTCATTTGTTCAGCTGAATTACGGCTTGAGACACAGCCCAAACAGGAGAAAGATCTCGTAGATTTTCGATTCAAATTTGTTGCGTATACAGAAGATCCCTATAACTTCAGTAAATAGTTTAACATTTGTGATCTATATCGAGATAGGATTGAACTCAAGATTCACATATGACCTTATGCAGTTGTAAACAAGTTCAATCTCGAACACGTTCTGAGCAACGAATATAAAATCGTGGCACGTTGCAAAGGTCATAAATATTCTTGGCAAATTTATGCGACAAGGTTGGTCAGTTCTGCCTTATTTAGAGTAAGTACTTATTGCTCTGTGCATACATACATCCGAGTAAAAATTAAAGGTGGGAATGCATATGAGGCAACTTCTGGTAGATGGGTCGCTTCTATAATCATGCAAAAACTACGAAAAGACCTAAACTACAAACCTTTCGGAATTATTAATAATATGCAAATTTATCACAATATTGATGTAACATACAATCTTGCCTAACATGCAAAAAAAAGCCCACGTTGAGGTATCATCACTTTATATGATATTTGTTTCCCCATACAAGTCATTTGTACAACAATTTTTATCATTTTATTGCATATCATTTTGTCGACTCACTTTGTCATTTGTGCTGTAATGTTTATCATTTGTCTGCTACACAATTTCATTTGATCTAAGTAATTATTTTAGATTCAAGGCAGCTTTAAGCACGCATACCAACTACTTACAAACTACTTTGCGGAAGTGAGGTTGGTTGACCCAAATTTTATATTTGACATACAAACTATGAGTTGTTAGGATAAGAGATTTACAAGGTGTTTTTGGTGTTTTAGTCCTTCCAAAAAAACTTATAAACTATTAAGACCAGTTGTTGAGATTAACAAAACTTTTTTAAAAGGAAAATATCGTGGGACTCTACTAACAACCATCGTCATTGACCCAAGCAGTCATATTTGTCTACTTGCGTTTTCGATAACAGACTCAAAGACCACCAAAAGTTGGACATACTTCCTGGAAATGTTTGGGTCTAATTTCTATAGTTATGACACTAGATTCGTCATCATCTCTGATAGGAACCCTGAAATTATTAATGTTGTACCCAATATGTTTCCATTTGCAATCCATAGGTTTTGTGCCTTTTACATATTGAACAACATTAAAACTACCTTCGAAAGTACGAGGTTCGCATTTAGGATGGCAACAGTGGCCCTAAGCAGCATTGATTTCGATAAACACATAAATACTATCCAGAATATAGATCTAGTGGGTCTCAAATACATACTAGGCATTCTCAAGGAAACATGGCCTAATCTATACATTCCAATGAGTAGGTACGTTGTCACTCTCTATTGATCAACTTCTCATTTGTTATATGAGGAATAGTCATTATTACTCTATTTGCATTCTTATTTGTCATTTTTTTCCCATTATTTCTCATTAGTTCTTTATTATTTGTTTTACAGTTTTATGATCCCATTTGTCATCTGTATATGCTCATTTGGCATTTGATTTATATTGTTTATCATTTGTTAAGATGCGGAGTGGCTTACACAAATCATGTCGAGAGTTGGAATAACGTTATATTGAAAGTAAGAGATCTTCCTATCCATGTGTTTATTAAGGAATTGCTGAGAAGAGTTAAGCTCGCTTAACGCCATGGGCAACGCATCACTGTAAGATTAGAAAGTAAATGGCTGATTCACTAACCTGCAGGGTTCGTGCATCACATCACCAATTTTAAATGACTAGTTATGGTAGAACCGATTCTGTAAATATTGAAGATGGTACTTGTTCTTGCCGTTGGTGGCAAACGATGGGTAAACCTTGTGAACACGGAGTACGTGCTCTCGGCCTTGCTAATGTTGATCCAACTACACGTGTCTCTGAATACTTCACAAATGATACATACAAGGCTGTTTATCAACCTATATGGATTTCAATAAGAGGAATTGAGTAGTGAAAATTTTTAAAAACTGCATTCGCGCTCTTATTCTAATAGTTAGAGCCATTCGTCCTGGCATGTAAGGAAGAGAAAGGAAAGAATGCCTGGTCTTGTCACGAAAGTAAGATTTTGTAGTAGGTGTCAAAAAAATGGGCATAATCATCGTTCTTATAAACTTCTGCCAATCCCATCCGACGACAATACACGTTCGACAATAGCATTATCTTTTACGATGAACACTGAGCCACCTATTATCCCAGATGAAGATGTCGCAATCAATTTGAATTGAGTATTTTGGGTACTCTATGTATCATTTGTTTGTATGATCATTATCGTCAATGTTGTTAAAATCATCATTTGTTTGCTTCCATTATATCATTATTTGCTACTGAACTTTCATTTCTGCACAGAGAATTTCTTATTTGTTTGTTTCCATGATATCATTCTTTTCCTCCGAACTGTCATTTGTTCTTAAAATTTTTGCATTTGTTGGTTTATACTATATAATTGTTTGCTTTTGAACAATTATTTATGCGCCAGGAATTTATCATTTGTCTATATAATTTTTATTATCAGTTTTGTTAAGTTCATCATTAAACTTGTCACCCCTTATATTATAATTATTTTCTTACAGAACTGTGAGTGTTTTGTTTGCCACATATCATACAGAAACCACTATTTAATAGCAAAAAGCAAATGAAATAGCACAAAACAAACAAAATAAATGTTCATTCATACATAGGGAAAGTACTAGTTACCACAAAAAAAAACTAACAAACTAAACACCAAAAAAACTAGAACAAATGTTCACAACTCCTTATCACGTTTTGAGCATTCCAGATCGTGCTTCAAAGCTTAGATCTTCTGCTGGAGACAGCTAATCTTAAAAGCCGACTCCTCCCATAGTTTCTTGTTTTCATCTCGGTCAAACTTTACGGTGTAGAGTTGATCTTCAAGGAAGCGCATATGAAACTTGAACTCTTCAAAATGTTGATTTCCTTTTGCTATAACTTGATACAGTTCATCCCGGATTACATCAAATGCTCCTAATTTCTCCATGAAGTCTTTGTAATGCTCTTTTAGCATTTGGGCCTTCTCACCGGAGACATTCTTCTCCATTAGACATAGTCTATTCAATTTATAGAGACGTTGGTCACGCTGATCTTCCTGTATCCCTACCACCTCAAACCAATCGTATGGAGTGTTCGAAGAGACATGGTTGACTCGAGTAAAGTACAACATATTTTTTTGAGAAGTTGAAAAGAGTTTAGGGTTAGGGTTTGAATAGTTGAAGACTTGAAGAGTTGAGAATAGTTGATTTAAGATTATGGTTGTTATAAGGGGAGTTGAATGCATTGGGATGGGACGCGTGTCAGGGATTACACGATGTTTAGGGTAAAAGTTATTATTACTTCGGTTTGGTGTCGTCATTTCATGTTATACACGTAAGTCATATGAGTATTTAAACTGAGTTGTCTAATCAAGTATCATTCTTTGCCACATCAACTTGTAATATGTTGAAGATAATTTTACATTTTTTTGTATGCTATATATCATTTGTTTTTTGCCAGAACTGTCATTGTTTAGCGCTAATTTATCATTTGTCTGTTCAAATGTTATCACCGGTTTTGTTCAATTCAAAATTTATCTACCTTTGCTTGTTCATGTAGTCTTTATCATTTGTCTAGTTCCCTTATATTATTTATTTTGGATAGAACTTTTCAGTTGTTTGTTTCCCTCATATTATAGGAAAATCACTATTTGAAAGTGAAAAAACAAAATGAAACAAAGAAAATGTTCAAACAAAGGAAACATTAATAACAACAATAAAAAAAACTAAAAACCAAACAACCAAATGTTCACAACTCCTCACTTGAGGAATTCGAATCATATTCCATAGCCATAATCTTTTTCTCGAGACAGCTAATTTTGCAGGCCGACTCCTCCCACAGTTTCTTGTGTTCATCTTGGTCTAACTTTATAGCGTAAAGTCGATATTCCAAGAAGTGGATATGGAACTTGAACTCTTTCGAACGGTCTCTTTTCTTTTTTATAATTTTATCCAGTTCGTCCTCCATTTTATCAAGCACTCCTAATTTATCCTTGAATTCTTCTTAATCCTCTTTTAGCAGTTGTGCCTTCTCACTGGAGACATCCTTCTCTATTAGGCAAAATCTAGTCAACGTGAAGAGACGTTCTTTTACCTCATCTTCCTCAATCCCTACCATCTCATTTCAATCTTGAGGGGTACTGGAAGAGGTACGGCTAAATCGAGTGGAGTGGGAGTACGACATTTCTTTTAAAGTAGTAAAGAGTTTAGGGTTTAAATTGCTGGGGCTTGAGATTATTTAGCTCAAAAGAGATTAGGGTTTTTTATACTTGGGAGAATTGGGACTTTGAATCACACGTGGGTAGGGTTTAGGGCTTAGTGTTTAGAGTTAAGGGAACCACATAGATGTTTTGGATTTATAGCTTGTTCTAAACGTAATTAAATTTGACTTTAAGCTAAGTTGTCTAATCAAGTAATAAAGATTGACTTGTCACATCGACTGTTTAAGAAAGAAGCTCCTGGAATTTAAACGGCTTATTTGTCATTTGTTTTTACAAACAATATCATTTTGGTGTAGTTAACTGTCATCGTACATTGAATGTCATCCTTCAATTAGTATTTGTCATTCCTTTATGATATCATTGTCATTTTACTATTGTGAACTATCAAGCATTTCGCACTTCCTTACCAACGTGGATGTTTTGGATAGATAGCTTGCTGTAAACGTAATCAAAGTTGACTTATGCTAGGTTGTCAAAATTATGTAATAAAGATAAGATTGAATTGTCACATACTTCCCTACCAGTTCTCAAGCATTACATACTTTCCTACCAACACTACCAAAAAAAGGGTTTTTGGCAGCACGCAAATATAGCTTTTGGCAACAAACTATGTCTGTCACACGTTTGCAACAATCCAAGTCCATCGCCATATCTCCAAGTCTACTGCGTTAATGTTTTATTAAAATTAAACCCCCGAAAATACTTTCATAGTTCTTCACGTCTCTCGCCCAAAATCCCCCCGCCAAATGTTTCCCTCTATTTCTTAATGATTCCCCCACCCCCCAAATCTCTTCCCTCCCACGATTCAAGAATGAATCTATTATGGATAGACTCCTATTCCCCTACATTTCTCTCCAAATTCTCCTTTTCCCAAGATTCTGTATATTTTGTGGCATCTCTTTCTGCGACTACAGCCTCATTGGTGGTTTTCTTACTCCTCTGCGATTATAGGTATCTCTATCTACCTTTCCTTCAACTTCTCTAAGTAGCAATCGAATTTATATTTGATAAAGTCATAGTTAGGGTTCAATTCAACTTATTTTATGAAATTAGGGGTTTTGGGTAAGCACTTATGGTTTTCAATTATAGGTTTTCAAGTTATAGGGTTTTCAAATTATAAGGGGTTACTTCTAAAGATTTCTATTTAAGGGTTTGCTTCCATAGATTTCAGTTTAAGGGGTTTGTTTATTTGGATTTTAATTTTCTTATAATCACTACTTTATCATCCATACTAATCCCTTCAAACTCATTAACACATTTTGTTGATTGTTGAGGGTTGTGCAACACTTGGTAAACTGCTAGAATCACAAGATTGTGTAGCATATATTCTCCCAGTAATAGTCAATTTTAATAGGTAAACACACAACAGATGCATATAATCTTCTATTTACTTTCTCGATGTTCTCTTGCAGTATTTCTTCTTTGTGTCATGTTAACTTATTGTACTATTTTATTTTTAAATAGGAATGAGCTTTGTGAAGCTGTTGGGCCTGAGTGTACCAGGTATACTATCTATGTTAGTGAACTAGGTTTACTATGCCAGATTAAGCAATATATCATGTGTCAAAAAAGTATCTTGTGTCATGATTACTTATTACACTTGGACTTTTACTATACATTGGTTCTTATTACATGCTCTACAATTCACTCTTTCACATTACATTATCTTGTGCTCATTGCATCTATCTTAACCCCTGTGGTCGATGTAGACAACGACCTTATATAGTTTGCTACAGAGACACTTGCTTTTTTTTCTGAATTAAATTGACTGCCTGTAAGTAAACTTTCTTGCATACCATTCGTCGAGATTGCACAATTACAAATTTTTGGTTGTAAAATTAAGTACAGTATACATATGATATCAAAAGTCCAATGTTCTGCAAGGCTTGCTCTGCATATTCTTTGTGTCATTTATAGGTTTTAGGCTTTAGTTCGCCCAATTCCCAGCTTAGGTAAGCCACGATTTAGATAATCTAGCAGCACACATACTTTACACCACTTCTGGCTTGAAATATAATCACAATGCTCACATGTCCCCTTCTCTGGTATTTTTGTGGAAGTAGATATCCAAAAAATTTCACCTGATTTGATGATATCGAGTATGGCTCTAGGTCTGATTCTTTCCAAATCTTTAATAAACTCAAGAGCAAAACTACGGTAAGCATTAGGAGAATAAATACATTCACTGGAGAAGTAGTCCAACTTCTTGAAATATGCATACATAATAATCTATTTCTCATAGGTGTATTTAAAAGGCAGTAAAAAATAATAGGATGACACCTAGGCAGAACTCACATGGGAGGGTTTTCTATGACTTTAAAAGAACCGGTCGAACGCCTATAGATCAAAGTCCAAGAACAGGGAAAATTCCAAGGTGTGCTGAAGATGGCTTAAAAAAGGGCTTGCAAAGGGGTGCGTTGAAGGACCTAAGTTGGGGGAGACAGATCAAATGAACATCAATCAGGCGTCATTAGGCTCTTTGCAGCATCAGCTATTTCAGAGACCTCTTGCGGGTTACTGCTAGGATTTTTCCTGTACTGGGGCATTTTTTCTATCCTCAAAGATATATTGACTTCATAACGACGCAGATCCTAGAATGACCTATTGACGTCAGTTAGCCGACGCAGTCGAGATTGGTGAAGCTCATCTGATCTTCTTGCTAGAAAAAAAGCAATAGCCACTCCACTCACTTTTTTCTCAATCCAATAGCCACTCAGCCGGTGGAGGTAGTGGCTCCAGCGTAAGGAAGGACTCATGCATGTAGGCATTGGTCTCTGGCTCTCAATGGTAAGTTGGCGATGATACCACATCTTCATAGCTATACAAGAACCGAGCAAGGATCCTCGGGATTGCTCAGGAAACAAAGTGGTCAGAAGAGCCGCAGGCCTTGCGTTTCTACGTAGGAAAAGACAAGGCTGAGGAAAGATCACAACAACGCTGCATTCCAAACCTTTAGAACTCGCCTTTCCCATTTGTGCGCAACTAGAAATACATCAGGAAAAGCAAAAGCTCTATGACCAACTCCCTTCAACCTTGGCCCCTAACTACTGAGACAAGTCTTCCGACACTTTTTAGATTGGCGTTCTAATTCACAGTGGACAGCAGTTCTAGCTTTTTAGCTTTCTTTATTCCAGATGTATTTCTAGGAGCTCTTTTTGCTGCCGCTCTTAAAGACATGATTTGCCAGATAATCATCCTTTTTTTCCTCCTAGCTACATGGCGACTGTAAGACAGTAGACTTACAAGGATCCTAGTGCAACAACTACCATTAATATTAACGTAAAAAAAGCTATCAAATCTTGCAAGGATCCTTAAGAGTAGTTTAGAACACTTACCCTTTTTAAACATGGGTTACTACTTTCCCATGTCTTAGGCATTTTAAACGGTTATACCTTGCAAATAGCTGGGCAACCTCATTCATACCTTTTACCCCACGTTGTTTGTCTTATCTTTTCCTATATAGTGACAACATTCCGTGGTCAACCTCTCTCTTGATATAGCCGACTAGAACGATCAATTAGGTTCTTTTTTTATGCTTCTAACTATTTCTTTGACAGGCGGAGTTAGGGAAGAGAAGGCTCAGTCATTAGCTAGCAGCTCTAGATATATATATGCTAGGTCGGTTGGAATTTATTGGTCTCCAAGGCAAAAGGGGACTCCAGCAGGCTATGTTGTTGGGCGTTCTTGCGGGTCCTCAAAACTTAAGTAGCCGATTCTTTCTAGTGCCCAAGCCCTCTAAACTACTCCTTCTCTTTTAAACTACTTAGTAGTTGCCTAAAGGCTACAACTCAATTCGCTTATCTTTCCGTCTCCGTCTTTAAAAAGTTCAAGGATCCTACCGTGCTAACAAAAAGCTACCTGCTTATAATTATTTCCACTGTCTCTAGCTCTTATCTTTAATTCTTCTTTTTGGCTCAACCAGTGGCCTCTAAACTACTCTTTAATACTTGATAGGCAACTAGTTACTGTACTACAAGCTTCCTTTTCATCGGGTGGCATCTCAGGCGCTTTCTAGTGTTGGAGTTATGAGCTAAAGGCAAATCTTCTTACTTTCTCATGCTAGACTGGCATTATAAAATATTTTGTCCTCGGTGCGTCTTCTAATCAAGTCTAGTATTGTGGCCTAGTCGATTCAAGCACTCTTTGCAATAGCTATAGCTATAGACATGAAGGACTAGCTTTATAGTGAACCGAATCGACCATACCATAGGAGAATCTCTTACCTCTGGTGCCTGTGGTGTAGTTAAGGATGTCGTCTATGTTTTTGAAGAAAAAAAATAGTAGTCGATTCCCTTAGGGGGCACAAAAGACTTAGAGATCACAATAGAGCAATGAGAGAAATTCAAAACCTTTAGTAAGGACTAGACGCAAAACCATAGCTGACATTAGTGCTACCAGGATAGGATTGGTGCAGTTTAGAAGACAGCTAAACCTACTCGAATGACTCCGGATTTTTTCGAGACCATAAGATAATAAGGCGTGATGAATGTGCTACGAGTTCACACGGGATCTTCAATGGCGTGATTAATGCGCTGTGAGTTTACACTGGATCTTCAAAGTCGTTATGATGATTCTTTCCTTTCCTTTGTCTAGAGTGGCGGTGATGGCATGCCCTATGAGAATGCACCTACCAAAGGGAAAGGGAGTAATGAGACAGCGGTGTGTTGACGACCCATTTACCAGTTCCACCTTTACACACCAAAGCTTTTTTTATGGACTCTGCGCCAATGTCTGATTCACTTCAGTCGGTCCTTTTCATTACCACTACTGCCCTTTGGTGAGTAAAGTTGGATCGATGCAACGACCAATTCGAGCATATCGACAACACTAGCACTATAAGAATAAGAAGAAGACAACAGAATGTCAGACTAAAGAAATGGGCCGTAGAAAGCGTCTGCCTGAACCCTGGCTTTAGTAGATTAGAGGTCTCAGGCAGTTTAGGACTAGGATCTACATAAATGAATTGGTCGTGTCTTCCAAATTACAAAAAGTAATTTAGAACTTGCGTACGCCAAACTCTTAAACGATATCGCAAGCATCTCGGAATTGGTCCACCTTCTCCAATGGTAATTGAAGTGCATTTACCCAATATAGCAATGTCACCTCAAAATATATTTAAGAGAATCGTTTCAGCCATATCATCCCCATTATGTCCACTTCCGAGCTTGTCTACTTTTAACAATGCAGCACCTCGGTCAAGAGCCTGACATTGAAACCCCCCACAAAATGTACAGTTATTTTTCAGTCCTATCATCTTCACTGTCATCCATTGTCCATCCATATAGATCCTTATATGACACAACTTTTAATGGCAACCCATACTGAACTTTATTTTGCTTGACAGTTTCAAGTGAGTCATCCCTATACCTAGTAATCCCTTTATCAATAAATAACAGAAATAGATCTTACCCATAATTATGCCAACGATTTAACTCCGATAACACAAAAGCAGGTACCGTCGAATCCTTTCCACCACTACTAGAATAAGCGTTAATGGCCACTATTCTGGTCGTGGCTAATGCTATTTGCCACGGCTAGATTTGTGCCAAGGGTCTTGTCAACTAGTGGTGTGGCCAATGCTTTGCCGCGAATCAAATCGTGGCTATTGACTTACATTTTGCAACTGATCTAGATGTCGCAGTTTTGTGGCTAAAACCTGTCAATTATCACAATCATAGCCGTGGCCAAAGAGTATTTACGAAGAAAAAAAATAAAATTTATAATTGCTCTGTAACCAAACCACAACTAATGTTCCAAACAAAATTCTTTTAACATACTAAAATGCTTCAATTCTTTATCATAATATCTTAAACATATAAACATACACAAATCAACATAGATGAAAACAATATCAGCCATAGTTTATCCCCCAACCGCATCTCTCCTTCTCCATCAAGAAATCTTCCAGCTACAATTGCGAAACAACACAGAAAAACATAAGAATATTGTAAACTAGCTTAGACTACATAACTATTAAGTAAGAGTTACTATATAGTTTAAATAGTATACATTAATGGGTAAAGATCTTACCATCGCTCTCAATCTTTTCCGATTGCTTCATTTAGTATCCTACAAGCATTAGAAAATAGTAGGAATATGTAAAATGAAATTATGAGAATATAAGACAGAATAATTATACATCACATTCCAAGGGTTTACTAGAAATATACAGGGTGAAAATATTACATATAAAGAAAAATACCTACAGATTTGAGCTATAACTCTACCTTCTAATGTCGACAAGAGATGCATGACATAAGCATTTCTAAGGTACCCTACTATCAGTTATGTGTTTCTCAAAAAAAAAACTGTGCTTTACAAATTAATTGCTTGTACTAAAGTAAAGTCAATTCAGTATTGTACTTGTACAAGCCTTTTGCACATAGCAAAGCCGAGGCCTTCCTAATCTCCTTCACTACTATGTTTCCGACTAGTATTATGTGATGATAAGGCCGAGCATTCAAACTCGGAGCGGCTACCATTAACTATGTATTACGGAAAGGAATAAATTTGTACAACAGTTTTAGGAGGTGATATTATATTAGATATTAGGAATCAAATCAAACAAGCACTTGCAGGGACTGAGATAGTACATGTCTAGATCTCTTGCACCTCCTTCCTTGATCTTTGTTACACTTAAGCTCAATTTCATAGCAAAGCCCTGCACTGTCAAAGTGTACATAAACGAGGAAGTATTTTAGGTTAATTTACTGAAACTGGAATTGTTACAGGTTTATTGAGGTCTTTGTTTTCAGATTTAAATAGGTGCGAGGATATAAATTGTACTAGCAGGGGATCTAAATATACAGTCATTCGACAACGCAAATTCTTTGAGACATAAAAATGCTGCAACAAAGAATTAGATACTCCTTCCACTCTTATCCTACTATGATAGTTAGTAATTTCTTGCAATATGATGAACTGAAAAAAATATCTTACCATCCATAGATCTTTAACGCTAATACGTTTAGTAGAAAGAATTCCAATTTCCTCCATCCTACTATTATTGGTTTCAATTTTCAAAGAAAAACTTTTGTTTCATAACACTGTTAATGGTTTCAAAAACAAACTTTTGTTCCATGACATAAGGGCTATCGTACACGTTGATAATGGCGTTGTCCAAACCTGCATTCGACGAACCTCATACTTATGAGAGAGAAAATACAGTTATCTTCGTTTAAATTTAGTCAAAATATAGAAGATCTAAAGAACAGCTCATAAGAGAAATTGGATGCGCAATTTTTGAGAAATATATACTTCAAGCCAGCTTGTAATCTTAATTTTTTGCCTTGAACTCCCAATGTATATGAGCTAATATCAATGGATCTGCAGAGTATCTATACAAGCAGATAGGACGTCACATCCAATGAGTAATGGAACCTTTCAAATTAGAACTACTAACAGTTACAAGCATATAAAGAAGGGGAAGCAATTGCAGAATAATCAATTGGGATCATTTGGATTTAGATGGAAGAAAAACTCCAGGAAAGACATTCTTCAGAATTTTTTAGACCGAGGAGAACAGTAGCACTCACCTTTATAAGAGCCCAAATACTAAAACACAAGCAACATTCCTTAAGACTCATCTCTCCAGTTCTCACTTCCAACATATCAGGATCTATAAGTGATTAATTCATTCAAAAAGAAATCAGTAATATTTAGTGTCAGTTGTAATATTTAGCTATTTAGTTTATGATACATATCTTAAAAATTGGACATATTTCAATTCTGTAAGTTCTTCCTGTTTGTTTGATTTCAGTGCACAGATGAAGAACTTGAGTACTGCTCTGAAGAGTTTTATGAAGATGTTCATACAGAATTCCTAAAGTTTGGGGAAATTGTAAATTTTAAGGTGGATTTCTATAGTAAGCTTGTTTCTATACTTGACAGTGTTATCATTATGACTTTTCTTGGATAATAACAAATACTTTTGCTTATGATAGAGTGTAGATTTAAAACATCAATAACTCTTACAATTTACGATTATCCTTTTTTCCTTTTTTTGTTAAGGTATGCAAAAATGGTTCATCACATCTACATGGTAATGTGTACGTCCACTACAAATCTTTGGAATCTGCTTATCTTGCTTATCGATCTATAAATGGTCGTTTTTTCGCTGGCAAACAGGTATTGCATATGCAATTATTATTTTCTTGGTATTACCAAATAATTTACGACATTTTTTGGGTTTCAATCCATTTTTGCAAATATATATTGCTATTACTTATAGGTTCCAAGTTATATAATTGTGGCCCCATTTTATGATTCCAAACTCATTGTAAAGCACTTACAGGCTTGAGCTTGCTTGACTTAATAGTTATAGGACTTACCATCATGACTAATTGTAGGTCAAGTCTAAAACTTAGTTATAATTCGGTATTCTGAGAAAAAATACATTTTGGATCAGTTTGGCTTAAACTTGCCTATTAAATCCGTTTTTGTGTTAAGTTCCCTTTTGTGTTTCTTGTATGTGCTTTATTATAAAAAAAGGGTAAAATCCAGGTATTATAAATCAATTACACGTAAGCTTGCTAACTAGGGTCTTATGCTTGGGAACAGGGGTTTGTTTCCTCCCCCACATTTTACCATTTTTGTTTATTGGTTTGGCTTCTTATGATTATTCGATTACTGTTTTCCAGTTCCAAAGTGACAAAATCTAAGGAGGAGAGATTAGAGTTTCTTTTTACATTAAATAACTTATAGTTATAGACCACGAAGAGCTGTTTTTACTCAAGCTGATAAATAAATGCTTCATAAGAATTGCATTCACCCTTTTACTTCGTAATAATCAGTTTATTAAAAGAAAAGAGAAGAATCTTTATTTCAAGCGGCATCCAACAAAAAAAAACTAAATTTTTTTGCATATAACTATATTGCTAGACTAGAGTAAAGGCCCTTTTGTTAATTCCTCAAGCATTTGTTTGTGTTTTAAATGAGTCAAAGCTTTTGTTAAAGTAAAATAACTTTACTGTATACATGAACTTCATGTGGAATTTAAGTTATCTAATTTGCGCTAAGAAAAGCGTTGTTGTGTTTTTCTTTCTACCTGGGAGATGGTAATGATCTTCGTCTGGCTGTTGACAGATAACATGTGAGTTTGTTGGTATGACCAGATGGAAGGTTGCAATATGTGGAGAGTACATGAAGTCAAGATTAAAGGTAACATTGTTATTTTAATCTATTTTGTGGAAACTGTTTACACTTTTGTCGTTATATGGATATGAAGAAGGAAAAAGAAGAAGCAAGAAAATATAAAATAGACGTCGAACAGTATTTAAAGTACTGCTTTGACCAAGCCCATTTCCATCTTATTTCTATACTATTTTTGATGAGGATGCCAAGCGGGAAACATACACTAGATTATTTCTATTTAGTCATGGTTAATGGGGTACCTAACCCCATCTTGCCTTGCAAAAAAAGATATTATGCCGCCCCTTTAGGATTGTCGTCCCTTTAAAGATATATTCAAAACTGTCAGGAAATGTACCGTATGTTAAGGATATTTAACTTCTGGTAGTTTCCATCTGCACCTGTATATGCCGTCTACTTCTTTACTAGAAGCTAACACTGAGTTCTTTTATGAATCTTAGGTCATGGATGTTCTTGATCATGTTGACCTTTAAGAGTATTGTTGTGTCTTCAATGGCAAAATGAAGAGGGAAATATTTTGTAGATCATAGGTATGTAGTTGCTCCATACCTTTTCGAATATTGTAGCTTCATACTATATGAATAAAAGTTCACCTAGTTCAATAAGGATTTGTCATTTGCATTGCAGCTCAGATCGTGGATCATTGACCCAGGCTCCATTACAAGAACGAAGAAGCCAAGTTAAATGGCTTTTTAGCTATTAGTTATAGCCTAATTAGAGATAGAGAATATGATACAGTCTTCTCCATTAATTGCTGGATAAAGGTCTTGAGATATTAATAAAGTTAACTGAATGTATTTTTTGTGTAATAATGCAAGTTTATGTGATATTTTTTGTGATTTCATTCCTATTATTATTTTTAAATGAAAAAAGAATTTGCGACGGACAATAGCCATCGCCAAAGGCATCTTATTAGCAACATAAAATAACTTTAGCAACAGAGTTTAAGTATTGTTATTGGCGGTGTAGCTAAAGCTGTTGCAATGGACAAAATTCGTTGCTAAAAGTCTAACAACGGTAACGGACTTTATCTGTCGCAGAAACATTACTTTTGGCAACAAACTTTCTCTGTTACAGCCCCATCCGCAACCCTACGGCAAAACTTATGCTACGATCATAGTCCATTGCGAAAGGGCTTTTGCAACGGATATAGTCTGTTGCTTAAACCCATTTTTTTGGTGGTGCAATGATGCATTCCCTTGTTTGCTGGTACGGTAAAAATTATGATCTTCGTCTCTCACTCACAAGCATCAACCCTAACCGTTGGTTCTGTCAATGCGCTCGCAAAATTGGTGGATGCAGTTTATGGGCGTGGTTAGATGAGATGAAAAAGTGCGATTGTGGTCTCATTTGCAGAGTCTCTAAACCACCCAGTAGGAGATTCTACCATTGCCCACAATACCATTGTCAGTTCAAAACATAGTTTCGAGAATCCTCTACGCTCGATGATTTTAAAAGTCTACATTCGTCAACTGCAGATGACATTACAAATTCTGGTCAAGGGAGCAATCAGACCCTCAATACTATTACAAATAAAACTTACACTCAACTAAGGATCTCTGAGGTCAGAACGGAGATGCTGCAAGATTTTTTGTCCAAGTTAAAATCTCTAGATCTTAATAAGTTGAGAAATATGTAGGAGTGAAATGTAATATTCCTTATCTTTAGTGACGTTAATTTTTTTCTTTAGAATGTTAAACTCTTAAGGAACAAATGTTTAAAGTTGCAATATAAATGATAAATAATACTAATCAAACTACAAATTCCGCTGAACAACGACATTACAGAATCTAGCGATTTAACTATGTCAACAATGCACTCATGATTTGAATTCATGGCTGTAAGACTGGCATCCATCCTATTGCCAATGTCTTTGATAGCTGATTGAAGCTTCGTAAAGAAATCTAATGATAAATGTTTGATGAGAAATGCTAAATGATATATAGTAAATGACATCATTATCTAATACCATGACATAAGATGGTAAATGACAAACACAAAAAAATAGGTGACAGAGGGAGAATTGAAGGATGACATATATTTCATTAAATGACAAATACATTCAGCACGCAGGGATTATTTCCAATGTTTCTTCATTTCCAATGGGATTGGTCAGCATTAAATTCTGCTGTATTTGAATTCATTCTGACATTGGGATTTGGAACTCATAATTAGATACTATTGTAGTTTGCAGTGGTATGGTATAAATACTGTCGTACTTCCTTATATTTTAATCTTGTGCAACTATTTCCTCTGTAACTGCTCTGCGAAAAAGATGGTGACCACCAGGCGCCAAGTGTACGAGGCTAGGGTTCTTGCTAAGATACAAGAGCTGCAGCTTTGATACTTTAGAACCCAGTCCCTTGAACTTCTTACTCCCATTCAAGTGCCTCCTAACTTCTATAGGATGATGTATGAAGAGGTGGAAGAGGTAGATGATGATTAATATCAAATGCTCCGCTTTCATTATATGGTGACGTCGGAGCAGGGTTAGAGAATTGATCTGCATCTTCTGGCAGTGGAAGCTATTACATCGGCAGATGAAGCGGCTGGTATGCGACTGATGATGTCTTGTCGCTACCCTGAGTAGGATCAGAGGAAGAAACGGTGGTGGTAGTGGGGATTACAGAGGAAAAGACGGTGGTGGCAGTAGGGGAGACTGACCACCACCGCCACCTCTGAGTACGTAAACTGATGTAAATTGATGTAATGTAAATTGTGATCTATAGCAATATATTCGAGCTAATGAAATTTACTTTTTTTTAAGCCCAATAACTATTGTAATTTCGAACTAAAGAAATATTAACTTAGCATGTTGAAGATGAAGATGATGACAAATCATAGATAACAAATAAAAAATCTCATATGAAAAGTAACAAATCTCATATTACAAATGACAAATCATATATTACAAATGAAAAATCTCTAATAACAATTGTGAAATCATAGTTAACAAATAGTTCACAAATATATAACGAATACCAAATCATAGATGAAGAATGACAAATAATATATAACAAATGACACCATATATAGTTTTAAGATGACAAATAATATATAACGAATGATAAATGTATTTTAATATATAACGAATCTAGTCTATATAGTTGGATTATTATTAATTTATCATTTCTTATGTATAATTTGTTATCCTAAATTTGTCATTTTTATATATGATTTGGCATTTGTTATCTGAGATTTATCATTTATTATCTATGATTTGTCATTCGTTATTTATGATTTATCATTTGCTATAAAAAAAATTGATCTATTTATTTTGTTGATGGACAACATTTGATGAAAGTCAATGATCTATTTAGTTATTTGATATAATGAATTGTGCTGTTAATAAGTAGACAACATTTATACTTGAAAAAATGATTATTCATTTGCTAACTATTTTTTGTCATTTGTTATATGAGATTTGTCATTTGTTACCTATAATTTGTTATTTGTTAACTATCAATGGTCTATTTGGTTATTTGATATAATAAATTATGTTTGTTTGTTAGTAGACAACATTTGTACTTAAAAAATTTATTAACTATGGTATGTCATTTGTTATCTATGGTTTGTCATTTGTTAACTATCAATAGTCTATTTGGTTATTTGATATAATAAATTGTGTTTGTTTGTAAGTAAACAACATTTGTACTCAAAAAATTTGTTAACTATAGTTTGTCATTTGTTACCAATGATTTGTCATTTGTTAACTATCAATGGTCTATTTAGTTATTTGATATAATAAATTATATTTTTTTTATTAGTAGACAACATTTGTACTTAAAAAAATTGTTAACTATGGTTTGTCATTTGTAAACTATCAATGGGCTATTTTATTATTTGATATAATAAATTATGTTTGTTTGTTAGTAGACAACATTTGTACTTAAAAACAAGATTATTCATTTGTTATAAAGGATTTATAATTTGTTGGTCTATTTGGTTATTTGATATAATAAATTGTGTTTGTTTATTACTAGACAACATTTGTACTTAAAAAATTTGTTAACTATGGTTTG
Source organism: Kingdonia uniflora (assembly GCA_014058105.1). NCBI lineage: Eukaryota > Viridiplantae > Streptophyta > Magnoliopsida > Ranunculales > Circaeasteraceae > Kingdonia > Kingdonia uniflora. The sequence goes on along the minus strand of JACGCM010002762.1, from coordinate 407,611 downwards.
TGATTTGTTATCTATGATTTGGCATTTGTTACCAAGGATTTTTCATTTGTTAACTATCAATGGTCTATTTTGTTATTTGATATAATAAATTATGTTTGTTTGCTAGTAGACAACATTTATACTTAAAAACTAGATTATTCATTTATTATATTGGATTTGTCATTTGTTAGTTATGACTTGTCATTTGTTATATAAGATTTGTCATTTGTTAGATATGATCATTTTTTTGTTATATATGATTTATGAAGGTTCAATTGATCTATTTGATTTGTTGATAGACAAAATTTGATGTAAGTCAATGGCCTATTTGGTTATTTATCATTTGTTATATGAGATTTGTTATTTGTTAAATATGATTTGTCATTTGTTACCAAAAAATTGATCATTGGTAACAAATGGTAAATCATATCTAACAAATGAAAAATCTCATATAACAAATGGCAAATCCTTGATAACAAATGACAAATCATAGATAACAAATGACAAACCATATTTAACAAAATTTTAAGTACAAATGTTGTCTACTAACAAACAAACACAATTTATAATATCAAATAACCAAATAGACCATTGATAGTTAACAAATGACAAATTATTGTTAACAAATGATAAATCATTGGTAACAAATGATAAATCATAGATAGCAAATGACAAACCTTAGTTAACAAATTTTTTAAGTACAAATGTTGGTCTACTAACAAATAAATACAATTTATTATATCAAATAACCAAATAGACAATTGATAGTTAACAAATGACAAATCTTTGATAACAAACGACAAATCATAGATAACAAATGACAAACCATAGTTAACAAATTTTTAATATACAAATGTTGTCTACTAACTAACAAACAAAATTTATTATATTAAATAACCAAATCGACCATTGATAGTTAACAAATGATAAATTATTACTAACAAATGACAAATCATTGATAAGAAATGACAAACCATAGTTAACTAATTTGTTAAGTACAAATGTTGTCTACTAATAAACAAGCACAATTCATAATATCAAATAACCAAATAGACCATTGATAGTAATTAAATGACAAATTATTAGTAACAAATGACAAATCCTGTATAACATATAAATAATTGTGTTTTTAAGTACAAATGTTGTCTACTTACAAACAACACAATTTATTATATTAAATAACCAAATAGATTATTGACTTATATCAAATATTGTCTATCTATAAATCAAATAAATTAATTTTTCATAGATAACAAATGACAAATCATATATAACGAATGACAAGTCATAGACAGCGAATGACAACTAATATATAACGAATGACAAATCATAGATAACAAATGATTAATCTCAGTTAACAAATGCCAAATCATATATAACAAATGACAAATCTAGGATAACAAATGCCAAATCATATAAAACGAATGACAAAAATACATAAGAAATGACAAATCTATGATAATAAATACCAAATCATATGAAACAAATGACAAATCATACATATGAAATGACAAATTAATAATAATCCAACTATGCAAACTAAATTTTGACTACATTCTAACAAATATGTCATATATAAATGACAAAAAAGATATAACAAATTGGAAAGATTATATAAATGAATGATATTAATTATTTATAACTTTACAAAATTATATAAATTATACATTACAACAAAATGTAGATCAATATTTTTAAAAATCTCCTACAGCTCAACTCCCAGCCTTAATATGACATAAACAATTATGTAACGGCATTCATCACTGTCTATCAGATCTAGAAATTTCATCCCCCTTATGATATTGTCCATAAAGATAAGCATATAGACCCCATAGTCATAACCATTTGGCTGTATTGGATATTTTTGAAATTGAGGTGTCCAATTAGAGTTTAGACTATAATTCTTTACCTCTGAACCTGTAGGTGGACTACTATGATCAACGAAATCTATCCATATCATGATTTTTAAGAGGATCTTTGATAGCTGATCTTCAATAAGCTAGTGTCAAGGAGGTAACTTCTTATTCGTCTGTGCAATTACAATTTTCATATCCATCAGTGAATCGTAGATGAATATTTTTCTTCCCTTAAAGGATACAACACAAAGGACCCAGTGGTTGTCATTGAGATTCTTGGGAATGAGTATTAATTTTGAATTGACCACTTTCAAATCTCTTCGATGGATACAATTTGAAACTGTACGATCCCATTGTATAGATGTAATTTATTCTCAAATTGATTTCTTCTTCAATTTCATACCTTCTGGAGAGGACATCATACGAGGTTGGACATTGAAAGCCCTTCCAATATATTGACAGGCAAATACATCTGCCAGCACAATCTTTTCTTTATCTTGACGGGCACGATGTTGTGTGTCAAAATATTGATTCAGGGCTTTAATGTACACATCAATAACCTGAATAGAAAAAGAAAATAATAAATTAGATTACAAAAATGATAAAGTTTAATAATACAAATGACAATAAAGACAAAACAAATGATAAAGTGTAAACAAATAAATGACAGACAATTTGAAATCAAATGGTAGAGACTCTTGTACAAATGACAGAGGAAAAGTAATAAATGATATAAATACCTCATTGTCAACCTTTACTTTGGATATAAAGTGTAGAGAGTGTAAAGGCAAACAGTTTCTTCACCTATCCTCCTATATGCACTCATTTTATCCTTCTTAGCTTCAGGAGATAATTCATCTTTCCTCAGTGTCCAAACTTTGTTCACCTAATTTTTCTCATCCAGGGAGATGGGTCTTTGAATAAATGATTCTAATAACACTCCCGGAAGAAGCTCGTCAAGTTGAGCAGGCAATAGGTTCATTTGATATGCCATTTTAGAGGTTCTTTCATTAATATCTTCGTCTGTTAGTGTATGCCTCTTCTTTAAGGTGACATCAACTTCTGACTCCATTAAAACATTTTGGAATAGATATGTCGAAATAAGAAAATAAAATATAAATGTGCATATTACATGAGAATGAGTAATAAACCAGTTGTTTGGTTTAAAAGTACTTCATACATTAGTTTGGTCAACAACCATTTCTTTTATTACTTGGACAGGGTTTGGTATTTTCTGTGAATTTCCATCATGATCATCCTTTACTTCAACCACCTTCTTTTTACTCTGATCCACCTCCTCTTTACTCACTTTAGTCTGTAAATAAACAGACTATAAATAATAAGAGTGATACAAGATATAGGAAAATAAATAGAAGAAAATGAGAAGTTACCAATAAATTAATGATAAGTTAGCTGACTAGCTTCGTCTTCAGTTTTTGCAACCTCTGTAGTCTGTTCCTCGACAGATACAGCAGTTGCTTATTCTGCAGTAGCCTGTAAATAAATAGACTACAAATAATAAGAGTGATACAAGATATGAGAAAATAAATAGAAGAAAATTAGAAGTTATTAGCAAATAACAAATAAGTTGCCTAACTAGCTTCATCTTCAGTTTTGGAACCTCTATAGTCTGTTCCTCGACAGATGCATCAGTTGTTTGGTCTATACTAGCCTATAAATAAGCAGACTACAAATGATAAGAGTAATACAAGATATGGTAAAATAAAAGAAGAAAATAATAAGTGACCTGCAAACCAATGATAAGTTACCTGATAAGCTTTACAAACAACTTCCTCCTAGTCGAAGAATACTATATCTGTTTTTGCTACCATAGTCTATACACCAAATAGTAAAGAAGAAAAAAAATTAAGAATGGTATCGATAGGTGATTTTAATATTATGGATAGCTCAATACAAACAAATATTAGTTAAATACCTCATTATTGGCTTCTTCTACTACATCTTTTATTCCATCTTAATACACTACTACAGTTTCTTGTTCTAAATCTTCCATCTGTAAAATAGGATATACATACATACTATGAATGGTAAAATTAAATGAACAAACGATAAGGTAGCAACAAATATAATAGATAGTTATAAACAAAAATTTGATAGATACCTCTTGAACTTCCTCTTTATTAGCAACTTGAGGATGTTCTTAATCATCTTCAGCTTTCTCCTCGCCATCTATCTCACCCTTCTTCCACTTCACATACAACAAATGAAATGAAGAATGACTTCAGAACAAATGAAAGTTCTGGAAAAGAAAATGGCAAAGACAACCGAACAAATGCAAAAAAAAACTGAACAAATGACAGATATCTGAATAAATGACAAAGGTCATAAAGTAATTGACAATATTTTGAAAGAAAAATATAAAATAAAATCATATAAATGATAAAAAAATAGCAAACAAATAATACCTCTAGAAGATCACCACCATATTCAGACGTTATCACTTTCAAATTGGCTTCCCTACCAACTTCAACATCATCATCGACCATTAAATCTTTTACTACCTCCAATCCCTCTCCAGGTGCAACTTGTTGAAGCAAATTTTCTGCATTTGAGTGAATATTCTCAAGTTCTGGGAATTTAGCCCGTCTTTTCCTTGGCACTCTATTAGCCAAACCTTTCTTGTGGATTAAGGTTTTCAATTAGATCAGTGGGACATGATCCAATTGTTCATCAGTGAGATCTTCTATTATTGTCTTTTTTCTTTAGAGGCACATCAGCTTTTTCTGCCTTCTTGTTCTTCTTATTGGCATTCGTCTTCTTCTGCCTTTCTCCCTTACCTTTATTGTTCTCTTCAATCTTTTGATTTTTTTCTAGAGGTCTCTTTGCTCAGTTCTCGGCTCTGCCTTCTTCCTTTTCCCATCTTCTTTTTCATTACTTCCTTCTCGCTTACTTTTCACAGTTTTCTTAGGAGTAGAGAACTGGTACTACCCAAGGAGTAGAGTATCTCCATGTGGTAGAGTGATGTCTCTAACTGTAAACATCAAAATTCGTTCTAACATTTTACCATGGTCATCCAACTTTTGCAACATTTTACCATGCTCCTCCATCTGGGAGCATACCCTAACCACTATAGCTCTTATCTTAGTGGTAGAAGAACTGCTATCTATTACAGGTACACTGACTACAGGTGCACCGACTGCAGGTGGTTCGATTTCATGTGCAGTGCTGATTGCAGGTGCTTCAATGCGATTTCCCTTAAATATTTAAATAGATGACTATGACAAAGGGAAACTTAGAAATGAAAGAAAAAAGTCTAACAATGATAATAAATAACTTAACAATGCCAGAGAAAAATCAAACAAATGACAAGAAGACGATACAAAATGCCAAAACTAACAAATAAAATGATATGAAACCAAAATTAAATGACAAGGAAGCAATAAATGAATCAAAATCATACAAAGAATGGAAAATTAACATGGTCTCTTGCAGAAGTTCTTACTGTATGTCAGTCTCAGAGGGCTTCATAGCTATTGCCAACAATTTGGGGTTAGCAAAACACATTTTAAACGTCACAATTAGATGACGCAAGGATGTCATCCTCTGTAGCGCCCCACTTTATTTTTTTTTCAGTTATATAACTTTGTTCTTATTAGCTGTTATAGATTAGTAAGTTATACAATGGAGTATGTTATCATAGCTCTTATATTTTTCCCCAAATCCATTCAAACCAACACCACCGTCTTCACCCAAATTTCTCTGACTATCCTCCACCAAATCACTTCTCTTTAGAACCTCAACTCCTCCCCAAATACAGCCATTCCTCAGCGGTATCCTACTAGCAACCTAGAGAATTAGAGAGAGGATATACCATCTTTATAAATTCAATATTAATTTGGGAAGTTGCTAATTTCATTGGAACTTTAAGGGAAGATTCCTTCTCTTCTAAACCCTAGATTCTTTGATAAGGCAAGTGCCATTATCATCGAGCACTTAACATTGATTGATTATGATAATTTTCAATTACAATGTTAGTATAATCATATGCATATGCAATATTTGTTTAATCGGCATTAACGCAAAATCAGTAGATGGTTATATAATTTTATTGATGATCTGAATTGTTCTAGTAGTTGTAACCTATTGTAGCTCAAACTTAAGGTATAATGCTTTATGTTATGGACATTAAGTGATTTGAAATGGTTTCAACAGATCACATGAGTTCAAAAGATTAATGGTAAAATTTGTATAAGATTATCAGTAATATAGTTAATATTAAATTGGGTTACTAGTTCTTCTTTTAAACAACCTATAGTATTTGTCAATCATAGTTAACTGCTTGACTCTTATAGCTTACATGTTCATGCACCACCTGATGCTGCAGAAATATTTAGGGAGCATGGATTAAAATTGTAGTTAGACTATAACTATATATGTTTTCTACTTAATTGGGTGCTCTTAGTATTGTTGGAGTATGTAAATACACATGGTCTAGATAATAGTAATATTTAAGGCGCGAGAGCATTAGAAGTGAACCTTGTAGTTAGTTGCCTTGTGGTTCATTCTTGTTTGTTAGTCTTTTAGACTGATAAGAGACCAGATTTACTTTTAACACATTAGGGTAAGGATACAAGTGGTTACTGACATAGTATATATTTGACTTTGGCTTAACTTTGCTACAATATTAGGACTTCAAGTGATGTAACCTTTAATAACTTAAGGTAGAATAATCATTGGTAGTCAGAGTATCATATTATCGACAGAGTCCTCACTCTTATATATGAGGGTAAAAAGGGTCGTCGAGCATAAGATTGCCAATTATATGATATAGTCTCATTGCCTATAGAGCAAGGACAGATATGTCATTTTGATTAAGTGTCAGCCTCTTAAATCATTCATGCATAAGATAACTTAGAGTCATGTACACAGTAGGGCTATATTGTCAGTGTCCTTGGGCTCGAGTCCCTAAATAAAATATGTGGCAACTGTTTATCAGTGTCCCAGGTTGTAAGTCCCTAAATTATTTCCCCGTTACTTCTCAACTGCATGCTACACGAGCATCCCATAGGCTTAGATCCCTTAAAGTAAAAAATAAATCAGGCTTTAGATCTGTAGGTTGAAAATCCTTGACCACTATGACCTGGTGATTTCCCCGTTAATTCCTGGCTAACTAAAAATAAATGCGCCAATCCCTGGCTCAAAAATAAAGGATATGCTTCTGTTGAGGACAAAAGGGTACGGGAGTGTGGTCCCACAAAATTAAAAATGACCCTGTGTACATCATCTGTTAGTTATCCCCCACACCTAATAATTCACTATAGCTACTTTATAATTTCGGTTGGCGCCGATGTTTAAAAACAACATTAATAATTGAACCTCATCTCCTCAGTAAGCATTACATCATTTACATATATTTATAGGATATTGTATCACACTAGTACTTCTGTATTATATCGGTCTGTCATGTTCAATGACCGGTAATAATTGTGCTTGCTAGACGCCATGTGCGCTATATTTTTGCAAATGGTTGAGCATAGTAGGATTTGGCTTAGTGAGGCTTGGTGGATCATTTTTTAGATTCTTTGAAGTTCTTGGATCACTGAACTGTCGTAGGGTATTTATGATATTTACTTCTGATTTCATTGTGATAATCTATTTTCTTGCTAGTATATTTTGTTGAGAATATTATTTATTTTATTCGATAATTGAGTTATTTTATGCTGTATTTCTTTGGTAAGTAGATGTAATTTATGCTGAAATATAATTCATCCATGGGATGCCAGACTTATTATGCTTTAGAATTTTCTTTATGATTTTTATCAGAAAGTAGATTTTGGGGTGTGACATCGTCCATCCCTGTAGCTTAGGGCACAAATATATGGATTCCTCAATTCTTGGAAACTTCAAGCTAGGAATAGAAAATAAATGTCATATCATCAACACCTAGGTACATCTGTGCAATAATAAAGCTTTATCTAATTTTTTATCAGTGACCGATCGATAATCGGCAAACTCCACTATTTGACTCCACAAGAAATTTTAGAATTGCTTTCCCTAGGAGAATCTGCTGAACTATTGTAGATCATCTACCATATCAACATACTTCACCCCAACGTTTCTCCCCTTATTTGGGGGGAGAAAGAATAGTATAATTTTTATCAAATTTAATCGAAGAACATCATCTGCAAAACAAAATCACATACGACAAAAAATAAGAATGGATAAAAAATGCCAAATAATAAATAATGCAATGATAAGAACCTCAGCAAATAATGACCCAAAAATTGTAAATAAAATACAAATTTTTTTGGGCTGATAAACAATGAAAAACGATGATAACGCAGACAAAGCAAATGACTAATTATAACCTTACCATGATGCCTTTTCAATTTTACTTATTTTAAAGCATCATCAATTTCCTTCAACCTATTTGTATTTTTCTTCATGGGGAATCGCCTCATTCTGAAAAATTTTATATGCTCAAGATTAACAAATAAGAACTCATTTGCAATAGGAGAAACACGCAACCCTAAAATTAGGCAAGCATGAATGGGTTTCATCTGAATTATCATCCCCCCAAATTGGAACTTTATATCACCGAGATGACGATCGAATATTTCTACAACCAACGTCAACATCATCGCTATTAGATCAATCAGCAGTAAGGGTGCAAAGCAGGTGGTGCGAAGAACACCCTTCTTCTTTTCTGGCAGAGCTGCAAACATTTTGATAAGTCCTACACCTGTATATCGAGAGGTGTAATTTTTAGCATTAGAGGTGCCATTCTTGCTCTACCTTCCTGTATTTGGTTTTCCTCGTCAACTTGTTTAATCACTTCTTTTTCAAACTTTATTTTGGAAGAAGAAAAAATAGACTTTAATCAAATACCTGGAAGGCAGTAGTCACATAGATGATTTGCCACTAATATAATACTGAAATCACACATACACACGATGGGTAGAATCACGACAATTTTTGAGTAAACGGTTTGTGCAACCAGGACGATTTTTATGGGTGTCAATCACACACACAATTTGTAGAAACAAGACAATTTTTATGGTTTTTGAGGTCTTTGTAGTGGTCGTGTAAGATAAAAGTGTTTGAGGAATGGGGATTGGCTTTAGCGGTAAAATCTAGATGATCTCGTGTGAATTGCACGTGTTCCATAACACTAAACAACAGTAACCAAATGTCAAATATTATAACTGGTGGTGACAGAGTCTGCACGATTCAATATAGCTTATGCTTAAAAGCGTGTTAAATTGGTATCAACAAATAACAATAAATGCATGAAAGGGTGACAGGGTCTGTTTTACACGTCACGAAATAGTAATGACACGTGTACGCCATGGAATTAAATTTGGACACGTGGCGTGATAAAATATTTTTAAATGATTCAAACTTTTATTATTATTATTTAGGAAGTGACTTTTGTATTAGTGGAGCCCACAGCCTTACCTGTGGAGCCCACGGCCTAAAAACCTACTATAATATTCAAGCAGTTGATATTTTTCTGAAAGGATAGCAAAGTTATATTAAGCAAATGGCAAAGTATGTTGAACAAATGAAAAAGTTAGATAAGAGAAATGACAACTATCTATTACCAAATTACATAGTTCTCGAGTAGAATGCTAGAGTTTACCTGAATAAATGACTTAGTTTGGTTGGCAGCAGCCGCATAGACGATTTACTATCGTTTGTTCCATGAGTTGAGTAGAGTAGTGTACAATTTACAGGAGTTACGAGTGCCATCATTTTCTTCATACCCAATGTGTAGAGTGCCAGTCTTTACTCAAATACTTGGTAGGTAGCAATCACACAGACAATTTGTGACAAATAATTGGGATAGTTTTTGCAGTTGAGTAAGAAAAAGAAATTGTTTGATGTCTCAGGATCGCGTTTGGCCCCAAAAACCAGATGAACTCCTGTGAACCACAGGTGATACCTAGCGATAAACGATGATAAATAGTAGTAAAATTGGTGAAAGAGTCTGCCTTCATATAAATAAGAAATCTGGTCAAAGGTAGGACAAAATGTACTAAAACAAATGATAAGTAGTTCATGGGATAGTGATAATATTACGTGACTTTATATAATTGTTTTAAATGAGTTAAAAGAATTTTTTACAATTTTTTATTATTTGGGATGTGACATTCGTACTTGCGGAGCACAAAAATAGGTGGTTGTTTGCTGTAATATTGCAACTTTAGTAGGGGAAAATCTAGTTTTTCCTCTTACCAGTATCGATTTTGGAATTTATTGTTCCCTGAGTCTGATTTTGAAAAGATGGCAAAAAATTGTATTTATTATCATAATTTCCGTATTTAAAATGTTATTAATTCTACATTTTGTTGTAAAGATCTTTTGTGAAAAATATTCTCTTTAAAAAAATTGCAGTATGGTGATTATACGTTGAAAAATACAACGTGACAAAAAATGTTATATTCCCAGAAACATAGTTAATATTGCCCCATATAACAATCCTAGAATCACCATGTCGTGTAGTAAAATTATATGAGATTATTTAAAAAATATACTTTCCCAAAATATTATTTAACTTAAAAGATAGTTTCTATGTGTTGATATTTTCTTTGAAAATCTTCAAAATCAATATACTATCGTTAATTGTTTTGAAAATGTGACATATAGTTTTGGAAAAATTTACTTGTGAAACATCCCTAAAATCATAATTTCTTAAAAAGATAATTTCTTTGGAGGGATGAAAAAGTATGGGACCATCTATGTGTAGGGATGATGTGGGCACCATAATGACTTTTAACATAAACCTTATCACTTTTGAAGGGTGTTTCATACGATTGTTCATAATGTCACATGTTACCTTTTGAGAATCGACTTGCCTATTAATATTATCATGTTTTGTTTCAATTTCATGCCAAAGTTGAGAGTTAGTTACAGTTGATAATGGTTGTAGCACTTCTTGAATTTTGGTGTCATCCCTATCTTAGAAACAATCCACACATTTGTTTACAGGTTTTTCATAACCATTGTCAGCCTCGTATAATTTATCAAAATTTGTCATGTTAATTGTAGAAACTTATCCCTCGAGCTAGGATATTATCGAGTTCATACCATGTCAGACTCATGCAATATGCATGTGACATACGCTATCAATAATGGCACTTGGACTACCAACTGCATAAGAATGTGACTTGAGCACTCCCAATAAAACAGAACAAGTCAAGGACAACTGTCTCCCACAAATTGGCAGTTATAGAGATAACCTCCACTCTTTCCCCAATTCAGGAGAATGTGTTGATTCATGTAAATAAACCAAGACTAAGGTCTATAAAAGGGACATAACACAAAAGATGTTGGGGGCCAAGTTTTTCTAGCTCAAGAGATCATAACTTGTAATTAAAATATCAGTCTCAAGCAATAAAGATACGGTTACTAAAATCCCCAAGCCGAGGTTGTAGTTTTTACCTATCCAGAGGTTTCCATGCTAAACCCTATGCGACTTTCTATTCTATTTTTTGTCATAGGTACATTTAGTATAAGAGCCTTTCAAGCTATTACAAAATGAGGCCCATACATTTTGTGCCATTTGAGGGATAGAAGACATTTCCACAAAATCCTATGTCATACAATTACTCAACGATCAATTTTTAATCATGGTGACTTCAAAGCGACTAGCCACATGAGTTTAGCATGAAATTTCAGCCAAACCAGATCAGCTTGTGGAATTAAGGGTGAATCTTTATGCCAAAGCAGAGAAGTGGAATAAGCTCGAACATCAGGTATTGCTCGACCAAGTGCTTTGTAAACAAGAACTAGATGGTGAGCATTAAGCTTGACATATATAATTAAAATGGCATAAATAATAGATGACAATGATGCAAACTACCTTGTAAGCCTTGCAAGATAATCAACAGGTTTAACCTCCCAGAGAATGTGGTCAGATATCTACGACCTTAAGAGTTTTAGCACAAGATAGGTTAGGAACACAAAGAGAAGCTAGTAAAGGAACTTCCAGATATCCCGTAACGATCCACACATACCAGAAGCTTCAATTTATCTAGGACGGGAAGATTAGTTAGAAGTTAGCAGAGGATGCATGCCTTCCAAACGTTAAGAAGAGGAGCCACAACCTTTATCCAGGATTCTAGCTCGTGAGTGTTTAAGCAAGGGAAGTGGTACTCATAACCCCTGATCTACACGCCAATCGCTCAAGTACCACGTCAATACATTATACAGGAACATATGGATCAGCGAATCAAAGAATTAATAAAAGTTCAAGATCTTGGCAATAAAGGCAATTTGACCAAGCTATAAGGTAGTCCACTCACCGAAGAGTTGGTTGATATGGAAGTACCGGCAGGCTTTTATACTCCGAAGATACGTAAGTACAAGGGCACCGATCCAAAAGAATATATTCAACAATTTCATGATTCATTAGGGTTGTATTCAAATTTGAACCACATTCTGTGTCGACTGTTCGCCACAAGCCTGCAGGGATAACCACTCCGATGGTTCAATTCTTTATCTAAAGATTCAATCCTCACATTCGACCAACTACAAAAGATCTTCGTCAAGACGTACGCTCACAATAAAGACAAGGAAGATAATTTATTCACTCTTATATGTCTCAAACTGTCTCAGGGGGAGGAGCTCGAGGTCTATGCTAAGAAAATAATGGAACTTGCTCAGAAAGTTATTAATCTCTACAAGAAGACAGTCATTTCAATATTTACCATTATACTACAGATCGATTGTAAAATGAAGGAACATCTGATCTTAAACAAACCTTCAAATCTGGAAGATATTATTACCAAGGTCAATGGGTATGTCAACCTTGAAAGGATGATGATCAAAAGACATAAATCGACTAAAAATGTCCAAACAAGAAAAGGTCAAACACAGATAGAAATAGTAAATAAAAGGATGGCCTGGGTGATAAAAAGTAAGTTAAAGCAAATACTGGCAAATCCTAAAAAAGTAATTTATTACCCAAACCAGTCCTTCCAAAGATGAATGTCAAGATCTCAAGGATCTATCTTATACTGAAGAAAGATAAATTATGCTGTGTATCTCAGCCTCTTGAACCAATTGAAGACAAACCTTATTGCTTGCACTACAAGGTAACTCATCATGAAACTAACAATTGTTACACTTTACAGAGATTGTTGAAGTATATTTTCAAAGATGGGAGAATGAACGAGTACATTATCGATCTAGAGGGATAAAAGAATAGAAGTTATAAGACACAAGTCGAAGATCAATCAGAGGAAAAATACATGTATCACATCTGCTAAAGTAACATGATTGAGATCTACCAGATTTATAATTCTTCCAGATTCAAGAGGAGAAGTTTAACAGAATGCTGCGACCTCACAAATCAGGATAAATAATCTAAACTCCTTCCAGAATTGAGTAATCGATGAACTGGGACTGCATTTGAAGATTGCGACATCGGTGATATCAAGTTTCTACATCAAGACACTCTGGTTATTATGCTTAAGATGAAGAAATTTATCATGCATACCATGATGATCGGTACCGACAGCGGTATTGAGATCCTTTTTCAGAGCACAATCGACCAAATAGAACTAGCAGACCTAGTTATACCAAGTAACATTGATATCAGTAGGTTTAGCGGCTCTAAAGAAGAACGAGTAAAAAAGATCATCCTACCCATCACTGCTGGACCAACCACTATCGACGTTGTTTTCAACATCATCAATGCCAAATCTCACTACCTGGGGACCATGGTTCGCTGCCAGTTATGCAACAATGACGCAATTCCATCGGCATACAATCAAACCCTTTGTTTGAAGTACAACGATGGTATCTATGAGATCAAAAGAAGTCAAAATCTCTCATGAGGTTGTGAAAATACCGTATTTGCTAAATTTGATAAATTTGACAAATTTGCTGCATAACAATTATAGAAAACTGATCACACCGATGATTAGCCTTCCACAATAGAACCTACAGAGTACATTAAGATCGATGGATCTAACAGGGGTACTTATATTGGTACAAAGCTAGCTCAACAGGAGATAAAAGCATTCATATATTTTCTACAGATGAACAATGATATCTTCCCTTAGACTTTCAAAGAAATACTAGGAGTTGACCCGGCCAAAGCGTATTATATATTGATCTTCATAGATAAAGTTACGACAGTCAAACAAAAATAGAGGAGGCTCTCACCTCATCTCAGAAATGAAGTCAACATCGAAATTGATAAATTGACCGAGGTCAGATTTATCCGAGAAGCCAAGTAACTGGAATAGGTCTCAAATATTGTAACACTTTCAAAGAATAATGGGAAAGTTTAAGTTTGTGTAGATTTCACAGATCTAAACAAACACACACCGAAAGACAAATTTTTTATTCTCATCATTCATTAAATTTATGATTCTACTGTAGGTCATGAGCTACTACCTATGATGGACATTGCTTCAGGATACAACCAAATACCCCTCTTAGACGCCGAACAAGAAAAGACAACCTTCATCACTGAAAGAAGACGTTACTATTACAAAGTTATGCCTTTGGGACTGAAGAATACTAGAGCAACCTATCAAAGTTTAGTGACGAGCATATTCAAAGAATACTTGGGAAAGATCGCTGAAGTATATATTAAAGATTTACTCTGTAAAAGCTATCAAAATAAATATCATATCGCACATCTTGATACAGTCTTCAACATATTACGGTCATATCGCATGAAGCTTAATCCAAATAAATGTTAATTCGGAGTATACTATGGCAAGTTCCTAGGACATCTCATTAGCAAGAAAGGAATAGAAGTTGTTCCAGATCAGATTTAAGCTCTAATCTCCATGCCATCACCACAAAAAGACAAAGATGTACAAAAGATTTCTTTCAACAAATTCGCCTCAAAGTCTTTAGATTGATGTCGATGTTTGTTCATGCTACTTCATGGATCCATCAGACAAAGCAAAGGATGATAGACTGAAGAGATTGATTGGATAGTAGAATGTGAAGTAGCTTTTTAAGAACTCCAAATCTATCTTGGGAAATCTCCCATAATGGGAACCCTGATAGATAATGAGGAATTGATCATTTAACACACAGTTATAGATAACTCTCTCAGCTCAGTTCTCATTCAGCTTGAAAGAAAGATTGAGAAGCCAGTATATTTTATAAGAAAAACCCTCACGCCAGCGGAATCACGGTATTCTAAGATCGAGCGATAACTCATCATACTTGTCTACACTTCACAAAAGCTCAAATACTATTTTAAAGCACATTTAGTCAAAGTCATGAAAAATTATCCCTTTCAAGAAGTATTATCAAAAAAGATAAAATTACGCAGAGTATAACAATGGTCTGTCGCTTTGGGAGAACACGGCATCAAGCTCGAATAGAGAACCTCAAAAAAAGATCAGGTAATAGATGATTTTTAGCAGACTTCACAGTCGAAGATCCTGATTGAGAGGAGCACGATCCAGATCAAATAGAAGAACTTGAAGATGATCCACCTTCAAAACCTTTTGATGAATGAGCTGAATAGGTTATACAAAAGGGATGAAGACTTTTTACAAATGGATCAGCAGGATCCACAGGGTCAGTGATTGGAACCGTACTGATTACACCCTCCAATGACGGAATTAAGAAATCAATATGGATCAATTTTGAATCCTTAAACAATATTTTAGAGTATGAATCATTAATTCATGGCCTTGATATGACATTAGAGATCCGAGTTCTTGAACTATCGGGTCTACACTGACTCATTGCTGATCCTCCACCACAATTCCGAATGATACAAAAAGAATGGAAAAATGGTTGATTATGTTGCCATAGTTGTTGATAGGATAAAAAGATTGAATAAAACTACTCTTAATTTTTTACCTCATGGAGAAAATTGACACACTGATTCCTTAGCTTACTTAGCCAATGTCTTAGGTACAGAAGCAAGGTATCTCCAAATTAAAGTGATTTCAACCCCAAACATTGATCACCCAACGGTATGCGTTATCAACACTAGGGGCAATGACGAGGAGGAAGACGATTGGAGGAAACTTTTCCTGTCATATCTTGGCCCAAAAACAAGTTTGATGGGACACTTCCAAACAATCCAAAAATTCGCCGATAGCTAATTGAAAACTCGAGGCCTTACATAGTTATGAAAAATAAATTATATCAAAGGCCAGTCTCTAGACTCTCTCAAAGATAAAAGCTAGATGGAATGCTCAAAGATCTACATGAAGGGATTTGTGGCTCCCATGCCACAGGTCGATCACTCAGAAATAGAGTAATTACACGAGGAGCATTCTTGTCCAGAATGGGGAAGCAGGCAGAAGAGTATTTACACAAATACGTCACATGTTAGCGACATGGTAATCAAACATGAGCTCCTACTCTCGAGCTCCATGCAAGCAAGGTGTTCTGGCCTTTCAAACGATGGGCACTTGATCTCATAGGAGAATTTCCAAATATACAGGGTAACAAAAGTTCTTACTCGAGAAGATAAAGTCATCTAATTTATTTGGGAATATATTATCATACAATTTAGATGCATCCACCTTATTTGGATTAATAACGGCCCACTGTTCGTTAGAAAGAAGGTTGTGGCTTTTCTTAACAAGCACAAAATTATTTATTCACCCTAAAATCCATACTACCCCCAAGGCAATAGGCAGGCCAAAATCATAAGAAAGACTATAGTAGATGGAATCAAGAAGATACTTAAATCAGAGAAGAAGGGCATTTAGATAAGGGAGCTCCCACATGTCTTGTAGGCTTACCTCACGACACAGAAGCAGTCAACATGATGTTCTTCATTCCTACTAGTCAATGAAATAGAAGCCGTAATCCCGACCGCCTATCATCATCCTGTTAAAGATCACGAGTTCACTGATGATGAAAATGAGTTTGAGTTAGCCTAGAATATGCACTGGAACAACAAAATACGAGCTCGAGCTATTGCCAACTTGGGTCAATATCATCATATGCTAGCCAATTTATACAATAGAAGAGTTTGGAGTTTTGAGTTCAAAATCGATGAGCTAGACTTCTGAGAAATCCCTAACAACAGAAAAAAGTTAAATATTGGGAAGCTCACAAAGAACTATGATGGTCCATTTTTGGCTGCAGGACAAACAGGTCTTAGATCCTACTACCTAATCATAAAAGACGGTGTCAAAATTTTAAGCCCTTGGAATACTAGGAGATTGAAGTAATATTATCGTTAAATCCCTAATTTGCTAAATACATGATACATCTACCTATTTTTCCTTACATTCCAAAAGTTATATTATAATCTCCAACAGTATGTACATTTTTTTTTCTCATTAATGAAAACTTTTAAGCTTTTTCTCCCACATTACTCTCTACAATCATACATATATTTATCTACTATCTCTAACGATTGAAGCAAAGGTAATACTAGCTATCAATCAATGCACATTTACTATCTCTAATGATTAAAGCAAATGTAATACTAGTTATCAGTCAATACACATCTACTATCTCTAACGATTAAAGCAAAGGTAAATACTAGCTTTCAATCAATAAACATCTACTATCTTTAACAATTAAAGTATAGGTAATACCTGCTTTCAATCGATACACATCTACTATCTCTAATGATAAAGAAAAGGTAAAACTATCTTTCATCAATAATGAAAAATAGTTTACAACTTCGAAGCTTTAAAAGACATAAACTCTTGTGCTCTCGCAGTACCACCTCTCCGCCTCTCTCTTTCATCAATAATGAAAAATAGTTTACAACTTCGAAGCTTTAAAAGACATAAACTCTTGTGCTCTCACAGTACCACCTCTCCGCCTCTCTCTACTCATTCCTCCATAGTCAGACCAATGCCAATTTTTATAAGGTTCAGACAGTTACTTCGATATACGTTGACCTTACATATACAACCCTTTAACACAAGACAATCATGCAACATGTCCCTTTCCATCTCAAACCTCTTTACTATCTCCACCAAATAGGTAATTATTGTCATTATCTCCCTAAAATGTACCTTATTAAAGGAAAATCGATGTCTATCCGGTACTGCCAGGTCAATAAATATTTCATGCATAATCTAATATTTTAGTATTCAACTTTGCACAGTGAGCCTTGACTCCCTCCAAGCGTCCCTACAAATTTGTTACAAGACCATTCAATACCTTTAACAATTCTACAAATTTACCCCATTCGACCTAGTTTTTCTCATTATTCTCGTTTAACTCCTATACTTCCCTTCGCAATGCCAACAACTCTGCCTCTTTTTTCTGTAACACCTCATTTACGTTATGTTCACTAAAGGAAGCATTATTCAACGTGTTATCATTTTTTCTTAAAACTTTATCCAAGTCTCTTTCCTCAATTTGAGCAATATTCAACTTATCCCTATTCTCTCTAGCTCGCTCATTTACTTTCCTTACAGCAGCTCGAGCACACTCCAGATCTGCTTCTAATTATTTGATTTGAACTTGAGCATGAGCCAATTCATCTTGTACGTTAACTACTTTACACTCCTTCCTCTTCAATTTCTCCCTCGAATTACTAAGATACCACTTCAACTCTTTTCTTTCTACCTCTAAGGCTCTAATATGATATTGAGCACGATCTGCATCTCTGTTCTTCCCCTTTATTTTTTCTACATCTCCTTCTAGCCTCTTTATAGTACATATCAACTTCTCCACCTCAATTTGAGCATTCGCTACCTCACCCTGAGTGCTACCCAATTCTGCTTCCTTATCCTCGATCTTCTTTGTTAGCTCGCTAGCCATTGCTTCTGACTTCATTAACTTTAGCTCCAATTTTATATACTGATCTGATATCTCTTCCAATGTCTATTGAACCCTATATAATTTGAGCTTAAACTCATAATTACATTTGATAACATCCTCGTCACCTGACCGTGCAGCTTCCATCTCAGCCTGGACAATAGTGCTTTAAGTTCAACACATGGAATACTATCCACTATAAATTTCTCATATAAACAGTTCGCACATATAATAGTTTACTTACATTACTCCCATTTCTTATAGTCAGTTATATATATCATTGACACGCCATAACGAGCTGATACTTTCAAAGTACTCAAGTTACGAATATTTCTTGCTCTGGTGGCCATACTCTCTACAATTTCATAATTGGGATGAATGCCACGATCCTCTAATATTTTAAGGTATGCCTCTTTTAACCCTCTCTCACTATCTATATTATCTTCTAAAAAGAGGGTCAATTAGATTAGGTCTTTAATTGCTTCTGGTGTATTTTCCATAATATCACCAGGCAAGAAAGGTCGACAGTTACGTACCTACCCCTATCTTTTCTAACACTTTATCTTTCTCTAAAATTTTCTCTCAAGCGAACTCTTTCTTCAAGCCCTCAATTGTGGCCTAGATCATTAAGTTCCTACACGACAATTTCCATATCAAGCAACTTCTAAGACTCCCAAGTTTTGATACTCAAATCTATCCCAATACAAAGTATAACAAGCAATAATAATAGACTCTTCTACGAACTTTCCACATTTATATTACTCTACCTTCACAGATTCTTCAGCTCCCTGGTTTTCCTTGTGCGTACTAGGGGACACAAGATTTAACCCTTATACTGCTTCGTCACGCGGAGTCCCCCTTACCTCTACCTCTACTCTTCCTCTACTTCTAGCTAAGGGATATCATCGTATTAACCTTCCATTATAGCTTGCAGATCCTCAAACTCATACTTATCATCCTGTAAACGCTGAGCAAGATTATTTTGAGCAAATATTGATTACCTCCTTGATCTTGTTCATAACGCCTTTCAAAAGGTTTCTTAACGGTACCACCAACCCATATTCGAACTGGGCCAAATAGCACATAAAAGCCTCATCTAAATCACCTCAAATATTCCTACCGACCCATACATGTTAAGGATACCTATCTCCAATGAATTAGTAGTTATAAAGATATCATCCACTCTTCCCCCAATTCAGGAGAACGTATTGATACATGTAAATGAACCAATTCTAAAGTCTATAAAAGGGATAGAACACAGAGAAAAAAGGGGACCAAGTTTTTCTAGCTTAAGAGATCATAACTTGTAATCAAAATATCAGTCCCAAGCAATAAAGTTACAGTTACTAAAATCCTCAAGAAGAGGTTATGATTTTTACTTATTCAGAGGTTTCCACGCTAAATCCTATATTAATTTCAATTTTAATTTGTTGTCATAGGTATATTTGGTGTAAGAGCCTTTTGAGCTATTATAAAATTAGGCCCTTACAGTGATGGTATCCCCATTAAGCTCAAGTGAATAAGTTTCTCCATATAATTCCTCAAAATTAATCATTGTAATGGTACCCTCGCATAGTTCTACTGATATCGGAGATATAGAATATGGAGTTCATGGTAAGTACTGATGAATACGACAATGGTGATAGTGGCAAGGCTATAGATGAGTGAACAGTTTGTTCTGTGATAGAAGATGAAGGTGTTAGAATATTAGAGATTATTTCATCCTTAACATTATCTAAAAAATCATTATAGGTACTAAAAAAATATTCATTATCAATCATGATAATCTTTTTTAACCATCTGACAATCCTCAGGTACTTAAATAGGAAGGGTGGTAAGGATGTTGACTCTGGTAAGTTTGTCTCTATCCTTATTTAAGTAAATATTGTAGATATCATTCTCTAATAGACATGAGCCATATTCTAAGTCATCCTCTAAGTCTTGGCTATAATGGCCTAATTCTGTTAGCTCAAAATGGCTTAGAATTAGCTCTTACACCAATATACTTGTAACAAAAACTAATACGAAGAAAGAAAATGGCACAGGTAATTTAGGGTAGAAAAACTTTGAATAGATAAAAAACCACGACCCCGAGTTGGGGGTTTTAGTAACAGTAACTTTTATTCCTTGAGGCTGATATCTTATTACAAGTGATCTCTCAAACTATAAATACTTGATCTTGTAAATAAGAAGTTTTTCTTTGTGGTCTTTTTCTTTTTGTCTCCATCTTTTCTAGAACTTTTTCTTTATATAGGTCTCACCTGCAGCCCGTTATCGTGCTAAAGCACATTCTCTAAATAATGAGGTAAGTGGTGGTTGACTGAGTAACTTTTAAGTTCATGGGAGATATGTATCTTTGACTTGTTCATATTCTTCTATTGTAGTCAATCTAAGTTCTTCTCAAGTTTGTGGGCTAGGTGGTACTGTTGACTCTTCAATGTCACGTATGAAATGCTTGAGCCTAATATAAAGGTAGTTCAAATTTAAGTTAGTTTGAATTGGAGGTAGTTCAAATTGGGTTAGGTCGAGGGATAGGTCCCTATAATTGCTCGCAAGCAACTAATGGCATGAGTGGCATTGGTTGAGAATGATCCGTTATATTTGTGATGCTGGAAGTTGAAAAGAAATAACATATTTAATGTTGACTTGATAGGTATGGAAATGGGTATTTATCTTTTTATGGATAGATTTATTTGCATTGAATGATGATGGAAAGTATTGATGTAATGGACGCTTAGGGTTACGGGAGTGGTTTATTTTTGAATGATGACATCTTTGGAAATGTACCTGTGCATTAAATACGAGGGCTATATAAATAGTACCTATACTGCGGATTCTAGCAAAGTACGTTGTTGTTAATAAATCATCTGGAATTCTTATGTAATAATGGTGAAGACCGGGTGAATAGTTTATAAAGAGAGAGTTTCTGATGAGATGCAGAGATTCAAGTTGAGATACTTTGGGGATCAATCTTAGGAGTTGCCCACCCCAATTCTCGTTCCACCGAAGTATTAAGGTATGCCGGAAGTAGAAGCGGCTGAATAAGGAATATTTTTCTTGCATGAGGAGATTTCATTACGTTGTCTTGACCGGTGAGCAACGTTGAAGGTGACTCCGCATCCTTGCGAAGGACAAGGTTGAGGAGACAGATACGGGGGCCGGTATAACTGCGAGGCAGTATCGCCAGTATCTTGCGTAGGATTGGATTCTATGGTAGGACTCCCTTTCATCTCTACTAACTCTTTGTTGGTCGGGATTACAGAAGAGAATGCGATGGTGTTGGATTGGGGAAACGAAAATTAGAAATCTGCCCCTGTACAATTATCTTATCTTGGCGCTAAGAAGGCCTTCTGTTCATGGAGTTGGTTCAAGCACTGGCGTCCTTGCTTCCATAGTTTTTATTTGAAGTTCGGCTCCATATCTAGTTTTTGATCTAACTTGAAGAAAGGAGGATGTTTTGTGACTTTCAGGTCCAGCTTTGCTTCAGAAGATTCTCAGAGTGAAACATCATTTAAAACTTATATGATTTTGAGAATGAACTAAAGGATATGTGATCTCTGGAGTACTTGAAAGACTTATTATCTATAACGTACCTGAAAGACTTGTTAACTATAAGGTACCTAAAAAACTTGTTATCTATAAAGTAAGAGTAAAGTACCTATAATTCAAAGAGTTGGTTCAAGCACTTACGTCCTTGCTTCCATAGTTTCTATTTGAATCTCAACTCTATGTCTAAACTTTGATCAAACTTGGAAAAAGGAGGAGGTTATGTAATTTCCAATACCTGCTTTACTTTAGAAGATTCTCGGAGTGAAATAACACGGAAAATTAATATGATTTTGAGAATGAACTGAAGGATTTGTTATCTCTAGCGACCTGAAAGACTTGTTATCTATAAATTACCTAAAAGATTTGTTATCAATAAAGTACCTATAATTGATATTCGAACTTAACAAAAATGTGTATTCAAACTATGTGTTGATTGATAGAATTAGCTCTTGTGATTGAAATCGAGCTGTAAGAAATACTGATGTATATGATTAGAGGACGAAATGTAATATTTGAGATCAAATTTGAAATTATCTTTAGCAATCAAGCTATATAAAAAATGTGTCTGTGAAAATAGATGATGTGTAAAAAATTAGTATCAAACTGAATAGGGGGGAATATTGTAGAAGATATTAAATTTGAAATAATTAGAAATTTGAGCTGAGGGAGATCTCACTAGAAATATTGTATTGGGGGACAGATAAGTTCAAAATGAGATAAGACAAATTTAAAGAGGTCGAGGTAGATAGATAAGTTCAAATAACTTTCTTATCAGGATCTAAGGGGTTCTTGTTATGGAATAAAACAATATACATACGAAATATGGAGGATTTAATGTCATCCAAAAAATTGTATAAATATGGGTAAATGTGATTTAAAAAATAGGAAGAAAGAGGATATGGTAAGGATTCGATCTGTGAGAGATCGTCAAGCTGCTGAAGGACGGTTGACGATAATGATAGCTGAAGTTCGAGAAAGGATTTTTGGGTTGCTAGATTTTGATTATGACTTGCCAGAGTCCGAATATCAGTTTGAATGTTTAGATTTGAGGGGTCAGAAACTTGAGTTAGGACGTCGCTTCTACGAGGAGAAATTTCAGGAAGTGATTGTTGAGCCTTCAGCACGAATGGAGGTTGTGAGGCAAATTACTGAGGAAAAGATCAAGTTGGAAGATGTGAGGATTGCTGGATGCGAACTGATTAGGTGTGACTCTCTAGGACATTTGGGATATTTTATGTGTAATTATATGTGAGGGATTAAACTGCATGAGGTCAAATAATCTGTAATGGAAATATAGTTAGAATGATGTTTAATCTGTTCCCCTTTTGTTGCAAGTTTTTTGTAACTATTGTTAATAAAAATATATTTGAATTTAAAATGGGAGAGCTTTGTAAATGACGTCATTAGTTATAAAAGTAGTAGAAGCAAGAATAGAAAAAATAGGTAGCTTTGATTTTTCTCTCTAGTATTAGTACATGTAAAGTTTGATTGTGTGTATGTGTTGAGTCATCATGAGTGTGGGGTGGCCAGAGGGAGATTTAGGTAGAAAAGATGAAAATATATTAAAATATAGGATAGGGGGAAAGATGGGAAGGTGTTTTCACTGAAAAGGTATAAAACGTCTAATATTAATTGTGAAAGGGACGCCTCAGTTTCAAAACTGATGACGGCTCTTGTGAGTCCCAATTATTGCCAGTAATTAGAGAGGGAAACTATAAATTATACTTCATTTTCTACATTCGAACGTTTACTAACTTCTAAAAAATTAAAGAACATTGAGAGAGAAAGAGATAAAAAATAACAGAGATTCACCTGAAAGATTAGACGAGAGTGATCAATAATCAAGGCAAAAGAAAGTTGTAGAGACTGAGTTACGACGGTTGTTATATAGTAACGTTGTGAAAGAAGGATTTGGTGTTACTTCAGATTCGTTTTCAGGCGTTGAAGGTTAGTAGATGATATGTGATATCGCAAATGTGTATTTGAAAAATTTGCGTGGTTTTCAAATTTTTAAAAATTACTATTTATAGCAACCTTTAAAAATCTGCTTGATATATGTGTGAAAAAGAGATACGAATGATATGTGTATATGTATGATGGATGTGCAAAAGGTAATGATAGAATATCTAGACCTCTATGTAGGTCAACCGTGAGGATTATCTATATATAATCAAACCTCATCCTTAGACTTGTAGTTGAGATGAAGACTTTACCTATTATGAAGATATCGACCTTTGGTCATTTGATAAAGTCTGGGAATGTAGTATATGATAGGGAGAGGACAAAGCAGGTATTGTTAAATTTCCAGATTTCAACGGATAATTGGTATCATGCCCATCGACCTCGAGGTAGTGCTAAAAGGCCTCGGTATTAGTAGAAATAAACGAACTAACAGCAGGTCCGAGAAGGTTTAAAAGTCTCAAGCAACGAGACCAATGACAGGGATTGGAACCGATAAGAAAAAAGGGGTTGACAGAGATAAGGGTATGGCTTTGTCGAAGGCTACTGCATTTGATTTTTGTAGATGTTTCGAAATTTACTACTTCGTGTAAGTTAGCTCAGAAGTTTCCAAAAATGAAGGTTTTGAAGCGTAGCTCATCCCTTGGAACCACAGGGAGTTGTGAAGTCGAGGGAGATGCGAAGATGATGAGGGTAGATCCTCTTGCTAGAGATGTAGAAGAAGATGAACAGGAAGCTATGGAGGATAGGGCGACGTTTGCAGCTCGCAAGGGTATTAAGAAGATGAGAAAAATGGTAAGTTTTGGTGACTTGTATTTTTCTAAATTCTGTATTGTGATTTGAGCTAAAAATATGTTTAATTTTTTGTAAGCAGTTCGTCTGATGAAGGGTATCTGCCTCAGGATCGAGGATGAAAAAGCTAATCTCAAGAATGGGAAGCTATAGCTCAAAGCGAAGGTGGCTCGATTTAAATCTGACCTAGTTTGGGAGGGGAAGCGACTAGATTCTGTGAAGGCTGTGCAGGAGGTGTAGATTTGTGAGCTGACAAAAGAAGGACAAAATAACATGGATGAGGTGGTAGCCTAGTGCGACAGACTTGGGAAGCAACTCCTCAAGGTGGGGTACTCTAAAGGTGAGGTTACAACTATTATGGGGGATACCTAGGTCAAAGAGGACAAGGTGGAAGATGATGTTTCTAGAGTGGTTGGAGGGTTGGATGGTATTTCTTCCCAAACTAAGTTAGAGAACCGAGGGGATGAGAATGAAAAGGTAGGATAAAATTTCTCACTTTATGGATGTGTGATTATGTGGGGTTTGAGAACTAGAATTGTATGGGATATTGTTTGTTAGATAACTTCTGTAGGCTAAGAGATTTTTGTAAAAATTATTTGTAGGAACTTATGGATATGCGCCTCATAATTGAGGAGTTAGAGAATGAGCTAGCTAAGGAGAAAGGCACCTCAGCGTCCCTGTATCTTTGCAAGTGGAGCTACATGTTAGAGAATAGCAAGAAATATTTGACTTGTATGATACATTACTTTAGAGCTACAAAGTAAAAATTAGAGTATTGAGACAGACCAAAAATATGTTAATAGTTTAGGGGCAATGGAAATCAACTGTGTACTGCTAATAGCAAAGTGTTGAGAAAGTTAGAACATAGAAAATATATACCTTGAAATTGGATGTACATGCTATTGTATATGAACTAGGATCATACTTCGACCTTAAGTCTGGAAGCAGTTTCACAATAGTAGATGTCAAAATATTGAAATTTGCTAGAAATAAGATTCCTGTATCAAGATTGAATGTATTGGTTAAGTATCCTTGAATTGAACTTGATGTATTGTATCTGTGATATAGGTCAAACTGGAATCACTTCGGTTAAGTGATCAAGAGACACTCTAATATAACAAAGATCTTGCGGCGGGGTTTGATAAGATGAGAGAGGCAACTGAAGATAGGGAAGACCAACACGTTAAGGTACATTTCAAGTTTGTTGAGGCAACACAAACTGTTGATGACCGCACTCGGAAGATCGAGGGGAAAGATGCAGAAATTAAAAAGAGACAAAAAGAGCTCGCGGAGGCGATAGAAGAGATAGCGAGGCTCAAAAGTCAGAATGATGCGTTGATGGTGAAGAGTAAGGAGGTGGATATGGCTCGATATCGTATCTAGTCGTTAGAAATGATAAAGAGAGAGTTACGAAGATTTGTGGCCAGTCTGAAGGCCCAAATGATTAGCAAAACGAACGAACAAGAACAGACTCAAGCTAATTTAGTGGGTTCCAAAAGCAAACTAAAGCGATTAAAGAGTAAAATGATTGAGAAAGAAAAGAGCTTAAAAGAGCTCGAGATGACCTATCTAACTCCAAAATTGTAGTTTAGCAGTTGAGTACCGCTATACCTGCAAAAGATATAAAGTTTCGGCTGGTATAAAGGCGATGTAATGAATTGAATGAGAGGGTGGCCCAATTGAAGGCTGATTTGGCTCTGGCCAATTTGCATGTCAAGAAGGCCGAGGTTGAAGAGTATTCGAGAATGAATAAAGGTGATGTTGGGGTCTCTATTGTTCAAGGGGATGTGGTTAGCCTATCTTCTCGGATTAGAGAGCTTGAGGGAGATGTAGCTCGTACTCAAGCTCACGTACAAAGTAAAAATGAGTGCTTAAGGGAGTGCCAAGGTAAGCTTGATATTGCTTATATCAGGGAGCGGGAGTGAGAGCGGGTGATCAGGGGTAAGGAGCAATTGATAAGGAAGAAAGATGAATTGCTAAAGAAGTCTCTCATTGGGGAAAGTGCAGGTAAAATAGAGAGGCCGAGGAACTTCGTGCTGAGGTGGCAGAGTTTAGGATGATGAACCAGGCTGAGTCAGATAAAGTAGCAGATAATTCAAAAGAGCATATCAATTTTATGGCCCACGCAGATAGTCGCATGAAATGGCAAGAAGCACGGTATAAAAAGTTGCAAGAACATCATTAGAAAGTGAGATAGAACTTTTCCAAGGCAGTTATGCATGAGGCAAAGCGCTCACAGATGCTATTGGCTATAATCACCTATTTTGTAGAGGAAAGAAGAAGACTCGAGTTAGAGAGGGATACCATTCTCGACTATTTCTCGGGTAGAGAAAATATTTATACAGCCGATGAAGATCGAGGAAACTGTTTGAACGCTATAGATATAGAGTTAGGTTCCCAACCTGTTGAATTGGTAGAGCACGGTAGGATTACTGTAGCTACTCGAGCTCAAGAATTTATGGCTAATGGTCCTCCTATTGTAGGGGAAAGCATGGCAGACCTCCCATCAGCAGAGAAAAATCCATAAAAGTGGCTTATAGATATAACATGCAAAAGTATCTATCGCAGACATATTGAGAGATGAAAGCTAGTTTTACCTTGGCTTTATCTTATGTCTGGTAGAGATCTTTGATTGAAAATTAGTATTACCTTTGTTTTAATTGCAGATTATGTATAGAGCTCGATTAAAGGCTAGTATTACCTATGCCTTAATATTTATAGAGGTCGATCGAAAGCTAGTATTACCCTTGCATTAATCTATATAATGTAGAGAGTAATGTGGGGAAAACAACTTAGAAGTTTTTATTTAATAGAATTGAATGCACACTGTATGGAGATGAAATCTCACTTTTTGAATGGAAAGAACGAGAATTTTAAAGTGGAGAAGCGAGGGACTTAATGTGGTACCATTTCAGTCGCCTAGTGCCCTATGGATTTGAGATTCAAACTCTTTGCTATGTCATGAGATAATATGATCCCAGACTAGTTTGACCAATAATGAAGAATGGACCTTCCCAATTTTTTGCAGTTTCCTAGCATGGGCCTCATTTCTATGTTAAAGGATTTCTTAGAAGATGAGATCATCGATTTAGAATGATTTCTTTGGATGCTTCTGCTGTACGAGCTGGCCTGCATATGGTGATATCAACATAGGTTGGCAATAACGCGCTCCCTAGTTTCATTAATCCAATTCATATTACAGGCCAGTACGAGCTGGCCTGCTATAAGCTCCTAATCTTTGACTGGATGGTGGTATTCAGTTGGTATGACAACTTATGTGCCATAGGTGAGAAGGAATAGGGTACAGCCAGTTGATTGACGTGGAGTGGTATGGTATGCCCATAAGACATGAGGAAGTTCTCGTATCCAGTTTCCTTTTGTCCAGTAATTGAAGCCTTTTCTTGAGTTCATCTATGATTGTTTTGCTAGTAATTTTGGCTTGGCCATTGCCTTGAGGGTAGTAGGGATTTGATGGTGAGTGGATGAGATTGTATTTGTTGAGGAAGGCTTCAACTTTCTCACCAACAAACTGGGGCCCATTATCGATCAGAAATTGGTAGGGGAATCTAAATTGTGTGATGATGTATTCCCTGATAAAAGAGATGACCTCTTCTTCTCTTGTTCGGCAGAGTGGAACTACTTCCACCCATTCTGTAAAATAATTTTTTGCTGTAAGTAGGTATCGTCGGTTACCTAGAGTATTTGGAAATTCTCTCACGAGATCGAGCGCTAACTCCTTGAATGGCCAAAATACTTTGCTTGCAAGTAGATCAAGGACGGGGGCACAGATCATGTGTCTATGTCGTTGACATGTGCCGCATTTGCGTGAGTACTCTTCTGCTTTCTTGCGCATGCCTGGCCAAAATACTACTTGTGTAATTGCTCTGTTAGCAAGTGACCGACCTGTGGTAAGGCTTCGTGACTGGAAAATAATATTAAAAACCATTTTGAACTATGTAGTACTTCAAGTTTTCGATCAACTGTCGGCTTCTTTTTGACCAGTTCGAAGGGGTCTGTCACATTCATTCTTTAGGCCGAGGTAGGCAACAAAGGTCTTTCGCCAATTGTCGTCTTCCTCTTCATCACCCCCAGTATTGATCGTACATACAGAATAGCGATCATTGCTGGGGGTTGATATCACTTCAATCTGTAAATATCTGGCTTTAGTACCTAAGGCCCCGACTAGATAAGCTATAGAATCGACGTGTCTATTTTTACCAAGAGGAAGAAATTCGAGAGTTGCTTTCGCAAACTTGCTTATCCTATCTATAAAAAGGGCTGTATATTTGATCATCTTGTCATTCCTCTTGTACTGTTCAGAGTAATGGTGGATGATGAGTATGGAATCGGTGTAGACTGAAAGCTTTGGAACACCAAACTCGAGTACAAGGTCGAGTCTATAAATAAGAGCTTCATATTCGGTGACATTGTTGGAGGCATTAAAATTCAAGCAGATTGATTTCTCAATTTTGTCGTTGTAACCCATTCTGCTCGCTCGTTAAGTACTTTGGTAGGTGGATCTTTTGTAATTTCTTCTGTAAGTATAGGATTGTACTCCTCCCACTCGGTATCTTCTACTGGAAAATCTATGCAAAAATCAGTAACGGCTTAACCCTTTTCTAAATGTCATTGTTCAAACTTTATATCATGTTCTTCTAAACTGATTGAGCATTGTTGTTCTCGCCTGGAATTTTCTTTTTTAGACAATTCTTCCTGGAGTGGGTAGTTTGCCATGACTTTGGCTGAATGGGCATGAAAGTAGTGCTTAAATTTTTGTGAAGTCTAAACAAGAGTTAGAAGGAGTTTCATGATTTTAGAATACCCAATTCCATTGGAGTGAGGGCTTTACTGATGAAGTAGACTGACTTTTTGATCTTTCCTTCAAGTCGAATAAGAATCGAGCAGATAGAAGTATCTGTAACAGCCATGTAGATGATCAATTCATTATTATCTACCGGGGTACTCATGAAGGGAGACTTCCCCAAAAAAGTAGGGATTTCCTAAAAAGCTGCCTCGCACTCTGATGTCCATTGAATCTCTATATTGGGTTGAACTTTCCCCCATTTAGTTTAACCTCAGAGTAGTAAGAATAGCCAACGACAACGATCTAAAGATTTAGAATTAAATTGGTTGATAACGGCAATCTTGCCTGCATGTTTTAGTAAGTCCTTCATTATTTTTGGAGATGGCATATTGATGAGAGCTTAAATTTGATCTTGATTAGCCTAAATCCCCATCTTGCTGATGAGATGGCTGAGGAATCAGCCTGAATATACTCTGAATTGAAACTTATCTGGATTGAGTCACATCCTATAAGATTGAAGAATGTTGAATATTGTGGTTAGATCTGAGATGTGGCTGTTTGACTGTATGCTCTTGCACAAAAGATCATCAATGCAGACTTCCTTAATTTTCCCAAGATGTGTTTGAACATAGTAGTTACCAAACGTTGATAAGTTGCGCCTGCATTTTTGTGTCCGAAGGGCATGACTTTGTAGCAGTAAAGTCCTCTTTTAGTGATGAAAGTAGTTTTTTTTTATCTTTTTCCAAGAGAGGAATCTGATTATATCTTGAACCAGCATCCATCATTTATAGGAGTTTATGACCTACTGTGAAATCAAGAATTTGATGGATAATGGGAAGAGGAAAATACTCATTTAGAGTGTGTTTGTTTAGATCGGGGAAATTTACACAAACTTGGACCTTTCCATACTTCTTTAGAATAGTGACGATGTTGGATATCTAATCTAGATACTTGGCTTCTCGAATGAATCCTACTTTAATTAATTTCTCGATCTCAATGTTGGCTTCATCTCAAAGACGAGGTGAAAGGCATCGCTATTTCTATTTGACAGCCGTGGCATTGATGATGAAGGTCAATTTATGATATGCCTTGGGCGGATCGACCTCAAGCATCTCTTCGAAAGTCCATGCAAAAATGTCTCGATTTAGTCATAGGAATTGAATGAGAGCATCCTTATCATGCTGGACCAGCTTGGAACTAATGAAAGTACCTCTGCTTGGCCTATCAATGTTGATGTATTCCTTAGGCTCTTCTGTGGAAGGCTGATCATTGATGTGACAAGCTTTATATAATTGTTATGCAACATATCTATCTGAGGTATCTAGAATAGCAGAGACGATATTCTCGCAAGCTCAAGAAAGCTTTTGACTGCCTTTAATTTCATAGAGACCATCATTATGTTTGAAGTGGAGTGCTTGATGATAAGTGGAAGCGATTACTTCCATATTGTGAATCCAGTAGTGACACATAATCCAGAGATTATGAGATTTGGCATTAATGACGAAGAAGACGACGTTGATTGTGGCTGGTCCAGCGGTAATAGGTAAGATGATCTTCCCTACTTAGTCTACTTTAAAACCATTAAATCTACTGATATTGGTGTCGCTTAAAATGACTTGATCGCCCAATCCCATCTGGTCGATTGTACTTTGTAAAAGAATCTCAATACCGCTTTCAGTATCGATCATTATTGTATGCATGACAAAATTTTTCATCTTGAGCATTACGACTAGAACATCTTGATGTAGAAATTTGACGTGACTAATATCGTAATCTTCGAATGGGATCCCAAGCCAGTAATTACTTGACTCAGGTGTGAGGTGTGAGGTCGCAACATTCGGATAGTCTCCTATACTTGAATCTACATGAATTGTTGATCTGATGAATCTCGATCATGTTGTTATGGTACATATGGTAGAGATGTTTCTCCTTAGCTTAATCTTTGACCTGGACTACTTCGTGCTGCTTCTTATAGCTACCATCTTTATAGGATTCTAGGTCAATAATATATTTGTACATTCATCCTTCATTGAAAATGAATTCAAACAACTTTTGTAAAGCATAGAAATTCTCAGTAGCATAATGATTTACCTTGTAATGCATGCAGTATGGGTTGCTTTCAATTAGTTCCAATGGTTAAGATGGACAGTATAACTTATCCTTTAACAGAATTAGAAAAATTACAAAAATATGGTTATTAATCTTGGGGAGGACCTATTTGGGTAATGTACCGCCTTTCTGAGGGTTGCCAGTGTTGCCCTTGGAATGCTTTTGATCACCCTAATCTTCCTTCGGATCAATACTTCGCTTTGT
The DNA here is from genome assembly GCA_014058105.1 of Kingdonia uniflora. Taxonomy (NCBI): domain Eukaryota; kingdom Viridiplantae; phylum Streptophyta; class Magnoliopsida; order Ranunculales; family Circaeasteraceae; genus Kingdonia; species Kingdonia uniflora. Next base: position 375,670 of record JACGCM010002762.1, on the reverse strand, counting down.
AGGTGGACCTTTGGTGGTTAGGACGGATTTTGTAAATATATGCCTTTCGAACATCATCCTTTCCAGGTCGACATCATATCCTCCAAGGTCGCAGGTTTACTGAAAGTGAGGTACTCTTTGGCCTTCCAGTCAAGCTGGAGTGCGTTGGTGAAAGCAGTAACAACTATTTCCTGATCGAGATTATCTACTTTTGGTGCGAGCTCCAAAAAATTCTTGGCAATCACCTTGAGCTTCTCTCCATGTGAGTGTTTAAGACTAATAATAGAATATAAATTCTCTTTCTTGTCTTTGTTGTGAGCATATGTCTTTAATGAATTTCTTCTGTAGTTGATCGAATGTGAGGATGGAATTTTCAGGTAGAGAGTAGAGGTACCAGAGCAGTTCTCCCTGTAGACTTGTTGTTAACAGACGACAGAGAATGTGGTTGAGATTGGAGTATAATCACAATGAATCATTGTATTGTTGAATATGCTCATTTGAACCAGTTCCCTTATATTTATGTATCTTCAGAGTGTGGAAGCCTTTTGGTACTTCAATATCAAATAACTCTTTGGCAGTCAGACTACCTTACAACTTAGTAATATCGTCTTTATGGCTTAGATTCAAAGCTTCAATCAACTCTTTGATACCCTGATCCATATGCTCTTGTGTGACGTATTAAAGTGTGACTTAAGTGCCTTGGCAAGGTGGTTGCGGATTATGAGTGCCGGCACCCTAACTTATGGAATCACGTGCTAGAATTCAAGGTTGAGGTCGTTATTCTTCCTTTTGACGTCTGTAAGGTCGAAGACCTCTATTGATATCAGATTGAACTTCACCGTCCAAATGAATAGAAGGTTGAGGTTCGTGCTAAACATTTATGGAAATAACTTTATTGGTGGCTCCTTAAGGACCCAATATTTCCCGCGGAGAAACTCGAGAGGTCATTGACTTTTGATCACGATCTCTATTTGGGGAGCCTGTTGAGTATCCTGTTGAATCTGTAACATAGTCTGCATGGCTATCATCTCTTCTTTATGTCATTTGAACATTGTTAATTGAGCTTATCGCTCATCTTTGAGATCCTTTTCACAGAGCTCTCAGTCAAGAGTTAACTAACGTTCGAGCTTATTATATTTTTTGGTTTCGGCATGGAGATTCGCCCGTAGTTCTGTAAGCTGTTCCGGCACAACTGAAAAATCGAGCTGGATTCTGGATGCTGGTCGTCTGGAAGTGACCATGATTGGAGATTGATAGTATAATGAATATATGCCTTTGGATATCATGGAAATGTTTTCTTTCCCACAAACGATAGCAAATGTAATGGCCTAATTCCGTTAGCTCAAAATGGCCTGGAATTAGCTCTTATACCAATGTACCTATGATAAAAACTAATGTAAAACAAGAAAATAATATAGGTGATTTAGCGTAGAAAACCTTTAAATAGGTAAAAAACCATGACCTCGAGTTGAGGGTTTTAGTAGCAGTAAATTTTATTGCTTGAGGCTGATATCTTATTACATGTGATCTCTCGAACTAGAAGTACTTGATCTTGTAAATAAGAAGTTTTTTTTTGTGGTCTTTTTTTTTGTCCATGTCTATTCTAGAACTTTTTCTTTATATAGGTCTTAACCGCAGCTTGTTATCGTGGTGAAGCACGTTCTCCGAACAATGAGGTAAATGGGTATTGACTGAGTAACTGTTGAGTTCGTGGGAAACATGTGTATTTGACTTATTCATATTCTTCTATTGTACTCGATCTACATTTTTCATTAGTTCGTAGGCTAGGTGGTACTACTGACTGCTCAATGTCATATGTGAAATACGTGAGCCTAATATGGAGGTGGTTTGAATTTGAGGTAGCTCAAATTAAGTTAGGTCGAGGGATAGGGGACATTGGTAGTCCCTGAGAGTCATTTAAGAATCAAATATTGAGTCTGAACTTGCTTTGGCCATCATGTATCGGATACGTTAAAGGTGATCATTGATCTTCTTAAGATATTCTTGACTATTATAGTCAGTCTCGTTATGGCTATTTAATATTTGATCTTCCCTAATGTCATCATCAGGAATACCCTTTGCATCTTACACTGTATGAGGATGTTGATAATATTTGGATTTATATTGGTCTGGATCAAGTAAGAAATGATTTATCATTCTGGCTTTTAGGTATGTGAGGTGGCCTTAGGTTATGTGGAAATTGAGGCAACTTATCTGGGGTTAGCCATCGAATAGTGTCTATTATAGGTGCCTTATTATACAATTCAATACCTATGATATGAACATTAGAATTAAGGTATTCTTTTTGGTGATCCGTATCATTATCAGAAAATGGTATGTCAATATGGATATTCAAAAATGATTGTTGCTCCTTTGGTGAAGGTATGGGCTAGAGGTGATGCTGTTTGGGTCATAGTACTACTGAGTTGCCATTTTGTGTTGTCAGGTAATTCTTCTTAATCTTTCAAGAGTATTGAGGTAATTGAGGTAATTTTTTAGCCGGATGAGTAGTTATTATTAGACCTTGTGACATTCATGTGTGGACATACATTTGGTCCATCATGCATATACTATCCTACATGGACTTAATGTTGTTATTCAAGGTATTCTTTAAATCACAAGGTCAAAATGAATTATTTGACTAAGTTGGTAAACAATAGTTGGGTTGGGTAGAGAAGTATAGGTCGGGTTGGTCATTATATTGGTTATCTTGGAGTTGGGTATTTTGATATTGGTGGGGTGAACCAAATTGAGTGGTTTGTTAGAGAAATTGAGGATGACAAGGTTGAGATTGTGGTAGATTTAGGTGGTACCATTTGTCGTAGCATGAATAAGATTGTTGAGTATTAACAACTTGTAGGGCATAAGAATGTCAATTATTATGCATGAATGACATTTTAAAAATAATTTAACCGCAATTTAATAAGTAGACACAGTTAAAATATAGTTTTTTAGTTTTTCAAGGTCTACCTTTCTCACTTTCTCGCAAATTTTTTTTGCTTTTTTATTTAATTTTTTTTTAAATAAACTACTTAAATTTACATATCAATTTATATGTTGGGATTTGGAAACCTTTAAGCCCTTTTTGTTCCTGGCATCAAAGAAATATACTTTTGAAGCGTAAAAGCGGAGAATGATTCGACACAATTATCAATTTATCTAGCAACCTAAGAGAAGAGAAACAACATATTTTTACTAATTAGGGTCTAGGGAATAGAAACCAAAATATTTGGAGTTCGGGGAGCTCAGTGGCCTGTGATCATTATTGGAACAAGGTCTATGGGTAGCTATTGCTGGTTTGTAGGGCCCCGCATCTCCTGCTTTTTTTAAGTTTTTCTAAGGTTCAGTAAACCCTAAACCCAGGTCAATCATTCCGAAATTCTTATTCTAAGAGCAACTAATTTAACCTATAAAACTAAAAAAATAGATAAATCCTACGTTAAATCTAATATAAGATTTCTATCTAACCTAGAAATTATTGTTACTTCCCAGGCAACGCCGCAATTTGATAGACCGTCATTACTCTAATCAAAATCCTAGCTACTTAACAAATTAATATATTAAATGGCAAGTAGGGTCTCAATCCACAGGGATGTACATTATTCTTGGGTAAACTAAAATCAATTGCAAATGTGATTTTTTTTTTGTAAGAGTTAGAAACTAAAGGAAAACTAGACCTTCATATTTGAACCTATATTAGCATATTATATTTTAATTTTTTTTTTGTCATCTCCTCGAATTATTTCTTTTGAATAAGACTCCTGGCATTTAGAGTTCCTTTCTAATCTCTCAGTGAGGAACAAAACTTAGAGCTCAACCCATCAAGGTCTGAGCTCAAATCCTAGGTTGTTGACCGAGGGATTGTCCTTCTTTTTGTGAAAATAAAGACAATCTACCTATGTCTAAAGGTCACTAAGTGGACTGAGAAATTGATCCCTTATCCATGAAATCAATCACTCTAGGTTAGAATTGCACTCCCCTTCCCTTAACTTGCCTAGTTCAAGAATGTTGAAGAGAAATCCTAAAGAGTTATCTAAGACCCCTAGGTCAAGTCCATTATCTATAAAAAAAATATTAACATACTTCTATATGGCTTCCCCTTCAGATTTCGACTAAGATTTTTAGTCCTGCTGATCCAGGAGGATCTGAATATTTTTTAGACTTCTTTTAAAGTCTATTCGAATTGACTTTCCCCTTTTGTATTTGAATAGACTTTTCTTTCAATTCGAATAAACAGGCGTTTGAGTATTTTGTTCGAAAAAACTTTTAGTTTGTTCGTATACATTTTTTTTATGCTCGAATACACTTCATTTGATTCAAATAGAGGCTTGTTCTATTCGAACAATGGTGTGATTCAACCTATTATTTTAGGCGCTTAAAGGCATAATTGTCCTATTTTGTGACATAGATCTTGTAACCCTTTTAAAGGGTTAATGCTAGGCAAGATTAGAGGAGTTTAGATTAATCAAAATTCTAAGAGATAGACTTAGGGTTAGAGAGGAAATTAATTCTAATTAATTTCATTAAGAATTCAAAGATCTAAAAGGGAATTCTCCCACCAATTGTATGTTCTTTGTACTAATTTTTCTAATTAGGGTTTCTCAATTGGTATCGTAGAATAAGTGGTATCAGTTTTTCAGTAATGATTCTAAAGAGTGATTATGGTTTATGATCTCTACACGTAACCATCTCAAGTAAACTAAGGAGAAGCTAATGAGTCTCTTAAAGATTCACCAAAAACATAACTCGAAGAAGAAGGCCAATTTGGAGATGGGCGATTCTGAAGATCTATTCATGACTTTGGAAACGAAAGTTTCTGACCAAACTATTACTCCAGGGGAGTTGGTAGAACAATTGCATTTCACGAACTACGTAAAGGCTTCCGCTTCGGTAAAATGGCAAGGCCGCTCGAAGAAGAAAGGGGTTACAGAGGATGATAGAGAGGGGGGTACTTAGAAGAACGATAGTGATTCTAGTAAAGCCGAATCCGTCAAGGAGCGCTCGAGTATCGATAACTCAATAAATCAAATGCGTAATCTTTGTATCGACTTTAAGATTAAAATTCAGATGGTTAAATTGATGTCGAGAAGTTGGATAATTGGTTAGATAGCTTAGAGACCTATTTTTCAATTTACGAATATTCCAACGCTCAAAAAATTCGTTTTTCTACGTTGAAATTTGCAAGTCATGCACTCACGTGGTAGAAGTTCTATCAGAAATGTCACAAAGTAGAGTAGGAAGTTTGAGTTAAAAAGAGTTCATAGTATTAGTGGGGAAGCAATTATATCCAACTGGGTATAAACAAGAGCGATGGTACAAATGGCATAATTTGCGCCAAAAGTTTGGACAATCCGTACAATAGTTCACTATGTAGTTTCATAACCAAGCGTTGGCTTTGGACATTGATGTGAAGTAGTTTTATAACCAAGCGTTGCTTGAGTATGAGGTGTTCATGAAATATACGGGGGGTTTATCGGAGTCAATTAGAAAATATCAAAGATGCTACCGTTAAAGCAATTGCTATTGAAGGCAAGTACTTGTCCAGTGAAAAGAAAGACGACAATAGCAAGTTGGGGTACAAGTCTAATTGGGAGAATGAGCATAAATGTCTGCTTAAAGTAATGGGTTCTTAATATAAGGGGAATTATTGTAGTCATTATAAGGCTAATGAGCTCATTTCAGATAAATGTTGGAAACTTCACTCAGAGATTCGCCCGAAGGAGGGGAGGAGCAAGAATGAAAAACGTGTACTAGTTACAACGATTGTGGATCTTTCAGATTTATATAAGCCAAATCCTAAACTTACTCTAATGCTCAGGCAACCTATAGTTATCGACGAGGCGAGTTGGGAAAACTTTTTCATGTTAGTATTAAAGTGAAGCAGAGGTTAGACGAGGCCATCATTGATCTGGGCAGTCAAAAGAATTTTATTTTTGAGGCAGTGGTGAAGAAGATAGGTTTGGCTACTGTGGCTCATCCTAAGCCGTATGGTTTGGATTGGATTCAAAAAGACATGATTCGCCTGAGTACAACTGGTTCAAGAGGTTCCGCCAGCTAAGGTGTTGTCTACTTTGGTAATGTCTCCTAAGCAATAAACCAATTTGGGGAAGTTGGAAAAGGAGTATGAAGACTTTTTTCTGGGCATAGAAGGGATGCCGCGCAAGAGGGATTTGGAGTTATTACTTTAAGTTACAGAGTATAATGAGATTAAGAAACAGGTACAAGAACTCCTTGAGCAAGGAGTTATTACTTTAAGTTGCTCAACTTGTGGTTCACCAGTGTTATTGGTGCCAAAAAAGCATAGGTCATGGAGGATTTGTGTAGATTATCGGACGCTGAACAAGATTACCGTGAAGAATTGTTATCCGCTTTCCCAGATTGACGAGATTTTAGGTGAGTTATAGAAGGCTCAGTTTTTCACTAAGCTAGACCTTAAGTCGGGTTACCATCAAGTTTGAATCTGGGAAGAAGGTACTTAGCAGACATCATTCAAGACCAAACAGGGCCTCTTTGAGTTGTTGGTGATGCCTTTTAGGTTATGCAATGCTCTAGCAACATTTATGCCATTAATGAATGAGGTACTTTGTACTTTTATTGATGATTTTGTGATTGTTCATTTGGATGACATTTTAATATATAGTCAAATGTGGGAGGAACACCTTGCGCATTTACACAAAGTGTTGAGCATTTTGCGATCACTACATTTTTTTTCTAAATGGGAAGAAGTGTGAGTTTGGGAAGCAGGAGTTAGTATACTTGGGGTTTATTATTGGTGGCGGTGAGCTTAAGGTCGATCAAGAAAAGGTCACGATCATTACTAATTGGGCTAGACCCAGTACAGTGATGGAAGTGAGGAGTTTTATGGGTTCTTGTCAGTATTTACTGAATTTTAATCAGTATTTTTTACAAATCGCCGCACTGTTACATTTCTTGACAAAGGCAAGTGTAAAGTTTTTATGAGAGGATCACCATGAGATGACTTTTCTGTTGATGAAGTGCAAGATAACAGATGCACCTGTGTTAGCGTTGCCCAATTTGTAGTGGCCTTTTAAGGTCGAGAAAGATACATCAGACTATGTATTGGGGGCAATTCTTTTATAGGATGGGATGCCAGTTACCTACCATTTTGAGATGTTTATAGGAGCAATACACAACTATCCAAACTACAATAAGGAGTCTTATGCATTATATTAATCATTGAAACATTGGCAAAGTTACTTATTGGGGAAGGTGGTTGTGGTACATTCTGATCAAAAACCATTACAATTTTTATCTACGTAGTCCAAGCTACAACAAGCTCCTCATATGAAATAGATGTCGTATCAGCAACAGTTTACCTTGATGATCAAGTATTAGAAAGGAGCGGACAACTAAATGGCTAATATGTTGTATCGACCCCCATTACCCAGTATTTCTGCTTTGTTGATAGCTATGTAGATACAACCTTTTGTTCCTTCTGAATACGTTATAGGGTACAATAACGACAAGGAGCTCAGTATGATTTATGAGAAGTTGCTGCAAGGTAAGACATGTGAGTATATCTTGAAGGATAGATTTATTTACAGGGGCAATCTATAATGTATTCCTAAGGGTGGAGACCATTTGTATTAGATTCGTGAGGTACATTATTCCCCGGTAGCAGGTCATTTTGGGGCTGCAAAGACTTTTTTGAATTTTTTGTGCAATGTCTATTGGTAAAAAATACAAGTGGATGATGCCAGTATTATAATGGAAAAATTTCATAAGCTCAAAATGGCTTTGGAATTAACTACCACACCAATGAACCTGTAATAATATTCTAATGGAAATTAATAAATGAAGCAGGTGGTTTTAGCGTGGAAAACCTATGAATGGGTAAAAAACCATGACCTTGTGTGGAGGATTTTTGTTGAAAGTATCTTTATTGCTTGAGGCAGATATCTTATTACAAGTGATCTCTATAAATTGAAAATTCTTGAGTCTTGTAACTAAGATGCTGTAATGATTGATCTATAACCTAGAATATGTAATTTTTAGGTGATCTCTTGTGTAATTTGTCTGATCCCTATCCCTTATGGAACTTCTTCCTTTTATAGGCCTTCTCTACAGCTCTTCATCGTGCTGGAGCACGTTCTCTGAATAATGTAGTTAGTGGCGGCTGATTGAGTAACTGATGAGTTGGTGAGAGACAGGTATCTTTGACTGGTTCTGGGTTTTCGGTTTAAGTTCGACCCCCGTTCTTGACCAATTCGCAGAGTATGCTGAAATGCTAATTGGAGAAGTTATCTTGAAAAATACGTGAGCCTGAGATGGAGGTTATTCGAACTGGTGAATGATCAGTTATAAGTAAGGTCAAGGGATAGGTCCCTACAATCGCCCCCTCGCATGAGTTTAGTTAAAGTTTAATCGAACTTCAAATGGAAACTATGCCAGCAGTAGACTCAGTGCTAGAACCAAATTCTTAAACTAAAGGTCTGCGGAAGTCACGAATGGCTTTGGTTGAGAATGAATCGGAGGGTAACAGGCTTTGGGGTTTGAAAATTGTGAATAAATAACATAGTCATGATGGTGTTGACGTGTTAGAAATTGTGCGGTTATTAGGATGGAATGGGTATTAAATGATGATGTTGATGCTGATGTATGTGACGGTTACTACTCAAAAAGTTACGTTTGTAATAAATGATGACGCTTGGGAAAATGTACCTACATAATAAATGTAGTGTTATATAAATAGTACCTGTAGAAAATCTTTGGAGCAGTGCATGCTTGTTCTTTATGAAATTATCAATGGTGAAAACTTGTAACATGGTCCTTAAAGAGGGAATTACGACTGAAAAGCAGAGATTGAAGTTGAAGTACTTTGGGGATCAATCCTTAGAGATGGCGATTCCCGTACCTGTTCCTCCGACGTATCAAGGCATGTCGAAAGAGAAAGCGATTGAAGCTGAGGAGGAGATCTTCAGAAAGTAGAGGTTTCATGGCGTCGTCTTGAGAGGCGAGGACTGGTAGGCCTAGCTCCGTATCATTGCTGAAGATAGGGTTTGGGCTTCATATAGAGGTATAGGCACAACTGCAGGGCAGTTATGCTGATTTCTTATATCACCATGGATTTTAAGGTTGGGCCCAACTTCATCTTTACCAACTCTTTGGTAGTGGTGGTTTCAGAGGAGAGGGTGATGGTAGTGGAAGAGGGAGACAACCATTTGGAGTCTGCTTCTGTATTTCCATCACGTTTTGGTGCTCAGTAGACCTTAAGTTTGAGAATTGGGTTCTTGAACTGAGTCTACTGCTTGCATAGTTTCCATTTGAAGTTTGACTAGACTTCGACTAAACTCATACGTGGGAAGCTCTCTGTTAGTTCCAATTTCTACTTGTATCAGAGTAAAAGATCACTAAAGCTAGAAGAACTGGAAAAGTTGATACATCAACGCGCCTGAATTACCCGTGGCTCTAAAAAAAAGTGGAAAACATGTTATCTGTAAAGTACCTGGAGTTTGGTGTTTTGAAAAACTTGTTATCTTTAAAATTGTTTATAATGTTATTGATATGAATAAATATTGGTCATTCAATTACTTGTGCTGTTGTAGATATAGATTCTGTAGAAATCGAATTAAATTATTATGAAGAATGAATAAAATGTATGGATATTATAAGTATTGCCTTGCTTTATTCGAACTGAGATGAGTATGTGTGAGAATGTTTGTTGCGACGTAAGTAGATTCTATTTCATATGTTGAAAACTTAGAGCAAAAAACTTAAAGACTTTAGCAATTCGAAAATTCGTTCTAACAGAGTTCGATGGAAGAATAGCTTTAGTTAGGATAACTCGAACTATAAAGTAATTTAAAGGACGAGCTCGAAGGAAGAGGTAATTTTGAATATTTTACTCAAGATTATGGGATTTTCTGTTACGAGATAAATGGTAAAAATCACATTTTGAGGGGAAAGTGAGTGGAAAATGTATAAATATGGGTAGGATAATTTACGAAGTTGGAAAAGAGGTTAAGATGGTGCGGACTCGATCTCTAAGGATACGTCATGCCACGGAGGGAAGATTGGCTATAAAGATAGTTAAAGTGCGGGAGAGGGATTTTGGCATGTTTGGCTATGATTCTGAGTTACCAGTGAGGGAGTGTTAGCTCGAAGGATTAAATGTTAGGAGTAGGGAACGTGAGTATGCCCAGTACTTCTATGAGGTATGCTTTCGTGTATTGGTGTTGAATCCCGTAGCTTGAGAAGAAATGGTTAAATTGATTGCTGAGGTAGAGATTGAATTCGAAGATGGCTGATTGAATGGTAATGTAATCTGACGTGGTCGCTCAGGTTGTTTAGATGTAATGACGTGTTTATCATGCATAAATATAAGTTTGTCGAATTTTAACACAAAATTATGTACATCAATGAGATCCTCTATAGTTGCAAATGTTGTTTGAACTGTTGTGATAAATATTTTGAATAATTTTGAAAATTTCTCAGCTTTAAGAATGAAGTCACTATCACTATAAATATGATTAACAAGGATAGAGAAACAAAAAATGTGGAAATGCAGAAGCCTCCAGTTTGGTTTTATATGTAAGGCTGCAGAGATTTGATATCGTGTAGGGTAAGTTATCATGAGTGTGGGAAGGTCAAAAAAAGATATGGAAATAGAAGATAAAAATATGTTAAAATATGATAAAGGGGCAATGATGGAAAATATGTTTTATTGAAAAGGTACAAGACGTCTGACATGGATAGTAGAAATGAGGCTTCAGTTCCAAAACTGAGGGCGAGTCGTGCAAGGAGCAATAACTGCAAGCCGCTAAAGAGAGAAAAGATAAATAGTGCTTTGTCCTCATCATTCAAACGCTTTTCTACTTCTAAAAATTTGGAGGGCATAGAGAGAGAGGCGCAAATATTTTTTAGAGGACTTGATAATAACCTATCTGAGGGTGATCAACAGCTGAAGAGGGTGAAAGACATTGGATCCCGCAGGTGGCTATACAGCAGCGTCGTGAGGGAAGGGTTTGGTGCTACTACGGAATCTCATTCGGATTCTGAAGGTTAGTAGAGACGTGCGCAGTATATATGTATTTGTGCAAATCATTTTTGAAGCAAATCTTAACAACAGCTATGCACAACAAATTTTTTGTAATTATGACATATACACAGAATATATAAAAGATATGCTATATGTTGATATGATTGATTTGTATGAAATAATAATAGAAACCTGAACCTGTATGAAGGTCGAGCATGAGAGGCAGTCGTGTAGGGTCGAAAACTTTCCTCTAGAAATTGTAGTTAAAATGGATAGTTCACCATTTATCGAGGTATCAACCTCTGGTCAGACGATTGAGTCTGATAATAAGGTTGAAGTAGGGTTGGAACCATTTCTAAGTTTCCCTGGTCAATTGGCGTCCTATCCTCCTGGTTTAGATGCATTTAGAGAATTCTATAAAGCCAAGGCTGCTGTTAGAGGGACATGGGGTAATTGTGTAGAATATGCCAGTAGGCAGTTTAGGGGTTGCACAGTATCGACTGGGGAGGAATATTTTTATTTGCTGGCGGATTTAGAGGTGGAAAAATGAGATAGGGGTATAGATGAATTGATCTCGTTAGAGTACTTTGATGGGGGTGTTCGTAGTGACCTTGAAGAAGGTTTTCTCTGTTACCTGTCTTAATTAGAGTACGGGTTGAGTCTTTCCCTTACCAACTTGACAAAAGGGATTATGAATACAATTGAGACATGTCCCATTCAATTGAACAGGAACATGTAGGAGGTAATTAGTGTCTGTGACCATCTGAATGAAAGGTGGGAGAATGAGGGGAAGGTGAGGAGGCTATCTCTAGAGGACGTGTTGCAATTTTATGGGGTGAAGAATTATCACGCTAGTGGTGGGGCAAACTTTTGTGCGAGCATAACTCAGCCTCGATTCTTCAGCCTAAATTCAGCAGGTCGAGCATGGAATGATAACGTCATATGGGTAAAGGGTAATTGCCTTCAAAGAAATGACAAAAAACCTTTGGACCATCGGTTTAGAACTGCAAAACAAAATAAGTATAACCATGCATAGATAATATTAATGATGTGTTTGAACTTATGCCTGTAGCTGCTGATAAAAATGTATTGTATGGCAGGTGTAAAGTCTCATGTTAAGAGGAAAGAGTCACTGTTGGGCAAAGTTGTGGAGGAGGAGGCTGAGCTCGAAGTTGTGTTAGAAGGACTCGGGCTTAGTAGAAAGAAGAGGATAGATAGAAGGTCGAAGAAGGTTAAAAAGGCTCAATCGACCAGGTTAATGGCGGGTGCTGGCGAAAGGAAGAGGTAGGGAATTGGCTGGGAAGGTCAAACGAACGTAGCCAAGAACCCTGGAATAGATAGGTCAGTTCAGCCGAAACCCATTATGTCGTGCACAATAGCTCAAAAATATCCAAAAAAGTGGAAGTTAAAAAATATGTCGGCCTCAGGTACCACTGGAAGTGGTGAGGTCGCAAAAGAAAATAGGAGAAGGGTCGAGCCTTCAGAGAAATCAGGGGACAAGGTCACTGAAGAGAAATTGGTCGTGGTGGATGACCTCAAAGAGGTTAAAGAGAGGGCTAGATTGGCGATCCTTCATGGTAAGGATGATATGAGCAAGATGGTAAGTCTATATTGATTATGCGAAAAAGATTATGGATTGTGTTTCGAGCTGATATTGAGGTCGATTTTTATTCTACAGGTTGCTCTGCTGGCAAAGGGGATCTGGCTTGGAGTTGAGGAAGACAAGTTTGAGCTGATGAGGATGAAAATCGAGCATAAGAAAAAGATAGCTCGAGCTCAAGTTAATGTCGTTAAGGACGCCAAGCAGCTGGAGGCTCTGAAGGCTTCCCATGCTGTGGCAATTGGTCAGCAATTGGTAGAGGTGAGGGCTAATTTGGAGGAGATGGTGGAAAAGTATGATAGGTTAGGGTGCCACCTGATGTTGAAATGATACTTTGAGGAGGAGGTGAATGCCATTAAGGCAGACACCTACATTGAGGAGGAAGATGATGAAGGGATGGAGAAGGTCGCGGTGAGAGTAGTTGATGGGTTTGACGGTGTCTCACGTCAGACAGTGTTGGCTAACAAAGGAGACAATATCGAACTCCTGGAGGGCGAGCACGAGAAGATAGGATAGAGAAATGATTTGGTTTTATATGAACATTTCGGATGGGTGTTGTAAACTGTTGGATTGTGTACATTGTATAGACTCTTAGGTTGAGTTTTTTTTGTAACCCTCTTGTAGGCACTTAGAGAAATGAGTCTCAGGATAAAAGACCTAGAGACTTAGATTGTCTGGGAGAAAGAAATTTCCACATCCTCATTGTCTTTGTAAGCGGAGCTGCAAGTTAGATTGAAAAGTGGCCTTTTAGCCTGCATGCTATATCTATATAAAGCTGCATAGTATATAGGATGTAGATGTAGACCACAAAATTTTCTATCAGCTTTAGGAAAATGTCACTAATATAGTGCATAGAAAATTCAATGCTCTTTATGCAAAGTAGTATATCGAAAGTATGTACCTTAGACTTCGCAATATACCTTATGGAGCGTTTATCTGATGATGTATCCGAACCTTTAGTCTAGAAATATTTACTCATCACAAATGTTAAAAATCATATATAAGTTTGGAAATGAAATATAGATGCACATTGATTGTGTTCTGGATTGAACTGTGCTAAAAAAATTATATCGTACAGATCGAATTGGATTCATCTCGCTCGCGTATGGTTGATATACTCCAATGTAACTGGGAATTTGCTGAGGAGTTGGATAGGATGAGGGAGGCGAATGAGAGCAGAGATGACCAATATTTAAAGGTACATTTTGAACTTGTGGAGGTATCCCAGGCTATTTCCGACCATACTCATAAGGTCAAAGATAAAGATGCCGAAATAGCCAAGGGGCAAAAAGAGCTGGTGGAGATCAAAGAACATGCCGCGAAGCTCCAAAATTGGGTTAACACGTTGATGGCTAAGGGTAAGTAGGCAAAAATGGGTCCATACTGCATTCAAGTGCTAGAAAGATCGAAGGAGTGACTTTGATCTGATCTTCATAATTGTAGAAACGAGATGGAGCGACTGAAACAAAAAATTGTTGAAAAAGATAATGAGTAGAGAGCAGTTCGAGAAAATCTATCAGCTTCGGAAGCTGCGGCTGAATACTTGCATATAGCTTTACTTGCTAAGGATATGGAGTTTCAGGAAATACAACGAAGGTGTAATGATTTAAATGAGAGGGTTGCACTATTAAAGGCTGAACTGGCACAAGCCAATACATGTGCCAAGAAAGCAGAGGCTGGAGAGCGCTTGAGGGGGAGTAAGATGGATGTTCATGTTCCTTCAGTCCGGGGGGATGTGGTGAGTTTATTAGGACGAATTAGAGAGCTGGATGGTGACGTAGCTCAAATTTAGGGGAATATGCAGAGAGGTAATGCAAGCTTAAGGGAATGCTAGCAAAAGTTGGATACTGCTCTTATCAGGGAAAAGGTTTTGGAAGGAGAAGTTAAGGCAATGGAAATGGTGATGAAGAGGAAAGAAGAATTATTAAAGGATATTCCTGCTAGGGAAGAGTTGAACGCATAAATTAAGAGGCTTTGAGCCCAGGTAGTGGACCTGGAGGCTATAAACCTGGCTGAATCAGCTAAATATATAAAAAAGTTGAAAGAGAATGTAGCACATGATGCCATATTTGATATGGAAATGATTCATCAGAAGAATTTGTATGCTAGATTAGAATCACGCCATGAGAAGGTGAGAGCAAAATTTTTAAGGATTGTCATACCTGATGCGTCATGCTCAGACCTTCTAAAGGCGATAGTTGCATATTTTGTAGAGGAAATAAAAAGACTTGAGTTAGAGCGAGATACCTTGTTCAAAAAACTGTCGGATAAGGGATGCATCTGTGGAGTTAACATAGATCAAGGGAACTCCATGGCCTCGGTGGAAACTGATTTGGGCCCTCAACCTACTGACCTGATAGAGAGGTAGAGTTTCTGTAATCCGTGAACTAAATGTTCGACTTCTTGCTATTGGGGGAAGCAAGGCTTATATCCTTACTTAAGGGGGAAGCACGCCCGACATCCCATCAGCAGAAAATAATTCCTTGTATTATGAATATGATTTAAAAATAAATAGTATCTATTGCAGACACATTGAAATTGATAAAAGCTAGTATGACATTTGCCTTATCTTTGTATTTGGTGGGGTCTTTGATATAAAACAAGTATTTACACTTGTTTCAATCGTAGAAATGGGTTGATTTAAACCAAGTTGAAACTTTATTGAACTATAGAAATGTTGCAGACATATTGAAAGAGATGATGGCTAGTATTACCTTTGCCTTATCTTATGCCTGGTGAGGTCTTTGATATGAAACTAGTTTCTGCACTTGCTACAATCGTAAAGATTTAGTAGAGTCAGCCAAACCATGTGTTATCCTTGATCTAGCTATTATAAATGAGCCAAACAAGTTAAAAAAGATGAAGACTAGTACTACCTTTGCCTTATCTCTTGTTTGGTAGAGTCTTTGATATGAAATAAGTTTCTACACTTGCTATAATTGTAAATATTTAGTAAAGTTAGCCGAACCAAGTGTTATTCTTGATCTAGCCGTTATAAATGATGCAAACAAGTTAAAAAAGATGAAGACTAGTATTACCTTTGCCATATCTCCTGTTTGGTAGAGTCTTTGATATGAAATAAGTTTCTACACTTGCTGCAATCGCAGAGATTTAGTAAAGTCAGCCGAGCCAAGTGTTATCCTTGATCTAGCTGTTATAAATGACTCAAACAAGTTGAAAAAGATGAAAACTATTATTATCTTTGCCTTATCTCTTGTTTGGTAGAGTCTTTGATATGAAACAAGTTTCTACACTTGCTACAATCGTAGAAATTTAGTAGCGTCAGCTAAACCAAGTGTTATCCTTGATCTAGCCGTTATAAATGACCCAAACAAGTTGAAAATGATGAAAACTAGTATTACATCTGCATTATCTCTTGTTTGGTAGAATCTACATAAGTAGAGAGATGTTTGTGACAAACTTGGAATTTCATTAATAAGTTAAGAATTTACACTGGGTGGAGATGAAAATCTCACTTTTAAAATTGAATAACAATATAATAAAAGCGAAGAAAGGAAATGGAGTAGTAAGACGCTTAACGATAGTACCGTTTCAGTCGCCTAGTGTTCCAAGGATTCAAAATGGGGATTCCCTCTTCTGCCATGAGATAATATGATCCTATGCCTGAGAGATCTGTGATAATAATTGAATCCTCCTAATTGTCGGCTAATTTTCCAACGTGGGGCTCTGTTTAATGTTGAGGAATCTCTCTGAGGACGAGATCTTTAATTTGGAAAGGCATGACTTCTGACTCGGTTGTTGTGTGATCTAGCAAGCATACGATGATATTGACCTAGGTTAGTGATGGCGCATTCCCTGGTTTCATCTATCATATTGAGGTTGCAAGCCAACTTAAACTCATTTTTCTCATCAGTTAGCTCGTAGTAACGAACTGAATGATGATATTCAGAAGAAATGACGGCCTCAGTGCCATAAACATGGTGGAATGGGGTACACCATGCTAATTGTCGAGGAGTGGTACGATAGGCCCATATGACATGAGGCAGCTTGCGAACTCAATTCCCTATTTTCAGTGAGTAAAGCCTTTTTTGAGTCCATCGACGATGGTTTTGTTGGTGTTTTCGGCTTGGCTATTGCCTTGAGAATAGTAAGGATTGGATGCTGAGTGGATGATATTATGGTGGTTTAGGAAGTTTATGACTTTCTCTCCCACAAATTGGGGCCCATTATCGATACAAATTATGTAGGGGCACCAAAACCGAGTGATTATGTGGTTCTAGATAAAAGAGATGGCCTCTACTTCTCTGGCTTGACATAGTAGAACTGCTTCTACCCATTTGGTAAAATAACCGGCAGTTATGAGTTGGTGACGGCGGTTACCTAGAGAGTTAGGGAATTCGCCGATGAGATCTAGTGCCCATTTTTTGAATGGCCAAAAAACCTTGCTTGCATAGAGCTCGAGCGCAGGGGTGAGTACCATGTGTCCATGTCTTAGGTAGGTGTCGCATCTGCGGGAGTACTTCTCTACTTGTTTGCCCATGCCGGGTAAGAATACTCCTTGTGTGATTATTCAATTTGCTAGTGATCGACTTGCGGCATGGGAGCCACAAGTCTCTTCATGTAATTCGCGGAACAATTCATCACAGTGACAGAAAACTGATATAGCACACCGTTTTGATTAGTGTAGTGCTTGGAGTTGTTGATCAACTATCGGCGCTCCTTTGGATCTACTGGAAGTGGTCCATTGCAATTGCTGTCGTTACCGAGGTAGGCTAAGAAAGGCCTTCGCCAATCGTCGTCTCTCCCTTCATTGCCCCTAGTGTTGATCGCGCACATAAAAATACGATCAATGCTGGGGGCTGAAATGATTTTGATCTGGAGATATCGAGCATTTATACCCAAGACCCCGGCTAGATAGGCCAAGGAATCAGCATATTTATTCTTACCTCGAGGAAGATAATCGAGAGTTGCGTTTGCAAACTTTCTCATCCTTTCTGCAATGAGGGCTGTGTATTCGATCATCTTTTCGTTCTTGTATTGCTCTGCGTAGTAGTGGACGATGAGTAGTGAATCTGTGTAAACTGAGAGTTCGGGGAGATCGAGCTAAAAAGTGAGGTCGAGTCCATGAATGAGAGCTTCAGACTCGGTGATGTTATTTGAGGCCTCAAAATCTAAGCTGATTGATTTCTAGATTCTGTCATTGAAAGGGGTAATTAAAGCAATTCTGATTCCTAACCCTGCAGGTCCTACTGATTTATCCGGGTGAAGTCTCCACCCTGATGTAGGGATCCATTCAGCTTGGTCGTCGAATGGCTTGGGGGGTAGATTCTCAAGTGTGTCTTTTATTAGATCAGGGTCGTGCTCCTCTCACTCAGGATCTTCCACTAGAAAATCCATGAGAAAATCAGCAGCAGCCTGACCTTTTTAAGAATGACGTTGCTCGAACTTGTTATCATGTTCTCCCAAACTGACTGACTACTGCTGCACACTTCTTGAATTTTCATTCTTCGATAGGACTTCCCGAAGTGGGTAGCTTGTCATAACTTTGACTGAATGAGCTTCGAAGTAGTGCTTAAGTTTCTGTGAAGTGTAAACAAGAGTGTGAAGAAGTTTCTCAATTTTAGAGTACCTTGTTTCCCCTGGTCTGAGGGTCTTGCTGATGAAGAAGACTGGATTCTCAATTTTCTCTTCCAGGCGAATGAGAACTGACCTGAGGGAAGTATCTGTGACTGCTAGGTAGATAATCAGTTCCTCATTATCTAATGGGGTACTCATTATGAGAGATCTCCCCAAATAGGTTTTAAGATCTTGAAAAGCTGTTTTGCATTTTGGTGTCCATGTGACATCTGTAATTGGCTGAACCTTTCCTCGTTTGGAACAACCACGGAGTAATTAGAATAGCCAACAATAGCAGTCTAAAGATTTAGAAATGAAACGGTTGATTACGGCAATCTTTTCGGAAAGTTTATGAACATCTTTTGCTGTTTTTGGAGAAGGCATGTTGAGGAGAGCCCGAATCTGATCCAGATCGGCTTCAATTCCCTTCTTACTGATAAGGTGACTGAGAAATCTGCTAGAATGGACCCCGAATTGAGATTTATCAGGGTTGAGATGCATCTTATAAGATAGAAGAATGTTGAATATAGTGTTGAGATCTGTGATGTGATTGGCTGATGGTATACTCTTACATAAGAGATCATCGATGTAGACTTCAACGACTTTCCCTAGGTATGCCTTGAATATAGTAGTCATCAACCGTTGATATGTAGTACCTGCATTTTTTAGTTTGAAGGGCATGACTTTGTAACATTAAAGACCTCTTTCAGTGATGAAAGTTATCTTTTCTTGATCTTCTTCCAGAAGTGGAATCTGATTGTACCCTGAAGCAGCGTCCATCATAAATAGGAGATCATGGTCGGCTGTAAAATTGAGGATCTGATGAATATTGGGAAGAGAGAAACTGTCCTTTAGAGAATGTTTGTTAAGATCGATAAAATCCACGCAAACTCGGACTTTTCCGTTCTTCTTCGATACAACGACAATATTGGAAATCCAGCCAGGATATTTGGCTTCTCGAATGAATCCCACCTTGAACAATTTCATGATCTCAGTGTTAACTTCATCTCGAAGCCGAGGTGACAGACGTCCTTGTTTTTGTTTGACCACTGTGGTGTTGATATTTATGGCCAACTTGTAATATACCATGGTCGGATCGACCCCAGGGATCTCCTTGAAAGACAATGCAAAAACGTCTCGATTGAGCTGTAAAAATTGAATGAGGGCATTTTTTCTTGTTGACCCAACTTAATACCAATAAAAGTACCTCGGCCAGGTCCATTAAGGTTGATGTATTCTGTGGACTACTCAGTGGAAGGTTGATCGATGAGGTGATCAGCTTCCTGTAATTTCTATGCTACAAATCTGTCGAAGGTATCTGGGATAGCATAGACGGTATTTTCACAAGCTCGAGAGAGCTTCTGATTACCTCTGATCTCATAGATACCATTATCGTATTTGAATAGGAGTGCCTGATGATTTGTGGAAGCGATTGCTTCAATGCTGTCTATCCAGCAACGACCCATAATCTCAAAATAATGAGATTTGGCATTAATGACATAGAACACGACGTCGATGGTGGCTGGTCCTGCGGTAATAGGTAAGATGATCTTGCCTACTCGTTCTTTTTTGGAACCATTGAACCCACTGATATCGGTGTCACTTTGAATAATTTGGTCAGCCAATCCCATCAGGTCGATTGTACTTTGAAACAAAATCTCAATACGGCTTCCAATATCGATAATCATTATGTGCATGACAAACTTCCTCATTTTCAGCATTATAAATAACATACCATGATGTGGAAATTTGGCATGGCTGGTATCGAAATCATTAAATGAAATTCCTAGCCGGCAATAGCTCAACTCAGGGAGAAGCTTTGCTTCTTTGTCTTGAGGTGTGAGATCGCAGCATTCCGATAGTCTCCTGCATTTTGATCTTTTAGAATTGGTGATATGATTTATTTCGATCATGTTGTTATGGTGCATATGGGAAATGTGTTTTTATTTGGCTTGATCATTGACCTGAATAACTTCAAGCTACTTCTTATAGCTGCCTTCCTTGTAAGACTTCAGATCGATAATGTACACAAGCATCCGTTCCTCGTTAAAAATGTACTCGAGCAACCCCTGTAGAGCATAAAAATTATTATTAGTATGATTATTTACCTTATGATGCAGGCAATATGGTTGACTATCGTTTGGTTCCAGTGGTTGAGAGATGCGGTTGAGTAGATCTTTTAATAGTAATGGAAAAATTATGGAGATTCAAACGTTCAATTTGGGGAGGATGGGTTTGTTTGGTGGACCGCCTCTCTAAGAGTAACCAGCGCTGCCCTTGGTGTGCTTCTGATCTCCTTGTTCCTCCTTGGGTTCACTGGCTCGATCTGTAGATGGGCCTTTGGTGGAGAGGACAGATTTTGTAGATTTTTGTCACTCAGACATCATCCTATCTAAGTCGATGTAACTATTGACTTTGGTGATCATCTCCTCCAAGGTCGCAGGTTTGTTAAGGAAGAGGTATTCTTTGGCCTTGCAGTCGAGCCGGATAGCATTAGTGAAAGTAGTAACAGCTATTTTCTGATCGAGGTTATCCACTTTTCGTGTGAGCTCTAAATATTTCTTTGAGAAATCTTTAAGCTTCTCTCCATGAGACTGTTTAAGGCCGATAAGAGAATACAAGTTCTCCTCTTTATATCTGTCATGAGCATATGTCTTAATAAACTGCTTCTGCAGCTGATCGAATGTGTAGATGGAATCTTCAGGGAGAGAGTGGAACCATCAGACTAGTTCCTCCTGTAGACTTATGGCAAATAAATGGTAGAGAATGTGGTTGAAATTGGAGTACAACTCCAATGAATCACGGTATTGTTCAATGTGCTCCATCGGGACAACACATTTGTATTTGCAAATTTTGGGGGTATGGAAACCTTTTGGTATCTCCATATCGAATAGTTCCATGGCAATCAGACTTCCTTGTATCTTTGTGGCATCGCCGGTAGTACCCAAAACCTGTGCTTCGATCAACTCCTTAATCCGTTGGTCCATATGCTCTTTTGTGAGGTAATGGCATATCGGTTGAATTGCTGGACGAGCTGGTTGTGGATGATGAGTGCCCGTACCTTCACTTAGGCCATCTAGTGCTAGAACATGATGTTGAGGTCACTATTTTTCCTCATGGCAGATGGAGATTCTATGACCTCGACTGACTTCGGACTGAACCTCACCCCCAAAATGTATAGAGGGCTGTGGTTCGCACTGTGACTTCGAACTGGCGACTCCCCTAGGACCTAACCTTCCCCTTGCAGAAATATGAGAGGTCTCTAGAAGCTGATCGTGACCTCTGGTTAATGGAACATGCAGAGTATTTTGTAGAGCCTCCAGGGCAGTCTGTAATGTTATCATCTGATCTTCATGTCGTTTGAACGCTGCCAAATGAGCTTGTCGCTTAGCATCGAGCTCTTTCACACGGGGCTCTCATTCCTTAGTTAACTGAAGTTTGAGCCCGGCGCGTTTCTCTGTTTTGGCGCTGAGATTCGCCCGTAACTCTGTGAATAACCCTGGCTTCATGGATACTTCGAGCTGAGTTTTTGCAGCTGGTCATCTGGAAGTAACCATGATTGAAAGTTGTAGTGAAAGACTGCCTTAGGATATTGTGAACATGCAATCTTTCCTACAGATGGCGCTAAATGTAATAGCCAAATTCCATAATCTCGAAATAGCTTTGGAATTTTCTATCACACCAATGAACCTGTAATAATATTCTAATGGAAATTAAGCAATGAAGCAGGTGGTTTTAGCGTGGAAAATCTCTGAATAGGTAAAAAAACTACGACCTCGTGTGAAGGATTTTGGTTGAAAGTATCTTTATTGTTTGAGGTGGATATCATATTACAAGTGATCTCTAAAAATAGAAAATGCTTGAGTCATGTAACTAAGATGCTCTGATGATTGATCAAGAATCAAGAATATGTAATTTCTAGGTAATCTCTTGTGTAATTTTTCTGGTCTCTATCTCTTCTGGAACTTCTTCCTTATATAGGCCTTCTCCGCAGCTCTTCATCGTGCTGGAGCACGTTCTCCGAACAATGTGGTTAGTGGCGGTTGATTGAGTAGCTAATGAGTTCGTGAGAGACAAGTGTCTTTAACTAGTTCTGAGTTTCCGGTTTAAGTTTGACCCACGTTCTTGACTAGTTTGCGAAGTATGTTAAAATGTTGACTGGAGAAGTTATGTTGAAAAATGCGTGAGCCTGAGATGGATGTTATTCAAACTGGCGATATCTCGATTACAAGTGAGGTCGAGGGATTGGTCCCTACATGTATGGTTTGTGGTTGCATGCTATGCAACACATCGAAGCCTCCCAATCGTAAGTTAGGGATGTACTTACCATTACTAGTTCTTGGTCGACCGTGGTAGAACATTTCGATGGATTTTATGGGTGCTTTTCCTATGACCAAGTGTATGAATGACTATTTTTTTGTGGAGGTGGTTCGATTCATCAAGATGATTGCTATTATTCCATGCCAGAAGACGGTCACCGGGGAAAGAGCAGCGTGATTATTTTTTAGTGACGTCTGAAGGTATTTTGAGCTCCCTTCTTCTATTAATTCTGATAAGAATAGCCACTTTTTGGGGTATTTCTGGAGATCATTATGGAGGATGATGGACACTAACTTGAAGAGAAGTACCACTTTTTATTAGTAGATGGACGGGCAAACAAAGAAAGTTAATCGTACTTTGGTACATTTACTATGGGGATTTCATTTTAAATATCCTAAGACTTAGGATTAGAGTTTACCGTATCTTTAGTTTGCGTTTAGCCAGGCGATACATGGTTCTATTTTGAAGTTTGTTTGGGGTACTGGCATCAAAGCCCTTTTGATTTGGCTTTTAGTCTTGGCGACAAGATGGTGTCAGGGAAGGAGGAAGAGGAATATGCTAAAGCTCCTCATTTTATTGAGAGGATAAGCACGGTTCATAAGGTGGTTGAAGTAAAATTAAAGAAGACTCAAGCAAAGTATAGGGCTCGATACGATAAGCATCGGGTTGAGTGTACTTTTTAAGAGGATGACCTAGTTTGGTTGCATTTGGGTAAGGAATGGCTAAAGGGGGAAGCTAAGAAGCTCATACCTATCCATTATTGTCTGTTTACGATAATCAAGAAGATTGGTATCAGCACATTCCAATTAGATTTTCCACCTTTCATGAAGATGTATTCGGTGATTAATACCGAGCATTTGAAGCTGTTTGAGCATCTCTTTTAGATAAAGACTCAACAATCGGTACTCGCCTAGCATCTGTTGATGACTTATGGATGGAAAGAGAATATTCATTATAAGAGGATAGTATTATTGAGAGGAATGTGGTACAGCAGGGAAATGGGCACAGTCGCATTCCCACATATCTAGTTCTAGCTTGAACAGGAGCTCAAGGCTCCTTAAGAGGGGAGCCATGATCCAGGAGGATCTGAGTATTTTTTAGACGTTTTTTAAAGCCTATTCGAACAGACTTTCACCCCTTTTGCATTTGAATAGACTTATCTTTCTATTCGAATAAACATGTGTCTGAGTATTTTGTTCGAATAGACTTTTAGTCTGTTTGAATACACTTCTTTTCTATTCAAATATACTTTCATATCTATTTGAATAAACACCTATTAGAGTATTTTGCTCAAACAAACTTTTAGTCTATTCGAATGCACTTCCTTCTGTTCGAATAGAGGCTTGTTCTGTTCAAATAGAGGTGTGATTCAACCTATTATTTTAGGCGTTTAAGGTCATAATTATCCTATTTTGTAACTAGGAACTTTTAAGCCTTTTAAAGGGGCAAGGCTTGGCAAGATTAGTGGAGGTTAGATAAATCAAACTTCTTAGAGATAGACTTAGGGTTTGAGAGGAATTTGATTGCAATTGATTTGATTAAGCAATCGAAGCTCTAAAAAGGAATTCCCCCACCAATTGTGTGTTCTTCATACTAATTCTTCTAATTAGGGTTTCTGAATTCGTATTATAGATTACCTATAGCACCTTAATAAATAATAGATAAATATAAATTGAGTAAACAAATCATTAAATTAAGAAATAAGGTAAGAGTGATGCAAAGTTAGTTTTGAACCTCTTAAATAACCTTAAAACGTAAAGTAAGTTTAGAGAAGAAGAATAGAACATTAAAGATTGAAATGTCCTAACTACCCCTAATTCATTCTAGCTGCGTTATCCACGCGTTCCTTAAAGATTTCATCTTAGGCCTCCTAGGGACTCGTGCTAAATGATTGCAACATTCTATGCTTGGTGGTCGACGATTACTTGGAATTGTACCTTGGCACTGTAATGGCCTAATTCCATTAGCTCGAAGTATTCTAGAATTAGCTCATACACCAATGTCTTTGTGACAAAATCTAATTGAAAATAAGAAATGACACATGTGTTTAGCATGGAAAACCATTGAATAGGTTAAAAGCCACGAACTCGGGTTGAGATTTTTGTAATAGTGATGTTTATTGCTTAAGGCTGATATCTTATTACAAGTGATCTCTAGACATAGAAATGCTTGATCTTGTGAATAAGAAGTTTGAAGTTTTTGAGAATCAAGAAAATATAGTTTTCCTGGTGATTTCTTCTATAATTTTTTGGTCCTTGTCTCTTCTGGAACTTTTTCTTTATATAGGACTTTTCCGCAGTTCTTCATCGTGTTGGAGCACGTTCTCTGAACAACGTGGTTAGTGGCAGTTAACTGAGTAACTTCTAAGTTCAAAAGAGACAAGTAGCTTTGACTTGTTCAGGTTTTCCAATTTGAGCTCGAGCTACATTTTTTATCAGTTCGTGGTGTATGTGGCAATGTACACTGCAGAAGTCATGTGGAGGATGCGTGAGTCTAACATGGAGGTAGTACGAGCTAATACAACTCGATTTAGGTTAGATCGGGGGATAGGCCCCTACAATCCCCCCCCCCCTTGCCAATGAAGTCACGAGTGGCTTTGGTTGAGAAATAATTTTGATACACAGATATTCAGGTTGGGAGTTTGAATATGAAGGAAGTAATGATGGTATTGACTGTATGAAAAATGTGCATGTCAAAGGGGGATGTACGTACATTGAATGTTGATGGGAATATTGATGCATGCGACGGTTAGGGTTTGAAGAGTCTCGCTTATATTGAATGACGACGCTTGGGGAAACGTTCCTGCACAATAAATGTAGGGTCATATAAATAGTGCTTGTACTGAGTTTTGTTGCAAAGTACGCTTGTTCTGATGTAAAATCCTTTGTAAGTTTTTAAGATGGTGAAGACTCGTAGGATGGTTTGTGAAGAGAGAATTGCATCTAAAATGCAGAGGTTAAAGTTGAACTTTTTTGGGGATCAGTCCTTGGAGAATCCAATTCATGCACCGGTTCCTCTGACTTACCGAGGAATGTCAGAAAATTTAGTAACTAAACCTAAGGAGGAGTTTTACTATAGATAGATGATTCACCATGTTGTCTTAACCGACAAGTGACATTAGGCTTTTCTTTGCATCCTTGCAAAAGACAAGGTTGGGGAGACAGATGCAAGGATTAGTATAACTGCGGTGCAGTTGCGCTGATGTCTTACATCGTAATAGATTCTAAGGTTGCCACTTGGCACTGAGAAGATCTTCAGTTTGAAGGGTTAATTCAAGCACAAAGTCTCCTACTTTCATAGTTTCCATTTAAAGATCATCTAGACTTCGATAAAACTCGTGGGACAAAGGATACTCGTTGTTTCCAATATCTGCTTTGCATCAGGATGAAAGATCACTGTAGTAGAATGAATTGAAGGATTTGACGCTTTGGAGTGCCTAAAAGACTTATTACCTCTTAAAGTACTGGAAAAGCATGAAACTGTAAAGTACCTGATATTAAGTTCTTGAAAGGCTTATTATCTAATAAAGCACTTGTAATATGTTTTGAGATGAATAAAATTTGTTATCCAAATTTTGTGCTGATATAGAAATAAAATAACTCTAGAAATTGAGCTGTATGATCCGAAAACTGTCGAATATTGTATGAAATGAAATGTATGAGGGTAGTAGTAAAATATTTATATTAATCAAACTGTTGTACATTTGTTTATAAAAATGAAGAAATGTGTGTAACTGTTAAACGTGATTCGCCATACGAGGTCGTGGTTTTTTACCTGTTCAGAGGTTTTCCACGCTAAAAATACATGTTTCCATTTCTTACTTTCCATTAGAGTATTGTTACTGGTTCATTGGTGTGATAGCAAATTCCTAATCATTTCGAGCTTACGGAATTTGGTCATTACATTTGGCACCATCAGTGGGAAAGATTGCATTAGCATGATACCTTAAGGCAGTCTTTCACTATAATTTTCAATTATGGCTTCTTCCAGACGACCGGCCACAGGAAATCAGCTCAAAATTTTTGTGGATCCGGGACAGCTCACAGAGTTACGGGCGAATCTCCATGCCGAGACAGAGAAATGCGCCGAACTCGAACTTCAGTTGACAAAGGATCGCGAGCTCTGAGAGAAAGAGCTTGATAATGAACGGCAAGCTCGTTTGACAGTGCTAAAATGGCATGAAGATCGGATGACGACGATGCAGACTGCACTCAAGGCTCTACAAAATACTTAGCAAGCTTCTCCAGCCAGGAGTCGCGATCAACTTCCAGAGACCTCCCGCATTTCAACAAGGAAAATATTGGCATCTCGGGGAGTCACCAGTAAAGCCATTTTGAGAAATCTATAACACAGACAGCAGCCCTCATTCTATTTGGGGTGAGAAGTTCAATCAGAATTCAGTCGAGGTTACCAAATTTCCATCCATCAGGAGGAAGACCAGTAACCTCTACATCAAGTTCTAACACAAGATCGCTAGAGTGAAGGTACGGGAACTCATCATCCCCAGCCAGCACATCCGGTGATTCAACCAATACATCATTTTGTCAGCAAAGGACACATGGACCAACAGATTAAGGAGTTGATCGAGGCAGAATTTTTGGGTACTACCGGCGATACCACAAAGTTATAGGGAAGTCTGATTGCTAAAGAACTATTTGATATGGAGTTACCGAATGGTTTCCATACTCCCAAAATTTGCAAATACAAAGGGACTGACCCGAAGGAGCATATTCAGCAATACCGTGACTCATTGGGGTTGTACTCTAATCTCGACCACATCCTCTGCCGTCTGTTCACCACAAGTCTATTAGAGGAACCACTCCGATGGTTCCATTCTCTCCGTGAGGAATCTATCAACACATTTGATCAGCTGTAAAAGCAGTTCATCAAGACAAATGCTCAAAACAAAGACAAATAGGAGAACTTGCATTTCTCTTATCAGTCTTAAGCAGTCACATGGAGTAAAGCTTGAAGGCTTCTTAAAGAAATTCCTAGAGCTTATGAGAAAAGTTGATAACCTCGACCAAAAATAGTTGTGACCGCTCTCACCAATGCTTTCCGGCCTGACTGCAAGGCCAAAGAATACTTCTTCCTTAACAAACCTGTGACATTAAAGGAGATGATCACGAAAGTCAACGGCTACGTCAACTTGGAGAGGATGATATATGAGCGAAAAATGTCTACTAAATATGTCCTCTCCACCAAATCCCCATCTATAGATCGAACCGGCGAACCTAAGGAGGAATAAGAAGATCAAAAATACACCAAGGGGAACACTGGGTACCCTCAGAAAAGCAGCTTGCAAAACAGACCCGTCCTCCCAAAGCTGAACGTCCGAATTTCTACTATTTTTCCACTGCTATTGAAGGACTCACTCTACCACATCTCTCAACCACTGGACCCTATCGAGAATCGGCCATTTTTCCTACATAATAAGGTAAATCATCATACTATTAACAATTTCTATGCTCTACAGCGGTTGCTCGAGTACATTTTCAAGGAGGGACGGATACTTGAATACATTGTTGACCTGAATTCATACCAAGATGGCAACTTTAAGAAGCAGCTCAAAGTTGTTCAAGTCAATGATATAGTCGAGGAGAAGCATTTCTATTATATGCACCTCAACAACATGAGGGAAATAAATCATATCTCCAATTCCAACCGATCAAAATGTGGGAGGCTTTCAGAATTCTGTGATCTTACACTTCAAGATAAAGAAGCCAAGCTTCTTCTCGAGTCTAGTAATCGCTGACTTAAAATTTCCTTCGAAGATTGCGATACTAGCCACGTCATATTTCCATATCATGATGCGTTAGTAATAATGCTCAAGATGAAACAGTTTGTCATGCATACAATGATGATCGATACTGGAAGCGGTATTGAAATTCTTTTTCAGAGTACGATCGACCAGATGGGTTTGGCCGACGAAGTTATTCAGAGCAGCACTGACATCAGTGGAATCAATGGCTCCAGGGAGGAACAAGTAAGCAAGATCATCTTATCTATTACCGCAAGACCTTCCACTATCGACGTTGTTTTTTATGTCATCATCGCCAAATCTCGCTATCATGGGATTATGGGCCACTGCTGGATACACAATATGGAAGCAATCGCTTCCACTTATCATCAATCACTCCGATAAAAGTACGACAATAGTATTTATGAGAGCTGAGGTAGTCAGAAACCCTCTCGAGCTTGTAAAAATACTGTCTTTGCCATCCTATACTTCAAGCAGATTGGCCGCATAGAAATTACAGAATGTTGATCACCTCAACGATAAAAAACCTACAGAGGATCCCACGGAATATGTTAACATTAATGGACCTAGCAGAGGTACGTTCTTCAGAACCAAGCTGATTCAGTACGAGAAGATACTCTCATTCTGTTCTTGTAACTCAATCGAGACATTTTTACATGGTCTTTCAAAGAAATGCCTGAAATCGATCCGGTCATGGCTGGCCACAAGTTAGCCATCAATATCAATGCCACAGCGGTCAAACAGAAATAGCGACGACTTTCACCTCATCTCTGAGATGAAGTAAATATCGAGATCGAGAAATTAATCAAAGTGAGATTCATTCGATGAGCCAAGTATCCAGACTGGATATCCAACATTGTCGTAGTCCCAAAGAAGAGCGGAAAAGTTTGACTTTGCATAGATTTTACAGATCTGAACAAACATACTTCAAAGGATAATTTCCCTCTTTCCAACATTCATCAGATCCTCGATTCTACCGTAGGCCATGATCTCCTACCTTTGATGGACGCTGCTTCTCGGTATAATCAAATTCCGCTTTTGGAGGAAGATCAAGAAAATACAACATTCATCACCAAAAGAGGCCTTTAATGTTACAAAGTCATGCCTTTCGAGCTTAGGAACGCAGGTGCCACATATCAATGATTGATGACTGCTATGTTCAAAGCACACCTAGGGAAAATCGTTAAAGTCTACATCAATGATCTCCTGTGCAAAAGCGTACAGTCAAATGATCACATGTCAGATCTTAATATTAAATTCAACATCCTTCGATCTTATACAATGCATCTCAACCCAGATAAATGTTAATTTAGAGTACATTCTGGCTGCTTCTAGGCCACCTCATCAGTAAGAAAGGGATTGAGGCCGATCCGGATCAAATTCAGGCTCTCATTGACATGTATTCTCTAAATAACACAAAAGACGTTTAAAAACTCGTCGGCAAGATTGCCGCAATCAACCGTTTAGTCTCTAAATCTTCAAACTGCTGCCGTTGGCTATTCCTATTACTCCGCAGATGTACTAAGTGTGGAAATCTTTAGCCAACCACAAAAGTGACATAGACACCGGAATGCGAAGTAACTTTTCAGGGCCTCAAAATCTATTTGAGGAAGTCTCCCACAATGAGCACCCCAGTAGGTAACGAGGAACGGATAATCTACCATGCAGTCACTAATACTTCACTCAGCACAGTTCTAATTTGCCTGAAAGAGAAAATAGAGAAACAGTCTTCTTTATCAACAAAACCATCATACCTGCAGAAATAAGGTACTCTAAAATTGATAAACTTCTTCTTACCCTTGTTTGCACTTCGCAGAAACTCAAGCACTACTTCCAAGCACATTCCATCAAAGTAATGATGAACTGCCCACATCGGGAAGTTCTATAATAATAAAAAAAGTCAAGAAGAGTGCAACAGTGGTCAGTCTTTTTGGGAGAACATGATATAAAGTTTGAACAACGCCATTCCGAAAAAGGTCAGGCCGTTGTAAATTTTCTTGCAGATTTTCCAGTGGAGGATCCCAAGTGGGAGCAGCACGACCCGGAGCTTACCAAAGACACACCAGAGAATCCACCCCCCACGCCATTCGATGAAAGAACCGACTGGATCACTTCGTTAGGGTGGCGGATTCTCACTGATTGATCAGTAGGACCTGCAGGGTCAGGAATTGGGACCATTTTGATTGCCCCTTCTAATGACAGAATTGAGAAATCAATCTGCTTGGATTTTGAGGCCTCAAATAATGTCGCCGAGTATGAAGTTCTCATTCACAGACTCGACCTCGCACTTGAGCTCGATATCCCCGAACTCTCAGTTTACACAGATTCATTACTCATCGTTCACCACTATTTCGAGCAATACAAAAAGAATGGGAAGATGATCGAATACTCATCCCTCGTTGCTGATAAGATGAGCAAGTTCGCGAAAGAAACTCTCGAATATCTTCCACGAGGTGAAAATTGACACGCCGATTCCTTGGCATATCATCCCGAGGTCTTGGGTATAGAAGCTCGATATCTTCAAATCGAAATCATTTCAGCCCCCAACATTGATCGCATATTTGCATGCACGATCAGCACTGGGGGTAAAAATGAGGGAGATGACGATTGGGGAAAGTCTTTCTTAGCCTACCTCGGTGTCGACAATAATTACACCGGACCACTCCCAGTAGATCCAAATTAGAGCCGGCAACTGATCAATAACTCGAAGCGTTACATTACTCAAAACAGTATGCTTACTGCCTTTTCGTTATAGGGCCTTACCTTAAGTGCCTCTCCAAGCTAAGAGTAGATGAACTGCCCTGCGAATTTCACGAAGGAACTTGTGTCTCCCACGCCGCAGGTAGATCATTAGCGAATAGAGCTATCACTCAAGGAGTATTCTGACCTGGCATGCGCAAGCAAGCAGAAGAGTACTCCTAGAGATGCGACAACTACCAGAGACATGGACATATGATACGCGTCCCTGCGCTCGAACTCCATCCAAGCAAGGTTTTCTGGCCATTCGAAAGATGGGCACTAGACCTCGTCGGCGAATTCCCTAACTCTCTAGTTAATCATTGTTACCTACTCGTAGCTACAGATTACTTTATAAAATGTGTAGAAGCAATTCCACTATGTCAAACCAGAGAAGAAGAGGTCATCACTTTTATATAAAACCACATAATCACTCAGTTTGGGTACCCCCACCTAATTTGTATCGATAATGGGCCCCAATTTTTGGGATATTAGGTCGTAACCTTCCTAAACCACCACAATATCATCCACTCACCATCAAATCCATACTACCGTCAAGGCAATGGCCAAGCCAAAATTACCAACAAAACCATCGTAGATGGACTCAAAAAGAGGATTCACACGCAGACAAAAGGGAATTAGGTTCACAAACTACCTCACGTCCTGTGGGCGCATCGAACCAATCCTCGACAATCCACTGGGTGTACCCCATTCCTCCTTGCTTATGGCACAAAGGCTGTCATTCCTTCTGAATATCATTATCCAGTTTAGGATCACGAGCTAACTGACGAGGAAAATGAGTTTAAATTAGCTTACAACCTCAATATGATATATGAGACCAGGGAACGCACTATCGCTAACCAAGGTCGATATCATCATATGCTTGCCAGATCGTATAATAACCGAGTCTGAAGCCATACTTTCCAAATCAAGGATCTCGTCCTCAGAGAAATTCCTCAACATCGCAAAGAGCCTCACGCTAGAAAATTAGCCAACAATTGGGAGGGTCCATTCATTATCAAGGATTTTCATCTCCATCTAATGTAAAATTTGAAATTATCAATGAAAGCTTTTTTTTAAACAATATCATTCGCTTCACAAACATTTGACCGCATTCAATAGATTAAAGCATAGATAATTCTAGCTTACAATCGATCTTATCCAAGTTAGATCAAGGATATCACTAGATTTGGCTTCTTTTACAACATCTTTGAGATTATAGCAAGTGTAGAAACTTGTTTCATATCAAAGACTCTACCAAACAAGAGATAAGGAAAATGTAATATTAGTCTTCATCTTTTTCAACTTGTTTGGGTCATTTATAACGGATGGATCAAGGATATCGCTTGGCTTGGCTGACTAAATCTCTACGATCGTAGCAAGTGTAGAAACTTGTTTTACATAAAAGACTTTACTAGGCATAAGATAAGGCAAAAGTCATACTTGCCTTCATCTCATTCAATATGTCTGTGATATTTCTATAGTTCAAATCAAGTTTCAACTTGGTTTAACTCCATATATTTCTGCGATTGAAACAAATGTAAAAATTTGTTTTATATCAAAGAACCTTTTGCCAAATTGGTGAGGGGAAAGCTCAACTCATACTCTAATTGAGATAGGTAATGCAAAAAACCCTTCGCTAGGTCACTCCGGACATCCCCATCAAAATATTCTAACGAGATCTATCCATCTAAACCACTATCTCATTTTTCCACTTCCAGATCTGCCAATAGATAAAAGTACTCTTCCTCCTCTGCTGCCATACAACCCCAAAACTACCTATTGACATATTCTACACAGTTGCACCACTACCCTCCTACAACTGCCTTAGCTTTGCAGAACTCTCTAAAGGCATCAGAACCAGTAGGATAAGATATCAATTGACCAGGGAAACCCGGGAATTGTTCAATCCTACTTCCACCTCACTCTCAGAATTATTCGTCCGACCAGAGGTCGATACCTCATTAATAGACAAACTACCCATCACAATAAGGATTTCTATAAACAAGTTTTCAACTCTACACAAATGCCTCTCACACTCGACCTACATATAGGTTAAGGTATTTATCATTCTTTCATCTATATATATGTATATATAGATCATTAAAATATAACATATATCTTTAACATATATACGTCAACATATATTGCATACATCTCTATTAAACTTTAGTATCCAAATGAGAATAGCCAGTTGCATAAAGTCTTTTCCTCACGATACTGCTGTATAGCAACCTACGAGATCCAGAATCTTTTGCCCTCTTTAACTGTTGATCACCTTCGGATAACACTTTATCAAATCCCCTAATTTTTCATCTCTCTCTGAGTGTTCTCCAAATTTTTAGAAGTTGAAAAACGTTTGATTTGAGACGAAGAAGCACTATTTATCTTTTCTCTCTCAAGCGGATGGTATTTATTGTACCTCGCACGAACCGTCCTCGATTTCAGAATCGAGGCATCCTTTCCGCTCTTCATATCAGACGCCTTGTACCTTTTCAATAGAACTACATTTCCATCATTACAACTCCTCACATTTTTTAACATATTTTCCCCCCCAATTTCCATCTCTTTTCCTGACCTTCCGACACTCATGATGACTCACTCTGTACGATGTCAGGCTTCTGCTTCCTTATATGCAAAAAAAAAAGCTTCTACATTCTCATATTTTTGCTTCTCTGTCCTTGTTTATCATACTTATAGTAATGGACGTCATTTTCTAAACAGTGCATATTTTCAAAATTATTCAAATTATTTGCTAAAATAGTCTCAAAATAGATTTGCACCTATAGAGGATCCGATTGACTTATATTTTGTATGGTCACATTCAGAATAATTATATTATTCATGAGCAATCCTTTACAATACATTTATCGCAGCCTTAGTAAACTGAACGATATCATCTCGTCACATTATTCGTCGGTCCTCAGTTTTTCGAATTCGATCTCTACTTTAGTAATCAAACCCACCAATCTCTCTCGTTCTACCACATCCCAAACAAATTCACAAAAGTACACCTCATAAAAATAATGAGCATACTTCAATACTCTACTCCTTACATCTAATCCTTCGGGCTAACATACCCTCGCCGGTAGTTCAGCATCGTTACCAAATGAACCAAAAATCCTCCCCCGCACTTTAGCAATTTTTATAACCAATCCTCCTTCCGCAATATGACAAATCCTCTAAGATCGAGTCCGTACCATTCTAATCCGTCCCCCATTTTTTACGGATAATCCTACCCATATTTATACGTTTCTCACGCACTTTCCCCTCAAAAATGTAATTTTTTACCTTATATCTCGTAACAGGAAAATCTAAAATCTTGGAATAAATTATTTGAACTTATCCCCTCATCGGTGCATACATTAGTTGCCATACTTGACCTTACGCTACCCCGAGTTGCACCTCTATCGACCTATAGCAGCTCGAATTTCCACGATTACTTATTCCCGACAAAAAAAAATTCCCTTACCTATTAAAGACATTACAATATCATTTTTTACATCACAACGTCATTATCCACACGTCTTTATCTTATCTCGAGTGTCACTACAACATTTTTTCATTACTTAAAGCCTATTATTCATCCCAATACCCAACACAATTCAGTTCGGTTCTTAAATTTTTTTTATACAGCTTATTGAATAACAACTTTTATTCATGTCGAAAGCATTACATACGATTTACAGATAACAAGCCTTTCAATACATTGACCTCAGGAATAAAACAGAATGTTATTTGTCCCGTACCAAATTCCAGGTACTTTACAGATAATAAGTTTTCCATATTTATTGAAAGTCACAGGTCATTCAGGCATGCCGTGGCATCATGTCTTCCAATTCTTCTTGCTTCAGTGATCTTTCACCGAGATGCAAAGTAAACATTGGATTGGAACCAACAAAGAGCTTCCCTCGCATGAGATTGGTTGAAGTCTAGTCAAACTTCAAGCGGAAACTACGCAAGCAGTAAACTCAGTGCTGGAGCCAAATTCCTGAGCTAAGAATTTTCAGATCGCCACAACGTGATGGACATGTAGAAGTTAACTCCCACAGGTTGTCTCCCTCCTCCACTGCCATCACCTCCTCCTCTTAAACCACCACCTCTGAAGAGTTGGTAGAGATGAAGAGGGGCAAATGTTAGAATCCATGGTGACATAAGAAATCAGTATATGTGCCCCACAGATATAACTATCCCTGTAAATAAAGCCGTAACCCTATTTCCGCAAGGGTGCAGGGACAGGCCCACCGGTCCTCGTTTGTCAAGGCGACGACATGAAACCTCCACTTATAGTAGAAATTTTCCTCAGCTTCAACCGCTTCCTCTTCCGACAAGCCTTGGTACATCGGAGAAATAGGAGCGGGTATCGACATTTTCAAGAAATGGTCACCAAAGTATTTCAACTTCAACCTTAGCTTTTCAGACACAATCCTCTCTTCAAACCATCCTCCGCGGTTTCACCATTTAAAAAAAAAATGAACACGTTTCAGAAAACATTACGCAAGCAGGAACTGTTTCAAATATTTGCTACATGTACTATTTATATAACCCCACATTTATTGTACAAGTACGTTTTCCCAAGCGTCATCATTTATTACAGACATGACTATTCAAGTGCAACCGTCACATAGATCCTCATCCGCATCATTATTTAATAGCCATTACTTCCCAATATCATGTAACATCCACCCAGTCAAATGCCATCATTACTCCATTTCAAATTTCAACTTTTTAACACATTCTTTCTCAACCAAAGCCACTCGTGACTTTGGTAGCGACGGGTGATTGTAGGGACTTATCCCTCGATCTTGTTCAAAGTCGAGCTCACCTAGCTCGAATTACCTCTATCTCAGGATCATGCATATTTAGCACTCCAGTCAACATTTTAACCAGTCCCGCAAGCTACTCAAGAACGTAGATTGAGTAAAACGCAAAAAACATTACACAATCAAAGACACCTATCTCCCATGAACTCATCAGTTATTTAGTCAACCGCCACTAACCATATTATCCAGAAAATGTGCTCCAGCACGATAAAGAGCAGTAGGAAAAACATATATAAAGAAATGTTCTACAAGAGATAAGGACCAAAAAAATTACACAAACATCTTATTTACGAGATTGAAAGCATTTATAAATTTAGAGATCACATGTAATAAAGATATCTGCCTCAAACAATAAAGATACTTTCACAAAAATCCTCCATACAAATGTTGTGGTTTTTTACCTGTTCAGAGGTTTTCCACGCTAAAACATCTATTTCCATTTCTTACTTTCCATTAGAGTATTGTTGCAGGTTCATTGGTGTAATAGCTAATTCCTAATACAGAATTTGGCCATTACAGTAACAGTCTGGAATGACTAAGCTCGATAGGAAGATATATGTTCAAATAATTTCTCTCAAGATATGGGTTTTCTGTTACGAGATAAAAGAATAATTTCACGAGTTGCGGGAAATTGGTAGTAAAAATATATAAATAAAGGTAAAAGGAATTCTAAATCTAGAAACAAGATAAGAATGGTGTGGACTAGATCCGATAGAATCTGTTATGTCGCTGAAGAACGATTAGTGGTAAAGATCACTGAAGTGCAGGAGAGAATTTTAAGACTATTAGATTATGATGCAGAGTTGCCAATAAGGAAGTGCCAGTTTAAGGTTCAGATTCAATGGGAAGGGAACTTGAGTATGCAAGTTTTTTTTATAAGGGTTTTTTTTCCGTGAACTGGTGGTAGATTCTTCAGATCGAGAAGAGATGGTGGGATTGATTACTAAAAAAGATATCAATTTTGAGGATGCAAAGATCACTACAAGTTTACTTTTTGGATGTAGTTTCCCAGGTCATCAAGGCTGCTTTATATATAACTATATTTGAGGTGAACGGAATAAAAAAAATAAATAGGGGTGACAGAATGTATGTAACTACTTGAGTTTGAATAATTTGAAAGAAATTATTGTTGAATAGATCCTCTATTTTTGTGAATATTGTTTGTGACTGTTGTGAAAAACAAATTTAAAAATTAGTATTTGAAATTTTGTTATGGGAGCTTTGGAAATGACGTCATTGCTATTATAAGAGTAGAAGAAGAAGCACATACAGAAAAAGTAGAGAGCTTCTAATTTTATCCCTTATGAAAAAGTTGTGAATACCCGATTGCGTGTAAGAGTGAGTCATCATGAGTGTGGTGAGGTCAGAGGGAAATTTAGAAAAGAGAGATAAAAATATATTAAAGTATAAGGGAAAGGGCAATGATGGGAAATCATTTTTACCGAAAAGGTACAAGAGGTCAGACATGGATAATGAAATGGATACCTCAGCTCCAAAATTGAGGATGGCTCGTGTGAGGCTTAATAACTGGCAGCTGTTAAAAAGAGAAAATATGAATACAACTTCATCTTTGTCAATCAAACATTTTTCAACTTTTGAAAACTTGTTGAGCAGTGAGAGAGGAAGGAAGAAGAGAGGCAAAAATAGTATAGAAACTCGCGGAGATTTAAGTGAATGGAATCATCAGTCATTGTGTGATAGAGTCGCTGAATCGGAGTCGCGAAGGTGGTTATACAGTAGCGTAGTGAGGGAAGGATTCGACACTGCCTCGGATTCACACTCTGACATAGAAGGTTAGTAGAAAATTTATGATGTGTACATGTGTTTTTGAATATCATTTTGTATTGCTAGGAAAAGTGATAAATTATTATTTATAGTAATCTATGAAATTTTTCTTGTTATATGATATATGAAAGATATTTGAATGAGGTTGACAAATATTAAAAGATAGTGATAGATACCTGGACCTGTGTCTTGGTTGAACGTGTTATGTAGGATGAAATCATTTCCTGTGGCTGATATGAGGAGTTCCCTTATAAGTGAGGCTTCGACCTCTGGTCGGTCAGTTAAGTCTGAGATTAGAACGTCCGTAAGTGAGGAAGATGTTGGTGTTGATCAATTTCCATATTTCCCTGGACGATTGGTATCCTATCTACCTTGTTCAGATGCATTCAAAGAGTTTTGTTAACCTAGGCCTTCTATAGGAGGTACATGGGGTAACTAAATAGATTATGCCTGCTAGAAATTTAGGGGTTGCACTGCAGCAACGGGTGAGGAATATATTTATTTATTAGCTGATTTGCCAAAGGAGAAAAGGGATAGGGATATAGAGGAATCTATCTCTTTAGAGTATTTCGATGGGAATATTTAGAGTGAACTTTTAGAGGGTTTTTTATGCTACCTGTCTCAGTTGGAGTATGGGTTGAGTCTTCCCCTTAACAATCTGGCGAAAGGGATTATGAATCTCATCAGGGCATGTCCCATTCAGATGAATGGGAACATGTGGGAAGTGATAAGTGTTTGTGAATCTTTGAATACACGGTGAGAAGGAGATGGGAAAAGGAGAAGGATATCCTCTGAGGATGTGTTGCAGTTTTATGGTGTAAAATATTATTCTGTAAGTGAAGGGTCATATTTTTGCGCGAGCTCAACTCGACCTATCTTCTTCGATCTAAACTCAGCAGGCCGACCGTAGAATGATAATATAATTTGGGTAAAGGGTTATTGCCTTCAGAGAGATGATTAAGAACCCATGGAACTTTTGTTTAGAACTTTAATAAAAAGTAAGTATAATAATGTTAAATATATGAGATTGATAGTTGAAATTGTACGATGCTCGCTGATGTTAATATTTTGTGTATGACCGGTCCTAAATCACAGGTAATGAGGAAATAGTCATTGTTGGATATAGTTACTCAAGAGGAGACAGAGCTTGAGACTGTACTGGAAGATCTTGGCATTAGCAGGAAAAAGCGTGTTAACAGCCAAGTTGAAAAAGTTCTAAAATCTTTATCAACAAGACAAATGACGAGTGCTGACAGCAGCAAGAAGATGGGGACTGATGGGGAAAGGCAAGGAAACTTGCCTAAGGCCCCTGGAGTGGACTGCACAGGGTTACCTGAGTCCATTACATTGAGCAAATTAGCTCGAACGTTCCCCAAAAAGAAAATGCTGAAGCGTCCTTCGATTTCTGGGACCACGGGAAGTGGTGAGGCCATGGAAAGGGTGAAAATGAGAAGGGTTGAACCTTCTTAAATGTCGGGGGTGATGGTCATAGAAGATCAACCTATGGTGGAAGATTATTGTAAATAGGAGAAGGAAAAGGCTAGGTCGGCAGCTCTCCATGGTGAGGAAGAGATGAGTAAAATGGTACGATGTTAGCATTGTGGATAGGCTGGAAGGTGTGTTACTTTAGACAGTAAGAGACAACCAAGGGGATGACAACGAATGCCCAGAGTTGGAAAATGAGTAGTTTGGGTGGTGTGATAGTATTGTGATTGTATGATTATTTGGCAATGTTTGTAAACTGATTGGATATATTTTGTTGGGTAAAATTCTGTAGGCTAAGGTGCTTTCATAAACTTTGTGTAGGAACCTAAGAACATACGCCTCAGAATAAAAGATTTAGAGGTTGAGCTTACTACAGAGAGGGAGACCTCAGCATCCCTATTGTCTTCACAAACTGAGTTGCAGGTTAGAACAGAGCAAAAAATATTTAACCTGTATGCTTCATTAGTATAGAGCGACAAAGTAATAAATAGAGTACAAAGATGGACCGAAAAGCCATTACCGATTTAGGGGAAAATAGCACTGGAATAGTGCGCACAAGAATATTTAAATTTTTTGACAAACTAAAGTACAAAGAAAGTGTACCTTAGACTTGGAACTATGTTTTATGGAGCATCCACCTGAGATTGTACTTCGACCTTATGTGCAAAAGTAGTTTCAGCTGATGTTAAAAAAATAGATATCTTGTTAGTAATGAGTCATATGTAGTGATTGAGTATTCTGAATCGAACTTGATATAATTTAACTATTATGTGCAGGTTAAATTGGAGTCAGCCCGCTTGCCCGAAGATGACGCTCGCCAATGTAACCAAGAATTTGTAGAGGAGTTTGATAGGATGAGAGAGGTGAATTAAGATAGAGAAGATCAACATGTGAAGGAACACTTCAAGTTTGTTGAGGCAACACAGATTGTAGTTGACCTAACTCGGCAGATTGAGAAGAAGGATGCCAAAATTGAGAAGGGCCAAAAGAGCTCGAGGAGTTAAAAGAACATGCCGTGAAACTTAAAAGGCAGAATGATGCATTGATGGTAAAGAGTAGGGAGGCTGACATGGCCCGTTACCGTATACAGGCTCTAGAAAAATCAGAGGAAGGTTTAAATCGGTTATTGACCGATTTAAAAAATGATTTGATCAAGAAAATGAACAATCAAGAGAAAATTTGAACTGATCTAGCGAATAGCATGAACGAGCTGGAGTGATTAAATTAGAGATTGGTTGATAAAGATAACAAGCTAAAGAGAGCTCGAGATGATCTATCTACATCTGAAGTTACAATTGGCCAGCTGTCTACAACCTAACCTACTAAGGATATGGAATTACGGATGGTTCAATGAATATG
Organism: Kingdonia uniflora; assembly: GCA_014058105.1. NCBI lineage: Eukaryota > Viridiplantae > Streptophyta > Magnoliopsida > Ranunculales > Circaeasteraceae > Kingdonia > Kingdonia uniflora. The sequence continues at coordinate 335,246 of JACGCM010002762.1, read as the reverse complement.
TAATGAGTTGAATGAAAGGGTGGTGCAATTGAAGGCTGAATTAGCGCAGGCCAACATGCGTGTCAGGAACGCCGAAGCTGGGGAGTGCTCAAGGAAGAGAAAAAATAAGGCAAAGATTGCCCATGCTCAAGGTGATGTCGTTAGTTTGTCAGCTCGAATAAGAAATTTGGAGGGAGATGTGGCTCGAATCCAAGGTCGTATACAAAAGGAGAATGAGAAGTTAAGGGAGTGCGAAAAGAAGCTGGATGCTGCTCTTTCCAGGGAACAAGCGCTAGGGCGGACTATCAGAGGGAAGGATATTTTGATACTGCAGAAAGAAGAATTGTTATGGAAGACTACGAATGTGAAAGTACTGAACAGGGAAATTGATGTACTTCGCGTTTAGGTGGTTAATTTGGGGGCGACTAATCGAGCTGAGTCAGTTGAAGCTGATAAAAAATCTGCAGAGAATATTGCTTCTTCAGATCGAATAGACAGAGAAATAGAGAGTTAAAAAACACGGTACAAGAGGTTAGAAGATCGTCTTCAGAGGTCGAGGATGATTTTCTCCCACTCGACTATAACTTAGGCCTCACGTTTAGAATTGTTGAGGGCGGTGATTGCTTATTTTGTAGAAGTGGTAAAAAGACTTATGTTTAAAAGAGATTCCTTGTTTGATTGTGTATCAAAAAATGGATGTATCGGCAAGGTTGATATAGATCGAGGAGATTGTATGAGTTGCATGGGGATAGATCTAGGCCCTTGACCTACTGAATTGATGGAGCAAGGCAGGATATTTGTGACTGCTCGAGCTCTAGAATTTATGGCAAGTCGACCTCCAATTTTAGGGGAAAGCTTAGCTGACATCCCAACAGCAGAACAGAATCTATTGCAGAAGTTGTATGTAAACCTGAAAAGAAATAATATGATTCACAGACATGTTGAGAGATGAAAACTAGTTTTACCTTTGCTTTATGTTATGTCTGGTTGAGCTCTTCGATTAAAAACTAGTATCACCTTTGTTTCAATTTTGGAGTTGAGTAGAGTCACTCAAACCAGGCGTAACCTCAATTTAACTGGTAAAATGTTGCAAACATATTGAAAGAGATGAAAGCTAGTTTTACCTCTACTTTATCTTATGTCTGGTAGAGTTCTTCGAATGAAAACAAGTGCTACTTTGTTTTAAACTCAAAAGATTTAATAGAATCAACCTGTAGTAGCATATTCCCCAGATTTGACAAGAGTAAGCCAGCAAAGCGTAGTCGAAGACAGCCACACATGATTAAAGCAAATAGCATTCGAGAAGATACCTTATGTCCTCAACCTAGCAAAAGTAGCCGTTGTGCTTGGTAAGAAAGAGTTGTTAGAGATCCGCGAAGTTCACCCGCACCCCCAGAAATAAGAGATTGTTTCTTTCTTTTAGTAAACTTCCGGTATCTACTATAAATACAGGCAGAGAATAGATTGTTCAAGGACTGAAATCCACATCTTTACTGTCCTTACTTCCTAATCCCTACTATCACTCCCAAAAACTTGTAATAATTAGCAATATACTAGATTTTACATCAAAATCCTCCTTGAGGTCGTGGTTTTTCTCAGCTTTTACTGAGTTTTCCACGTAAAATCTTGTTCGTTTAGCCTTTTATTGTATTCTCCTTACGAATAAGTATTGGCAAAGATTCTCATTCTGGAAAATATGCCACAACAATTGGCACCGTCCGTGGGAAATACCATACTTTTCTTTACCACCACTGATTTAAAAACATTCTGATAACAAACATGAACCTGAGAAGCCATTCCAGCACCATGAGAGACCAAGAAATTAATCTGATACCAAGAACGGTCGACCTACACGGTACAGTAATTCAGCTTCAGAAACAAATAGCTGTAGAAAAAGCCCAAAGATTGGAGGATCAGCATGTCCACGCTCAAGCTCTTCAAACAGAGTGAGACGAACGAAGGAAAGCCTTAGATCGACAGAGTCAAACACATCAAATAAAAATGGAAAGACTGAGGAAGATACAAGATCGACTCACTGGCCGCCAGACGTTACCTCTACTTGCCCAAAGTGATCATAGATCAAGAGCAATTCAGCTCGATGATCAACCAAGAGAAGACGAGTTACAAATTTCTTGATCCAGATCTAGGAATATAGACAGGGCTTTTCGGCATTTTAGTTTAACATCCTCAACATCGACAACTAAAGGAAGTCAACGCACGCATCATCAGACTCCCCCACCACCCAAAAGAAGACCAATCGGAGATCGATTGGGGCCAAAAGGACAAAAAGATTTTGTTCCGCAAGTCGCAGCCTTATAATTTCCCCCGTAACAGTTTGTCAAATTGGACAACCTAAACAATAGGATCCAGGCCATAAACTCTGATATCCCTGGCCGAAAATATGCGTTTGATAGAATCGAGACAAACCCGATCTCCCCCCATCTCGAAGTCATGCCCAAACCAAAGAATTTTCATATGCCGAAGTTCATTTAATATGCAGGACTCACTGACCCTCTCACCCATGTCCGTCACTTCACAGCCATAGTTGGATTATATTCCAATCTCGACCACATGTTGTGCAGGCTATACAATATGAGCCTAAAAGAAGAACAGCTCTGATGGTTCTACACCATCTAGGAGGCCTCCATCACCACGTTCGGCCAGTTGCAGCGTCTTTTCGATGCCAATTATGATCATGCTAAAGAGCGGAAGATCACTGTTGATTTCATGTTCTTCTTCAAGCAGGGCACAAAAGAGAGATTGGCAAGCTTTTACAAGTATTTTTTTTATAGAAAACATGGAAAATTAGTAACTCAGACCCTAAAATTGTCGTTCTAGCATTCACCTCTGGCACATTAACTCTGTGATTCGAGATGAGCTTACTCTGCATAGGCCGAGAACAGTCACTGAAATGATTGATGTAGTTAATAATTACATCAAATAAAATGGTCAAAGAAAGATTAGATGAAGGGCTCATCTGCCATCCATTCTCGGGAAACAACTTCAACTCCACCCCAAATAACGATAACTACTGAAGCACCCAAGCAGCACGGCAGAAACACTGACAATAATAGAAGAAGGGACTGTAGACCCAACATACCAATCCCGGTTCTGCCACCAATAACAACAATAATCTCCGCTATCTTACAGACGATAAAGGGAGATGAGAGTTATCGCGCACCACAAACCATTCCAGATGTCCCCACCAAACCTCTATTTGAGTATCACAATGTGCATAGCCATGAAACTAATAACTGCTACTCTCTTAAACGAATCTTTCATCGCATCCTATTAGCTGGAAGGCTTCATAATTATGTCATCGAAGTCCAAAAGTTTCTCGAAGATGAAGCAAAAAACAAAGACGTTGAACAAAACCAGGTCCTGGGGAAAGCTCGCCACCAACGTATGATCAAGATTGAAAAAGGGAAGAAAAGAAAACAAGACGATCGGATTACATCCTGTTGTAAAATGACCTCCTCAGATAAATCAACAAAACTTCTCCCAAGCTCATGAAAATCAAAGCGTTCCCTTACCATATTACCTTCAAGGACTGTGACACCAGCCACGTGAAGTACCTTCATGATGACCCTCCCGTCATTATGCTCAAAGTTGGATAGGACTACCTACATATGCTTCTCGTCTATAGAGGAAGTGCGATAGATATATTGTTCAGAAGAGCAATTGAAGTCCTAGGCCTCATAGACTCGGTGAAAGCTTCGACAATAACAATCACCGGCTTTAACAGTTCAAAAGAATCAGCTACATGAGAAATCACTCTGCCAGTTCAGGCTGGATTAGAAACAACATTCGTAAAATTCCTTATTATCGATGTTGAGTCCAAATATTTGGGAATTTTGGGACGTAGTTGGTTACATTCGATCAAAGCAGTACCTTCTACTTATTATCTAGATTGTCATTTCCAACAGTCACGGAATCTACAAAATCAAAAGTAGCCTAGTAGTTACACGTATGTGCGAAAATACCATAACCAACTCTCATATAGTAAAACTTCTCAAAGCATAGTAACTACAGCAAGAGATACCCCCCACATTCGAGCAGCATAACACTGAGATGGTCAAATCCATTGAACTCGATGGTCTAGGGCATCACACATTCATCAGCTCCAAGCTATCAATCTACAAAAAAGAAGCCATGATCCAGCTTCTTAAGAAAAGCATCGACATTTTCGCCTGAACTTTCCATGAAATGCCTGGCAACGATCCATCAATCATATGCCACCAACTTAACCTCCTTCCAGACAACAAAGCTATCATTTAGAAATGATAGAACTTAGCTCCCCACCTACACGATACAGTGAACAAAGAAATTGATAAAATCCTTCGGGTAGGATTTATTCGGGAAGCTAAGTACCCAAAGTAGGTTTCTAACATCGTAGCAGTACTGAAAAAAATGGAAAGATTAGGGTTTGGGTTTTAAAGAGCCTAACAAATTTACACCCAAGGACAGTTTTTTGCTACCACTGATTCCGCAACTTCTTGACTCTATCGCAGTGTTCGAACTTCTTTCTATGATTGATGTAGCCTCCATCTACAATCAAGTTCCTCTCGCCGAAAACGATCAGAAAAAAGCAACCTTCATTACCAAAAGAGGTCTCTACTATTACACAATAATGCCTTTTAGGTTAAAGAATCCAAGAGCTAGTTACCAAAGGCTTGTGACTAAAATGTTTAAAGATCATCTCGGCACAATTATAGAAGTCTACATCGACAATATAATTTGCAAAAGATTGAAACGCGAAGATCACTCCAGCAACCTCCAAACTGTCTTCAATATCCTTTACAAATGCCAGATGAAACTTAACCCTGAGAAATGCTAATTTGGAGTCGCATCTGTTAAATTCCAGGGATACCTGGTCAGCAAAAGAGGAATCGAAATCTATCATGCGCTCATCGTGATGCCATCTCCGCGAACAAAGAAAGATGTCCAAAAATTTACAGGCAAGATTGCCGCTCTTCATAGATTCATCTCCAAGTTATCCGATCGATACAAACTTCTTTACCTCCTTCTTCATGGTAATCCCAATACTCTTTTAAAGAAATAGTACAAAAACATCCTTTAGACTCTTGACTGTGAGTTAACCTTCCAAGATCTTAAGCGATATTTGAGGCGTCCTCTTATTATGAGTACTCTAGTTGATAGTGAAACACTGACAATGTACTTATCCAAGACTGAAGACTCCATTACTTCTGTCCTTATTCGAGAAGATGGTGGAGTTGAAAAACCAATCTACTTCATCAGGAAAACACTCATGCCTGCTGAAAAAATATACACAACATCAGAAAAATAGCTACTCGCCTTGGTCAACAGTTCTAAAAAGTTACATCCTTACTTACAAGCTCATCCCATCAAAATCATCACCAATTATACTCCCAAACTGGTACTCTCCAAAAAAAGAAAAATCTCAAAGAATATAACAATGGTCTGCTTTCCTTGGCGAAGACCACATCTCTTTCGAACCCCAGATATCAGTCAAGGGACAAACAGTGGCTGACTTTTTGGCAGACTTTCTGGTCGAAGACCCCGATTGGGAAGAACTTGAAGAAATATTCATAGATGACTCAATAGTAGAACCAGACGCATGATCCAAAAGCCCGGGTTTATGACTTTTTATAGACCGATCAACTAGACCACAAGGGTCAGGGATTGGCATCATCCTCGTTACACCATCCAATCATCGCATCGAGAAAGTTATAAAACTAAACTTCTATGCCACCAATAATGAGACCAAATATGATGGAATCCTACACGGTTTAGATCTCTCACTCACACTCAAAGAGGAAGAATTGGCAGTTTATGTCAATTCGTTCTCGTGGCGAATCATTACAACAAGATATTCTGTACAATGGGAAAAATGGTTGATTATGCAGCCATGGTCAAAATAAAGATGAACAAATTTTAACACACAACATTCTCTTACTTATCTCAACAAAAAAATTGGCATACCGACGCATTAGCTTACATCGTTGTCATGCTGGGAGACAGTGAAAAAAATCTTTAGAAATTGAAATCATCAAGCATTCCAGTCTCGATATACTGTCAACACTGCAGATCACCATTGCTGAAGATGAAGACCCTAAAGAATGGAAAAGACCATTATATATATACCATAACTCCAACGTCCTTCCCAGTACCAAAGAAGAAGCCCGATTACTTTTGATCAAGTACCCCAGATTCACAGTCCACGATAACATCTTATATCGTATAATAGGAGGGGGACCGCATATCGAATGTATCTCACAAAAACAAGCTCAGATCAAAATAAGATAACTTCACGAAGGTATTTGTGGTGCACACATTTTAGGAAGATCATTAGCCCAGTGCGCATTCAAGCAAGGACTGTACTGACCCATGATGAGACAAGATTGCAAAGAATTATTTCATAAATACTACAAATGCCAAATCCATGCTCAAGACATCAAAAGTCCAGCCCTCGACTTGCATATTAGCAACGTCCTCTAGCCATTCAAACGATGGGGATCGACATCATTGGACATTTCTATCCAATATTGGGAAACTAAAGATTCGTCCTAGTCGCCACTGGTTACTTATCATCAAGTTCCTTTTGGAGCACATAATCACCAGGTTTGGTGATGATACGCTCTGATAACGGCAAGTAATTCATCAGTGCAAACGAACTTTCCTTTTTACACCATACTATCCTCAAGGTAACGGACAAGCTGAAGCCATTAAGAAAAGCATCAAATTAGGTTTACACAAATTTCTCGACGATAAGAAAGGAAGGTGGGTCCACGAACTACTCAGTGTTCTCAGGGCCTACCAAACAACTCCTCGAGTTTCATCAGGCTGTACTGCATTCATGATAGCCTTTGGTACTGAAGCATTCATACCTTTAGACCTCAATCTTCCAAGTACCCGAAGAAAAATCCCAGATGTGGGCAATGAACTCGATCTCCTTTGCAACCTCAATTGGGCTGAAGAGAATCGAGACAAAGGCATCGCGAGCTTGGGACGATACCATAACACATTGAAAAAAGAATAGAACAAAAATGTTCAAAAACATATATTTGGTATTGGAGGCCTTGTCTTTCAGCGGATCCAAGATAGTACTAGGCCTAAGAATTTAGGAAAGTTATTTGAAAACTGAGAAGGGCCATACATTGTCAGCAACAAGACAGATAGTGGAACTTACTGGCTGATGACTGAAGATGAAATACAGCTCAAATATCCGAAGAATACTGCCCAACTAAAATTGTTTTACAGATGGAACACTATAACCATTTTCATCGATTTTAATAAACAAATTTTACTGTCAGTTTAATAGTTACTATTTTGACTTGAATTTGATCCATACTTAATAAGTATGCATCAGACAATCGATCATCCTTACTATTTTGACTTGATCTTCATCTATACTTAACAAGTATGCATCAGACAATCAATCATCCTAACTATTTTGACTTGATCTCAATCCATACTTAACAAGTATACATCAGATAATCAATCATCCTTACTATTTTGACTTGATCTCGATCCATACTTATACAATCAATCATCTTTACTATTTTTTCTTGATCTCGATCCATACTTTATAAGTATGTATCAGACAATCATCATTACTATCTTGAGTTGATCCCGATCCATAATTTATACGTATACCTCAGACAATCAATCTCTACAATCTTAACTTACCCTCGATCCATACTTGATACATATGCATCAAAATGTCAACCATCTATACAATCTTCGATTAATTTTGATCCATACTTAATCAGTACGCATCAGACAATCAATCATCATTACTATCTTGAGTTGATCTTAACCCATACTTTATACGAATATATCAGAATCTCGACCGTCTGTACAATCTTTGATTGATCTTGATCCATACTTTATAAGTATGCAGCAAAACTATCATTCAAATTACGTGAACACTATACGAATATGGGATATTCTACTTCGCATTCCTTGCTTATCGAACAAACTATAAACAACTCTTTTTCTTCCCGAATCTCAATCTAAATATCCATCTAAGGATACACATCTGATACTCATGCTTCTTACTAGCCATTTCATGGCCATCGTTCACTTATCACGCCAATAAACATTTCTTACTTATCTGCTACGATCTACAATCACATTCGACATATCACTTTGTCGAATCAACTACTTAACATAATTTATAAGATATATGCAACAAGTTTTCAAAATAATTTTTTTCCGAAAAAAAAATATTCATCATCCAATATACCACAAGATTAAAATTGTTTTGGTCCCACCGACCATTTTTACATACTTCCACACATATAATACTGCTTACTCAAATAATTTAGACTACAGGAGCAGATATTACTTCATCCACATTAAGAAAACCTTCGGGAACAGAAACATCTGCAAGCTCCTCAGGACGCGAGACATCAACTTCCATCATCACCACATCCTCGATGACTTCTGTCTCATCACGAACTTCGGGAGTCTTCAACAATTCGTCTTCTAAACTTGAATCATTGAAGATAATACCACCAGACTTCACCAACCCCATATAAGACTTTTTCCTCACCTTCCTCCACATCTTCCTCCCCGCCCCCGCTACCTTCTCGATCACTAGCTTGAGGCTCATGATCCACATCCGTCTCAGTAGCCACCTCATCAGATAGTTTGATAACCCTATACTGATCCACACTAGCTATGTCTGTACTATTCAACCGCATCCTATATCTACCTCCCAACTGTTGTGCATAGGTCCTTACATCAATCATCAAGGGCACTACATCTTCAAGGTTCTTGCATATATCTTTATCATCAATTTTAATTGGTTCAGCCATTTTAAAGAACCTGTAAATTAGATTTTATATTTTTACAACAGTTACTATCTACCATATCTGCTACATATGTATGTTCATAGGTTCATATATTCATATTCATATAGTTGTCGAGATTACTCTCTAATACATCATTCTTAATTTGTTATCTGCTACTATCATTATTATAGTTCATTTTAATACATGTCGTTCTCGATACAAATCATATGACTTATTTCCTAAAGTCATATACATCGATTACTGCGCTACGTTTAGTTTTCGATTTGCTTTTATTTGTTAAATAATAAACATCGACTAATTCATTAATGTGCGTTTTGCTTCAATTTCAGGATAGCAAAAGTTCTCGAAGATACTTCAACGGTTTCCCGCCAAAGCCACTATCATTCAAACATATAGATATCATCTTTTCCGGTGCAAATTCTAGCCATATCAAGCCTACTTCAAAATAAAATCCCTACATTCTTCCCGCGAACCCAACTGATCTCTTACAGTCGCGACATCCTCACCGCGACACAAACCACACTCTCTCCGCACCTCACCACCAATTACGGATATCTCTCTCACCCTAACTCATTTATTAACCACTGCGACTCTATTACCCTTAGAGAAGCGCCATTAATAATCACTGTCCAACCTCTATCAACAAACCCTTACCCCAGTCGTATCCCATTATAACTCACAATCTTCCTCACCCTAAACAACTTCCTTATAATATTATACTATATATATCTACATTTACCAATAATTACAAATACAGCCAAGCCAAAAGGCACAACAAAAATTATTACAGTAACTAACCTTATTTATGAGTTGCTTCCATATCCCTCTCTTTAGCCCGCTTTGCTTTTTCGATCAACACGACAATCTCCACCTTCCCAATTGTTGGCAATAATCCAAGGGATGAGTACAGTAAATTCATACTAGATAATTTTTTTTAGAGTTTATTAAATATGAACAGTCGTCCACCTCTGAACTATTTATAGACCGCACGCGACTGTTCACCATCCCAGTTCGCGACCCTTCAAGTAATCGATCATAATGCCTTACACATCTCTACTCAAAGTCTTTGAATCTTCGCCTTCTCAACACCAATAAACCCCTATAATGTACCTTCAAACCTTCCATATCTCGAAGAACTTCCTCTGGGACATCCGTACTCAACATTGAGCACCCTATTTTATCGTAAAGATACTGTACATCATTTTCTTTATACTTCAAATTTTTACCCAAAGGAACACACCTTGCCATAATTAATTACTCTCATCTCCTCTCCCCAATTTCTATTTAATCTATAAACTCCTATATCTATGGCACACGTTTATCCAAAGCTCAAAATCCAATTTTAGCCAAACATTACAATTACAAATACTAGTTATTTTTACATTCCAGAATTTACCCAACTCTAAAATTTATTCGACAAACACTTTCACAAAAATACATCGACAACATCATTATAGCAACAAATTTAAATCTCATTTCATTTTAAACGGAAAATTTGACCATTACATCTTCAACTTATAAATTAAAATTATAAACCCCTAGCTGCACCATCATCTTCTTTCTTAATCGGCTTCTTCGCATGAGTCCACATGTAACTCACACATTTAGGCGGACTCTAATATTGTAATTGGCACCGAAACTGAAAATCCTCCTTGGCATCCTTTGCCTCTGACCCGCTCATTCCATCGTCGTTAGGTTCCGTAGGATCTTCTAAGTGGATATTCGTATTCTGAAAGCCGATGTCCCAATCATATCGTTCCCAATACTTTTCTTGAACACGACTATATACCTTATTACACACCTGAGATCTCGTCTTCACCATTTCTTCAAACCAAAACAACTCTCACTTCAAACACCAAAGGATACTTATAGTCCTCTACATTCAAAGTCAACACACCATATTTATTTAGTTCTGGAACTATACATTTTCAACAGTCAAAACAATCAACATTAAAATCCGTTCCTGGACCCACTCAGTCAACTATACTTCAAGTTATTTAGACAATCCAGCACTCACTTTACTCATATTTTACATTGACAAATATTAAATATACATAGTCAAAAAAACACATATAAACACGAGCACAAGTTGATGAAAATATCTTTAGTCAATAAGCAAACTATTACATATTACACTCGTCAAACTGTATCCTTCCATTATATTACATCAAACTGCACTGCTCTCTTTACATTCAACTAGAAGGACTAATTACTCTGTACTTCTTTTTACCAGGATCTGACATTATTGCATCTTTTTACCAAAATCTGGCATTATTTCTGGTACCAGGTACAACAATATCCTAAGAAGCTCAATGAATCTCAAGTTACAAAACTTCTAAGAGCTGCCTCAACAGAAGTAAGGTAGCAGCAAATTGTAGGATGCCTCCATCGCATGGCAAGATCCCTGGATGCCCACCAGCCAACATATCTTTGCCTTCACTATGAACAATAACCCATTCTCCCCCAATTTGATAGCTTTCCTTACCTTCAACATTGCATAATGACCCCAATGGAACCCGTTTATGCATACATTCACTGACTTTAACTCTTCCTATCCTCCACGCCGTAACTGGATCAATTGAAGAATTACTTAGAACTGGTTTGGGATAGAACTTTACCTCAGGTTGTTAACCGTCTTCATCCTCAGACGATGCGTTATTCCACACTTGGGGCAGCATCCTTATAATCTACCACCGTAGCACCCTCCATGAGACCGTCTATTTATACCCAACTTGAATCTGCCAAGTCTAATATACTATATTAATTGCTCCTCAGGAAAGAGATGACCAGATACAGGTCACCTTGACCTCGGAAATGATAATCTGCAACTCGTGGTTATAGGGGCCTAACTTTGCAAGGAGGGGAAGTTGGCTCTTATACCACGAGATTTATCTTTTATCAAAGGGGTTCAGTATATAATTAATAATACAAGCAACCTACTGACGATATACTTGCATAGAGGTCTAGAATGGGACACTCCACAACCTCTAATGAGGATTTTTAATAGATTTGATATTACTGCTGAGTAGTCGAAGGTTCGAGTACTGGGTAATTTATAGAGTGATCGAAGGTAAACTGTTAGGGTTCTGGGGAGAGATTTTGTAACCTCACCTTGGTACCCCCTCTCGCCTATTTATAGAATATAGGAAGGGCTGAGTCACCAAGGAAATTCAAATTATAGGTGTATCTTCTGGGTATCCTCTGGATATTAGGCGGGTATCCCAGAGTTGGTATTGACATTGTAAATATCTGGTCTGGCAGTGTGCTCTGACACTGTAGCCGTTGTTGGTTTTGTCACTGTAGTCGTCAGGACCAACAATGGCATTATTCTTATCTGGTGAGCTGGCTTATCTGACATGTTTGCCTTGGACCATGTACAACTATGGTCAAAGTATTTATGGTGATGAAATGGGGTTCGTATGGTGACGAATCTGCCTTCATCTTCGAGGCTTGTTCATAGTCAAAGTTTGTGTGATATTAGAAGGCTTGTTTACGGGTTGATTAGGCTTCGAGGTATTTATGTAGGCTTTGATGTAGCCTTTGAGGGCTCGACTGCGAGTTGGCAACTATAGTTGTAAAATTTTACAACCTCTTCAGCTTCCAATTTCTTTTCGATACAACCACAAGTACTTATGTCGAGAATGGGGCGATTGCAGTAGCATATTCCCCAGATTCGATAAGAGCAAGCCAGCAAAGCGTAGTTTAAGACAGTCATGGATGATTCAAGATAGATAACATTCGAGAAGATACCTTAAGTCGTCGACCTACCAAAAGTAGCCACTGTGCCAGGTCAAGAAAGAGCTGTTAGAGATCCGCAAAGTTTACCCACTCCCCCAAAAATAGGAGACTGTTTCTTTCTTTTTATAAACTACCTGAATCTACAATAAATATAGGAAGAGAATAAATTATTCAAGGACCAAAATCTGTATCTTTACTATCCCTACTTCCTAATCTCTATTATCACTCCCCTAAACATGTAATAATTATCAATATACTAGATTTTACATCAAATTCCTCCTCGAGGTCATGATTTTTCCTAGCTTTTTTGGAGTCTTCTACTTAAAATCTTATTCGTTTAGCCTTTTATTGTATTCTCCTTACAAATAAGTATTGGCAAAGATTCTCCATCTGGAAAATATACCACTACACAGGTAAACCAAGTATTATACTTGATTTAACTGTTATGATGTCGTAGACATATTAAAAAAGATGAAAGCTAGTTTTACCTTTGCTTTATCTTATGTCTGGTAGAGTCCCATGATTAAAAATAAGAGTTACCTTTGATTTAATCTCAGAAGATTTAGTAGAGTCAGCCAGACCAAGTGTTATCCATGATTTAACTGGTATGATGTCGATTAAAAGCTAGTATCATCTATGCTCTAATCTATATATTATCTACAAAGTAGAGATATCTATGGGAGAAAAATTTATAAGTTTTATTGAATTCCAGAAAATAATGTACATTGAATGGCGATGGAAATCTTACTTCTAGAATGAAAAGGAGAGAAACTGAAATAAATAGTGAGGGACTTAACGTAGTATCGTTTTAGTCGCCTAGTATTCTAAAGACTCGAAATGTAGACTCCCTCTTCTGTCATGAGGTAATATGATTCTAGGCCTAAGAGACTTGTGATAAGGAATGGACCCTCCCAATTATCTGCTAGTTTCCCAGCATAAGAACTAGCCAACATATGGTATTTCTCTGAGGGCGAGATCATTGATTTGGAAGGTACGGCTTCTGACTCATTTGTTATAAGAACTGGCTAACATATGGTGACATCAACTTAGGTTAGCGACGGCGTGTTCCCTGGCCTCATCGATCCAATTAAGGTTATAAGACAATTCAAACTCATTTTCCTCCTTAGTTAGCTCGTGATCAATGACTGGATGATGATATTCAGAGGGAATGACGGCCTCGGTATCATAGGCAAGGAGCAAGGGAAAGTAGCCAATTAACTGACGAGGAGTGGTAGGATATGGCCATAAGACATGAGGATGTTCTCAAAACTAATTCCCTTTATCTGCGAGTGTTGCCTTTTCTTGAATCTATCCACGATAGTTTTGTTGGTGATTTTGGCTTGGCCATTTCCTAGAGGGTAGTAGGTATTAGATGGTGAGTGAATGATATTGTGTTGGTTAAGAAAAGCTGCAACTTTTTCTCTAACAAATTGGGGCCCATTATTGATAAGAATTAAGTGGGGGTACCCAAACCGAGTGATGATGTATTCCCAGATTAAAGAGATAGCACCTCTTCTTCTCTGGTTTGATAGAGTGAAACTGCTTCTACCCATTTTTTAAAATAATCTGTAGCTACGAGTAGGTGGCAGCGGTTACTTGGAGAATCAGGAAATTTGCCGACAAGATCAAGTGCCCATCTTTTGATTGGCCAAAATACCTTGCCTGGATAGAGTTTGAGCGCAGGGGCGCGTATCATCTGTCCATGTTGTTGACACGTGTTACATTTTTGTGAATGCTCTTCTACTTGCTTGTGCATGCCAGGCTAGAATACTGCTTGTGTAATGGCTCTGTTTGCCTGTGACTGACCTGCGGTATGGGAGCCACAAGTCCCTACATGTAAAACTCATAGCTTCTCGTCCACTTTTTGTTTGGAGAGGCACTTGAGGTAAATCCCTGTGACTGAACGGCGGTATATGGTACCGCTTTGATTAGTGTAGTGCTTTGAGTTGTCTATCACCTATCGGCGCTTCTTCTGATCTAGTGAAAGTGGTCATTCACATTTGTTTTCGATACCAAGATAAACTAAGAAAGGCTTTCGCCGACCGCCACCTCCCCCTTTATCGCCGCCAATATTGATTGTGCATACAAAAATGCGATCAATCCTGGGGGTTGAATCACTTTGATCTAGAGATATCGAGGTTTTGTACCTAAGACCCTGGCTAGATATACGAAGGAATCGGTGTGTCTATTTTCTCCTTGAAGAAGATAATCGACAGTTGCTTACGCAAACTTGCTCATCCTATCTGCAACGAGGGCTGCATATTCGATTATCTTACAATTCTTCTTGTATTGCTTAGAGTAATGGTGAGGGATGAGTAGTAAATCAGAGTAAACTGAGAGTTTGTAGACGCTGAGCTCGAGAGAAAGATCGAGTCCGTAAATAAGAGCTTCGTACTCGGTGATATTGTTTAAGGTCTCAAAATACAAACAGATTTATTACTCAATTTTGTCGCTGAATGGGGTAATCAATGCGATTCCAATTCCTGACCCTACGGGTTCTGCTGATCCATTTGTAAGAAGTCTCTACCCTTTCCTCATAACCCATTCAATTCGTTCATCAAATGCTTTAGGGTTGGATCTTCTGTAGCTTCCTCTAAAAAGTCAGGATTGTACCGCTCCTAGTCAGGATCTTCTACTGGAAAATCTACGAGAAAATCGATGATGGCCTACCCCGTTTCAGAATGACGTTGCTCAAACTTGATATCAAGTTCTCCCAAACTGATTGACCATTGTTGAACTCTCCTTGATTTTCTTTCTTGGACAGAACCACTCAACTTGGGTAGTTCGTCATGACTTTGGTTGAATGAGGTTGGAAGTAGTACTTGAGTTTCTATAAAGTATAAACAAGAGTGAGAAGAAGTTCCTCGATTTTTGAGTACCTCATTTCTGTTGGAGTGAGGGTTTTGCTGATGAAGTAGACTAGTTTCTTAATTTTTCCTTCAAGTCTAATGAGAATTGAGCTGAGTGAAGTATCTGTAACTCCTTGATATATAATCAGTTCCTCATTATCTATTAGGGTGCTCATGATAAGAGACTTCCCCAAATAATTTTTGAGATTCTGAAAAGATGCCTCACATTCTGATGTCCATTGAACCTTTATACTTGGCTAAACATTTGTTCATTTGGTACAATCACAAAGTAATAGGAATAGCCAATGACAGCGGTCTGAAGGTTTTGAAATGAAACGGTTGATAGCGGCAATCTTACCAGCAAGTTTTTAAACGTCTTTCATCATTTTCAGAGATGGCATGTTGAAGAGAGCCTGAATCTGATCTGGATCAGCCTCAATCCCCTTCTTACTGATGAGGTAGCCTAGAAATTGACCTGAATGTACTCCAAATCGATACTTATCAAGATTGAGATGCATCCTATAAGAACGAAGAATGCTAAATATTGTGTTAAGATCTAAAATGTGGTTGATTGACTGTACACTCTTGTACAAGAGATCATCAATGTAGACTTCCACGACTTTCCCGAGATATGCTATGAATATAGTAGTCATCAATCGTTGATAAGTTACACCTGCATTCTTGAGTCCGAAGGGCATGACTTTGTAGCAGTAAAGTCCTCTTTCAGTGATGGAAGTGGTCTTTTCTTGATCTTTATCCAATAGTAGAATCTGATTGTATCCCGAAGTAGCGTTCATCATAGATAGGAGTTCCCGACCTGCTATAGAATTAAGGATCTGATGAATATTAGAAAGACGGAAACTATCCTTTGGAGTGTGGTAGTTTAGATAGGTGAAATCTACACAAACTCGGACTTTTCCATTCTTCTTAGGGGCAGTGACGATGTTGGATATCCAATCTGGATATTTGGCTTCTCGAATGAATCCCACTTTGATCAATTTCTCAATCTCCATATTAACTTCATCTCGAAGTTGGGGTCTTAGTCATCGCTATTTCTGTTTGACTGCCATGGCGTTGATATTGATAGCCAATTTGTGACATGCCTTGGCTGGATCGACCCCAGGCATCTCTTCGAAAGACCGCTTAGCACCGATGAAAATACCTCTACTAGGTCAATCAATGTTGATGTATTCAGTGGGCTCCTTCATGGGTGGCTGATCATTGGGGTGGTCAGCTTGTTGTAATTACTATGCAGCATACCTCTTAGAGGCATCTAGAATGATAGGTAGAAACAATTGCTTCCATGTTATGAATCCAGCAGCGGCCTATAATCCTGAGATATCAAGATTTGGCGTTGATCAAATACAAGATGATGCTGATTGTGGCTGGTCCTACGGTAATAGGTAAGATGATCATCCCTATACACTCTTCTTTAGAACCACTGAATCTACTGATATCGGTGTCACTTTGAATGACTTGATCGGCTAAACCCATTTGGTTAATAAGTCACACCTGCTACCAGTATCGATCATCATCCTGTGCATGGCAAACTTCTTCCTCTTGAGCATTATGACTAATGCATCATGATGTGGAAATTTGATATGGCTAGTATCGTAATCTTTGAATGATATCCTGAGTCGGCGATTGCTCGACTCATGTAGAAATTTGGCTTCTTTATCTTGAGGTGTGAGATTGTAACATTCGGATAGCCTCCTGCGCTCAAATCTGCTAGAGTTGGTGATCTGATTGATCTCGATTATGTTGCTATGGTGCATATGGTAGAGATGCTTCTCCTCAACTAGATCTTTGACCTGGATTACTTCAAGTTTCTTCTTATAGCTACCATCCTTGTAGGATTTCATGATGACAATATATTTGAACATTCGTCCCTCCTTGAAAATGCACTTGAGAAGCCTCTGTAAAGCATAGCAATTGTCAGTAGAATGATGATTTACCTTATAATGCATGCAGTACGGTCGGTACTCTATTGGCTCTAATGGTTGGGATAGACGGTAGAGCTTATCCTTTGAGAGGATTAAAAAATTTTAGAAGGCCAGGGTTGACTTGTGATTCGCCTTTCTAAGGGTTACCGGTGTTTCCCTTGGCGCGCTTCAGGTCACCCTGATCCTCCTTCAGTTTAGTACTTTGATCTGCAGATGGACCTTTTATGGCTAGGACGGATTTAGTTTATGTCTTTCAGACATCATCCTTTCCAGGTCGGTGTAACTATTGACCTTGGTAATCATATCTTCCAAGGTCGTAGGTTTATTGAGGAAGTAGTGCTCTTTGGCGTTGCAGTTGAGTTGTAGCTCATTGGTGAAAGCAGTAACAACTATTTTCTGATCAAGATTGCCCACTTTACGCGCGAGCACCAAGAACTTCTCTCCGTGCGACTGTTTAAGACTGGTAAGAAAATATAAATTTTTTTCTTTGACTTTGTTGTGAGCATACGTCTTGATGAATTGTTTCTGCAGCTGGTCGAATGTGTATATGGAGTCTTCATGTATAAAGTGAAACCATCAGAGCGGTTCCTCCTGCAGTCATGTGGTGAACAGACCGCAGAGAATGTGGCTGAGATTGGAGTACAACCCCAATGAATCACGATACTATTGAATGTGCTCCTTTTGGTCGGTACCCTTGTATTTATGAAGTTTTGGAGTATGGAAACCTTTTGGTATTTCTATATCAAATAGTTCTTTGGCAATTGGACTTCTTTGTAACTTCGTAAGGTCGCCGATAATGCCCAGAACTTGTGCTTCGATCAGCTCCTTAATACGGTGGTTCATATGCTCATGTGAGACATAGTGACGGGTCGGTTGAGTGGCTTGATAAGGAGGTAATGGATTATGAGTATCGGTACCTTTACTCAAACGATCTCATACTAGAACTAGAGGATGAGGTCTCTATTCTTCCTCTTGACGTATGGAACATCGGTGACCTCGACTGATCTCAGATTAAACTTCTCCCCCTAAATGAATAGGTGGTTGAAGTAACCCACTAATCCTTTAGGACTTAGTTTGGATATATTTGCAAATACAATAGTCCAGGTACCCATTTTAAGCTCATATATTTCTCTTGTTAAATCAAAATTGGGTATAAACTTAGCATATGATGCCAACAATTATCTCGAAGAAAAACAATACTATGAAATTTCACCGAGTATCACCGATCCAAGATACCGTTATAGGCATCTATGGCAACGTGATGCAATAGTCCATTTTAACATAGATTAAAACTAACAAACAATTCAAGGCTAAAACAAACAAGCTTCGTTAATAGAGAAAAAAAATATATGCCAAAAAATTGTTTATCTATCAATGAAGAAAGTAGTATTCATAGAGGAAATAACATCAAATGATCTGCCTAATCCAATTCACCAATCCATCAAAGTCATTAATTACACCCCGAAATCATTTGGCCTCCAAACTTATATTGTCTAACAAGCATTTTTCTCATACTTACATATACCCAAATTCATAAGTTATCTAAATAATACCAGAAAACAATGTAAATACCAGATCCTTTAGTATAACTCATGAGTCCAGCAGATGTACCACTAAGCATAAACTGCCCAATTTTTAATAACAACTTAATTACTGCCCCAATCTCATGTTCTTCTCTCTTAAAATCCTAATCTAATCGGTATTTTGATAAAAATAGAAGCTGTTTAAAAATCTCAATCTCTCTAAGGAAAGAGTTATAATCCAAATACAACCCAGACAAGCATTTCAACTAAGAAACAGCAGAAGGACCTCTTCCAGACAGCCCCTTCCCTTGTAATGAAACATTAGCAACTTTCCCATGCTCATTACACGCCACACCTTCAATGAACAACTACATGGGTCACCACTACTCACCCAAGATGACAAAATAAAAACTATTCTCTGGGTCTAAAGAACTCTTCATCTCCATTAAAGTTTTCACCCCGGCATTTCCACAAACACCTTGGTAAAACCTACCAAATGTGAAGACTACAAAGAGAGATATCGAAATCTGAGAGAACCCCATTGTTTTTATTCACCTAAACTCTAACCTTTATGAATTTCACAAACAATCTCTCTCATTTTCTCTATTTAAAAGCTTTATCTTGAAGGGAGAGCAGATGGTGTGAAATATAAAGACTGTGTCTCAAACTCCTAATTGCCCAAACTCCATTTTGATCTAATTGGAGATGAAAGACAGAAGAAGCAATTTCAACCAAAATTAGAACATTGAAAATCAGATGCTAATTAGAAGAGGTATGGCAGATGTAAGAGGGGAATTTAGGTTTGATTTGGTGCAGTCTGATTTGGTGCAATATGAGATAGATATGAACCTTAATTGATTTGGGGATGATTTACAATTCATGGGAGACTGTGTGTGTGTGTGTGTGTGTGAGAGAGAGAGAGAGAGAGAGAGACTCGGTGAACTGCAAGGAACTTTTTACTTCTCATAAACAGTGAATAGTGAACAGTAATGCTAAAACAAAAGCTATTAAAGTACAAGTATAGAGAAATAACTTTTTAGAGCAACTATTTAACCATAGTAATTTGTATCCTAGCTCTGGCACCAATTGTTGGAAATACATACAATTAACTATGATCAATATATGAACATGTAATGGAGATTAAATATACCTCTTCTCCTGCTCTTTAAATTTCCCCTGTTCTTAAGTTGAATCTTCCCTTGGATTGGCTGCAGACCTCAATGGGATGGTTTTTTGTATTGTAGCCTCCAAGAGGGACCTCCTCTCTATTTAACCTGATAGGGTTAGAGTGATCTTCCCATTATACCCTCAAACCCTAATAAAGAGTAACACTAGGTCCTACCTACCTTAACTTGATGTAACAATTGGGCACAACCAAACACCTATGTGACCTATTAACATGTGTGCTCGTGAACCTGAAAAGTAGTGCCGATATAGATGAAAAATCCAACATATCAATCATGAAATTTACTAATGAGGATGACTTTCTAGATATTGATCGGTGATCGACAAAGTCGACGAGCTTAAGATCTTGAAGAAATTGAGATCAGCCACTCCATTTGGAATACCAAAAGATTCGTAGACACCCCCTTTGGAACACCCTCCTAGATACCCCATTTTTTAGAATACCTAAAGATGTTTTAAGAAGTTTTAGTCATATGGATGTGATCTCCTTATTATGTAAAGCATTCTTCAGAAAAATCAAATCATTGTGAGCCTATTTTCATCTCCTAATCAATCATGAACAATAAACAACAAACCCTAATTCGTAAAACCCCTTCCACAACTCAGATATGAGATAATGTCATGTTTTTTTTCTCTTTCTTCTCTATTAGAGTTATAACTTGTAGATTGTGGAAGAGCTCAAGGAGTTAAAGGGAATGGCGTTACCGGTAACTATGATGAACTGCGTTGTTTACATTTGAGCAATGGTGTTCGTAGTGTTTCTTGGGATATTAAAGAGTTTAGAGCTTGCAGGGGGAGTGTTATTGATTGGGTTTACAAATAAAATTGGGTACTCAATTTTAGTTGGTCTTGCATCTATTATACGAATAACAACTGTAAGAGATGTGAGCAATATACAACATTCATAGTTGAACTAACAGCAACAGCAAGTATAACCAATCACAAAGTATAGCAATAATAATAATAACTATAACCCCTTTGAGAGAGAGAGAGAGAGAGAGAGAGAGAGAGAGTGAGAAAGAGAGAAGTACCTTGCTTAGAAAGAGAGAGGGAGGCGCTGATAGAAGAGATGTTTTTGGGAGAGCTGAAGAGACAGTTTTGGGAGAGATAAAGAGAAGTAGTAAGACTAAACTTTCCATTTCCAAGTTTAGTCCAAAGTACCCCTAAGTATGAGAGTAAAATAAATCTAGGCCATCCATCTTACTCTTTCCCACAAATCCCAGCCCCTCTTTATCTTTATGACAATGGCAAATTTGTCTAATTAAAGAACAACATTCTTTATATAAAAGATATTTAACAATTTTAGGAAATATATTTGAACAAATTTACAGATTGATGTGCAGTATTTTCCAATGATGTTTATCTGTGATGGTTATTTATGTGATAAATTGGGATGCATCTTCTTCATCTTTGTCTCGTTAATGATGGAATGAAAACTTGACGTAACTCATCATTGGATCCACCATTATAAAAAAGAAGATATTAAAGAATGCATAGACTCCTTTTCTTGAGATCCTTGGAGTCAAGGTGGTTCATATAAATTGAGGGTTTGGGTCTTCACGAATTCTGCATTTGGGGGCTTGATTGGTATTAAAATGGGATATCTGGTTTCTCCCTCCATGGAGAAAAAATATTAATGAAGAGAGAGAGATAGTATAAAGAGAAAGGGAATAAAAGAGAGAGAAAGTGAAAGAGATAAGATACAATGAGTAAGAATGTGGTTATAATAAAATTTAAGTTGTACCACGTAAGAGCATCTCCACTAGTCGAGTGTGGGTTCTAACAAAAAGCTCACACGTCGACGCAACCCTACCCAACTCAAACTCGTTTCTTCAAGCAGTTGTTTTTTTTAATATTAATTTCGCAGACATCAAAATACCTCTCGGTGTTCTTATTACCGCGCGGGAATAAAAACACCACCGCGAATTCTGTTAAAAAAACCAAAGCACTTCGTTCCCTGTCTACACTGTTTCATCTTCTCTATCTTATTTTCACTCCAAAATCATGAAAAAATTCCAAAAATTTACCCAATAAAATGGGCATACCAGAGCAAGACCCATAACCCAATACGCTCCCTAGGTTTATAGTGACAAGAAATTCAGAACAAGCCATAACTCGGCCGAGGTGTGGAAGGAGAAAAAAAGAGTTATATTTGAAGAGGTAGAACAAAATCAAGGCCTATCACACCCAATCCAAGATGAATTTCTACACATGCGATTTACTATCGGGCACCCAGACGGCGTCAATCATATATATAACACTGGCAAGGATTACACGGTAAGCTTTTGTTTAATGGTGACTCTGTCATTTCCGTTAATCAAATGTATCATAAAATGCTCCAATGAATAGAATTGTGATTCAATGCATCTACATGGAACATTCACTAAGGTTACCAAAGTTGGGAACGAGATTTCAAATTTTTTGATAATAAGGGATCCCGTGGTAAAGATATTCGGGAGGTTCATGGATATTAAATTGGGTAATTCTGATAATCGCCTAATTCATGCGCTAACAGAGCGTTGGTGGCAGACAACTCACACTTTTCTCTTCTCGTGTGCAGAGATAGGGATCACTCTATTGGATTTCATAATGCTTACGTCATTGCTAATCGGCAAATATCCCATATAGTTGTTGTATGACGACCGATAGAGTGTTATATCCGAAGTGATGAAATTTCTCCCCTACATTACATCCAACAATAAAAAGAGTGAGAACATTAGCATTACACATCTAAGGCAGTACTTGACCATCACAGATGATCGGTCTAATGAAAGTACGGTGGCTCGTGCTTTTATCCTTTTCATGATGGGACATTTATGGTTCCAAACGGCAACGACACCATCCTGCCTAGATATCTTGAGGCCACCACCGATTTGGATGAAGCTTCCTTATATGACTGGGGTTCTACTACTCTTGCTTCTATGTACTATGGTTTGGATACCGCAGTCACGACCGGAGGTGCCATCACTAGATTTTCATTAGTTCTTGAGGTACACTAGCACATTTTCCAAAGATACAAATCAAATATCTTCCAGTAAATGTCATAAATAGAATTTTTAAATATTTTTTATACTATTCTGAAATACAGTATTGGTTATACGAGTATTGTAAGGTTGATCACCCTATTTTTAACAATGTGCTAAAGATGACATCCTATCCTCGCCTCAAAGTATGGGAGAAGGGGAATAGGATGAAAACAAATAACCAGGCAGGAAACTTATTTACTATAGCCAGATAACTCATTAACAACTGGACTATTGAGTCGATAAATTGGCATCCTTCGGATACATCTGCAGATTTCGAGTTAGATGACGTATATATCGCGGTAACGTTATCTCGTAAGAGGATGCCACTTTAAGTCCTCAATGGAAACTGCGAGTATTACTTGGGGGATAGATGTTAGAGACAGTTGACTCGCTATACGGGTATTATGATAGATTCTCCAATCAATATGTCCCTACATCTTAGTCCAGCTGATTTACAGGATTTGAGAAACTCTGTCTTCGTTGACAATGACTAGTTTATGATGGACGAGGATATGATGACTTAATACATATACTAGCACAGCCAAACTATTGAGGTTGGCCACAAGTTGATTTATTTACAGAGTATAGGGAATATAGATTTTTTCGGTCCTTGTACATTCATGTCTGGTATTATGCCCATTGTGGCTACATCAACAGAGGTTCATAGCTAATTCCAGGACATCAACTTGCCCGACATGGAGATGGGGTCACACCTGGGGTAAAACATAGAGTGGATAGGGAGGTATCAGATGATCCCAATCCACCGCTTGGGGGAGTTACCAGTGGTGCCTCATTCCTATGACGCAAAGGAGTTATAAAACCTGAGTCTGGGTTTGCGGCGAGTCACCCTTTCAGAGTCTGTGCTAAACGCCGAGACGATCACATTGTTGACTGATGAGGTTGCCGCTCTGAGGAGAGGTTATGACAGTATCAACGACCAACTATATAACTATATAAGTAATTCATTTATTTATTTATATTTACTTCTTAAGATTATATTTAATTTGTCTAAATCTAAATTAATATTTCTTTGTCCCATTTAAAACTTACAGCTGAGGAGGATATCGACTGTATAGGTGGTGTCACGCATGGACATGGCGTTTAAACCAGGGGAGCCAATAGTATCCTTCGGGGGCATACTAGGGATAATATTGGTCTGTCTCAGTAGATATAGCTATGAGATGAGTGTTATTGTAGATGTTGTACTATACAACTTTTGTTTCTCTATATAAGTATTTGTACGAGCTGATGTCCTATTTCTTTAAATTCAATAAATATTGATTAATTTTTTCTCTAACTTAAATTTAAATGAAAATACAATTACAATTCTTAAACTAGTAGTTTTGTGCACAAAATTAAACTCAAAATAGATATAATTAAACCTAATTCATCATTCCTGACTGATGTAGGGATTTAACTCGGGCCATTCAGTAAGGGGGAGCAGATCTTGTCCATAGTTGGAAACTAGATAATTTGTAGGAAGCTCATCAGGCAAAATGTAGTTCTGGTAAAAAATATCGTATGGGGTCTCGAATGGGAATGGCTAGTTGTATTTCTCATACCATTTGTATCTTGCTTCACACAGAATATAGGCTAGTGGAACACCTCTGACCCGTCTATCAATAATCTTCAGTATCTCATAAAACTCATCACATTTTGCTTGAAGAAAATTCACCTATTACATAAATCTACAGGAGGGTATCGAACTTTTGTGTGGGCCCTGAATTGATTATGAACTCGGTCTTATAACTGATTGAAGTTAAGTCACCAGAGAGGTAAATTATCAATAAAATACTGTCAGGATGCAGCAAGGGCACAGTCTTTTTCTAGCCAAATACCACTAAAAAATCCTGTGTTAGAGGTAAAAAATTTAGCATTATTATGTTGAACTAGAGGGACTATTGTTAAAGAATCTCTAGCCAACATCTATATATCTAAATATAAAAAATGGTCGTTGGGATACAAAAATGGCGGTTAGGATGCCAAAACTAGTCATTGGGAATGAACCAAAAGGAGAAATAGCCGTTAGGGAACGTCGTGGTCATTTGATTACTGTACGGTATTTTGAATGTCGTGCAGTAATCAAAAAGCCGATGCGAGTTCTGATCTCCAAGAGCAGTTAGTTCATTTTCACTTTATCTTTTTTCACTTCTCTATTATCTTTGTTTGTTCCTTCTTCACCTTCAACACCAAAAAATCAACTCCATAACCTCAAATGTCTTCCTCATCATCATTTTCATCCATTGATGATCCTCTACGTGTATTATCCTCCTCTGACGATCTTATGTTTGATTGTGCTACGATAATAGTTGTTATATACCAAAATGTAATGAAACTAGTAGTACATGATGAAACTTTGAGATACCCCGGGAGTGTCATGGGCCATAAGGATAAGAAAAAATGCAAGACCACCAAATAGGGTATTACAATGTTATGCGAGACTATTTCAACACGGAGTACATATTTACTCTGAAAGAATTTTGACAACATTTTCATATGAGTTAACAAATGTTTATGTGCATATTCGATGCAGTAGTTGCACACGATGATTACTTTATCCAAAAACCCCACAGTTTATCCAAAAACCCAATAGCGTAAAAACTATGGGGTTGTCATCATACCAAAAGATAATTACAGCACAACGTTTCTTAAGCTACAGTATCGTGGCAGATTTTTTTGACATGTATTTGAGAATAGGATAAAGCACAACCTTGTTAAGTATGAAAAGGTTTTGTGTTGCGGTTATAGATATTTTTGGCGAGGAATATCTTCGAGCAGCAAACTCGACCGATGTAGAAAGGTTAAAAGAGATAGGAGAGTTACAGGGCTTTCCCGGCATGTTAAGAAGCCTTGATTGCATGTATTAGATATGGAAAAATTATCCCATAGCTTGGCATGGTCAATTTACTAGTCATTTCCCCAAGGCAACTATGATTCATGAAGTGGTAGCTTCATACGACCTTTAGTTTTTACATGTTTTTTTTAGGTTACAAGGGGCTAACAATGATATTAATGTCCTATACCAATCACATCTTTTCACCGACCCTGTCGATGGTATTTCTTCACCTTGTAATTATATAATTGCTGGTAAAGCTTATGATATGGGTTATTACCTAACAGATGGCATATACCCAAAATGGGGAATACTTTTCCAAACCATCTCCAATCTAGTTACAGCAAAATAAAAAAAAATTACTTAACAACATGAAAGTTGACGAAAAAACGTGGAACAGGCGTTTGGGATTTAGCTCAAAGTTTGCCAAAAAAAATTACTGTAATGGACTAATTCCGTAAGCTCAAAGTGGCTTGGAGTTAGCTCATACACCAATGTACCTGTGACAAAAATCTGATAGAAAGTAAGAAATGACGCAGGTGATTTAGTGTAGAAAACCTTTGAATAGGTTAAAAACCACGGCCTCAAGCTGAAGGTTTTTTGTAATAGTAATTTTTATTGCTTGAGGCTGATATATTATTACAAGTGATCTCTTAACATAGAAATTTTTAATCTTGTGAATTAGAAGTTTTTGAGAATCTAAAAAATATAGTTTTTTTGGTGATTTCTTATATAATTTTATAGTCCTTATCTCTTCTGGATCTTTTTCTTTATATAGGCCTTCCCCACAGTTCATCATCGTGTTGAAGCATATTCTCTGTACAATGTGGTTAGTGGCGGTTGACTGAGTAACTGTTGAGTTCGTGAGAGACAGGTAGCTTTGACTTGTTCAGGTTTTTCTATTTGAGCTCGACCCACATTTTTCATCAGTCTGTGGAGTAGGTGGCAATGGTGATTGCTGAAGACATGTAGAAAATGCGTGATTCTGATATAAAGGTAGTTCAAACTAGAGATAGCTTGATTTTTGTAAAGTCGAGGGGTAGGCCCCTACAATCGCCCCTCGTAACTGAAGTCACGAGTGGCTTTGGTTAAGAAAGAATTTGTAGGTATATGGGCATTCAGGTTGGAAGTTTAAATAATGAAGGAAATAATAATGGTGTTTGACTGCATGGGGGGACGTACGTACATTAAATATTGGTGAGAATATTGATGTACACGATGGATAGGTTTTGAAGAGTTTCGTCCGCATTGAATAGTGATATTTGGGAAAATGTTCCTGCACAATAAATGCAGGGTTATATAAATAGTACCTGTACCGAGGATTATGGCTAAGTATACTTGTTTGTTGCCAATGCCTTTGAAAGTTTTGAAGATGGTGAAGACCCGGAGAATGGTTCTTAAAGAGAAAATTGCTACTGAAATACAGAGGATGATGTTGAAATATTTTGGTGATCAGTCCTTGGAGATGCCTATTCCCATTCCTGTTCCTCCGAAGTATCAAGGAATGTTAGAAGATAAAGCGGCGAAAGCTGAGGAAGACTTTTACTGTATACGGAGGTTTCATTACGTTGTCGTGACAAGCGAGCAACATTGGGTTTGTCTCCGCATTCTTGCGGAGGACAAGGTTGGGGAGACAGATGCAGGGATAGGCATAACTGTGGGGCAGTTGCACTGATGTCCTTTGTTGGAATAGATTCTAAGGTCGGGCCCTCTTCATCTCTACCAACTCTGCAAGGGTGGTGGTTATAGAAGAGGCGGCGATGGTAGTAGAGGAGGAAGATGGAGAATGGAAGTCTGTTTCTGCAGTTCTGTCATTTTTTAGGCTGAGAAGACCTTCAGTTTGAAGAGTTGGTTCAAGTATGGATTTCCTCTCTTCCATAGTTTTCATTTGAAGCTCGACTAGACATCGACCTAACTATTGAGAGGGAGGATATTCATTGTTTCCAATGTCTGCTTTGCATCAGGGTGAAAATTTATTGAAGTAGAACGAACTGAAGGATTTGGCGTCCCGGAGTGCTTGAAAGACTTGTTAGCTATAAAAAGTACTTGAAAAACTTGTTATCGATAAAGTACCTGATGTCGGAGTACTTGAAAGACTTGTTATCTGTAAAAACACTTGAAAAACTTATTATTTGTAAAGTACTTGTTGTTTAATTCGAGATGAATAAATTTTGTTATCCAAACTCTGTGCTAATGTATAATAGAATAACTATAAAAATTGAGTTATATGATCCGAAGAATTTTGAATATTGGATAAAATGAAATGTATAAGATTAGAAAGTACACTTTTTGTAATAATCTAGTTGTTAGAAATATTTTTGCAATGTGAATATATATGTTAAATACGATGCTCGACCTTGGGGCTGGAAATTTGGGGGAGAGAAAATTGTAGAAATTTAAAAAATGAAATATCAAACTCAGAGAGATCGTTCGGGAATACTAGATTTGGATAGAATCAGCTCAATTTGGAATATGATGAAATGACAGAGGTTGATAGGGAGAGATATGTTCAAATAACTTTTCTCAAGATACTAGGGTTTTTATTGCTAGAGAATAGGATAATATACCAAGGTCCAGGGAATTGGTAGTTAAAATGTATAATAAGGGGGGAATGTGTTTCAAATAGGTGGAAGGAAATAAGAATGGCTTGGACTCGATCTAAAAGAATTTGTTATGCCGCTGAAGAGCGGCTGGCGATAAAGATAGCTGAAGTGCAGGAGCAAATTTTTGGACTACTGGATTATGATGTTGAGCTGCCAGTGAGAGAGGTTCAAGTTGAAGGTTTAGATGAGATTGGGAGAGAACGCGAGTATGAACGTCATTTTATGAAGAGATGTTTTGAGAAATCATAGTGGATCCTGCAGCTTAAAAAGATACAGTAAGATCACTTGCTGTAGAGGTGATTGAATTGGAGGATGTGAGGATTGCTGGAGGATACTTGATCAGATGTGGTTCCCCAGGTCATCAAGGTTGTTTTTTGTGTAATTATATGTGAGGTAAATAAATTGAATTTAAATATGGATGGCCCGAGTGTATGTAATTATATGAGTTTGAATAATTTCAAAGAAATGGAATGAGTGTAATAGTTGAATCGATCCTCTATTTTTGCGAATGTTGTCTATGACTGTTGTAAAAAAAAACTTTGAAAAGTTTTAAAATTTCAAGAACTTTAGAAATGACGTCAGCACTTTTATAAGAAAAAGAAGAAAAAAATAATAGTAAAAGCATGTAGCATTTGATTTTGTCTCTTGTGCTAAAGCTGTAAAATCTTATTGTGTGTAAGTATGAGTCATCATGGTTGTGGGAAGATCAGAGAGAGATGTTGAGAAGAGAGATGAAACTAGATTAAAGTATAAGGCCAAAGGCAATGATGGGATAACATTTTTAACGTAAAGGTACAAGACGTCTAACATTGATGGTATAAGGGATGCCATAGTTCCAAAACCAAGGATGGCTCGTACGAGGCTCAATAACTGCCAGTAATTAGAGAGAAAAAATATAAATACTACTTTATCTTCGTCATTCAAATGTTTTTCAACTTCTAAAAACTTGAAGAGCAGTAAGAGAGGAAGGAAGATGAAAAGCAAAAGTAGCAGGGAATCTCGTGAGGATTTAATCAAAAATGATCAATAGTCAATGCGTATGAGAGGTGCAGAGACTGAGTCATGAATGTGGTTATACAATAGTATTGTGAGGGAAAGATTTGGCAGTGCCTCGGATTCACATTCCGACATAGAAGGTTAGTAGATGATTGGTGATATATGTATGTGTTTTTGAAGACCATATTTTGTTTTTAGACAAATCTAAGAATTTACTATTTATAGTAATCTATGAAAACCTATTTGTTTTATGATATATGAAAGATATATGTATGTGGTTGAGGAATATGTAAAAGATAATAATAGATACCTGGACTTGTATGTAGGTCGATCATGAAAAGTATTTGAGTAGGATCAAACCCTCGTCTGTAGATCTATATTTTATATAGAGTGTTCACCTATTAATAAGGCGTCGACCACTGGTCAATCAGCGGAGTCCAAAACTGTAATATCTGAAAGTGAGGAAGAAGTAGGGGTTGATCAATATCCAGATATCCCTGGAAGATTGGTAAGCTATCCTCCTCGCTCTGATGTGTTCAAAGAGTTTTACAAAGCCAAAGCTTCTGTAGGGGGTAGATGGGGTAGTTGTGAGTAGAATATGTTGGTTAGAAATTTAGGGGTTGTACAGTAGCAATGGGAGAGGAATATTTTTATCTGTTGGTTAATTTAGAGAAGGAGAAACGAGATAGGGGTATAGAAGAAATGATCTCTTTGGAGTACTTTGATAGGAATGTTCAGAGTGAACTTTTAGAGGGTTTTTGTGTTACCTGACTCAGTTGTAGTACGGGTTGAGTCTTCCCCTTAGCAATCTAGCGAAAGGTATTAAGAACATCATCGGGGCATGTCCTGTTCTGTTGAACGGGAACATGTGAGAGGTGATAAGTGTTTGTGAATTTTTGAGTAAATGGCGGGAAGGGGATGGGAAAATGATGAGGATATCCTTTGAGGATGTTTTACAGTTTTCTGGGGTAAAAAATTATTCTGCAAGTGGAGGGACATATTTCTTTACGAGCTTGACTCGGCCTCAATTTTTCAATCTGAACTCGGCAGGTCGAACATGGAATGATAATGTAATATGGGTGAAGGGTGGTTTCCTTTAGAAAGTTGACGAAGAACCCATGGAACTTTTGTTTAGAACTGTAAAACAAAGTAAGCATAACAATGTACAATGTATGAGATCGATATATTGAAATTGAATGATGCTCTGCTGATGTCCATGTATTATTATTGACAGGCCCTAAATCTACGGTGACGAGGAAAGAGTCTTTGTTGGATACAGTTGCTCAGGAAGGGACAGGGCTCAAGGCTGTGTTGGAAGAACTTGGCATTAGCAGGTAGAAACGCGTTAACAGCCTATCCAAAAAAGTTTGAAAGTCTCAATTGACAAGGCTAATGACAGATGTTGATGGCAGTAAGAAGAAAGGAACTGATGGGGAAAGGCAAGGGAACTTGCCCAAGGCTCCTGGAGTAGACTACACAGGGTTACCAGAGTCTACTACATCAAACAAACTAGCTCGAATGTTTCCCAATAAGTAAATACTGAATCGTCCTTCGACCACTAGAACCACGGGAAGTAGTGAGGTCATAAGAAAGATGCAAAAGAGAAGCGTTAAAAGTGGTGGAGGAAAGGGCTCGAGGAAAGCGTTGAACCTTTTAAAATATTGGGGGTGAAGGTCGCTGAAGACCAACCTATTGTTGAAGGCGAGCTGAAAGAGGCAGAGGAAAGGGCTAGGCTGGCAGCTCTCCACGGGGAAGAGAAGATAAGCAAAATGGTAGGTTTATATGTTGTGAATATGTGATGAATTTTATATTGTGATTCAAGCTGATAATGACATCGATTTTGTTTGTTTTACAGGCTGCTCGTCTGATGAAAGGGATATGCCTCGGGGTTGAGGAGGAGAAAGCTAAGCTAAAGAAGAAGAAGGTTAAGCTTAAGAGAAATATAGATCGATTAAAAGCTTATTTGATTAAGGAGGGGAAGCGGCCTGAGGCCCTAAAGGCTTCCCAAGTGGTAGAGATCAACAATCTACATGCGGAAGTGAGAGTGAACTTGGAAGAGGCGGTAGCTGAGCGGGATAGACTCGGGCGCCATTTTATATCGAAGGGGTATTCTGAAGATGAGGTGGTTTCCATTATGGCTGACACTTATGCTGAAGAGGAAGAAGATGAAGAGATTGAAGATGTTGTTGTTGGAGTAGTTGATGGTCTGGACAATGTGTCTCCCCAAACGGTGCGAGACAACCATGGGGATGACAATGAGAGCCCACAGGGGGAAATGAGAAGGTAGAGTGGAATGATGATTCTGCGATTGTATGAATATTTGGGAATGTTTGTAAACTAATTGTATATTGCTTGTTGGATAGAATTATATAGGCTAAGTCACTTTTGTAAACCTTGCTGTATGAACTTAAGAACATGTACCTCAGAATAAAAGATTTAGAGACAGTGCTCGTTAAGGAGAGAGACACCTCAGCGTCCATATTATCATCGTAAGCGGAGCTGCATGTTAGAACGGAGTAAGAAATATTTGGCTTGTATGCTTTATTAGTATAGAGCTATTAAGTAATAAAAAGAGTACAGAGACAGACCAAAAACCTGTTATTGGTTTAGGGGCAACGACACTAAAATGGTGCAATGGAAATACCCAAGTATTGACAAATTAAAATATAGAGAATGTGTACACAAGACTTGAAAGTATATGTTATGGAGCATCCATTTGTGATTGTATTTTAACCTTAAGTTTAGAAGTAGTTTTATATAGTAGATGTCAAAAAATATATATCTTGTTTGAAATGAGATATATGTGCTGAATGAGTATTTCGAATCGAACTTGAGATATTGAATCTATAATGTACTGGTCGAATTGGAGTCAACTCACTTGCGCGAAGATGATGAATGCCAATATAACCAGGAATTTTCTTAGGAGTTTGATAGGATGAGAGAGGCAAATGTAGACAAAAATGATCAACATGTAAAGGTGCACTTCAAGTTTGTTGAAACAACTCAGACTGCTGTCAACCTCGCTCGAAAGATCAAAGTGAAAGATGTTAAAATTAATAACGAGCAAAAAGAGCTCGTAGAGTTAAAAGAACATGCAGGGAAGCTCAAAAGCCAAAATGATGTATTGATGGTAATGAATAGGAAAGTTGACATGGCTCATTACCACATGCAGGAGCTAGAAAGATCGGAGAAGGGGTTAAATTGTCTGTGGCCAGTTTGAAGGATGAATTGATCAAGAAAATGAACAATCAGGAGCAAACTCGAACTGATTTAGTGAATAGCAGGAACGAGCTGAAGCGATTAAAGGAGTAAATGGTTAAGAAAGATAACGAGCTGAAGAGAGCTCGAGAAGATCTATTTGCCTCTAAAGTTGTAGTTTAACAGTTGTACACAGCTTTACTTGCCAAAGATATAGAATTTCAGACTATGTAACGTAAGTGTGACGAGTTAAATGAAAGGGTGGCACAATTAAAGACCAAATTTGTGTAGGCCAATTCGCATGCCAAAAACACCGAGGCTGGAGAGCGCTCGAGGTAGAATATAAATGATGCCAAGGTCTCCCTTGTCCATGGAAATGTAGTCAGCCTATCAGCTGGAATAAGAAAGCTGGAGGGGGATATCACTCGAATTCTAGGTTATGTGTTAAAAGGAGTTGAGCGGTTAAGGGAGTGCGAAAGGAAGTTAGATGTTGCTCTTTCCAGGGAACAAGGGCTAAAGTGGGAGGGAAGGAGATTTTGATACAGCAGAAAGACAAGTTGTTACAAAAAATTCTGGTTGTGGAAGATTTAAACAGGGAGATTGAGGAACTTTAAGCTCAAGTGGTGAATTTGAGGGCGATTAATCAGGCTGAATCAGCTAAAGCTGATAAGAAATCGGAAGAGAACATTACATTCACAGCTTGAATAGATAGTGAATTGGTATGGAAAAAAGAATGGTATACACGGTTGTGAATTCTCAAGCTCCAGAATTTATGGCTGATCGACCTCCTGTTGTAGGGGAAAGCGTAGCTAACATTCCAATAGCATAAAAGAATCCATTGTAGAGGTTGTATATGTAACCTAAAATAAAAAATGGCTATTGCAGACATGTTGAGAGATGAAAGCTAGTTTTCCCTTTACTTTATCTTTTGTCTAGCAGAGTTTTTGATTAAAAACTAGTATTACCTTTGTTTTAATCGTAAAGATTTAGTAGAGTCTGCCAAACCAAGTGTTATCATTGATCTAACTGGTATGATGTCGCAGCCATATTGAGGTAGATGAAATCTAGTTTTACCTTTGCTTCATCTTATGTCTGGTAGAGTCTTTGATTGAAAACTAATATTACATTTGTTTTAATCGCAGAGATTTAGTAAAGTCAACCAAACCAAGTGTTATCCTTGATCTAACTAGTATTATATCCTATCAATATTGAGGTAGAAGAAAGCTAGTTTTACCTTTACTTTATCTTATGTCTGGTAGAGTCTTTCATTGAAAACAAGTATTACCTTTGTTTCAATCATAGAGATTTAGTAGAGTCATTCAAACCAAGTGTTATCCTTGATTTAATTGGTATAGAGGTCGATTGAAAGCTAGTATTATCTATGCTTTAATCTATAAATTGTCTACAAAGTAGAGAAATATATGGGGAAAAAACTTGTAAGTTTTATTAAATAGATAAGGATGTATATTGGATGGAGATTAAAATCTCACTTTTGGAATTGATAAAAGCGAGAAATGGAAATGGAGTAGTGAGGGACTTAACGATAGTACTATTTCAGTCGCCTAGTGTTCTAAGGATTTAAAATGTGAACTCTGTCTTCTGTCACGAGGTAATATGATCCCATGCCTGAGAGACCTGCGATAAGGGATGGACCCTCCCAATTGTCTGCTGGTTTCCCAGCATGAGGCTCTTTGCGGTGTTGAGATATTTCTTTGAGGATGAGATCATTGATTTGGAAGGTACAGCTTCTGACTCATTTGTTGTATGAATTGGCCAGCATATGGTGATATCGACCTAGGTTAGCGATGGCGCGTTCCCTGGTTTTATCGATTCAATTGAGGTTGCAAGCCAAATCAAACTCATTTTCCTCATTAATTAGCTCGTAATCTCGGACAGGATGATGGTATTCTGAGGGAATGACGGCCTCAGTGCCATAGGCAAGGAGGAATGGAGTGCATCATGTTAATTGACGTGGAGTGGTATGATATGCCTATAGGACATGAGGAAGTTTTTTAAGCCAATTCCCTTTTTTTTTAAGTGAAGTTGTAGGGACCAGATTTTGTAAAGATCGAAATAGCCTGAAATTAATCCTTACAACAAGAACTACTATGGCAAGAATTAAATAAGGGATAACTTTTGACATAGAGGATTTAGCATGGAAAACCTGTAAATAGGTAAAAAACCACGACCTCGAGTGGAGGATTTGGTTAAAGTAGTATTATTGCTTGAGAGAGAGAGAGAATTTGATTACAAGAGTTAATCTAAGAAAAGATATCTTGAGATCAGATAATTGTATGTATCGAATTGTTTGCTGACCGTCCTGTTTCCTTAGGAGCTCTGCCCTTCTATAGACCCTACTCTCAGCTTGACATCGTACTTGAACACGTTCTTCTGAAAGTGGAAGTCATGGGCAGTTGAGTGTGTAACTGCTAGCTCGTGGGAGACAGGTGTATGTTGACTTGTTCTGTTTACATCTATTGTGGATGACCTACGCTCTGCTTGAGTTCGTGGTCGATGTGTAATTGTTGACGTGTATGTAACGTGTTTGTTTATGCGTGAGTCTGGTACTGGATAAGATCAAGTCTTCCGGAGCTCAAGGTATAGCTGAGATTGAGTGTCCATAGCTCGTGGGATAGGTCCCTACAATCGCCCCCTCACACCTAAAGTCACGTATGGCTTTAGTTGAGAAAAACCCTATACTCGGACCCTGTGATGACATAAGCGAGAGTTTGAAAACCGAAACGTCTGTATTGATGAGTGTGTTTCATTATGACGCGTGAGTGTTATGGGCAGACTTGTGATTTTCTCGAGCGGGTGACTGTCTTGGGAAACAACGTGCGTTAAATGCGGTACCTCTATAAATAGTGGTCAGATCTAATTGCCGAATAACCTGCAACAAATCTTCACTGCAGAGAAAAGCAAACAATTTTATTTTTTTTGTGGTGTGAGATAAAAAATCTGAGTTTTTGGATGTGTACCTTTGCAACATCTTGGATAAGATGAGGAATCGAGTGTATCATACCCGGTTTTCTATCATCATGGAGGAACCTCGGATACGGTATTTTGGCAATCATAGTAGGGATGCTCCCTTTGCTATTTTGTTGAAGGAGTGTTGTTTGAAATATTTATGGGTATTATGTAGCGTCCAATTTAGCGACTGGGGTGTATACGATGCAAAATCCTTGGCCTCTAATGACGTTCTCATTTCTAAGGTAGGAGTCCTCTTCAAGCTTTACTAACTCCGAGTTTGTGGGGATAAGGAGGAAGAGACGGCGGTGGTGGAGGTGGCGCATGGAAGATGAATCGCTTCCTTCGGCACAGTCATCTTTTCTTTTAATTCTTCCTACAGGGAAATGAAGGGGAAAGAGGTTTTTTGACCTGTTGCAGTCTTATATTTTCAAGCTGTGGCTGAGGTTTCTCTGGAAGATCAGCATTATCTTAGCAACGAGAAAAAAACTAGAGACCTATCCTCGTGCTTGAGAAAGTATCTGTAATATCGAGCTTCTAAAAGCTTGATTCCGTAATTATAAAGCAACGCAGTAGGGGTAGTCCTGTAACGAACTTGTTAGATGAAAATCGAGCTTAATAAAAGAATATTTTGTTTGTTTCTTACTAGCGAAAGGCAGAAATAGTCGACATATCATCGAGCTATAATAATATGGGAGTAAATAGTTGATGGGATAACATACTTTATCCTACCTCGTAAATGACTCGAGCTTAACAGATGTAAAGATAAAGCTCAAAATGTAACCTTAAGATAGCTCGATTAAGCACGAAAAGATAATAGTAAGTAGTTCGAACCCGGGAAGAGTGGGCTATAAAAACTGAAATACGTTGCGTATAGTCAATCGAAAAATTAGTTTTGTTAACTAAACAGTATAAAAGTGTGACTTGTACTTTAAGAAGGTTATTCATAATAATGGTGAAGACTCGCTCTCAGAGGGCTGTTGAAGCGCGTGCGTTGAACGACTTGTGCTTAGCATTCAAGATTGATGAAATAAGGGAAGCTATTTTCGGACAGCAAGGGTATGACTAATGTAGAAAGGGACGAGGAAATGAACCGCGTGTACTGGTCTGAGTCCATACGTATCTGTTGGCGGTCTGTTGAAGATCACAAAGAGTTAGTCATGATGATGGCAAGGAAGGAGATCATCAATGCGCCTCAGGGCTACTGAAAGCTTGTGATGTTGAAGGGCACACCGGTTGCTTCAAATGCAAGTATCTCAGAGATTGGAGTGATTGACTGTTGTATTTTGAATTTTTGAAATGTAACTGCCCGAATTTACTTGAAAAAAAACTTTGTTCACGAAAATAGGCTGTGACTAGGATTGTTGTTGAAACTAAAATTTTGAATTTGTGTTGCTAATTGATATTAACGTTAAAGTCAAGGTGCATAAGTAGGGCAAAGAAAGGTACGCAGAATTTTAAAATAGATAATTCAGAATCATGAGTTTGGGGCATTGTGAAAAGAGTGTGACCAAAAGACTGAGAGATACACTAAAGTATAATATTTGGTGTAATGATGGGAAGGTGGTTTCATTGAAGCGGTACGACATGTCTGACAGGTTCATACGAATAGACGGCTTGGTTTAGGAATTAAGGACTATTTATTTGAAAACTCAAAACCGCTAGCGGTTCGGGGAATGGTGTATAAGTATTCCCTCTCCGAATACAAAAAACTAGAAACAAAAAAGAAGGGTTAGGGAGATATAGATCTCAACTGACGATTCCATTACTGTCGATGGAGGAAAGGATAAGAGGAAAACAGTGTCAAGGAGTCTCTATTGCAAACAGCGAGAGGAGGTTGAGATCATGGAAGTTTTAAAGAAGTTGCTGAAACTGAGCAAACTGGTGCGGACCAATGCTGTAGACTCTTACACGGGTATTGAAGGTAAGTTTGTCTTTATATTTATAAGATTCTTTTGTATAAAAATCTTAATTGTGTTGGGATAAGGATGTAATCCCCACCCAAACACAAAATAAAAATAATAAGGGGAATAATGACTACGGAGTTTGTGTGATAATTGTGATTGTAGAAGTGATCTAGTAGTGCGAGCTAATAATTGATATATATACCTCGACCAATCTGTAGGTTGTATTGGAGCAGCTTCTTGTATAGTAGATCCTTTACTGCAGATAAGTATGGTTTCGACCTCCGGTTGTACAAAGGCCGATGAAATAGACTTAGTAGGGCATTTATCTCCCGCTATTAGAATAGGGGACGAGGAGGATATTGTAGCAGAGTTGGTAGAATGGTCTCGTTTAAAGGGTGCTCGAGTTGAGTGCTCTATGGGCTGTAGTCGATTTAGGGAGTTCTGTAAGGCCAAAAGTAGTGTAGATGGGATTTGGGGGCACGCCTTCGGATATAGGGGTAATTCCTTTAGGACTTGCAGTATCAGACATGAAGGGGATTACCTGTATTTGCTGCCTGACTTGGCTAAAGAAAAGAAGTGCAGGCGTTTGGGGGATGAAGTGTCCTTGGAGTATGTTCAAGGCGCAGTA
Source organism: Kingdonia uniflora (assembly GCA_014058105.1). NCBI lineage: Eukaryota > Viridiplantae > Streptophyta > Magnoliopsida > Ranunculales > Circaeasteraceae > Kingdonia > Kingdonia uniflora. The sequence continues at coordinate 297,070 of JACGCM010002762.1, read as the reverse complement.
AAGGAGAGTTGAACATATGGTTTTTGTTGCTATTTAGCCTAGTTCGATTATGGGTTGACGCTACCTTTGAGCAATTTGGCTAAGAGTGTTATGAATATGATTGGGGCTTGTCCGGCGCAGCTAAATTACAATTTTTGGGAAGTTATCCTTGTATGCGAAACCCTTAATGAGAGATGGGCTGCATCTGGTAGTGAGAGTAGGATTACTGCCAAGGATTTTCTGGAGTAGTACGCTGTAAAGTATGTCACAACAACTGATGGTGCATATCGTTCTTCTAGTTTATCAAGACCATGTTTCTTTAACCTGTCTTCAGCAGGGCGAGTATGGAATGACAACCTTTTATGGATATCTGGTGAATGTCTTTAGCGGTCAGATGAGGAACCCCTAGAACTTAATAATAGAACTACAACAAAGGGTAAGTATACCATTAAAAATCGAACTATTATTTGTATGTTGAACTATATTTCTATAGTTGATGTGTATCTTATGTGGCCTATCTTTTATGCAGGAATTAGCTACAAGGTTTCGAGGAAGGAATCCCTCATAGATTTTGTTGCCAAGGATGGCACTGAGCTTGAGGCCGTTCTCAAAAAGTTAGGGATAAATTGGTTCAAAAGGGTAGCTAGTAAGGACGACAAGGCCAGAAGATCTCAAGCGAAGAGGAAAATGGCTGGGAAAACTCTAGGCTCTATGGATGAGAATATGTTAACTCCTTAACTTAATACTCCTTTGATGCTTTCACGGCTTAATGAAATGCCAGATGGGCCAGTAGACATGGTCACTATGTCTAACACTATTGTACGGAATCTTGCGAAGAGGAAGGCCATGAAAAGGGGGACTGCTTCTTGTTCTGCTATACCAGACAGTATGGACGATAGCAGTAAGAGGTGGATGGCAACTCCTCCCGCAAAGTCGCAGGTGGTATTAGAGAAAAGCATTAAGATCGCTAAGGGGGCTTACTTGAGGCCGCGTTTTGAGGTTGAAATCGGTCTCATGGAGAAACAATGTCGAGCGAAAGCTCGAGAGAAGGGGGTTACTATTGTTGAAGATGAGTTTAAGAAGGTTAGTAAATATTTGGTTTTTTTATATCATTTTGTCGTCTCGAGCTGACTTATTTCTTGTTGTAGTTTGCTCGTGCTCTGAGGGGGGGTTCAGCTTGGTCTCTAGGATAGGTCTATTGAGCTGGAAAAGAGGATCTCCCAGCTCGAGGGACAGAAAATCCAATTTGAAGAGAGCTTGACTCGGGAGAGGGAAGCTTTTCAGTTGGAGCTGGAGATAGAAAGGGAAGTTGCTGCCCTAAAGCTGAAGGAAGTTAGGGCCGAAAGTGTAGCTGAAGCGGAGCGATTGGTTTCCGCGTCTGCTACTTCTCGGAACAACCTTGCAGTGAAGCTCTACCAGTTGAGGTATACAAAGGTGGAGATTTTGGCATTTAGCAAAGGGAATTATGAGGAGAAGGAAATTGTGGATGAAGAGGAGGATGAGGAAATAGAGGATGGTCTGAGTGTTACTAAAAGGACCGTTGCCGATAATCAGGAAACTACTGATCAGGTAGGATGATCGTGTAATGTAACATCGGTTGTGAAACATGAACTCGAGCTTTGTAATATTATATGTTGTTTGATGCCAACAACATTTTTCTTATGAAACCTCGTATTGTAGGAGATAGAAAGCTTGCGCCTCAGAGTTGTGGACTTAGAGGGCCTGCTTAAAGTAGAGAAAAACTCCTCTGCTGATTTGCAGGTTAGATAATTCAGATAAATTAATAACTAGATGAACATGAATTTGATAGAAGAAGGGATATGTACCTTGTAAGTTTGTTCTAGTTCAGGATGTTTGTGCATGTACACTCTGCCTTACGATCAAAGCTTGATTCTTGGTCGGTAGGCCAAGAAGGCACTGGCTCTCTTGAGCTAGCAGGTGTCTGTTCTGCAAGTTTGTCAGTATGCTTCTGTCGATCTGTTTCCCAATTAGGTACTGATGTTGTAAGTAACTGTTATGCAGAAAGAGCAAGATGTTCCTAGAGAGAGAGGAGAACAGACTCTTTTGTATAATGCTGAGTATGCAGAAGAATAAGAAGCTTTTATCTCTCAGTATGAAGATCGATTAGATGATTATATGAAGCTTTCTCTAAAGCTCGAAGAAGCCAAGAGCCAAGTCGAGGATAAGACTGTAATACTTTTGAGCAAGGATTTGTCTTTGAACCAACTTATCAGCATACTTACTGAGTTGAAGGAAAGAATGGCGTCAAGTTCTCGGTACGATGCTGAGTTAACCGAATACCGTATTAGTGCATTGAATGACGAGATATCTGATATGAAATGTAACATTCGTGCTCTGAATGAGCAGCTGTTAAAGAAAGAGATCGACCTGGATACTGCGTGAACTAACATGGCTGTGTCTGAGGCCGATTTTGAAAATTTGAGCAGTAGTATTGTGGGCAAAGATTTAGAATTGCGTAACTCTATAAAAATACGTAATAGTTTGATCGCCAGGCTAGATCATTTGAAGGCTGATTTACGTCGTTTAAAAGAGAGAGAGGCTAAGAGCAGGGCTGATTTAGCAGAGGTTCAAGCCAAGAACAAAATTTTGGTAGACGATTTGGCCCACGTCCGCGGAAATGTGTGGAGGGCGGTGCAATGTGATAAGGAGATGAATGAAAGAATTAACCAACTCCGTGCTCGAATTACCGAATTGGAGCGGGAATTACGTGTACGGGAAATGAAGTATAAGAAGGATCTAAAATTTGAATTGGATAAAGGGGATGGTGAAATTGCTTCTGGCGAGGGGAGTCGAGTGATGAAGGAATTCCTTCGTCAAAAAGAAAATTTAGTGGAGAATATGCGTATTGACCTCACTAATTCACGGCAGTAGTCGATAGACCTTACGAGGCAGATGAGTGAACGTATTAATCAATTAACAGCGGAATTGTCAGAATAGAAAGCTCGTCGTTTAAGGGATAACAAGCGTACTGCTATTACTCACCAATAATTTAAGGAACTTGTAGTTCATGAGCAAGATAAATGTGACGGTGAAGCTTTGCATCAACGGCAATTAAGCGCATTGGTTGCATTTTTTTTCGAGGAAATAAAATTTCTGCAGGTTGAGAGGGATTTGATGCAAGATTTCTTCTTTGGGAGGACTTGTGTATGTAAACTCAATATCTCGAGCATAGATCCGATTGGGGTTATGGATCGTGGTATTGGGACTACGACTGCTAAAAAGATAGCTCAAGGGAGAGAAATTGCTGTTGAACGAGCTCCAGAATTCATGGCATCTAGGACTGAAATAGGGGGAAGCTCAAGTGCAGTCTCACCTACTCCTGCTATGGGAGGAAGGTCGACTGCTACCCCATTAAGAAAATCCAGCAGAATTAAAAAGAAATAGACTTGAATTCTGATAACCAGTACCTCTTGTAATTACCAGATGTTGATGCTTCTGTGACTGATTGAATTGATCAGTGTTCGATGTAGGCCTTTGAGAGGAGCGTTGTAATTTGAAATGTTAATATTGGAAGCTAACATTTTCTTTGCCTGCAGTAGATGTTATTATCTGATTTGACCCATCGAATTAGAAGAAGTCCGTGGGTGTAGAAGTAAGTATTATATCTGCTTCAACTCTTGGACTTTAAAGAGGCTTAGCGACATTAAGCAAGTTTTTTCCTCACTCATGCTTTAGGCGTGTTATCTTCAGGCTAAGAGGTTCGTTATGGCCCCCGCCTTCAGATGTATGAGTATCCTCAGGAGTTAGGCTAGTATTATTTACCATTACAAATATTAGATGTTGGAGCTTATCGGCAGCGAGCAAGTTTATTCCTCACTCGTGCTTTAGGCTTATTATCTTCAGGCTAAGAGGTTCGTTATGTCCCCTGCCTTCGGATGTATGAGTATCCCCAGGAGTTAGGCTAGTATTATCTATGCCATTACCAATATTGGATGTTGGAGCTTATCGGTAGCGAGCAAGTTTTTTCCTCACTCGCGCTTTAGGCTTGTTATCTTCAGGCTAAGAGGTTCATTATGGCCCCCGCATTTGGATGTATGAGTATCCCCAGGAGTTAGGCTAGTATTATCTATGCCATTACCAATATTGGATGTTGGAGCTTATCGGCAGCGAGCAAGTTTTTTTCTTACTCGTGCTTTAGGCTTGTTATCTTCAGGCTAAGAGGTTTGTTATGGCCCCCGCCTTTGGATGTATGAGTATCCTCAGGAGTTAGGCTAGTATTATCTATGCCACTACCAATATTGGATGTTGGAGCTCATCGGCAGCGAGCAAGTTTTTTCCTCACTCGTGTTTTAGGCTTGTTATCTTCAGGCTAAAAGGTTTATTATGGCCCTCGCCTTCGGATGTATGAGTATCCTCAGGAGTCAGGCTAGTATTATCTATGCCATTACCAATATTGGATGCTAGTTTTACCTTTAGGTATAGAGCTAGTATAAACTGTGCTTTAACCCTTGGGTGGAGATGAAGTGGAACTGTATAGCAGGGATTATTGTGATTAAAAAGAGATTTCATTGAATGAAGATTTTGTACATACATTGGAGGTGAAACCTCGAGGTGGATTGGGCGTTGTTGAGCGACGGAAGAGCTGTTCAGCGGCGATATAACTTTAATCTTCTTGTATTCCATGGATTTGGAATATTTTTTCTGGCTTCCGTCATGAGATAGTATGAACCCAGACCAGTTTGACCTATGACCATGAAAGGATCTTCCCAGTTTTCTGCTAGTTTCCCAACATGTGGATCTTTTCTGTAATCTGGGATTTCTCGAAGGACCCAGTCGTTGATAGCAAACTTCCGAGTACGAACTCGTTTGTTATATGAATTTGCCAGTGTTTGATGATATCGACCAAGATTTGCGATAGCTCGATCTCGTATCTCATCGATCCAATTGAGGTGCACGCAAATTCAAACTCATTTTCTTCATCTGTGAGCTCGTGATCTCGTACAGGATGGTGGTACTTTGTTGGGATCACTGCTTCAGTTTCATAGGCAAGTAGAAAAGGAGAGCACTCTGTTGATTTTTGGGGAGTAGTTCGATAAGCCCATAAGACGTGAGGTAATTCACGTATCCAGTTACCCTTCTTCTGTAACATAAGGCACTTTTTGAGACCATCCACGACAATTTTGTTTGTGATCTCTGTCTGTCCATTTCCATGGGGGTAGTACGGGTTCGATGGAGAATGGATTATGTTGTGTTTGTTGAGAAATACTACGACCTTGGCTCCAACGAATTGAGGACGATTATCAATTCGGATCAAATGGGGACAACCGAATCTTGTGATGATATTCTGCCAAATGAAGGAAATGACCTCTTCTTCTCGAGTTCTGCATAAAGGAACTGTTTCGACCCATTTAGCGAAGTAATCTGTGGCAACAAGGAGAAATTTCCTGTTACCAGGAGTATTGGGGAATTCACCAACTAGATCGAGTGCCCATCACTTGAACGGCCAGTACACCTTACTGGCATGGAGCTCGAGGGAAAGGGCCCGAATTTGATTCCCATGGCGCTGACATGGGTCGCATTTCTGTGAGTATTCTTCAGCTTGCTTCTGCATCCCTGGCCAAAGCACTCCTTGGGTAATAGCTCTATTAGCAAGAGCTCGCCCTACGGTATACGATCCGTAGGTACCTTCATGTAGATCTCGAAGCATATTGTCGGCATGTTCCTTAGAAAGGTACTTGAGATATGGACCAGTGACTAAACGTTTGTAGAGATTGTCATTTGGTTGGACTATGTAGCACTTTGAATTCTCGATGATGTGTCTGCGCTCTGGTGGATCATCAGGTAGTGGCCCATTGCATGGTTATTCGGACCGAGATAAGTAACGAATGGTTTCCTCCAATCATCTTCCGCCATCTCATCACCCCCAGTGTTAATCGCATATATTGTAGTATGATTAATATTGGGGCTAAAAATAACTTTGACTTGAAGGTGTCTTGATTCTGTACCCAATACTCCGGCTAAGTAAGCCAAGGAGTCGGTGTGGCAATTTTCTCCTCGAGGGAGGTATTCGAGCGTAACTTTGTGAAATTTGTTTAACTTTTCTGCAACCAGAGCTACATAATCGACCATGATGTCGTTCTTCTTGTAATGTTCTGAGTAGTGATGAACGATTAGAAGAGAGTCTGTGTAGGCCGAGATTTCAGTGATTCCGAGTTTGAGAGCCATATCGAGACCATGAATGAGTACCTCGTACTCTGTAACATTGTTCGAGGCTTCGAAGTCGAGATGGATGGATTTCTCGAATCTGTCGTTGAATGGTGTAATGAGAACGATCCCAATTCTAGACCCTGCGGGTCCTGCTGAACCATCGGTGAGGAGCCTCCACCCATTTTGAGATATCCATGATGCTCGATCATCAAAATATTTGGAGGGTAGAAACTCATCTGCTGCATCTTCGGCGAGATCTGGATCATGTTAAACCCAGTCAGGGTCTAAAACTGGAAAGTCTGCTAGGAAATCAATAACTGCTTGACCCTTTTTTGAAATTTGCTGCTCGAATTTGATTTTGTGTTCCCACAAACTGACGGACCACTGTTGTACTCCTCTGGATTTCTCTTTCTTAGACAATACTTCCCAAAGTGGGTAGTTTGTCATGACTTTGACAGGATGTGCTTGAAAATAGTATTTGAGCTTTTGTGCGGTGTAAACGAGAGTTAAAAGTAATCTTTCAATTTTACAGTACTTCGTTTCCGCTGGAGTAAGTGTTTTACTGATAAAGAAGATTGGTTTCTCAATTTTTCCTTCAAGCTGAATGAGAACCGAGCTGAGAGATGCATCTGTAACTTCGAGGTAGATAATCAGTTCCTCGTTGCCTATCGGAGTGCTCATGATTGGAGCCCTCCCTAGGTAAGTTTTGAGTTCCTGGAATGCTGCTTCGCATTCTGGTGCCAGTTCATATCTTTGTTCTTTGAACCTTTACCTCATTGAGTGGAACCTCTGAGTAGCATAAATAACCATCTGCATCGGTCCGAGGATTTGGATTCAAATCTGTTGATTGCTACAATCTTTCCTGCGAGCTTTTGTACATCCTTATTTGTTGATAGTGAAGTCATGTCCAAAAGAGCTCGAATTTGATCTGGATCTACTTCTATCCCTTTCTTGCTGCTAAGATGGCCCAAGAACTTGCCAGAGTGAACACCGAACAGGCATTTTTTGGAATTAAGCTTCATTCTATAGGATCGTAATATACTGAATACTGTAGAGAGATGAGAGATATGATCTTCTTTCTTTAGGCTCTTGCAAAGCATGTCGTCAACATGGACTTTGACTATTTCTCCCAAGTGTTCTTTGAACATACTTGTGACCAGTCTTTGGTAATTGGCTCCAGCATTCTTGAGGCCTATTGGCATGACCTTGTAAGATTAGAGACCTCTTTCTGTAATAAATGTAGTATTTTCTTGATCTGCTTCCAAGAGTGGAATCTGATTGTACCCCGAAGTGGCGTCCATCATGGACAAGATTTCATGACCTATTGTGGAGTCAAGGATCTGATGAATGATCGGAAGAGGTAAGCTATCTTTTGGCGTGTGTTTGTTAAGATCTACAAAATTCACGCAGGCCCGAACCTTCTCATTCTTCTTTGGAACAGTAACGATATTAGAAATCCAGTCTAGGTACTTGGCTTCCCGAATGAAACCGACCTCGATAAGTTTGTCGATTTCCCTGTTCACCTCGTCTCTAATTCTTGGAGATAACCTGCGCTGCTTCTGCTTAACTGTTGTGGCGCCTTTGCAGATATTTAAAATATCGTAAGACTTCGAGGGGTCTACGCCTGGCATTTCTTGGAAGTTCTGTGTGAAAACGTCTTTGTTGGATTGGAGGAAAGAAATAAAGATCTTCTTTCTCTGTTAGAATTAATTTCGTGCCAATATAAGTACCTCGGTTAACTCCATCTATTTAGACGTATTCCACGGGCTCGATTAGAGAAGACTGATCATCGAGGTGATCATCCTTCTGTGATTGTTATGCAGTAATCTGGTCGAGAACTGGTAAGACTGTATTCTCGCAAGCTCGAGAAAGTTTTTGACTTCCTTTGATTTCATAAATACCGTTGTTATGTTTAAAATGGAGTGCTTGGTGGAACGTGGATGGGATGGCCTCCATATTGTACATCCAACAGCGTCCTAGTATCCCCAAATACCTTGATTTGGTATTGATGACATAAAAAATGACATCGATAGTGGTAGGCTCTGCTGTGATCGGGAGAGTAATCTTCCCAACTCGTACTTCTTTGGACCCATTAAACCCACTGATGTCTGTCTCGCTTTGAACAACCTGATCTGAGTGTCCCATCTGGTCAATCGTGCTCTAGAAAAGGATCTTAATCCCACTTCTTGTGTCCACCATCATGGTGTGCATTATGAAGTTCCTCATTTTGAGCATAATTACTAGTGCGTCATGATGAGGATACTTCACATGTCTTGTGTCACAGTCTTCGAAGGAGATTCCCTTTCAATGACTGTTTGACTCTGAGAGGAGCTTGGCTTCCTTGTCCTGGACAGCAAGGTCATAGCACTTGCCTAACTTCCTCTGCTTGATTCTGTTGGAATTCAAAACCTTATTGATCTCGATCATATTGCTGCAGTAGAGATTATATAGATGCTTCTCCTCTGTTTGTTCTGTTGCTTGAGTCACGTCTCCTTGTTTTAGATAGCTCCCATCTTTATAGCTGGGAAGATCGATGATGTATTCGAGCATCCTTCCTTCCTTAAAAATGATATCCAGGAGCTTCTTCAAACCATAGCAATTGTCGGTGTTGTGGTGCTTAACCTTATGATATTCGCAATAAGGTCGACCTGCTATTGAATCAAGAGGTCGAGCTGGATGGAAACATTTATCTTTCTGGAGAGCCGGATAGATCACGGAAAGATTGGCATTCAACTTCGATATGACTGTTCTGGATGGTTTCTACGACCTCTGATTATTGTCTCTTCCTGGTTCTGTCTTTGCTCATTTATGATCTCCTTGATAGCTCGAGTTGCGGTTGTTGCTGGAATCTATAGAAGGAACCTTGGTGTTATGGACTGCCTTTACGGGTTTAATCGGTTCGGGCATCATCCGCTCCAGATCGATGTAATTGTTGACTTTCTCGATCATATCTTTGAGAGTCTTGGGCCTCTTCAGGGAGAGATACTCTTTAGCTTTGCAATTGAACTGCAGAGCATTTCTGAATGCGGACACGGCTGACTTCTGATCTAGATTATCGACCTTATGAGCCAGTTTGTGAAACATCTTGGAGAACTCCTCGAGCTTTTCCCCTTGTGCCTACTTGAGACTTATAAGAGAATATAAGTTCTCTTCTTTGTCTTTGTTGTGGGCATAAGCCATGATGAAGATTTTCTGTAACTGCTCGAAGGTATGAATCGAACCTTCTGGAAAATAGTGGAACCAACATAGAGGTTCGTCCAGGAGACTGGTAGCGAAGAGTCGGCAAAGGATATGATTCAGATTAGAATACAAACCCAATGAATCGCAGAATTGTTGAACGTGCTGGCCAGGATCGGTTCCTTTGTATTTGATGATCTTGGGTGCATGAAAACCTGTTGAGACATTCATATCACATATTTTTTTAGCAATTGGACTACCTTGTAATTTATGCGGGTCATCCTTCTCGTCTAAAGCCATTGCTTCGATGATCTCCCTGATACGCTGGTCCATGAGCTCCTGAGAAATATAATGCTGAGGGATAGGAGCTGCTGGAACTGCTGGAACTACCGGAACTACTGGAACTGTCAAAACTGCTGGAACCACTTGACGTATGAGTTTGAGAACGTGGTTACGTGTTTCCTCGCTCATATGTTCAGGAAGCGGAGCTCGGTAAGGAGGTCGCAGGACTTCCTCGGGCTACTTGGAAGGCCTGCGATCTCTGCTGATATCTGTCTGCGCCTCCTGTCCCAAATGAATTGAGACTATCGGCGCTTGTGGATCCTCACAATAAATCCTAGAAATGTTTGTACTACATACCTCATGTGTCCTAAACCTTTCGTGAATGGAAACCCTTGAGGTCGCTGGTAATGTCTCGCATTCTCTCAGGGATGGTGGTGGTTGGTTGCTCTGTAATGCTTTCAGAGCTATTTAAAAAGCTAACATCTGAGCTTCTTATTTCTTTATCTCCAGAACTTGAGCTTGACGCTCTCGTTCTGACTCCTTCTCGCAGAGCTCTCGATCTACCAATAGCAGACGCTCGAGCTAACTCCGTTTATCGGCTTCGACAATTAAGCTCGCCTAAAGTTTGGCAACCCGATCAGGCCCCCTTGAACATTCAGGCTGAGCTCCCAAAGATTGACGTGTTTGAACCATAATTGAATACTGCTTGACTGGTGAGTATTTATCATGGCTCTTAAGTACATGGAAAAATTCTACGTTCCCACAGACGGTGCCAAATGTAGGGACCAGATTTTTGCAAAGCTCGAAATAGCTTGAAATCGATCTTTACGCCAAGAACTACTATGATAAGAATTAAATAAGGAATAATACTTGACACAGAGGATTTAGCGTGGAAAACCTGTAAATAGTAAAAAACCATGACCTCGAGTGGAGAATTTGGTTAAAGTAGTATTATTGCTTGTGAGAAAGAGAGAATCTGATTACAAGAGTTAATTTATGAAAAGATAGCTTGAGATCAGATAATTGTATGTATCGAATTGTCTGCTGACCGTCCTGTTTCCTTAGGAGCTCTACCCTTCTATAGACCCTGCTCTTAGCTTGACATCGTGTTTGAACACGTTCTCCTGAAAGTGGGAGTCATGGGCATTTGAGTGTGTAACTGCTAGCTCGTGGAAGACAGGTGTATGTTGACTTGTTCTGTTTACATCTGTCGTGGATGACCCAAGCTCTGCTTGAGTTCGGGGTCGATGTGTAACTGTTGACTTGTATGTAACGTGTTTGTTTATGCGTGAGTCTGGTACTGGATAAGATCGAGTCTTCCGGAGCTCGAGGTATATATGAGATCGAGTGTCCATAGCTCGAGGGATAGGTCCTTATAGAAGCTTTTTCTTGAGTCCATCCACAATAGCTTTGTTGGTGATTTCGGTTTGGCCATTGCCTTTTGAGGGTAGTAGGGATTGGATGGTGAGTGGATGATATTGTGAAGGTTGAGGAAAGTTGTAACTTTTTCTATAACAAATTAGGGTCTGTTATCGATACGAATTAGGTGGGAGTACCCAAACCGGGTGATAATATGTCCCTAGATAAAAGAGATGACCTCTTCTTCTCTGGTTCGATAGAGTGGAACTGCTTCTACCCATTTTGTAAAATAATTGGTAACTACGAGTAGGTGGCGGCGGTTACCTGGAGAATTAGGAAATTCACCAACAAAATTGAGTGCCCATCTTTTAAATGGCCAGAACACCATGTTTGCATGGAGTTCGAGCACAGGGGCATGTATCATCTGTCCATGTCATTGACAGGTATCTCATTTTTGTGAGTACTCTTATATTTGCTTGCACATGTTGGGTCAGAATACTCCTTGAGTAATGGTTTTGTTTGCTAGTGATCAACCTGTGGCATGGGAGCCACAAGTCCCTTCATGTAAATCACAGAGCATCTCGTCCACTTTTTATTTGGAAAGGTACTTGAGGTAAGTCCCCGTGACTAAATGGAGGTATAAGGCACCATTTTGATATTTGAAACGCTTTGAGTTGTTGACCAGCTGTCCGTGCTCCTTCGGATCTGCGAGAAGTGGTCCTTCGCATTTGTGGTCGATACTGGGATAGGCTAAGAAAGGCTTTTGCCAATCATCGTCTTCCCCTTTATCTCCCCTAGTGTTGATCGTGCATATAGAAATGTGATCAATGCTGGGGGTTGAAATTACCTCGATCTAGAGATATCGAGTTTGGCTATATATGCCAAGGATCGGCGTGTCTATTTTTACCTCGAGGAAGTTAATCGAGAGTTGCTTGCGCAAACTTGCTTATCCTATCTATAATGAGGGCTGCGTATTTGATCATCTTGCCAATTTTCTTGTATTGCCTAGAGTAATGGTAGAAGATGAATAGTAAATCTGTGTATACTAAGAGTTCTAGGATACTGAGCTCAAGAGCGAGGTCGAGTTTGTGAATGAGAGCTTCGTATTCGGTGACATTATTTGAGGCCTCAAAATCTAAGACGATTGATTTTTCAATTCTGTCGTTCGAAGAGGTAATCAATAAGATTCCAATTCCTGACCCTGCAGGTCCTGCTGATCTATCTGTAAGAAGTCTCCACCTTTTCCTTGCAATTAATTCAGCTCACTCGTCAAATGGTTTGGGTGGTAGATCTTCTATAACTTCCTCTGCAAGGTCAGGATCGTGCTTCTCCCACTCGAGATCTTCCACTAGAAAATCTGCGAGAAAATTGGCAACGACCTGACCCTTTTTGGAATGACGTTGTTCAAGCATGATATCAAAATCTCCCAAACTGACTAACCATTGTTGCACTTTCCTTGATTTTTTATTCTTAGATAGAACTTCCCGAAGGGGGTAGTTCGTCATGACTTTGACTGAATAGGCTTGGAAGTAGTGTTTGAGCTTCTGTGAAGTGTAAATAAGAGTGAGAAGAAGTTTCTTGATTTTTGAGTACCTCGTTTCTGCTGGAGTGATGGATTAGCGGATGAAGTAGAGTGGTTTCTCGATTTTCCCTTCAAGTCGATTGAGAATAGAGCTGAGTGAAGTATTAGTGACTGCTAGCTAGATAATCAGTTCCTCATTATCTATTGGGGTGCTCATTATGGGAGACCTCCCCAAATAGGTTTTGAGATCCTAAAAACCTACTTCGCATTCTTATGTCCATTGAACCTCTACATTTAGCTGAACTTTTCCTCATTTAGAATAACCGCGGAGTAGGAATAGCCAACGACAGTAGTATGAAGATTTTGAAACGAATCAGTTGAAACTGACAATTTTACCAGCAAGTTTCTGAATATTTTTCATCATTTTTGGTGATGGCATGTTGAGGAGTGCTTGAATCTGATCTGGTTCAGTCTCAATCACTTTTTTGCCTATAAGGTAGCCTAAAAATAGACTTCAATATACTTCAAACTGACACTTCTCTTGATTGAGACGCATCCTGAAAGAGCAAAGAATGTTGAATATAGTGTTGAGATCTGAAATATGGTTAGTGGATTGTATGCTCTTGTACAAGAGATCATCTATATAGACTTCCATGACTTTCTCAAGATGTACTTTGAACATTGCAGTCATCAGCCGTTGATAAGTTGCGCCTGGGTTTTTGAGTTCGAAGGGCATGACTTAGCAGTAAAGTCCTCTTTCTGTGATGAAAGTGGCCTTTTCTTTATCGTTTTCCAATAGTAGAATTTAATTGTAACCGGAAGCAGCGTCCATCATAGATAGAAGTTCGCAACCTGCTATAGAATCAAGGATCTGATGAATGTTAAGAAAACAGAAACTGTCCTTTGGAGTATGTTAGTTTAGATAGGTGAAATCTACACAAACTCAGACTTTTCCATTCTTCTTAGGGGCAGCGACAATGTTGGATATCCAATCTGGATATTTAGCTTCTCGAATGAATCACACTTTGATCAATTTCTCAATCTCCATATTAACTTCATCTCGAAGTCGAGGCGATAGTCATCGCAATTTCTGTTTGACTGCCATGGTGTTGATGTTGATAGCCAATTTGTGACATGCCTTGGCTGGATCGACCCCAGGCATCTCTTCGAAAGACCGCACAAAAATGTCTCTATTCAATCGTAAGAACTGAAAAAGACTGCCTTTTTTGTACTAAACCATCTTTTTACCGATAAAAGTACCTATGCTAGGTCCATCAATGTTGATGCATTCGGTGGACTCCTCCGTAGAAGACTGATCATCGGGGTAATCAATTTTTGTAATTGGTATGCAACGTATCACTCAGAGGTATCTTGAATAGCAGAGATGGTATTTATGCAAGCTCGAGAAAGCTTTTGACTACCCCTGATCTCATAGATACCATCGTTCTGTTTAAAGTGGAGTGTTTGATGATAGGTAGAAGTAATTGCTTCTATGTTATGAATCTAGCAGCGGCCCATAATCCTGAGATATTGAGATTTGGCGTTGATCACATAAAAGATGACGTTGATTGTGGCCAGTCCTGCTATAATAGGTAAGATTATCTTGCCTACTCGCTCTTCTTTAGAACCATTGAATCCACTGATATCTGTATCACTTTGAATAACTTGATCGGCCAATCCCATTTGGTCGATAGTACTTTAAAAGATAATTTCAATACCGCTGCCAGTATCGATCATCATTATGTGCATGACAAACTTCTTCATCTTAAGCATTATGACTAATGCATCATGATATGGAAATTTAACATGGCTAGTATCGCAATCTTTGAATGAGATCCCAAGCCGGCAATTGCTCGACTTACGTAGAAGTTTGGTTTCTTTGTCTTGAGGTGTAAGATCACAATATTTTGATAGTCTCCTATGCTTGAATCTATTAGAGTTGGTGATCTGATTGATTTCAATCATGTTGTTGTGGCGAATATGGTAAAGATGCTTCTCCTCAGCTTAATCTTTGGCCTGGACAACTTCAAGCTGCTTTTTATTGCTGCCATCCTTGTATGATTCCAGGTCGATAATATATTCAAACATCCGTCCCTCCTTGAAAATGTATTCCAACAACCACTAAAAAGTACAGTAATTATTAGTAGAATGATGGTTTACCTTATGATCCATGCAGTACGGTTGGCTCTCGATTGGTTCCAATGGTTGAGAGAGACGATAGAGCTTATCCTTTGAGATGATTGGAAAAATTGTGGAGATTCAAAAATTCATCTTTGGGAGAACCGGTTTGATTTGTGAACTGCCTTTCCAAGGGTTGTAAGAGTTCCCCTAGGAGCATTTTTGGTCACCCTGATCCTCCATTAGTTCAGTGCATCAATCTGCAGGTGGACATTTCGTTGTAAGGATGGATTTAGTAGATTTATGCCTTTCGGACATCATCCTTTCCAGGTTGACATAACTATTAACCTTGGTGATCATATCTTCCAAGGTCGCAGGTTTGTTGAGGAAGAGGTGTTCTTTGGCTTTGTAGTCGAGTTGGTGAAAGCAGTAATAGCGGTTTTTTGATCGAGATTGTCTACATTCTGCCTGAGCTCCAAGAACTTCTTCGTAAATGCCTCGAGCTTCTCTCTGTGTGACTATGTGAGACTGATAAGAGAATAAAAAAATTCTTCTTTATCTCTATTGAGAGCATAAGTCTTAATGAATTATTTCTGCAACTGGTCGAATGTATATATGGAGTCTTCAGGTAGAGAGTGGAACCATTAGAGCGGTTCCTCCTCCAGACTTGTGGTGAACATACGGCAGTGAATGTGGTTGAGATTGGAATGCAGCCCCAATGAATCACAGTATTGTTGAATGTGCTCCTTTGGGTCGGTACCCTTGCATTTGCGTAGTTTAGGAGTATGGAAACCTTTTGGTATTTCAATATTAAATGGTTTTTTGGCAATTGGACTTCTTTGTAACTTGGTAAGGTCATCGATAGTGCCCAGATCTTGTACATCGGTCAACTCCTTAATATGCTAATCCATATGCTCTGGTGTGACATAATAACGTGTCGGTTGAGTGGCTTGACAAGAAGGTTACGGATTGTGAATACCGGTACCTCAGTCAAGCGATCTTATGCTAGAACTCGAGGTTGAGGTTGTTGTCCTTCCTCCTGACGTATAGAAAATTGGTGACCTCGGCTGATCACAGACTGAACTTTACCACCCAAATTAATGGATGGCTAATGTTTGTTCTAAATATTTTAAGAAATAGCTTTGTTGGTGGCTCCTAGAGGTCCTAAACTTTCTCGTACAGAAAGCCAGGAGGCTTCAGGCAATTGATCGCGATCTCTTATTGGTGGAGCCTGCTAAGTGCTTTACAAAGCCTATAAGGCAGTCTACATTGTTGTCATCTGGTCTTTATATCATTTGAGCACTGTTAAATGAGTTTTCCATTCAATGTCGAGCTCCTTCTAATGGAGCTCTTGGTCAAGAGTTAATTAACGTTTGAGCTCACTGCGTTTCTCTATTTCAGTATTGAGATTCGCCCATAGCTCTGTAAGTTGTTCCGGCTCAACTGAAAGATCGAGCTAGATTCTGGTTGCTGGCTATTTGAAAGTTACCATGATTAAAATTTGTAGTAGAAGAAAAGTATGCCTTAGGATATCATGGAAATGTAATCTTTTCCACAGATGGCACCAAATGTAATGGCCTAATTCCGTAAGCTCGAAGTGGCTTGAAATTAACTCTTGCACCAATATACCTGTGACAAAAATCTTATAGAAAGTAAGAAATAATACAGGTGATTTAGCATGGAAAATCTTTAAATAGCTAAAAAACTATGATCTCGAGCTGAGGGTTTTTTACAATAATAACTTTTATTGCTTGAGGCTGATATCTTATTACAAGTGATCTCTTAGCTAAGAAATGTTTGATCTTGTGAATAAGAAGTTTTTGAGAATCTAGAAAATGTAGTTTTCTTAGTGATTTCTCATGTAATTTTCTAGTCCTTGTCTCTTCTAGAACTTTTTCTTTATATAGGCCTTCTCTGCAGTTCTTTATCGTACTGAAGAACGTTCTCCGAACAATGTGGCTAGTAGTAGTTGGCTTAGTAACTATTATGTTCGTGAGAAACAGGTGGCTTTGACTTGTTCAGATTTTTCTATTTGAGCTCGGCCCACATTTTTTAGCAGTCCGTGGAGGCCGCCCACACTTGTTCAGGATTTCCCAAATCAGGAGACTTGGGGAACTTTGAGGCATCCCCTAAGTATCAGTCGGGTGGAAGGGTTAACTTGATACTTAGATTTGACCAACTCAAGAAGTTCAGTGAGCTTAGAGGTTGCCCCCAGGTATTTCTATACACGGAATTGATCTATACGAAGCCAGACGTAGTCTGCTCCGAGGTCACCCCTAAGTGTTTAGTCGGTCAACTATTCATGCCACTTTGGTTTGCCCAAATAAGGATCCATGAGGAACTTCGAGGTCTCCCCCAAGTATCAGTCTGGTCGAAGGGTTGACTTGACACTTAGGTTTGACCAACTCAAGAAGTTCATTGAGCTTCGAGGTCACCTCTGGGTATTTCTATCCACAGTTTTGACCAACTAAAGAAGTTCATAGAAGGGATATGGTAGAAAGGTAAGTGCAATAAGAGTTGTAAGTAAATCTTTTTATACATTCATGATACTTCGGTTACAACTGTGGTAGATATATGTAGTAGATATCTATGGTAGATATCTGTGGTCGTCTTCTGCTGTAGGAAACTAATTACATCTTATTCCAGGGGTTTGATAATGGTTGTTCAGTTTCGGTCATAATATAGTAGGATCCTTTATCAGTTTTATCATAACAGACGTATGGGTCTTCCCAAGACTCGGCCAGCTTCCCTGTATTTTAAGGTTTGAGGAGGGTATGATTCATTAATGGACTATATCACCAATGTTGAAGCATCGAGGTAAAACCCTTTTATTATAGGATTTCTCTAAAGAGATTTGGTAACGACCCAGGTTCGCAAGGGCACGATCTCGTGTTTCGTCGATCCATAGCATATTACAAATGAGTTGAAATTTTCTTTCATCATCAAGGAGATCGGGGTCTCTGGTTGGGACTTTAAATTGAGTTGGTAGGACTACTTTAGTTCCACATGCCAATAGAAAATGAGTGTAACCTGTCACTTTCCTTGGTGTTGTACGATAAGCCCAGAGGACATGTTGTAAGTCTTGAACCCATTTTCCCTGCTTTTTGTCGACGCATTTTTTAAGACCATCGACAATGGTTTTATTGATGGCTTCGTTCCGGCCATTACCTTACGGGTAATAAAGCGTGGAGGGGGAGAGGATAACATTATAATTATTGAGAAATGTTCAGACCTTGTTGCCTACGAACTGTGGTCTATTGTCGCATCAGATCATGTGGGGTAACCGAGGTGTGTAATGATGTTCTCTCAAAGGAATTTAATTACTTCTTCTTCTCTTATTCGGCATGGAGGTATGGCTTCAACCCATTTAGTCAAGTAGATTGTGGCTATGGGGACATGTTCACTTTTACCTTAAGCTTCTGGGAAAGGGCCAACCAAGTCGATGGCCCATTGTTTTAAAGGTCAAGACATGTGGCTTCAGTGGAGGTCCTGCTAGGGGATTTTGATGTCGTGACCGTGGCGCTGGTACTTGTCAAAGTGCTTTGAGTACTCTTCTACCTATTTTTTTCATATTTGGCCAAAATAGTCCTTGTGTTATCGTACGGAGTATCATAAATCTACCTGATGTATGTGATTCATAATTGTGCAGCTGTGTGATGATGGTGGCGGCTTCCTACTGAAATATGCATTTGAAGTGTACTCTGTTTGATGATTTTCGATGTAGACCACCTTTGGGAATGGTATACCTTCAGTAATTTTTCAATAGAAAATGATTTGCCTTTGTGTCTACGGGTAGTATCAAGCTGTTAAAATATGAGAGGAAGGGTGTACGCCAATCTTCGGGATCGAGACTCTCGTCCCCAGTATTGATGGCATTAATTTCCATCCGATCGATACTTGGGCGTTCACGTATTTTGATATTGAGCTTTCATGGTTCTATCTAGGCAAGAACATCGGTGTGTCTGTTCTTGCCTTGAGAGCAATGTGTTATCGAAGATTTTTCAAGGAAACAATCCATGCATTGGTGAACGATTACTACAAATTCGGCCATGCAATAATTTGCATAGCATTTTTCGGTATATTTTTACTGGATCAGCTGAGAGTCAGTGAAAATAACTAGTTTGAAAACTCCCAGCTCGAGGGCCAAATCGAGATTATGTATTAAAGCTTCGTATTCAACTTCGTTAGTGGTACACTCGAAGTTTAGTTTGATTGCCTTTTCGTTACAATCATTGGACAGTGTGACCAGTACAACACCTATTTCAGAACCATTCGGGACTGCTGATCTGTCGATGAATAGTCGTCATCTAGTATTAAGGTTTTAGGGATCATTTTGCTCTGGTTGGTCATCGGGAAGTTCATCTTCGTGCTCCTCCCACTCTACGTCAATAACACGAAAGTCGGCCAAAAAGTCTGCAACTGTTTTGCCTTTATGGGATATCTGTTTCTCAAAGGTGATGTCATGCTCACCGAGGTAGATGAACCATTGTTGTACCTGTCTAGATTTTTTCTTTTTCGTCCAAGATTTCTCAAAGGGGGAAACTCATGATCACCCGTATGAGATGTTCTTTGAAGAATGGTTTTACTTTTTTGGAAGTGCAGACGAGTACAAGGAGGACTCTTTCAAGTTTGGTGTATCAGGTTTTGGTTAGAGTTAGAGCTTTACTGATGAAGTATACTGGCTTATTGATGCCTTCATCTGTTTGAATAAGGACCGAACTGGGATATTCGTCTGTAACTGCAAAGTAAAGGGAAAGTAACTCACCTTTGAATGGAGTACTCATTACAGGTGGTTGACCGAGGAAAGTTTTGAGTTCGTGGAAAGCTTACTCGATTCACGTGACCAATCAATGTCGAGGTTTTTATTCTTGGTTTTATGGGTGCCTTAATCATATAGGAGGGAGAACAACCAGGTGCATCATTCAAATAAATTAGAAATGAATCGATTAAGGGCTACTATTTTTCCTATGACCTTTTATACGTCTATCTTTGTTCAGGGAGAATACATATCGGCAAGGGCTTGAATTTGGGTAGGGTCGATCTCGATCTCCCATTTGCTAATGATGTGGCCAAGAAATTTTTCTGATGATACGCCGAACTGGCATTTATCTGGGTTTAATTTTATTTAGTATGATCGAAGAATGGAAAAAACATCGGTTAGGTCCTGTATATGGGTATTTTTGTAGAGAGTCATGCATAGCATGTCATCGATATAAACTTTTACTGACTTGCCAAACAATAACTTGAATATGGTTATGACCAGACATTAGTAAGTTGCACCCGAGTTTTTGTGCCCAAAGGGTATGACGTTAAAATAGTATAACCCTTGTACAGTAATAAAGGAGGTTTTGATTTGATCTTCAGGGTGGAGGGGTACCTGATTGTAGCCTGATGCAGCATCCATCATCAAAAGGCATTCGTTGCCAGCTATTGTATCGAGGAGTACTAAAATAATTGGGAGGGGAAAACATTCATTTGGGGTATGCTTATTGAGGTTAGTGAAGTCAACACAAATTCTGATCTTGCCATTCTTTTTGGGTACGGCTATGATATTCGATATCCAATCTGCATATTTAACCTCACAAATGAAACCTGCGGCTAGAAGCTTGTTGACTTCGAGGTTAACTGTATCTGGAATCCTCGGGCTAGGGTGTGTTTTGTAAGGGCTTAACTTCTTGAGAGAGGAAGTTGACTCTTACACTGAATTTTATCCTCTACTAGGAGATTTAAGCATATAATCAATACTAATCTACCGACAATATACTTGCGTGGAAGCCTGGAATGGGTCATTCCGCGACCTCTTATGAGGATTTTTAAGAGTACTGTTATAAATATCGAGTAGTCCAAGTATCGAGCACAGGGTGATTACAAGGTATTCGAAGGTAAACTTGTGAGGTCTGTCGGGAGAGATTTTCTAACTTCTTCATAGTTCCTTCTCCCTTCTATTTATAGAACATAGGATGGGCTGAGTTACCATGGGAGGCCAAGTTACATCAGTATCCTCCGGGGACAACTGATTTGTACCCAGAGTCGGTTCTGACGGTGTAATTTGTCGAGTCTAACACTATAGTTGCAGGTTCTGACATTATAGTTGTTAGATTCTAGTACCGTAGTTGTCGAGTGGCATGTTCTACTATTCTGTCTAGTGAGTTGGCTGCCTGACATGTTCCCCTTTGACCATGTGCGCACATGGTCAAAGTATTTCTGGCTCGACGTTTCCTTCGAGTATTTGAATAGTCTTGAAAGGTTTTGTGGTCTTTGATTATTGACTTACAAGGCATTGAATCATCAAGTAGGCTTCGATATAGCCTTCGAGTGCTCGAGCAGTGTTAGAAGGCTGCGATTAGGCTACTATATTCGCCCCCTTTCAGCAGGGGCCTCAGAAATTTGTGTTGAGGGCGCTTGTTGTGAAAAGTAGTCAGGCGTTAGAAGTTGAGGGGTTGATTGTTGAATGTGGTAGTTCCAAGGGGGGTAATTAATGCAGGTAATTGAGTTTGATAGGTGATTACGGGGTAATAAATACCCTTAATAGTGGTATAAAATAGGGGTTAGCGGGAGGTAAATCACTACAATCTTCTTTTGCTTCTTCATCTTCCTCGGTGAGTAACACGCAGCATGGAGACCAAACCGAACACCGGGCACCAGAGGAGAATGGCTGAATGGGATCGTCGCATAAGACGAAAGACTGCGGAGCTGAAGGTAAAGTTTTTTGGCGACAAGGGGATGGACTGGGACATGCCAGACGTGGTCGATCTTTAACCCAAAGAGCCGATCAATGGGCAGCCGTATGCGTACTGGTGGGGGGAATGGTGTTGTACGTCTGTCTCTTTTTTTGTATTGTCGAATCAACCTAATGAAAGAATGGTTCAATGAAATTATTTGCTTTGTTTTTACAAGTATGATAGACAAATAGATTTTAGGCGCAGGATCGAACTTCCACCTTCGAACGAGTAGAGATAGTAATTTTCTTGGGGCGAGTTACCTTGAATCGATAATGTAGTGATCAAAAACATAGGTTAACTTTTGACCTTAGAATGAATAAGTGAACTCAAATTCTCAAAGTACTATGTAGAAAATGTTGTGACAGAGTGTAGAGAGGTGTCGATGGCTTGAGGATAGAGATGTGTCGACTACAAGACCTCAGAAATTGGTATAGGTTTTGCGTTCCGAGAAAACGGTTGAGTCTGGGAAGTTAAAAAGTTTAATTGTTGCAATTCTGAGAAAAGTAATTGAAGGCTATGATAAATGTGACTTGTGATTAAGGAAGGTTTAAATATAGTTGCCTTTAAGTATAAGTAGGGGTATTAGGAAAGTTTTTAAATATCTGCGCTATCTTATCTGAGTAAAGTATCTGTTTTTTCTTCTCCTAATAGTCAAACTATGGACACCACTCCTAATACGCGATAACAAAAGAGAATGGAAGCCAAAGAGTGTTGAGTAGAGGAGAAGATACAGGAGCTAATTGGAAAATTCTTCAGGGACCATGAGTTAGACTGGGTGATGCCTTATTTGGTAGAACTAGAACTAGAAGAGCCAATCTCTGGGATGTCGTATGCTCACTGGTGGAGGGTGCCGCAATGGATGAATCCACTTGCCAGCAACCGCATCTACTTCCTACAGTATCTAGCTGAAGATTTGATAGATGAAAAAGACCGAGTTGATGAAGAGGCTGGGATTTACAAGAATTGCCCTGTCTATAAATAGGGGATTCTTAGTTGGGGTAAAGAAGGCTTTTAGCTTTTTGTTGATGTTATTTGTAGTTTGTTTTTTTTTTAGAATTAGTGTAAAGACAGTTGCTCGAATGAAATGGAATGTATTGAAACAATTGTCAAGGTGTGAAATTGAACTGTTTATGTATAAGTGTGACTCACACGATAAACGATGGTAAATTAAGTGCGATAACCACTTGTCGAATGTTGAGCTTATCAGAATGATGATTAGAAAACTGTAACCAACTGAGATAAAATTAAATAACCAAAAAATTTAGGCTGACACATCGAATATTTGGTATGTATGGACGAATATTCGACATAAAGTGTACACGATGGTTTGTAGGAGAGATCATGAGCATTTGGAAATTTCCTTGTGTCGAAGGTAGATGGGCTTCGACTGTAAAACCTGACAGCCAAAACAGCTGGTATGTCAGAAGATGTATTGTTCTTAGGACAGAGTGCCTTGCAGGTCATCATAATATTTTATTGGGGTATAGGAAAACGGTTGATATGACATATGAGTTTGACCAGACAACTTCGGGCAGAGTACAAGAAGTTCGACTTGGTAAATATAAAAATGTTTAAATTTATGCATGGGAGGCGCACGTGGGAGTTGTTGAGGGTAAAGTCACCAAAACACCACTCAGCCGAAAAGTAGTGGGAGTGGCGGAGTGGTAATGATGGCAGTTTTGGAAATCGAGATAATTTTTTGTTATTTTGAGGAGGAATTTATAGAGGGAGAAAGAAACCATTGACCACAATTGATCATACACAAAGAAAAACAGAGAGTTAGAGAGGAAAGCATACTCCATTATTGAGGTGACGCTTGGTTATTGCTAAGAGAGAAGAACATTGGGTTGTTGTTGTGAGATCATAGCCATTTAAACAAGTATGTCGCACAAAATTGGGTTATTTTCCATTTTGCCCTCCTGCTTTGTATTCTGCTTTTGTAAGTGTTATACATAGTAGGGTAGAGACCGTTAGGGTTTATATTTGCGATGATATGACAAAAAAAAGGGGTAACCCGTGTGGCTGGAGGTCTGACCCATTGAGATTTTGAGGGTATTGAGGGTTTGACCAGGCTTAGGGTCGAATATTTAACTGTGGGTTAAGATGCGTGGAGGGGGTAGAGAAATATAAGTTATTGAAGCGTAATAGTCGAAATTATCGATCTAATTGCGCGCCTCTTCTTCTGTAGGGTATAATGCGTACCCATCAATCTTCGAGGCTGAGGCTGAGGCTGATAGAGGAAGAGGCCTAGGTAAATGAGACGAGTGTGTCCGGTTGTGGCTCCAGGGATGAGAGCAATGACATAAAGGTGCTAAATATAGCAATAGATGTCCCTCTGGCTGTAATGGTACCCAAAAGTGGGACTTCGAGTAGGAAGTGTCGTAAGACTCGAGTGACGGAGGAGAGGGATGGAGAGGAGATGGAGGAAGGAGAGAGAAGGGGACACGAAGATGTCGAGCCTTTGGGAGATGAAATAGAAAAGAGTGATAGTAGTGAGAGTTTGACAGGATCGAGGGGAGCGGCGGTGTCAGTCTCGGCTCGAGAGAAGCAGATACTTGATTAATTTATGGCTAAGCTGGAGTTATTGAAGGTAAGGGTGGTATTATATGTAGTAGGGTCTGCGTATTCCTTCAAGTCTATCTCTTGAGAGGGTTTAATGGCATTTAGAGGCCAGAAACCCACTAGGGATGCAACTTCCCCTTTGAAGGCTTGTGAAGGAGGTGTTAAACTTCTAGGAAGTTGCCTTGTGCCAGATGAATGGGAATTTCTATGAGATAATGCGGGTGGTCAAGGGTATGAATGTAGCGCTGAGACGTGAGAAGATGGGTTTGATCGAGTGGTTCGATATTGTAACGTTCTACTCGAAGAAGGCCAACAAGAAGGTGGACACATACCATATTCAATGTCATACAGATAAGCCGTGGCTATTTGATCTGTACTCGACGGGTTGAGGGTGGGATAAAGACTTAGTTATAGTGCGAGGTAATTACGAGAATGTCGAAGAGGACAACGCTTATAAGCTGCAGTATAAGATCTATAATCCAAGAAAGTTTGTAGTCGATGATAGTTGAAAAATGGTTGTCGAATATACTGCTAACCATGTTTTTTTTTTTTGCTTTGCAAAATCAGGTACGAGAACTTTGTAGAACCCGTGGAGGTACATTGACGACCTTATTGACTCTGACGTAGAGTGGATAAACCAGGTATTCAAGAAGCTAGGAATTAAGAGGAAGAGGCAGAAGAGAACAAATTCATTTCTTCAAAACATTCCTGCCGTTCCTAAGGCATCAAAGAAGAGAGGAGACGAAGGTGCTTCGAGAGGGGTCGAGGAAATGGAGAAGGTGAGATTGACGCAGAAAGTAAAGTATGTTCCAAGAGGGCAACAAACAACGCTAGTGCCCAAAGTAGTTCATGATGTGTTGAAGCAGGCGTCGAAGCAGGCATCGACGCAGGCTAACAAGGGGAAGGGCAAGGCCGTTCCCGAATCATCGAAGGTCCAGCAGTTGAAGGTGATTCAGCATAAGAGGCATAGGGATTTAAGGGATGATGAGGAGGAGGATGTGGACGAAGCGCAAGCAGAAGCCAAACTAGAGGAGCATGCTCAAGCCATGGCTGCTTCGATGGCAACTCTTTGCACGAATGACCTCGAGGAGGCTGGGAGACGGATGAGTAAGGCACTTCATCAGGTAACTATTTTCTAAAATCTTGATATTTTGCTAACGTTTACCATGCTTTGAGAAATACTTATGGTTCAAGTATTCTAGCAGTCACATGCTTGGTCTTAAGCTTTTATCAAGGCCCAAAAGGTAACAAAGAGGCAGCAGAGACAGGTGGATAAAAATTTGGAGCTTGCTCATGGTACCGAACTGTCGCTAGTGTCGGAGGTTAACACGGTTAAGAGAGAGCAGTTGCAAATCAGAGCTAATTGTGGGAGGGAACTCAAAGCTCAACGTGACAACCATGCTCAAATGCTGAAGGTGTTGGAGTAAAAGCTTGCTGAGAAGGAGACAGAGATGAAAGAACAGAGGGAGACCTTTCAGGTGCAATTTGAGGAGGAGTGTGAGACGAGTACCAGGTTTAAGATCTTCATCGAGGATTTGAGGTATGATCCTATAACTCTGCAACGCTTTCCTGCACCCGAAGGGCCTCCTTCCGAAGGTGTCGTGCAGACAGAAAGGATGGACGTGGATCTTGCTGGTGGAGGTGAGGAAGAAGCTCATGTGCCTGAAGATGCTACTGCTTTTACGGGTGTGGCTGGCATGGCTGACCCTTTGGGGCCGAATCTTAATGTTGAAGTTGCTGGAAGTATTGCTGCAGAAGAGGCTGTGGGAGGAGGTGATATGGCTACTCTTGTATGAGGTACTATAGCTGTTATCTTGCTGTAATAAAGACTTTTTTCTCTGATCTCGTTGTGGTGTTGGAATACTTTGAGTAATGGTTTGTATTTAAACGTGTTGTAACTTTTTGAGCTTGAACTGCCTGTTTATGTTTGATTTGAATTGTTCGAATGTGATGGACTTGAGTTGCCTGTGGCTGAATTGCTTATATTCCTATATACTTGTATTTGTGTATGTTAGAGGTATAGAATTCTTGTAATAGGGTTTGAACTAGAACCTTGAGGAGCTTCGAGGTCGCCCCCAAGTACCAGTGAGGCCAAGAAATTAACTAGACTTCGAAGGCTTGAGCCTAAATGAAGCATAACGTTGCCACCCCCAATGCATTTCTGAGGGTCTGGTCTGTTGACCATTCATGCCCCTCGAGTTTGCTCGAATTTTGAAACTTGAAAAACTTTGAGGTTGCCCCTATAGTAGCCTAATCGTAGCCTTCTAGATCCAGGCAAACACTCGAAGACTACATCAAAGCCTACGTGAATACCACGAAGCCCATTTAATCCGTAAACAAACCTTTCATGGCCACATAAAGATAAAGCTCTGAAGACGAAGCCTCGACTATGAACAAGTATCGAAGATGAAGACAAGTCCATCAGCACACGAACTCCATATCAGCATCAGAAACACTTTGACCATATTCATACGTGGTTAAAGGCAGACATGTCAGACAGCCAGCTCACCAGACAAGACGGCGGTGTTGGTGGCCCAGACAGCTATAGTGACTGAACCAACAACGGCTACAGTATTATAGCACAATGCCAGACCTGACATTTATGGCGTCAACACCAACTCTGGTATACCCGCCAAATACCCAAAGGGTACACATGCAATTTGATCTTCTATGGTGACCCAGCGCTCTACGCCTCTTCCGTTGAGGTCCTTTGGGCAACTGTACCACTAGAGTTTCGGGTAAGACCATCCCCTTCCCTTTGTCAGCCTGTGTCGACGCCTGCCTTGAAACATCACGAACTACTTCTAGCATTAGCGCTGCCTATCTCGACGCCTGCTGCCCCTTCGCCACATAATTTACCTTCCTCGACAATTTCACTTTCTTCATTCCTTCGACACCTCTCTTTTTTGATGGCTTCGGCGTAATGGGTACGTTTCGAAGCAAGGAATTTATCTTCTTCTACCTTTTCCTTTTAATACCAAGCCCCTTGAATGCAGAGTTCACCCACTCCTCGTCCGAGTTGATTAACGCGTCAATATAATCCCTTGGATTTTTCCAAGTCCGGGTACTAGGACCTGCAGAACAAATAGAAATACATTTATCAGTCTATTCGATCAATACGTCAAAAACTCTTCGACAGACAACTTACTTAGATTCTAGACCTTATGTTATAACTTATAAGGATCCTCTCCTTTAACATTCTCATAGTTACCCCGTACCACACCAGGTCTTTATTCTACCCTCGACCCGTCAAGCATAGATCAAACAGCCAGGGATTATCCGCGTGACACTGGATGTGATAGGTGCCCGCCTTCTGATTTGCTTTCTTGGAGTAGAACGAGACAATATCGTACCACTCAATTAAGCTCATCCCCTCACCTCACAGTTTTACATTCATACCCACTATTACCTTCATCATTTCGTAAAAATTTTAATTCATCTGACATAGGGCCACTTCCCAAAAGTCCAACACCTCTTTTACCAGCCTTCGGAGGGGTAGTTGTATTCCTAGCCGAATTCAGCTTCTATATGCCATAAAACCCTCTCAAGGCTTCGATTGGAAGGTGTACCCTAACCCCACAGCATATAATATTGCCCCTACCTTCGACAACTCAAATTTGGCCATAATTCGATCCAGTCTCAACTTCTCTCTAGCCGAGACAGCACCTGCGGCCACCTCCAAATTAGTCAATTCCTTACCATGATCACTTTGTTCCCCTTCTCCCTTTTCATCACCCGAAGGCCCAGCACTACCTTCATGTCTCTCCCTTCTACCTCCTTCCACCTCTTCTCCGTCATTCTCTTCGATCACCCATGTCTTACGACGTCAACTACTTGAAGGCCCAATTTCGCGAACCACAATCGCTAATGGGAAGTATTTTGCAATATCTAATTCTTCTACGTCGCTGCTCTCACTCATCAGAGCACGACCAGATACACTAGCCTCATTTTCTTTGATTTCCTCACCTAATAGCTTCAGTCTGAAAGATCTTTGTACAGTTTCTGACATGCCAGCTATTTAGACTGGTAGTTTTGCTAGTCAAAGCCGATCGACCTTTGAAATACTTTCCTCTCATCCTCAAATAATCATTTACATCACCTCTCGAACATTAGCCCTGAGATAACCTGATATTCAAATTCAAAACATGCCAATAATGTATGCCTCAAGCAAACTATTTTCACGCCTAAATTACTTTCGAGTATTATATTTGTCTTACTTACACAAAGACAGTTCAGTATCTCACTTTGACAGTCATCTCATAAATTTTCAAGTTCATTCAGGCAGACGCCCGTACACCGAAATACATAAGATAATAATCAACAATCAAAAATAAAACTACAAACACTCCTACCATCCTATTTTACAATAATAAAGTAGTCTCAATTTAAAGACGGGTCCGTTCTTCAAAGACTCAACCTCGACATCTTCCTTGCTCACCTCCTCCTCAGCCAAAGACTCTAGGAAGGCCAACTAGTCATTGGGAATCGGGCCCATCATTTGTAGCACCCTCCACCATTACGCATAGGGAATCCCACTAATGAATTCCCCTGGCTCCACTTCAAACAAATCCGGTATCACCCAATGCAGACCTTAATTACTAAAAAATCTCAGCTTTAACTTCAGGGTCTTCTCCCGTATACGAAGGACCCTTGCCACCACTCGATTCTGGTACTTGGTGTTAGGAGCATTTCCATTGTTTTGGGACAAAGACGTATACATTTTACTTAGAGAAGAAGGAAAAGATGTGTAAAGTTCTCCTAAAAATACCCTACTTATACTTGAAGGCAGGTACATTTAACCACTCCATAATCCCAACCCGCATTTATCACGGTCTTCAATTCTTTTCCTCGGAATCTCAACAGTCAAAACTTTACAACTTCCCAGACCCAACCGTTTTATCAGTATGCGTATTCAAGCCCCATTTCTGAGGCCTTGCAGTCGACAATTCCCCAGCCTCAAACCATCGACCGCTTTTATATATTGTTTCACACCTCTTTCATCGAGTTTCGACAATACATAATCAATTATTCTGCTAAGGTCGAATGTTGACCAATGTCTTCGATCATCTCATTATACTTCGAAGTTAATTTTCCCCCGAAGGTAATCATTTCTACTTGTTAACATTCAAAGTTATATGTTCAATACCGCGCCTATAATCAATTCACCTGCCATATTTATCATATATAAACCCACAATTATAGTATCGGTTCATCTCATTACATTACTTCAACAACAAAAGAAAGAGGTGACCTCCAAGTACAGTCATACAAAAATCTACAGACATCGGCAACAACAACAATAGAAATAGAAACATTCAAATACAGTAATATAAAAAATAATGAAACCTATCACTACCACCCTTCCACCACCTTATGAAGAACCCGCCCTATTTTCAGGCGGGCCAGATCCTCCTGTCGATCCCTACCCCTCCACCAACTGATCTTCTTCCTGAATAAGACGTTCGGCTAAACCCGACAAGAAGAGGTAATGTTCTTCAGCAACTGTGAACCTCCACCATAGCATTCCCCACAAGTAGGCATAGGAGTTCCCATTGATCGACTCCCCAGGCTCTACCTCCACCAGGTCCGGCATATCCCAGTTGAGTTCCTTGCCCCCAAAGAACTTCAGTTTGAGTTCAACCATTTTTCGTCCTACGTGACAGCCTCTAGCGAAGCCCATCCTTCTCTGATAGCGTATGTTGGGAGTAATATCCATTTTTTTTTCACAAAAAAAAAAAAAAAACTGCATATGAAGAGTATACAGTGGTACCCCTCAAAAGCCCTATTTATAGCTTCATTAACAGCATTTATTATTCCGTAATCACCACAACTTTGTAATTACCCTCCTTTATTACCTTCCTCGGAAATCAAATATGCCTCATTCAACCGTTTGACTTCCAGCAACCAACTGTTTTTCACAGCAAATGCATTTATACCTATTTCTGAGACCCTTGCTGATAGGGGGCGAATCTAGTAGCCTACTCGCAGCCTTCTTGCTCTAGGTGAACACTCGAAGGCTACATCGAAGCCTATATAATACCTCAAAGCCCATTGAATCCGTAAATAAGCCTTCCAAGGCCACACGAAGATGAATCCCTGAAGATGAAGCCTCGACTATGAACAAGCCTTAAAGATGAAGATAGGTCAGTCAGCACACGAACTCCACATCAACATCAGAAATACTTCAACCATATTCATACGTGGCCGAAGGCAGACATGTCAAACAGCCAGCTCACTAGAAAAAACGGCGGTGTTGTTGGTCCAGATAGCTGTAGTGACAGAACCAACAATGGCTACAGTGCCAGAGCACAGTACCATACCCGACATTTACAACGTTAACACCAACTCCAGGATACCCGCCTGATACTCGAAGGGTACACATGTAATTTGATCTTCTATGGTGAATCAGCCCTTTCTATAATTTATAAATAGGAGGGAGGGGGAACCGTAGAGAGGTCACAAAATCTTTCCCAAGAACCCTTACAGTTTACCATCGATCTCTCTGTAAATTACCCCATACTCGAGCCTTCGACTACTCAACATTAATATCAATACCCTTAAAAATATTCATCAGAGGTCGTGGAGTATCCATTTTAGGCCTCCACGCAAGTATATTTCTAATAGCTTAGTCATATTGTTGATCATATACTTGTCTCCTTTGACTAAGGATAAATCCCGTGGTGTAAGAGCCGACTTCCCCCTCGTATAAAGTTAGGCCCTTACAGCCCCCAAGTATCAGCCTGGTCGAAGGGTTGACCTGATACTTAGGTTAGGCCAAGAAATTTACTGAACTTCGAATGCCTGAGCCAAAACGAAGTATAACGTGGTCGCTCCCAATACATTCCCGAGGGTTCGGTCTGTCGACCATTTATGCCCTTTGAGTTTGCTCGAATTTAGAGACTTGAAAAACTTTGAGGTCGCCCCCAAGTATCAGTCTGGTTGAAGGGTTGACATGATACTTAGGTTAGGCCAAGAAATTCATTAGACTTCGAAGGTCTGAGCCTAAACGAAGCATAACGTGGTCGTCCCTAATGCATTCCTGAGTGTCCAGCCTCTCGACCATTCAGGCCCCTCGAGTTTACTCGAATTTGGAGACTTGAAAAATTTTGAGGTCGCCCCCAAGTATCAGTTTGGTCGAAGGGTTGACGTGATAATTAGGTTAGGCCAAGAAATTCACTGGAAGACATGATACAAAATTTAGCAGAAAAATATGTTTATTGATTATACTGTACTTACATCAGTT
Organism: Kingdonia uniflora; assembly: GCA_014058105.1. Classification (NCBI taxonomy): domain Eukaryota; kingdom Viridiplantae; phylum Streptophyta; class Magnoliopsida; order Ranunculales; family Circaeasteraceae; genus Kingdonia; species Kingdonia uniflora. The sequence goes on along the minus strand of JACGCM010002762.1, from coordinate 265,938 downwards.
GAACAAGATAGAGGTCATGGCCTATTGTATGATACTAACTGCATGGTGTTCCATAGATTGGGTAGAGGCTCTTCTGCTTCTGCCATCAGTTAATAGGAACCTTTATCAGTGTTGTCATACACGACACAAGGTCATTCCCAGGATTCAGCTAGCTTGTCGGCATTGCGAGGCTTTGAAGAAGGTGTGACTCACCAAAGTACCAAATCTCCAATGTTAAAACTACATGGTCTAACTCTTTTATTGTATGACTTCTGAAGAGAGAGAGATGGTAATAGCTGAGGTTTGCGATGGCTCGGTCTCTAGTTTCATCGATCCATAGCATATTGTATCCAAGCTCAAACTTATTATCTTCATCTGGGAGGTTGGGATCGCGTATCGGTACTTCAAATTGAGCAGGCAAAACTGCTTCGGTTCCATAGGCTAGAAGGAATGGTGTGCATCCCATCGCCTTTCGTGATATAGTTTGATAAACCTAGAGTACATGTTGTAGTTCCTGGACCCATCGTGCTATCTTCTCATCAACCCACTTTTTAAGACCGTCAACTATAGCTTTGCTGATTGCTTCGACCTAACCATTCCTCTAGTGGTAGTAAGGTGTTGAAGGGGAGATGATGATGTTGTACTTTTTGAGGAAATTACATACTTTATTTCCAACGAACTGTAGGCCATTGTCACATCAGATCATATGAGGGTAGCCAAAGCATGTAATGATATTTTTCCATAGAAACTTGATGACTTCTTCCTCTCTGGTTCGATATAAAGGCACAGCTTTAACCCATTTGGTAAAGTAATCTATTATCACAAGAATATTTTCTCGGCTACCTGAGGCTTTAGGAAAGGGACCCACGATCGATGGCCCACCATTTGAATGGCCAAGAGACTTGACTGTAATTAAGGTCTTACAAAGGGCTATGGATATCGTATGCGTGATGTTGGCATTTGCCACAGTGTTTGGCATACTTTTTAGCTTGCTTCTTCATATTGGGCCAGAACAAACCTTAGGATATGGCCTGAAGGGCCTTAGATCGACCAGCAGTATCAGTACCACAGGTGCCTTCATGAAGTTCGGCAAGAATTTTAGGAGCTTTATCTCGAAAGATGCATCGGAAGTGGATGCCATTTAAGGATTTTCAACGTAACTCACCTTTAAGGATGGTGTATATGCGGCAGCTTTCTAGTAACGAATGGATGGCTTTGGGGTCCTCTGGGAGGGTAGAACTGTTAAAGTAACCAAGAAATGGTGTTCGCCAGTCGTCTGGATCGAGAGTCTCACCCCCAGTATTGATTACATTGACTTCCATCTTATCGATACTTGGGCGTTCGGGTACTTTGATATGCAGTGTTTGAGATTCGGACTGACCTAACATGAGTGCTATGTGGGTGAGGGCATCGACATGCCTTTTTTTGCCTTGAGGATAATGAGTAATAGAAGATCTTTCTAAAAAATAGTTCATGCGCTGGTGGACGAGAGCAACATACTCAGCCATGCGACCGTTGGCCTTATTTTCATCGGTATATTGTCTTTGCACAAGTTGGGAGTCAGTAAATACGGCAAGTTTAGGGACACCAAGTTCGAGTGCGAGGTCGAGGCCATGGATCAAGGCTTCATACTCAGCCTTGTTGTTGGAGCATTCGAAGTTTAACTTGACGGCTTTTTTAATTCAATCATTGGTAGGGGTACCAGGGCAACACTGATCCCTGAACCATTAGGTCAAGTAGATCTGTCTGTAAAGAGGCATCAACCTATGTTAGGGTTCCATGGGTCGTTCTATTCGAGTTGGTCTTCAGGTAGGTCATCTTCATGTTCATCTCAGTCGATATCTTCGACCAGAAAGTCAGCAAGGAAATCGGTGACTGTTTGGCCTTTGTAGGATATCTTCTTCATAAATGTGATGTCGTGTTTGCCAGGATAAACAGTCCACTGCTGTACCCGTCTAGATTTTTCTTTCTTGTTGAGTACTTCTCGAAGAGGGTAACTTGTGATTACAGGGATAGGGTGTACTTGAAAATATGGTTTGAGTTTTCGAGAAGTGTAAACGAGGGTAAGGAGCAAACGCTCAAGTTTTGTGTATTGAGTCTTTACAGATGTCAAAGTTTTGCTGATAAAGTATGCAGGTTTCTCGATGCCGGATTCGAGTCGAATAAGGACTGAACTAATTGAAGTGTCGGTGACAGCGAGGTATAAAGAAAGCGTTTTGCCTTCGATGAGGGTACTGATGATGGAAGGCTGACCAAGGTATGTTTTAAGTTTGAGGAAGGCTTGTTCCCAGTCGGGTATCCAATTGATATCAGGGTTGTTTTTCTTTTTGGCCTTGTAGGCACCTTGGTCGCGTAAGAAGAAGAAAAGCCAAGCACATCGGTCTAAGGATTTTGAAATAAAGCGGTTGAGGGCCGCTATCTTGCCAGCTACCTTTTGGATATCTTTTTTGGTTCTGGGAGAAGGCATACCGATGAGGGCTCGGATTTGAATAAGGTCGATCTCGATACCTCTTTTACTGATGAGGTGGCCTAAGAATTTGCCAGACTAAACACCAAACTGGTGTTTTTCTGGGTTAAGTTTCATATTATATATTCAAAGTATCGAGAAAATTTTGGTTAGGTCTTGAATGTGGGTGTGTTTTTGAAGGCTTTTGCATAACATGTCGTCGATATAAACTTTGACCAACTTGCTAAGCAAAATTTTAAACATGGTCGTAACAAGCTGTTGGTAAGTGGCACCCACATTTTTAAGGCCGAAGGGCATTATGTTAAAATAATAAGGGCAATGTTTAGTGATAAAAGAAGTTTTAAGTTGATACTCAGGGAGGAGGGGTACCTGATTGTAACCCAGAGCCGCGTCTATCATTGATAGTCACTCATGTCTGACAGTGGCATCCAAGAGTACTGAAATGATCGGGAGGGGGAAGTTGTCCCTCAGTGTGTGCTTGTTACGGTCTGTGAAGTCGACACAGATTTGGATCTTGCCATTCTTCTTAGGGGCTGCGACAATATTAGATATCCAGTCAGCGTACTTAACTTCTCTGATGAACCCCGCAGCTAGAAGTTTATCGACATCGAGGTTGACGGCTTCATGAAGTCGTGGGGCCAACGTACTCTTCTTCTACTTTACTGCTGTAGGGTGAAGGAAGAGGTCGAGGCAATGACATGCTAAAGTGGGGTCAACACCGGACATCTCATAGAAAGTCTAGGCGAAGACATCTTTATTTGCTCAAAGGAAGTTGGTGAGTTCGAGGCTTTTGGCCTCATGTAGAAAAGTAACAATGAATGTACATCAACCAGGACCATCGAGTTTGATGTAAACAGTGGGTCCGATGGGTGTGGTAGCTGGTGTCTAGGGTATGGGGTGAAGAGAGGAATTGATTACTATGGCTGTTTGACAAGTTTTCTGGTCTAATCGATCTCCAGATGCTCACATGAGCAGGCAAGGCGTTAGGAGCCTTTCAAGTTCCACGTACCACAAGGGGTAGTGAAACAAAGGGTTTGGTGGTAAGTTGAGGGTATGGCCCATATGGCATGGAGCGAGTCACGGCCAAGGATACTGAGGTATTCGGATTTCTTGTCGATAGTAAGAAAGCTAGTTTGGAGTATGACTAGCCCTATGGTGACAGGGAGACTAATGCGGCCCACAGTAACTTTAGTAGCGTTATTGAAGCCCTTGAGTTTGACATTAGCCAGGGTGATGAGGTCTATTTTCTGTATGGCTTAGACAGTCTGAAGGAATTGTACATCAACTACATTTCCCATATAGATGAGCATGGTATGGATGACAAGGTGGTCGACCTTAATCATAATGATTAAAGGATTGGAATAGGAGAAATGAACATGTGATGTGCTACAGTCGATAAATAAAATACCCTTGGGTCGAGGGTATTTGCTCAATTCTGGCAGAAGGGCAGGTAGCTTCTTCTGGTAGGTGAGTTTACAACATTCTTCAATACGTTTGTAGTTGCTTTAAGAACGGCCGCTGTCAATATTGTTGACCTCGATAAGATGAAGTTAAAAAATGTGTACCGCGGTTGGGTCGGCAGCAGGGGCGGGTTGAGGCTTGAGGTATGACCCGTTGAGGTAACTGAGGAAGTCTATGACATATTGATGTAGACGACCCACCTTAAGAATTATTTCAAGAGAGCACTGCAGAGCAAAGTATTTACTAGTATGATGGCAGTTGTACTTATGGTTCTGGCAGTAAGGTTTGCCTTGCTTAACCTCTATGGGGTAAGGGGTACGCCATATGGAGTCTGCCTGAATTTGTGGTAAAAGGGTGCTAATAGGAGCAGTAAGCTTGGGAATGACCGGTTTCGGTCATTTTTTGTGGGCCTCGGTGGTAGTTACGTTAGCGTGGGGGTATTTGTAGCTTCAGTCTCCTATGAGACAGATGCGATCATAAGTGTTGAAGGTTTCCCCCATCGAGGTTTATTCTGATTAGTGGCTAAAGGTTGCCCCTAGCGATTGGACTCGCGGAGGCGCTCTAGGTCGATGTATCCGTTAACTATGGATAACATCCCCTCGAGGGTTTGAGGTTTGTAAAGCACGATGTACTTCTTGGCATGGCTGTTATCTGGTAGGGATTTAGAATAAGCGAGTACATAGTTCGCACAGTTGAGGTTTTCAATCTTGCGCGACTCGTCAAGAAACCATTTGGTAAAGGCTTCGAGGGTTTCATTGGGAGATTTACGGAAGTTGAAGAGGGCATCGACGAGGACCTCGCGGTCCTTGTTGAAGGCAAATTGAGTGATGAATAGACTGGATAATTACTCAAAGCTTTGGATCGAGTCATTGGGAGACTATGATACCATCTGAGAGGGTTGTTGGTAAAGCTGGTAGGAAATATCTGGTACAACAGGTGGCTGGCCGTGGAGTATAGGCTTAAGGCATTCTGGAATTCGAGGATGTAGGATTGAGGATCTGTATTACAGTATTTGCTGATCTTGGGGGCATAGAAATTTGGAGGCACCATGATAACGAGGAGTTTGGGGCAGAGAGGGTTGTTTAACTGACTCCAAGAGTTCAATGTGAGGCTCGTACTGATGTGGATGTCAGGATTAATTTTTTGGTCGAGGTTTTGCTGTATAAAATAGGCAGGATGAGAGGGGGATCTTTGTGGTCAAAGGTTAAGAGTCTGAATGTTTGACGTGTGCTCAGCACTGCGCTCCCCAAGACATTCTCGAGCAGGGAGGTGTTTAGGTTGTCTGGTAGTGCGAATAGTAGAATCAGACAAATCCTTCATGGGGTGTATGCCCAGGTGGATTGAACCAATAGGTAGGATGATGGGTAGAGCTACCACGGCTCCAAGATGGACCGGAGGTACGCCAAGATGTGGTTAGGGAGCGGGCAGAAATGCGCGACGGGGAGGGTGCTCGGGACGGTGGAGTCCGTCATGAGGTTAACACCGTTGTAACTGGTGAACTGTATTACGCAGATCGTCGAGAGAATGATATTGTTTGTGTACATCGTCCAAATGGCGTTGCCGTTCGGCTTTTGATCTCTTGTCGGCACTCCTGGTGTAATTGGCTTTGATAACGCTCCTCGGCTTGAGCGAATTGCTGGGTAAGAAGGGCGAGTTAGCCGACCACTCCGTCGGTGGAGTTTCCGGCATGGGTAGAAGTAGAGCGGAGGGTGGGGGCCATTGGAGGTGGCTGGTAGGATTAGAAAAGGAGAAAAAGCTAGGGGAGACTGGTAGGGTGGGATAGCACGGACGGCGCCAAATGCAGGGGCCTAACTTCTCGAGAGAGAAAGCTAACTCTTACACTATGAATTTTATCCTCTACCAGAGGATTTAAGCATATAATAAATACTAATCTACTGATAATATACTTGTGTAGAGGCCTAGAATGGGTCACTCCAGGACCTCTAATGACGATTTTTAAGAGTACTGTTATAAATATCGAGTAGTCAAAGTATCGAGCACAGGGTGATTACAGGGTATTCGAAGGTAAACTTGTGAGGTCGTTCGGGAGATATTTTCTAACCTCTTCATAGTTCCTCCTCCCTCCTATTTATAGAACATAGGATGAGCTGAGTCACCATGGGAGGTCAAGTTACATCTGTATCCTCCAGGGACAACTGACTTGTACCCGGAGTCGGTTCGGACGCTACAATTTGTCGAGTCTAGCACTGTAGTTGTTGGTTCTAACACTGTAACTGTTGGATCTGGCACCGCAGTTGTCGAGCGGCATGCTTCACTGTTCTGTCTGGTGAGCTGGCTCCCTGACATATTCCCCATCGACCATGTGCGCACATAGTCGAAGTATTTATTGTTCGGCGTTCCCTTCGAGTGTTCAAATAGTCTCAGAAGGTTTCATGGGCTTTGACTATTGACTTACTAGGCCTCGAGTCATCAGGTAGGCTTCGATGTAGCCTTCGAGTATTCGACCAGTATCAGAAGGCTGTAAGTAGGCTACTACATGGACTTGGGTATGAAGTCGAGCCGGTAGCAGACAAAGGTAGGATCGACTTTGGGCATCTCATAGAAAGTTCATGCGAAGGTGTCTTTGTTGGATCAAAGGAATATGGCAAGCTGGAGTTTTTCTTTGTCTATCAATGAACCTCTAATAAATGTTCCTCGACCAGGATCATCGAGCTCGATATATAAAGTGGGTTCGATGGTCTGTGGCTCAACGGAGGTAGTCAAAGGTGTGAGGGTGCAGAGGTAATGTGATTGTTATAGTTTCACCAACTTTCTAGTAAGATCAATCTCTGGGTACTCGTAAGATTGAGCAAACCTTTGGGAACCCTTCATGTCCAAAGTGCCACTTGTTGTGGTGAATTGCAAAACTTGGCAGTAAGTCTAAGGGATTGCTTTCATGGTGTGAAGCCAATCGCGGCCCAAGATGTCGAGGTATTCAAATTTTTTGTCGATTACTAAGAAACGGGTTTGTAATACCATCGGGTCAGTTGATCTGTTGAAGCCCATTAGTTTGATATTTCCCAGGGTGATCTGATCAATCATTTGCATGGCTTTGACTATTTGGAGAAAAAGTACGTCGGCTGCACTCCCAGTGTCAACAAGCATTGTGTGGAGGATGATATGCTCTATCTTGACTATGATAACCAAAGGATTAGAATGGGGAAATGGACATGGGATATGTCACAATCAATTAAGGATATACCTTCGGGTCGGGGATGGTGGCTTGTTTCGGGAAAGAGGACTGGGATTTTTTACTGGTAGGCAAGCTTGAAACACTCTTCAATCCATTTCCTCTTACTTCGAGTGTAACCGTTGTCAATATTATTGACTTTGATCATGTGAGCCTGGAAGATGTGTACTTTATTTGGCCCTCTATTTGGAGTTGCCTGGGGTTTGATTTTCGAACCATCGAGGTAACTAGGGAGGTCGACAATATATTGGTGAAGTCGTCCAACTTTAAGTATCATCTCGAGTGAACGTCGTAAGGCATAGCAGTTATTGGTTGGAAAATAATTACACTTGTGGTTTTGACGATCGGGTAAGGAGTACACCAAATAGGGTCAGCTTAAATGATTTGTTGGATAATGGTGAGAGGGACATTGAGTTTGGGGAGAACTGGCATTTGTCATTTCTTGTGATGCCAATCAGATGGATCATCTTGATTTCCATGCTTTTGGTTTTTGGAATCGGTATAGACTGGGGTGACCATGGTAGTACTCGACTATCATGGTCTATTATGATTGGTGGTTTGGGGTTATCCCTGGCGATTACTTTCACAAAGACGCTCGAGATCGATATAGCCGTTGACCTTGGACAACATCTCTTCGAGGGTTCTGGGTTTCAAAAGAGCGATATACTCCTTGACTTGGCAATGGTTTGGGAGAACGTTTGAGTAGGCGAAATGGTATTTGTGCAGTCAAGGATCTCGAATTTGTGTGATTTGTCTAAAAACCGTTTTGTAAAGGTTTCAAGTGTTTTGACCGATGTCTTTCAAAAGTTGAAAAAGACGTCTACCCTGACTTTGTAATCTTTATTGAAGGTAAAGTATGATATGAACAAACTGGACAGTTCCTCGAAACTTTGAATGGACCTATTAGGTAGGCTATCATACCATTTAAGGGAGTTATCGGTAAGGCTAGAAGGAAACATTCGACAGAGAATGTAATCCGCCGATGAGTGAAGGCTTAACGAGTTCTAGAACTCGAGAACGTGGGATTGGATATTTGTATTTCAGTATTTGCAAATTTTTGAGGTATGGAAGTTTAAGAGCATGTCGATGGCGAGAAGCTCCAGGCAGAGGGAATTATTAAGTTGACTCCAAAAGTTCAAGGTGGGATGGGAACTGATGTGGAAGGTGGTTTTTATTTGCTGACCGAGCTCCTATTGTATAAGATAAACTACTTGAGGGGGGATCGATGTGGTCATGGTTGATAGGGTTGCGGGTCAAGGGTATGTTCAGTACTGCGCTCAGCTAGTCGCTCCTGGACAGGAGGCCAAATAGGATGACGGGACGTTCGGAGTGTAGAATCGGTTGAATCATCTGAAATAGGGACATCGAGGTGGATCGAGCCTTTAGGCAGAGGAATGAGGGAACCTTCCGCAGCGAGGTGGACTAGTGGTGCCTCAGTCTAGGAGTGAGGACCTAAGTACGCACGGGTGGATATGCGTAAAGGTATCAGGGCTTGGGATCGAACAGGGGCATCCAGATAGCGTGCCCCCTAGAGTCCCCAAATTGAGTGGTATAGCTCATCGAGGGCTCAATGTGATGACCCAAATATCAAGCTTATCACGTGCTTAAAGATTATTCTAAACTTTTATAAGGGGTTTTGGACTAAGTTTTTCTAACCCCTCCATGGTGGCTCTCCTCTCCTATTTATAAGAAATCGGAAAGATGAGTCACCATGAATGGGTTAAGTTACATGTGTATCCTTTTTGGCAGCTGTCTTGTACAGAAGTCGGCTCTGCCAGAATTGTTTGTTGAATTGTCTACCTTCGACTATATGTTGAGCTGGACTGAAACATGGTTGAAGCTTTACTGGATTCGAATGTCAATTCATTGTGTGTTTTGGCTTAATTGTGACTGCATTAGGCTTTGAGTCTTGCGATAGGCTTTGATTTAGCCCTCGAGTATTTGGCTCATCTTCGAAGGCTTTGAGTATATTAGTACACAATAGGATTTATGTCTTACGGTAGGCATCGATGTAGCCTTTGAGTGCTCATCTCGTCTTGGAAGGCTACGAGTAAGCTACTACAGAAGTGGCTGAGGAACCATTTGTTAATGTTAAGGATGCTAACGCGGAATGCAAAATCGATGCCCAATATGATGGGGCCGATATGGTTACTACTCTACTAACTACCCTCGACATTTAAGGCAGTGTTCAACCACATAATCCTGAACCAATGAAGGTTGATGAGAAAGAAATGAAATCCCAAGGTGAGCCAAAAATAGTCACCTGACAGGTGATAGAATGTTTAAGCCTAATCAAAATATTAATTACTAATTAATATAGTAAAATGGCAAGTAGGGTGTCAATCCACGGAGAGGTATGTTATTCTTGAGTAAACTAAAATCTAGGGGAAATATTATTTTACCGGACTTTTACATTTAGTCTAGGTGTTGTAACCTTTGGATTCCACTTTATATTTGTATATTAGGGTTTAATTTAATAGTTTTGTGGTCTCTCCTTGAATTCCCTGATCTTTTGAATCGAATTCGAGGGGTTTAGAAATCTTTTCTCATTTCTCTATGAAGAACATATCAAAGAGACAAAAACATCAAGATCTAAACTTAAATCCTATGTTGCTGACCTAGGGCTTTTTCTTCCTTTTTCGAAAACAAGAATAATCTCTAGGCTAAAATATTACTAAGTGGACTAGGAAACCAGTTCCTTATTCAGTACACAAATCTCTCCTCCGGGTTAGATTTATTTTCCTCCACCCTTAATTTGTCAAGTTTAGGAGAGTTGAAGAATAGCCCTAAAGAGTGATCAAAGACCTCTATGTCAGACCTATTATCTGCAAGAAAAACCCAACATACACCTATAGAGCTTCCTCCTCAAATCTAGTCTAAGGGAATTGCCCTACAACATCTTAATAATTAAAAATAATTGAAGAAACAAGATCTACCTTTTATTAAATCTTAAAACCAAGTTTAGAGATACAAACTCAGCTCTCTAACTCTCCAAAATCCTGCAAAAATGATAAGTAGATTTGGAGAAAGAGAACAAAACATTAAATAGGAAAACCCAAATCTTAAAATGTATTAACCACCCCCAGTTTTTTCCAACATTAAAAGTTAGGCATTTGACGAAGATTTGCTCTTAATGGACCACCTCGGGATTAGTGTTGAAAAATCGCGATAATAGGCCACCAATAGCCGGCAATTTCTATTAATATGCCCTTGGATGGCGGTGATCATCGGTGGGTGGTGGCCAGAATCTTCCCCCTTTTAGGGTTCTTCTTTGCTTGCCTAACAGAGTATCAATTAAGACCTATCCTCTTGATCCCTTGACTCAATAACAATCTTGATTTTCAGATATCACAACTAACCCAATTCATATTGAAACTGATATGCTGAACTACTAGAATTCCTCAGTGTGGCTCTTGTGTCATTTTAGCTCTGATTTGGCACTTTTCTTACCAAATTGACTTCAGTAGAATAGAACCTAAAAATGAGGTAATTAAATGGACAATAATTAAACAAAAAGAGTTTTAGGATAGCCAGAAATACTTGTAAAAGGGGCTTAAATTTTGTACAAAAATGTAGTTATCAGTAGGGTATAGTAGATTCAAAGGGAATTTCTTCGAAGGGGGATGTTAGGGAAGATATGACAATTGGTGATAAGGATGGAGTGGATGTTGATAATGAAAAGTAGAGGATGATGATTGTAGTTCTTCAGTAGAAGATGGCATTGTCAGTGTGAATGAGACTCAATCATATTTGGGTACTAAAATGCAGGAGGAAACTATAGATTTTACCACTACAGCCGAGGTTCCTTAACCTACATATACCCCTACCTAAACCAAAATTATAGATTCTGTTATGCCTCTAGAGACTACAGTGGAGCCAACAGTGATTCCCGAGCCTGCCCCTGTGGGTTGTACAGCTGAATCAAAGATCACGAGACTGCCCCATTTGGGCATATGTCAGAACCAACATAAGCATTTGAAGCTTAACTGTCACCTGGAAATCTTTAGAATGATGTCAATCTAGATTCCAAAAGTACGGCTGACCCTATGTTTTCTTTCGTTATTAGTGAGGTAGCCATGGTAAAAGGGCATATAGTTCCTAAGGTTTACCCTATCGACCGAAGTGTACTTATTTAGTGGGGTGACCACCATACAAAGCCTATTGTTAAGGGGCATGTACATAATCTCTTCAAACCTAGTTTCATAGTCATTTTTCTTCCGTAATTTGTTTATGTTTTGGGTAATCATAATACCGTGGGTCCTGTTATATGCTTTTCTGTAGCCAGGAAAAGTTGGACTGTGTGTCAAGTGCCACGACCATTCTATAAAATAGGAATTAAAGCTCGAGGAATAGTCGGATATTGATAAGGTCATGAAGACCGAACTGGGATCAATGTCAACTCTGCAGTTTGGGAATGGGGGTTTTTGGCTGTCTGTGGGAGATGGTTGGAGATTATTTTGAGATGAAAGGAATATTCTAGAGGAGAACTTGACTTTGGGATTCTGTGTCCCCTACTTGACCCTTTCTTATCTGGATCTACCAGTGGTGTTGCCTTCCCAAGCTTTCTTTGAGTACCCTTCTAAAGGGTAACTACTCCCGACTCTCCTGAGTCGGGACCTTCCTTTTTAGAGGCAAGGGCTCACCGTCAGTAGTCGGCCAAGAGAGAAAGGGACAACTCAGTTCAAAGCAGGCTCCATAACCTTGTCATTCCCTAGTAAGTGTTACCAGGGTCCTGCCACTTTTAAGGCTTTGAAGCCTTCTTACAACCTACCTATGTCCTCGGATGTGGTCCTAATATGGACTCCCACCTCTACCTATCAGCTGAGTGAGTTAGGACATGACTGGTCTACAAAGAGCACCACCTGCTATAGTTTCTTCTTGATAAGAGGTCAAGGCCTGACTAATCCTACAGGGGTATCCTCTTTGAGAGGCGTACCCCTATCCCTCGTTAATTCTTTGGAGGGGGCTATGAATAGGGGCAGTCTCACTTAAGAGCGCTAATCCTCCTAGTCCCTCCCTCAGACCTCTAAGGAGGAAGACTTTCTAAGTCTCCAAGACTACCCTTTTATAGAAAGCCGTACTCCTATGCCTATGGTCTTAAAGAAGGCCACTAGGAATAGGGCCTAGACCCAAATAAGAATGCTAACCCTCATAGATCCTCCATCAGACAATTTAAGGAAGCGGACCTGAAGGCGACCTAGCAACTAGACTCAGCTAATGGCTATTTAAGCAGCCTAGCTTCCTCTCTAGTTATACCTAAGGAGCTGACCATACCTTGGTTTGTACCTTAATATGTCCAAAACTAAACAATTACTCTTAAATAAAAACTTCTCTCTTGAATTTTATTCCTCTGAGAGATGATAATTATAATTAAGGGGAGATTTCTTTTACAGCTGAATAAACCAATACCCTTTTATTATATAAGCAACGTGGGACTAAAAAAATTGAGTTTTACTTCTTTTTCATTTTCTTCTGACATACAAATGGTATAAGAGACATTTGGTTAAAACTTGAGGACCAAGCCACCCTGCCAACCTGCAGGTTGGTGGAATCCCCAGGTCCTCATCTTTAACTGGACTTCTTTTGAGGCTCTTTTAGCTGTAGAATTTTACTTAGATCTGGCTCTGCCGTCTTAAAATGTGCAAAATATAATTTGGTCATTCCTTGGAGACTGAGAAACAGCCTGAACTACTAGGACTAGTCTTTAACTCATGGTGTTGCTTCAGACTTGATCAACTGCGCTTCAGCATTGCTTTGGCTCTTCAGATTTCCTCTGGAATAAGGAATACATAAGAAAATCTTTTAAGGCCTTTAACTATTGTTTTGTACCAAGTTCTCTTAGGAGGGTCTACAATCCTAAAAATAGAAGGCATAGGCATTAGCCACACTTATTAGCAACTCAGGAAAATCAAAATGACTTGGTTTAGGTGTTTTAAAATATAAGATTTTGACACTTATCAAAGAGCTTCTTCGACAAATGTGTATTTCACACTTTGATTGCTCTTAACCTTATTGTTTTGACCCTCCAATGTAGTCTCTAATAATAACGATGAAGTCTTAAGTATGTTAGAGACGATGAACTAGTGGACCTTAAACCATATTCTAAATCTATAATTTGTACAAGTTCTCGTTCTGAGATGTTGGGGTTATCGCGTTTTCTTTTGTATAATTCCATGTGTATAGTGGCAATTATGGAATTTTGCTTGTCCGAAGACATTGCTACAAGTCGAATTGATGTTACCACAAACTAATTGAAAATTTTAAAACAATTAAATTTGGTGTTTAAAACATCATTAAAACCCTCATTGAGATCTAATGAAACTTGAAAACTAGAAGGGAAGTTGTACCCGAGTTGGATTTTGACTTGATGATGGAAATCAATGAAATTTTGTGTAATTGGATTTTAGAGAAGATGAAAGATCTATGAGAAAATCCCCATAATCTAGGAGGTCTTTCATCACCTAGAATCCCTCTCTTAAAAAATGTTTATTATAGGGGACTGATCTTCGTTGAGAAGCGAAGATGGCTCTTACAACACGGAGGTCAACCTCTCATCAAAGATATACAAGTATATGGCCTAAAAAGAGACTAATTAGAGACAAATACTTGCGTAGAGGCCCGAATGTGACTCTCTACGACCTCTGATGAGGATTTTTAAACTGTGATTCTATTACTGATGAGTAATAATAAAGATCGAATACAGTTTTTAAGTGGTCGAAGGTAAAAAGCATAGGGTTTAGAGAGGATTTTTCTAACCCCTCATGGTTTCCCCTCTCTCTTATCTATAGAGACATAAGAGGCTGAGTCACCAAGAGTGGGGAAGGCTACATGATTACTATTTGGGTTTTCTGGCGGTGGCATTTATTACGGACATCCCTGTCACTGTAGCTGAGAGACCAATTAATTCGCCGTCCAATCCGTTTGAGCTGACTGCTAGTCTCATCACACTAATGTTATTTGAACGTTCAGTCAAAGGGTATCTGTTATTATGTGTTGATCCGTTCCCGAAGGTTTATCTACTGTTATGTGTTGATCCGTTCTCGAAGGTTTATCTGTTGTCGAGGCTTCGACTACAAGAGTTTCTTGAGGGGTTTGATTCTGAGTTGAGGTAGTCTTCAATATGTTTGAGTAGGAAACAAAGTAGACCTCGAGCGAGGAGGTCCAAGGCTGCGAGTAGGTTACCACATTTTCCCCCTCTCAGCAAGGGTCTCAAAGCCAGGTGGAGAGGCGTTTGCTGAGAAAACTACTTTCTTGGAACCTGCTCTTATTTGACCGTTGGTTTCTATGAAAATAATAAAGTGGGGGGGTAATTAAGAGGTCTAGGTGGGTAAAAGGTAATAAATAATGTGAAGGCTATAAAAATTGGTTCTTGTGCGGGGATTCTGAATCTTCTTCTATCTTCACATTTGTTCTTTTCTTCATTCTGAATATCTAAATGGATAGCCCGCCCAATACCCATTATCAGAAGAGGATGGGGTTTGCCCGTGATCGTCGTGTGGGGCAAAAAATGGCGGAGCTGCACATAAGGATTTTTGGAAATCGTGATCTGAATTGGGACATGCTGGATCTTGTAGACGAGAGGCCAGAGGAGTTCATCAATGGCGAACCATTCGCCTATCTTTGGGAGCAATTGAGGTCGTGCTTTACGATCGAGCAGAGACAGTAACCTTTCTTGATGGCATTAGCTGAGAGCCTTGTCTGTGCAGAGGAGATCATCGAGGAGGAACATGCGGCGAACGGAGCTGGTTCTTCCGGAAGTAGGGCGCTGGGTTGATGTTGTGATTGTTGTAGTATATATTTTGTGTAGTTTCTATTTTATTTTTTGGGAGATAGTTGTTTTGAGTTTGTGGTGGTAAGGAAAAAATGTAACTTGTTTTTCTGTGTTCGGAAAGTGAAATGGACAAAAGGTTTTGCTCGTGTCTGTATTCCTGTTATTTGGTTAGATAATGTAGACAAATACAAACAACTAGTCTTCTAGGCGCGAGGTACAAAGATATGCTCGAAGAAAATTATGATCGAAGGTTGATGATGGGCCATTGTGGAGATCGAGTCTTACGATGATCGAATGTTCGATGCTGGAGATATGTTCGACTGAGAATCATTAGGGAGGAGGTTAGAATGCAGGTATAGACGAATCAGTTACGTCTTGGAAGTTGGAGAGGTTGCATGTTGACTTTTCGTTGTTGAGAATAGAAGGTTACCATTAATTCGGTTAGGGAAGAGGGAAAGTTCTGGTAAGTTTAAAGGTATAAAAAGGGGCGAGGAGGGAGAGATTTCTTTATCTGTGTTGCAGCATTCTTCTCTATTAACTTAGTACTTCCTTTTTATCAATATGGCTGAGAACGTACCGGTTGCTGAAGATCAAGCGGCCGTGAGGGCGAGGAGGATTCAGAAGGCCCTGCTAGGTCTTCAACGAAGGTTTGGGATAGAGGACGACATTAACGCTGAAATGCAAGATCTTTTTCAAGCGGAACCTGGAGCACCTCTCTATGATATGCCCTTCGCGTACTAGTGTGGAATAGTGCAAATAATGGGGCCGCTACCCGGCCATCGGCTGTCGCTTCTCAAAGGCTTCGCGGAGGATATAGTAGATCAGGAGGATGAAGCTGCGGCAGCCGCTGTTGCAGAGGATTAACCTACTAATTAGATAGGGTTCCCTTTTGCTGCTTTGATTTGCTTTATTTCTCCCTTCTTTCCATTTTTTTTTTGTTGCATGACTTTTGTAGTATTATCCTCGTTATTGGAATGAGAAGTTCTTTTAATGATAGTACCAATAGAAATTGATTTGAACTGCGGGAAATAGTAGTAGATTCTGAATTCTAAATATAACATTGTTCGGTACGAGTTCGGTGGTATAACTATATTGTTTGAATGTTTGGGATATAAAACTGAACTTGTTGGGATAAAAAAAAAACTTTGTCGAAACTGAAAATTTTGTCTGAAGGCACGAAGTTTTGACTGGTCGAATAGGGGCTTGTTAGTGAAGTTTGATAGTGTATCGAACGTGAGGTTTGATGATGTATCGAAGGTAAAGTTTGATGGTGTGTCGAAGGTAAGGTTTGATTTGACTGGCCGATCTGACAATCCAGACGGCTTGTCTGTCAGAGTGGTACGTGTGCTTAAGGCAGTGTACCAGGAAGTAATGATGATGCTTTACTCGTTTGACGAAAAAGGTAGTGATATGACCATTGGATTCTGACTGTTTAGTTTCGATCTGGGAAAATAAGGTTTAAGAAGCTTCGGTAGTACATGCAATTTTGGGTAAACGGATTGTTCGCACGTGGGAAATGTGAAGGGTACGTTTGTCAAAGCAAACTGTTAGCCAAAAAGCCGGGGAGGTAGGGTCGTGGTAATGATAGTTGTTAATAAATCGAGGTGTTTTCGGGTTTTTGAAATATATATAAGTGAGAGGTGAGCAATTACAGTGCTAGTTTGCTTGTGAAAACCATAGAGAGTAAGAAGAAGAAGGAGAAGCGCCATTGAGAATGTGGAAACTGTTAAGGCATCTGAGGCTGTGATCTCTCTAATTTTGGGGTAGTTCTACTAATTTCAGGTATGGCATTTGATCTCTGTAAACTCTGTTCTGTGTTTGTGTACTTTTTTGCTTTGGTTTAGATAATAGAGGCGGAACAATCTGTGTTTGTGGTTTAGAAATGGTACTCGAGATGTCTGAGAGGGGAAAAGTCTGGGTTACGACCTGGTCTGTGGTTTGTTTTGGAGGGGGTAGATAGGATGGACATGGAATTTGTTGAGTTTGTCGATCAAATTGCGTGCCTCTTCTTCTGTAGGCTAAAAATGGATAACCATCCGGCTTCGAGACGGGAATTGATAGATGAAGAAATCGAAGCTAGTATTTCTGGTCGAGCCCCAATGGGTTATGGTAATGATGAAGAAGTTTTAGATGTTGTAACCGAGGCCCCATTATCAATGGTACTGCCTGCTGAGGAGGTTGTGGTTTCGAGGCGTCAAAAGATGATAGTGACTGAGGATAGTGAGGAGAAGGAAAAGGTGTGGGGAGAGAGGGATGATGTAGGGCCGTCGAGTGAGAGAGGCGGAAGTAAGGGTCATTGTAGCGATAGCGAGGATTCGACTAAGTCGGATGGCGTTGGGGGTCTCGTTGCAGCGAAGGATGGGGTTAGGTTAGAGAGGTTTGCCACTAAGTTAGAACTGTCAAAGGTGGGGATATTTTTTAGTGTTGCAGGGGCGGGATTGACCTTTAAATCGAATCCTGGGAGCGGGATTATGGCTTATAGGGGCCAGATTCGATTAGGGATGGAGTTACCGCTCCGAAGGCTGGTGAAAGAATTTTTGAATTTTTGGGAGGCAGCTCCAGTGCAAATGAACGGGAATTTTTATGAGATGATGAAGGTGATAGAGGGGATGAATGAAAGTTGGCTGGCGAGGGCCAAAATTTGATTAAGTGGTTTGATATTATTACCATTTACACGAGGAAGGCAATTCATAACCCAGGGACCTATCACATCCAATGTCACCCGGAGAAACCTTGGTTTTTTTATCTATGCTCGACGGGTCGAGGGTGGAATAAAGATTTGTTGATAGTGAGAGGTAACTTCGAGAATGTAGAGGAGGATGACCCATATAAACTGCACCATAGGGTATGTAATAAAAGTAAGTTTGTTGTTGATGTGTTTCTAAAATTGGTGATAACTGTGTTTTGTTTTACTGTTGTAGGTCCAGGAAGTTTGACTTGGGATAATCCGGTGAATTACATTGACAATCTTCTTAAGGCTAGTGAAGATTGGGTAAATTCGGTGTTTGACAGTCTCAAAATCAAGAGGCAAAGGAGAAAGAAGGTTGATTCCCTGCTTCAAAGCATACCCACTACACCGAAGCTACCAAAGAGAAAAAGAAGTAAAGGTTCTTCCAAGAGGTCAAGGGAAATGGGAGGAGAGGAGCTACCGAGGAACTATCAATTTGTGCCGAAATCTCGCAAGGGGTCGAAACAAGTGGCAACGGTGCCCGAAGTGGCTGTTGAGGCTTCGAGATTGAGGCCAAGGCCAGTATCGACTCAAGTTGAGGAAGGGAAGAGTCGTGTCGCTCCCGAAGTTCTGAAATTATAGTAATCGAAGGATGGCCAACGCAAGAAGCGTACGGCACTGGGGGAGGACGATACACAGGAGGAAGATGAAGAAATGATAGAGGCAGAACGACAAGAGCAAGTTGTCGCTAAGCAAACTTTGATGGTCTAACTCTGGGAGGATGACCCAGATGAGGCGTCGAAGGAAGTAAAGAGGTACATGTTTCAGGTAATTATATACTGCTCCTTATTGTGATATTCTGAAATGTCTTTCGAATTCTTTGAGTTTCAAAGTTCACTGACTGACTGAATATTTTAGCAGACAGATGCTTGGGTGCGAACGTATAGTAAGGCGATGAAGTCAGTAAAAGAGAAATTGCGACAAGCAAGAGAAAATCTTGATCTTTCCCGTGGGACAGAGGCATCACTGGTGTCTGAGGTGAAGAAGTTGAAGCAAGAGCTTGGGGTTCTTACCGAGTGTTATGATGACAGGCTCAAACTCCAGCGGCCGAGGCTGAAGCGGGAGTGGGTTGTAAAGCTTGCAGCGTGTGAGAGGGAAAAAGCTGAATAGAAGGTGCGGTTCCAGGGGCAGTATGATGGCGAATGCCAGGTGACTATGAGGTTGAAGACTTTCATAGATGAAAAGGGGTATGATCCTGATACACTTAAACCGTACCCCGTGTCTCCAGAATTTGTTGTAGGTGAGAAGGTCCAGCTGAAGGGAGTGGAGTTGCCTGTTGTTCATGAGACAGTTGGGCGTACTGAAGGTATTGGAGATACTGTTCTTCTTGGAGCACCCAGTAGTGGTCTTGTTGGTGGTAGAGCTGTCGGAGTCTCGAATGAAGCCGTCGAAGTTGCTGAGAGTGGAGCATCTGTAGAACAAGAATGTGAGACCATTCCACTGTGAGGTGCTTTGAATTGGGGTTGTTTATGTGGTGATTTATAATATGTTGAACTATGTTGTGCTATTTTTTTTTTAACTTCTGTAGTTTATACTGAATATGTTGATGTGTGTCTCCTGTGGTAAATTATGGGTTTGCTGAATCTGACTTTCCAATGTAGTTCCTTAGTAGTCATGTTATCTTATGTTAACCTTGGAATGTTGGAACTTGCATGCTTATTCTGTCGATTTTGCTTTCTTTGAACTGTTGATGATTGATCTTTGACTTTCACTATGACTGCCGCTCTGACAGATAATATGTAAGATATTTCCTTGATGTTGACATGACTGTAGCAATGTCGATCCATGTAGAATATGGATGTAATGTGGATCAAACTCAGTGCGTTCTTTTGGACATCGAAGGGCGAAGCCACAGCGATGTTGAAAACTCGAAACATTTCCAGATCGCCCCCGAGTATCAGTTGGGGTGAGGGGACGTGATACCGAGGGGAAAATTGAAAATGTGCTGAACTTCGAAGGCCTAAGCCACAGCAAAGCATTCGAATCGCCTCCAACGCATTCCCGAGGGTCTGGTCTTTCGACCATCCTTGCCCCTCGAGTTTGCTTGAATGCTGGAAACTTGAGCAATTCAAAGATCCCCCAAGTATCTGTCGGGGTGAGGGTGGACATGATACCCAAGGTAGACCAAGAAAAGGACTGTACTTTGTCAGTTTCAGAGCCAGGACGAAGGAATATTGAATCGCCTCCAATGCATCCCCGAGGGTCCGGTCTTTCGACCATTCGTGCCCCTTGAGTTTGCTCGAATTTTAGAGACTTGAGCAATTCAAGATCGCCCCCAAGTATCTGTCGGGGCGAGGGTGGACAAGATACCCGGGGTAGACCAAGAAAGGGACTGTACTTCGTCTGTTTCAAAGCCTGGACGAAGGAATATCGAATCGCCCCAATGTATCCCCGAGGGTCCGGTCTTTTGACCATTCGTGCCCCTCGAATTTTAGAGACTTGAGCAATTCAATATTGCCCCCAAGTATCAATCGGGGCGAGAATGGACAAGATACCCAGGGTATACCAAGAAAAGGACTGTACTTCGAAGGCCGTAGCCACAGCGAAGGAATATCGAACTGCCTCCAATGCATCCCCGAGGGTCCAGTCTTTCGACCATTTGTACCCCGTCAGTTTGCTCGAATTTTGGAGACTGGAGAATTGTCGAGATTATCCTCGAGTACTAATTGGATCGATGGTTGTCATGGTATTCGAGTTAAACCCAGAGTTTTGAAGTGAAACATGAGACGAAGTATTGGTGACAAAAAACTCGTTTATTGATTATCCTGGATTATATCGGTCTTTTATAAGAGACCAACTGCATTGTGCTCTAAGGGTTCGACAGAGGCTCTTCGTCTTCTGTCATCAAGTAGTAAGATCCTTTGTCAGTTTTATCGTAGATAATGTAGGGTCCTTCCCAAGATTCGGCTAATTTACCAACATTAGCAGGCTTCGTCGACTGATTAACTCGTCGGAGTACTAGCTCTCCAAATGAGTTTTAAGGCTGGGCTTGCGCTGACGCGAATAGCGGGTTGTATCTTGTGGTCGAAGTCTTATTGTGTAACATATGCAGGAGGGGGAGATTGGTGATGTCGATGGTTGCAGGGTCGAATGTGTGGTATCTATTCAGCACTGCGCTCCCCGATTTGGTCTCGAGTGGGACGACGCTCGCCGAGGGTGTCTTGATGAATGGAGGGTGGAGTCAGAAGAGTCTTTAGTGGGGTAGATTCCGAGGTGGATAGAGCCAGTGGGGGGAATAGTACGGAGAATACCTTCGGCACCGATAGGAGCTGGGGGTAACTCAAGGTTTGTTGAGGGTCCAAGGTGAGCGCGAGCAGATACGCGTGATTGATCTGGTACCTGGGACTGACGGGCAGTTTCCAAGGGCTCTAACCGTTGAAGTTCTCAGACTGTGTTGTGTAGCTCATCGATTACTCGATTCTGTCTATTTTTGTCGTCTACCTGGCGATTTCGTTCAGTTTCCAATGTCTGGCGGTAGTTTTCTCGTTCCTGGGTGAGTTGATGCTGATGGCACTCTTCTGCTTGAGCAATTTGCTAAGATAGTAAAGCGACTTGAGCGGCGACTCCGTCAATGGAGTTGCCTGCCTGAGTTGAGTTGGCACGGCGGGAAGGGGCCATTAAAAAGGAGCGGTAAATGGTGGGAAAGAAAGGAAGGTAACAAAAACAAGGTAACTAATAGTGTGGGAAGCATAGACGGTGCCAATTGTAGGGGCCTGATCTTCGTTGAGTAGCGAAGATGGCTCTTACAACACGAAGGTCAACCTCTCATCAAAGATATATAAGTATATGGCCTAAAAAGAGACTAATTAGAGACAAATACTTGCGTAGAAGCCCGAATGTGACTCTTTTCGACCTCTGATGAGGATTTTTAAACTGTGATTCTATTACTGATGAGTAATAATAAAGATCAAATACAGTTTTTAAGTGGTCAAAGGTAAAAAACATAGGGTTTAGAGAGGATTTTTCTAGCCCCCTCATGGTTTCCCCTCTCTCTTATTTATAGAGACATAAGAGGCTGAGTCACCAAGAGTGGGCCAGGCTACATGATTACTGTTCGGGTTTTTCGGTGGTAGTATTTATTACGAACATCCCTATCACTGTAGCTGAGAGACCAATTAATGCGTCGTCCAATCCGTTTGAGTTGACTGCTAGTCTCATCACACTGCTGCTATTCGAACGTTCAGTCGAAGGGTATCTGTTATTATGTGCTGATCCGTTCTTGAAGGTTTATCTGCTGCTATGTGTTGATCCGTTCTCGAAGGTTTATCTGCTATCGAGGCTTCGACTACAAGAGTTTCTTGAGGGGCTTGATTCTGAGTTGAGGTAGTCTTCGACATGTTCGAGTAGGATACGAAGTGGACTTCGAGTGAGGAGGTCGAAGGCTGCGAGTAGGCTACCATACTTATCTTGTTTTCTTTATGAACTATTCCCTTTATCTCCTTATATTATATATATGGGAGCATCTCCATGTACACTTAAAGCATCTACAACAGTAGGGTGGGTGGATTTTCCCAAAATTAGGGCAAATGCAATCCACCCCATAGCAGTTTAAAAAAAAACAAGGTAAATTTGCTAAACCGCGCGCAAAAGCCAACGTCCAAGATATGTCCATGTGGCAACATCTCAGCCTTCCATTCTCAGCGCACTTCTAACCGCGAGGTAAGCTTGGGCCAATAAGAAAATGAAACGTTTTATTTTGAATTTTTTTTAAGCCGCGTAGTTCAGAACCGCGCGGCATAGCGCTGCATCTTTTAGGCTTATTCTTATACTTCCTTTCAAGTGTTATTTACAACTAAGGCATTAGGCATTAAGCTTCGAATATCCAAGGCATTAAGCTTGGCATACCCAACCTTACTCCACAAGTTTCCCAACCCAACCCATTTCCTCTGCAAATCACTTAAAACTGTCGGGAAAGTCTAGTTCGCGACCAAGGCATAATTTCTCCAAAACAAAACGTAACATAAACGTGAAAGTAAAACAAAGGAGGAACGCCGAAGTAACAAATATTTGGCCATTACAATTAACGTGGGACAACGATCCTACCCCATCGTACGAAGAGTTGAACCGAGTAAATTTCCTTCCGGATGGCTGGGTCCATATTTTTGTTGGACCGGAGGAAATGACGGTAAGTTTTGTGTAAATTTTATGTATTATTAATGTATATTGCAATATGTTTAATGAAATGCCCGAATAAACTTCTAACGTGTTAATGTGTTTTTTTTTTGTCAGAACCGAGTTGAATTGCAGTGTAGGGGATCATTGGATAAGGTACTGAAGTGGTACCGATGGATTGCCGTGTACCTGATGTTGAAGAAGTTGGTCGACAATATGGGTTTTGAGGATTTTTGCTCGATTAATGCGTAAAACTCGGATAACCGTCTCATTCATGCTCTCGTGGAACAGTGGTGGCCTTCCACCCATACCTTTCACTTCCCTTGCGGGGAACTGGGTTTTACACCGTTAGACTTCGTCATGCTAACAGACATATCTTTTGGGAGGGGTCACGAACTCCCGTACGACGAGAGGTACTCCAAGTTAGAGAAAGCTGAAAAGATGTTCCTGGGAATCACAAGCTCTGACATCAGGTACGGTAACATCACTCCCTCATATTTAAAAAAGTAGAAAGAGCCTTTGAATCCATGTATCCACAATTACGATTCACAAATGGATATCGCGTATACACGGGCATTTATTGGAGTTCTAAGGGCGACCAAGGCACATCCCTTCGGGCGGGTTATCTTGCAGCCTTGACAGACTATGATATTTTGGGTGTGTCAGATTTTGACTTGGGTACGCCGATTATGGCAGTTTTGTATCGGGGGCTTGATGAAGTCTCAGTTCTAAGGGACGGGAAGGTAAAAAAATTGATCACCAGATTCTATGCGATATTGGAGTTCTGGTTCTTCGAGTACTGTCGGGTTGGAATGTATCTAGTTAAGGTACAGAACTTTAGCCATATTTATCCTCGTATTTCTGGGTGGAGAGATGAAAGGGCAAGTACGGGGTCTGAAATCCATCACTCTTTTGTTGTGATCAGAGATATGATAGAATGGAAGGACAGAACCAACATAGATTGGCAACCATGGCACAAGTCTAGGCAATTAATTTATCCAGAGCTAAGAGTTGCTTCAGTGCTGAGCTTCCAGAGGGTTCCATTGGTGTCAGTCCCATACGGCCACAGTACGCTTTGGTATTTAGAAGACCGGTGTATGCGTTGGATGACCAGGCGTGATAGTGTACCCTATGACCCCCCCCCCCCCCTCAGGAGATTATGGAATTCCTAAGGTACGATCGAGAGTTATATCAGATTCTAAAAGATGTGGACTTCTATGATGGTCACGATTATCTTGTTCCCGGCATAGATTACATGACATATTGGTATGCCGTTCATCCAAATCCCAAGATCAGTTACAGTTTAGTAAAGAGTGCGGGAAATATTTGGATCTTCGGGCGTGATCTAGTGAGGCCCTATGTACACTTTCCACCTACGTCGAGTTTAGCTACGTCTTCACAGGTGCAAGACTATGGTGTTCAGGTGACCGGCGATCCACGTGATATGGGATGGTTCATGGATGTGGCGGGATTGAATGATCAACATAGACGGATACAGATCCCGGTGATGCAGGTACCATACCCGTGTCCACCTACGTATAGTACGAATGAGTTATAGCATCAAAACCAAGGAATACAGCATACGGCATATGAAGACTCGTGGCAACTAGCTGACAGCAATACTGAGTTGAGGAGGGAGCCGACCCAGGCATAGGAGGTCATTCGAGAGACGTCCGAGAGACTAGTTGAGATGTTTATTTCCTACCAAATAGAGTCGGTTGTGCAATGTACCTATGACGAGAGTCTTGCACGTGGAAGACGCGTCCGCCAAACAAAGAGAGGTCGTCCCAGTTAGGTTATGTTTTATTTAAAACTTTTATTTATGTTTTGTTTAAACTATGGTGTGTATTAATATTGTTTAAACTATGCTTTGTTTAAATGATGTTTTATTTAAGCTATGTTTTTTTTAAACTATGTTGAGTTTTAATATTGTATTTTTTAAGCATTTTTACTTTGGAAACTTGTTGTCCAAGTTACTCAATCATCAGCGACTAGTATTAATATTGTTTGATTAATATGAGACTAAAGTGAAGTGAGGAGTATCAAGTCTGGTTGACCTCACTCTTATTGGAGCCGCCCAACCAATGTTTCAGTATGTACAAGTTACTCAACGGCAATATTAACGGCTAGTTCTTTTTATGGAAACTTGATGTACTAGCTATTTAACGGCCATATTAATGGCCAGCTTTTCTATGGAAACTTGTCGTACAAGTTACTCAACGGCCATATTAACGGCTATTTTTTTTTAACACTTGTTAACCTCTAGTTTTTTTTTGGACACTTGTTAACGGCTATATTAACGGCTAGTTTTTTTTTTTTGACACTTGTTAACGACTATATTTACGGCTAGTTTTTTCATTTATAAATGTCATTCATCTCCAGCACTCTCCTCCCTTCTAATATTCTACACTATCCTCCCTCCTTACCTTACAAACAAAACCACTATGTCTTCCTCAAGCTCCCAATCTAATTCTCAAAATCCCTCTCAATCCTCCAATACGAACCAACAAGGAAACGTCTTTCTTCATCAATTCGACACATTTGATCAGTCGCAAATGCCTAACACTTCCCAATATCAAAATTACCATGTTCGCCAACTATTCTCGCCACCCGACAATCAATTTCAATCTCAAACCCATGGATATTACCCTTATTACCCAAACCAAGAATATTACCCTCAATTTGATATGTATACGGGCTCGTACCCTCAACTGGGAAATCCATATTATTCATCTCAAGCCGGTTTCACTGGTGAAAGTTCGAGTACCACGCCGATGCAAGGTACATAGGGTTTAAATGATTTAAATCTTAATATATCGCCGGTTGCATCTCCGATTGTCTCTTCGGTCATCACCAAGGAACTCAATCTGGTTCTCATGAGAAGTAATACGGGCGGGAAGGCAAAGTCTACAAGAAAGACGATATCGACACCTATTATAGTTGAGGATGTAGCTGAGGCTGAGGAACTCAATCCAGTTCTCATGAGAAGTAATACGCGTGGGAAGGCAAAGTCTAAAAGAAAGATGGCATCGACACCTATTATAGTTGAGGATGTACTTGAGGCTTCGGAAGAAGTTCATGACGACAAAGAAAAATACTCCAACTCTAAAAATTGGTCGTCCGATGACTTTGTGAATCTTACATGCGCTTGGTCCCCAGTGTCTCAAAACCTCGCTTCCACGAACAACCAAAAAGCCGCTACATTTTGGTTCAAGGTACGAGATTAATTCAACTCCTTCTATGTTGACCAATCGATGTGGCGATCGTACAACGGTGTTAATTATGTGTATAAGGGGCGGCTCAATAAGGAATGTTTAATTTTTAGAGGTACCATTCAAGACCTTGTGAGCCGACATCATACCGGTATTGGAACGGATGACTTCGTAAGTATTTCATTTATTTTTCTCATTTCATTAATGTTCAAAGGTGAATCATACTCTAAAGAATTTTCTAACTTGATTTCTTGGAACGTATGGCATACGATACATTTTTCAACTACAATGCAAACTATTTACACTTGGGGAAGTGTACAAAGTTTTCGAAACTTGCCCAAAATGGTCACAAATTCATCACATCGGCCAACCCGGCCGCAACGTCACTAGGAAGTCAAATATTAACGATAGCCCGGGTAACTCTACCAATATCGATCCTGAAACACCTACATTCGGTACTCCAAATATTGTAATTCCAG
Source organism: Kingdonia uniflora (assembly GCA_014058105.1). Classification (NCBI taxonomy): domain Eukaryota; kingdom Viridiplantae; phylum Streptophyta; class Magnoliopsida; order Ranunculales; family Circaeasteraceae; genus Kingdonia; species Kingdonia uniflora. The sequence goes on along the minus strand of JACGCM010002762.1, from coordinate 239,539 downwards.
ATGATTTTATCGACGTGGATGCACCATTATATTCTTGTGGGGATGTACGACCGGACGGCCAAAACAAATGCAAGGCAAAAGAAGCGGCAAAGTCAAGTATAAGTTTTTGGGAAAAGAGGATGCTTGAGATAACATCCAACATGATGAAGTCATAGAATGAGAGAGACGAGAAGAAGAAAGGGGAAAATGAAGTTAAAGCTAGAGCAAGAGAGGAACTAAAGTTGGCTAGAGAGGCTGAGATTCAAGAAAGGCGTGAAGCGGAGCTAACTCGAAAAAAAGCCGTCGACGATGCATATATGTTTAAGGTGATGATAACGGACCCAAGTGACCTACTACCGGCACAAAGGCATTGGATGAAGAAGCATATTAAAGAATTTTTGAAGAAGTTGAAGGAGCAGTGTCCAAGTGATGACAACGTTTCTAGTAATGAAGATTGATGTAATCTTTAGCGTTAATAGTAGTTATTAAGTGTTATATAATTTCATTATTTCAATAAAAAATTTATTAATGATTTGTAATCCTTAAAATCAAAAAGCAGAAGCAGTAAACCATGTTTCCTTAAAGTATTACAATGATAAAGACTTTGAAACAAAATACGTACATTACAACTTCAATATTAAACTTGAAAAAAAAATACATTACTTTAGAAAATAAACAAACAATGATGAAGACTACAATTACTCTGCCCCTTTTCGATTCCACAAATGCTCGACAAGTTCATCTCGTAATTGGAAATGAGCTCCTTCATTTCTAATTTCATGAACCTTCTAGATGTACTCTGCCATAGTGTTGATCGCGTATCTTGGATTTAAGTCCTCCTTCCAAGTATTCACAGATTTTCTAAACTCGGGATTAATGTCCATTTGTCGGATGTAAGTATGATGTTTATCTTCGATGATCATATTGTGCAAGATTATACATGCGTACATAATATTTCCTAGATCACTAGGTTTCTAAAATCGCGCACCGTGTGCCAATATTTGAAACCTAGCTTGTAATACCCCAAAAACACGCTCTACGTCTTTCCGGCATGCTTCTTGCATCTTCAAAAAATGTCTTTCGGCATCGTTAGACAGATTTCTTATGGTTTGAACAAGTGTTTTCCATTTTGGATAAACTTCATCCACTAAGTAATACCCCATAGTGTGCGGTACCGTGCTTATATTATAATTGCATGACGGCGCAACTCCATTAGACAAGTTGTTGAAAAGCCACCCTTGATGCAAGACGTTCACGTCGTTGTTAGAACTGGGACCCCAAAGAATATGTGTCATATCCAAAGATCTTGGGATGCAACCGCTTCAAAAATTACCGTCGGGATTTTCTTATATCCGGTATATTGTCCTGCCCACCCGGTAGGACTATTCTTTCATTTCCAATGCATGCAATCTAAACTACCTAACATCCCCGGGAAGCCTTGCGATTCACTTCTAACAAGTTTAATGTATCATCTTCATTGGGAAATCTAAGGTATTGAGCTTTAAATTGTGTTATAATAGTTTTACAAAATTCTTTCAAGCACAAAATAGCCGTAAACTCCCCAATCCGAAGGTATTCTTCTTGAGCATCTGCGCTCGTACCGTAACATAACATGTGAAGTGCGCACGTTATCTTTTGGTGCGAGGATAAGCCCATAGTCTTAGCGGTATTTTCTCTTTGAATAAAATAGGGGTTCGAAGAAAGTATTTGATCATAAATATGTTGATACACACCTTCGCTCATACAGAATCGACGACGAAATAAGATACCTTTGAATCTTGGGTTGTCACCGAAGTAATCCCGGTTAAGGCTAACCTCCCCCAATTTATGCTCATGGTTTTTTCGCTTGTCAATCTTTCCCCTTTTACTACCTCCCCGCCTCTGTGATGATGTCGCATCTTACTCTTTTTCTTCTGCTTTTCCCATCTCAATCATAATCTTGTTATACTCGTGCATCAACTCAATTTGACGTCGGAATAGCTCTTCGTCACCGGACGATGATGAAGACAATAACTCCCAAGATGAGAGTGATGTGTCAGGCTTAAGTAGGTCAGCAATGATTTCGTCAGACATAATTCGGCGCAATTGATAAGAAATGAAGAAAGTTGAGTTTTGAGATATAAGATGAATGAGTTAATTGTAGAAGAGAGTAGAAGATGAATGGGGTTTATAAATAGAGAAAAAACTAGCCGTTTATAACCGTTGAGCATCTTGTTGAAGAAGTTTGATCAGGGAAAAACCAAGGTGAAATAATGCGGAACCAAGGATATTTTTTATGCAGGCTTTTGCCGCGCATTTCTGAACCGCGCGGTAAAACTAGCCGTTTGAAGTTCAAGTTTAATCTCAGCCGTCCACATGTTTTAATCTTGGTCGTGGTGTATACGCGCACTTCAGAACTGCGTGCAATGAGAGCCACTGGATTGTTGACACGTGGCAACATCTTAGTGGTGAATAGGCTACGCACGGTTCAGAAGGGCACGGCATGAATTCACCCAAAATCTACCCACAGGGTGGAGAATCTACCCTAATGGTGAATTTTGTGTATGCCACGTCACCGATTCACCTAGCTGCTGGGAAGTATTTGGGGTGGATTTGAAATTTACACTGCCACGTCAGAATCCACCTAGGTGTTGTGGATGCTCTTATACTTGAACATACTTTTGCACACTCCATCGCATTCATTAAAAAAACTCTCTAACGGATGACATAGATGATGATGTGGTAGTAGGAGAAATAAAAAAGTCAAAATAACTAAACCAAAAACCACTCTCTTTCCTCTCCAAAACCACTCCTCCTCGCGATAAAACCTTTCTTTATCTTCACGATAAAAAAAACTCACCCTCAACCACAAACCCTAGAAGTACTTCATGAACCCAGAACGTTATTAATATAATCTAAACAGTTCAATGGTGGGTTTGAGTGTATTGCTCAGGGATTAGTAATGTTTGTACAAGTACTTTAGATTCGATTTTCAAATACTGATCTCTACTTCACGACAACAAATTGGCATTTCTTCAATTGTGAACTACACGTCACGACAAGCTCTCTCTTCGCTGAACGATTCTCTCCATCTCTCCAGAACACTTCATTGAACGCTTCTTGTCATCTCTCGCAACAGGAACCGGTTTGCATCCTCAATTCCTTATTTTCTTTGATTATTTTCATGTTTCTCACAATATATAACTCCAAATTCTATTTTGCTTTAATCCGATGAACCATAGTATGATACTATCTCTATTTGGCTATTTCTTTCTTATTAAATTACATTCAAGTTTCGTATCTAATTTTAGGAGTTCTAGGTACATGTGTCTTTGAGGGGCATATACTAGCAGAACTTTATGATGTATGGTTTTGCTCATTTTAGCCCCATTTAAATAAGATTAGGTTTTAAGGTAAATGATTCAATATATATATATAATGTGCAACGGTCTTCACATCATTTTACAGTTTAGTTTCTATATGTCATGAATACACAATTGGAAAGTCATTGAGTGGTTGTTTGTACTCTTAGCTCTATTCAAGATCTGGGTTTTGCATAACCAAACTTGTGTTTCCGAGGTTTTCCAAGTTTATTTAGATAAGTGCTCTGTATATGCTTCTTTTAGGATTTATTTGGTTCCAACTATTTGTATTTCATAGTATAATCGCGAATGCAAATGGGTATTGGGAATAATGTTTCAGGGTCAAGTAATGTTGAAGAAGTAGGTTATGTCACTCCAATTAAGAATGCCGATGAGATGATACCACCACATGAAGGCATGGAATCTGAATCTATTGACCAAGCAAGAAAATATTATGAAGAGAATGGGAGAAAAGAAGGGTTTTGGATAAAAATTATAACATCTACTAGTCTAAGCCGCATTTAGATCTTGTTACACGTGTTAGGTTTGCTTGTTGTCATAAGGGGAGTTGTAATGATAAAAATGATGAACATGTCACAGGAATTAAAGGCAGAAGTTGCAATACTGTAAAAAGTGGATGTGAAGGTGTAATGACCGTGCTATATAATGGTGTCAAAAGGAAGTGGGTCGGAAAAAGCTTCAAAAACTCGCACAATCACAAGTTCATTTCTCCAGAATATAGGCACTATATGAAGTCAAATAAGCATGTCCCCAATGCGGTTAAAGCTTTGACAGAAGCTTTCAAAAAGAAAAGCTTTATGATTAGTAAAATTCCCAATTTATTTTTGGGTGAACCCAAGTTTCGACAAAAAAGACTACTATAATCACTTGAGGAATGTAAAATATAAAGAGTTAGAGAAAGGAGACTCTCAATCAGTTTTTAACCTTTTTAAGAAGCCACAACTAGAAGATCCTCAATTTTTTATGCAATCCAGTAAGATGAAAACATGACAGCTGCAAATTTAATCTGGGCAGATTCACAAGCACGTGCAGCATATCAAGTATTTGGAGATGTGGTTGCATTTAACACCACATACAACACAAATAAATACAAATTGCCATTTGCACCATTTACAGGGGTTAACCCTCATTCTCAATCTATTCAATTTGGATGTGCCTTACTTTAGGATGAAACAGAAGTAACATTCTTATGGTTGCTTGATACGTAACTCGGGGCAATGGGTGGGCAACATCCAGTATCATTTCTCAATATATTCTCAATCTATTCAATTTTCACCATTTACAGGGGTTAACCCTCATTCTCAATCTATTCAATTTGGGTGTGCCTTACTTTAGGATGAAACAGAAGTAACATTCTTATGGCTGCTTGATACGTAACTCGGGGCAATGGGTGGGCGACATCCAATATCATTTCTCACTGACCAAGACTTTGTGATGGGGGCAGCTGTGCCAAAGGTATTTCCTAACACACGACATAGGTTATGTCTTTTGCATATAAAAAAATTGGGGAAAAACTGGCTAGCATTTATTTCAAGAAGTCGAAGTTCAAGAAAGATATGAGTCAATGCATCAAATACGAGGGAAGAATTTGAAGGAAAATGGAAGAAGGCGATTTGTTGACTATGGTTTGGAAGATAACCAATGGCTTAAGCATCTATTTGATATTCGAGAATATTGGGTCCCAGATTACAACCGAGAGGCATTTTATGCTGGCATGAATACCATGCGTCGCAGTGAGAGTATGAATTCTTTCTTTACTAAATTTATATCACCCAATTCAACTTTATATGATTTCGTTATGCAATACAAGCATGCAATATTAAGTATGATCAAATCGGAGAGAAAAGAAGATTTTATCATTAAACATAAATACAGGATTGTTAATGACAATAATTTACTTCTAAAAAATGCTTCAAAATTATATACCATAAATATATTTGAGCTGTTCAAAGATGAGTATAGTGAAGTGCTACGTTTTAGAGCAGATGTAGGAGATAAAAATGGAAAAATCTATAAGTTTATAGTTAAATCTCTTGTTGGTGCTTCTGAAGAGTTCATTGTGCGTCTGAATCTAGAATCTTATGAAGGCGTGTGTGGTTGTCATTTGCTTGAGTTTAGGGGGTTACCTTGCAGGCATATTCTTAAAATATATTCCCGTTATGATGTTATTGAAATACCATCCCATTTTATTCTCGAAAAGTGGACTCAAGGAGCCAACAAGTTTCGGGTGAATGACTCAAGGGGATTAAGCACCGATGAAGTTCAAGATGAAGCATTAAAGCTTTATATTATGTGTCGAGTTGCTACACAGTGAGCTTATCAATTAGCAAAATCAGAAAAGGGTTATAAACATTACATGGATGTACTTAAGAAGATGGAGGAGTTTGTCGATGATGTTGAAAGCGATTTTGAAAATGATGTTATACCCCCAATATAAGATGAGAACTTAGTACAAGATAAGAACCTAGATCCTAAATCATCACAAGTGTTTCTTTTGGATCCAAATGTGTCACAAACAAAAGGAAGACCCAAAGAGGATAAGGGGGTTCTAAGGTTAGCTCTACAAAAAGGATAAAAAGTGGAATTGATTTGTCACAACAAAAGAAGAAAAGACAATGCAAGACGTGTCTTGGATATGGTCACGATTCAAGAACCTGTCCCAAAAATCCAAAGAAGCGAAAGAAAGAAAAGCTTCTCTACAAGGTACAAATATTGTATACTTAATTTATTATTCCAATTATCACTTGTGTACCGATTTTATCACTTTTGTTATACGTAGTAGTGGATAACGAAGATGCCGAGAACTTAGAAGGGGATGAAGAAAGCGACTATGGACAATAACTGTTGATTTGATGGGTATGATTTGATAGCTAATGTGTTTGCATTGAGTTGTTTATAAGGTGCTTGGATTATTAGTATAGTAGTCAATATGGTTAGATTATAAGAGTTGGCTTATTCTTACCTGTAATTGTTCTTGCTACTCTTGATAATGTTTCAAGAAATGTGTAAGCTATATTATCACCAAAAAGAATGTTCATTGGTTGTATTTGGCCTCCCTCACGTCTATGTGATCTCTAACGAAGTAATCTTTGTAGTTCCCAACTAAGCTTAGCCTTCTAGTAGAACCTTTAAAATTTGGTAAATGCAAACTTTCTTAAGATTCATACTTCATAGTTCATTTGCCCTTAAAAAATCCTTCCCAGATCTATTTCATTAGCATTCTTTATTAAAGTGCTTCTACAAATTGCAGGTTCGAGCATTCAGGAACTAAAAGATGCTTAAGAATGGACGATATAGTTGTGAAGGCAAAATATCATTATGGTTCCACATATAATTTCATCTTTTATCTTTTTCATTTTGTTTGGACCCTTGTTTTGATAAGTATATAATTGTTGAAAATTGAATTAATGCTGTTTTTCTACAAGTGCTTAATGTGTGTATTTTGAGGCATATAGTGTTGAGTGCATCCTGATAATGAATGCATGTAGATATCATGGTGTGTTTCAAAAAACATGGAGTTGCAAATTCAAATGTTGTAAATAATGTGAATATGGTACGGTCTTCAACATAGAAAGCAGTTCTTCTGTGTACTTCTAACTTTGTGTATCTTGATACAAAGGCTCAAATCCTTTTTAGTCATCATCGTTATGGTATCATAGCTGCGCTCAATGCCATATATTCTCCTTGAATCTAGATTTATTAAATCCAAGAGTTTGAACTTGATAAAGTTATCACTGACTAAAACCCACTTATGATAGCAAACAAAAGAAGTAGAGTACAGTTCCCATATGAAAAAGTTTAAGCACTACTTGAACCCAAAGCCACTTAGCCATCAAACTGAAGAAACTACAAAACCCAAAGATAAAAGTCTGACATATAAATAAAAGAGTTGAACATAAACGACGATTTGATATTTGAGTTTCACGAAAACAAAGAATGGAAATCTGGGTTTTGGAAAGTTGAGTTTTTGCGATATAGACATAGAAAAATCTCGGGTTTTTTGGAGAGAGAATTTCAAATAAGGAATTGTCGTGGCTTTTCTGCCGGGGAGAGGTTTTATTTATCGTGAGGAGAGAGTGGTTTTAGAGAGGAAAAAGAGTGGTTATTGGTTTGGTTATTTTGGCTTTTTTATTTCTCCTACTGCACATCATCATCTGTCATCCGTTGGATCGAGTTTTTTAATAAATGTGATGGTGTGCAAAAGTGTGTTTAGGCAGGAGTGTACATGGAGACGCTCCCTTTACTTATATATAACATTTGCAAAGTACAAGAACTTGGTATGTAAGCAGAAACAATCACTGAAAGAAAAGGAGATGTCTTTTGTATTTCTGAATAAAAATGCAATACATCAAATGGAAGACTTTCATGAGTAATGTAATGTACAAATCAGGTAAAAGGAGGAAACAATCAACAGACCATGAGAAAGTTAAGGTATCAAAGAACTCCTTTTCTTCTTAGGAGGCAGTGAGAGAAGGCATGGCTCGATCAGCCTCAATCATTGATTTGATATAGTACTCGCCAGCTTTGTATGAGGATCGAACCATGGAACCAGATGCTATGTAACGAAACCCCTGACATGATCCAAAGTTCACTTTAGAAATAATTGCTTTAAAATTCTGTCTCAGCACATATAGAAAATATAAAAAATAAGGGATGATTTTTTCATAGTTTATTAATATGTTTTAGATTCTACCACGGAAATGAATCTTTAGTACATTCAAATAGGAGAAATCTAGATGAAGTTATATGCTCTTCATTAACATTTTCACTGAGCTAGCAAATACAGGAAGTATTAAGCAAACTATAATTTACACATATAACTGTCTGAAATATTGTAATCCAAAACATTATAATATACAACATAAATCAATATCTTACAGTTAATAGAACTCGTGATAATTATTTTCAATTAACAAGCATATGGGCCGAGTAACCAATTTGTGATCGAGGCGCACATTGTGTTCAACATTTGTGAAGATTTCCTTAGATTAGGCTGTGTATGGTTTGTGAAAACGAAAGAAAAGGAAACAACTTTTAAAAAATGGCATTTCCGTAAATATTATGAAAAAAGCATGATCCAATCTTTCTCTAGGTCCCATCCCCATTGTTTTCCGTATCAAAATTTTGCTCTCTCTATATATTCTGTGTCTAAATTTACCTTCTAGATTCTCCCATCTCAACTTTATTCTAGAGTTTCTTAGTCCAAATTTTCGTCTCCTTGCTTTCTCTTGGGTCCAAATTCTCTTTGCATTCTTTCGTAAACAATTCCCCATTTTCTCTCTCTAAATAGAACGTTTCAGAGCAGAAAAATAATCTATAAAGGGAAATGAAGTTTTCTGCAAAAGTATGTATTTCACAAAAAAAATCTAAACACTAAAAGTTCTCGAAAAAATCTCTTGAAAATAATTTTGGAAAGACAACGAAGGGAGAATCCATTCAACATTTTGGAAGACATTGGTTTTCCTCCACTACCACTAATTTGGGAAAGAACAAAAACAATTTTCTTCTCCCTAACTTCCCTAACAAACCAAGCAGAAGGAAAAAAGGGAGTTTTGGGAACTCACTATCCATTTCTAATACAAATACAATTTATGAATCAGACTGATTGCAAAATCTGTTGCAGACTCCATTTCTCTAAACAATTTCACAAGATCTTTAGAGACAATCACCTGGGACATGGGAAAGTGGACCAAAAAGATTGTTGCATGACAATCGTTTGACCTTTCCCCATTCAAATGCAATGGACCCTGAGATCATCATAGCATTATCCCTCTATTTACAAACTAAATAAATATTAGACCAAGTGAAAAGATCTAAGCAATGAAGATTATGGCATTATTTCTGAAATATCAAGAATAATAAGCATACCATGTCCATGCCAAGATTTCGATACTTTTCAAAAGCTTCAGGAGTGACGTATTCAGATACGGGCATGTGTCGCTTGGAGGGTCTCATATACTGACCAAAAGTCATGACATCAACCCCTGCAGCTCTTACTTTTTCCATCGTCTTCACAACTTGATCAGGTGTTTCCCCACAACCTAGCATTATAGATGTTTTTGTAAGCGTACCAGCAGAAGCATAATTTTTGGCCATCTTTAACACTTCAATAGATTGATTGAAATTAGCACGGTGATCTCGCACTGAACTCTGTAGCTCTTCAACTGTTTCAATATTGTGTGCAAAAACATCCAAACCAGATGCCGAAACTTTCTCAACACAGCTCGAATCTCCCCGAAAATCAGGAACTGCACAATAGGAATTTGAAGGAACTTTAGAAATAATTTCAGATTGTAATACATTCAGAATGTAAGTCACAATTTGACATGGTAATCAATATTGAAAGCATGAAAGCGCATAATGAAGCCACTAGTAGTTAACAGATGTTGTGTTCCATATACTGCAACACAAAATTATCCAAAACCTTTCTTTGGTTTTTGTTGAAGAGAACGGAATGGGGGACACTTTTAAGGTCAAGGGGAGTATGTACTACGTAGTATTGCCATAATTAAAGTTTAATGAATCAAAATATAAGGGGTAATTGCTTTACCATTCAATTTTCACATTGAAAGAGAAATAGTAAGAGTTGAGACCTGCCCGAGAAAAGTTTTGGGGGCTATGTCATGGGGCTTTTTGTAATCATCAATCAGAATCCCTATCGAAATAGGTCTTAACATAATATATAAACCAAACAAGTAAGAAATCGTAAATTTTGACAGATACATAATTAAAATCGGACAAATGGTTAATTGTTTTCATAAACATAGTTAAGTACGATATTCATTCAATTCTTTTTTGACTAATTGCTTAGAAAGGCCGGTGGAAACGTAGAAACTTTTTTCCAAAAAGTGTCTAGAGGAGGGCCTTAGCTAACCATTCACATAGAATGCATGTAGATAGTAAAAGTACAACTTTATTTAAGCAAAACAAAAACTCTTTTAGTAATATTTGATGAAATAAATGAAGGTTATGATTTGAACTCGTGCAAAAGAATGCACGGTAGCACTTTATACCAAATTAATCAGTTAGCTTTTTGTTTGTTTTTTATCTTCTGCAGGTTCTACTTAAACCTGGCTATTGGTTCAAAAATCATTAGTTTTGCAAACAACTTTTCAGCCTTCACTAAATCCGCCCCAACTATATCACTTTTTTAAGGGCTGAAATCATGTCATCCTGGTTACTAGCAGGGGATTTATTTATGCATATAAATTTCCATATTGAAATCTACTTGATCCCCTAAATATCAAGAGTTGGTAAGAAAGGGAATTGTTAGTTTCTATATCTTATACCATAATTATTTTGTCTAAACTCATAAAACAGTTTACTGCTTATGGGAAAATATTTTTCTTCCCAGTACTAATACGAGGACAATAATTTCAGAATACTTAAACCTACAAAACTTTAATAGAGTTCATTCCAATAATATGTTTTCAGCTATTATCTATGTAATACAGATATATGCAACACAAGCAACATCATCGTAAAAAGGTATCCTTAATTTCATAGACCTAAATGTTGAGCACTAAAGAAAGAGGTTCATTTGTTTGATAAGTAGAAGTGGGTGAATGCGAGCTTAGAAAAATATTAATTCATACCAAGAGCTTCAACCAGAATATCTGGTTTTAGTATCTTCAGCTTCTGCACGGTCTCTGCAAAATGACCACTACCTTGATCAGCTAAATCATCACGGTCAACACTTGTAATGACTATATAATCCAGACCCCAAGATGTGACTGCCTCAGCAACGTTAAAGGGTTCATTAGGGTCTGGTGGAGGAGGAGTACGGGATGTCTTCACATTACAGAATCTGAAATAGAAAACACGAGGACCAAAATAAGCCCAGAAAATATATACATGCAAACCAAAGCCTCACCAAAGCAATTGTAAAATATACATCTTAGAGCCAATAAACTTTATTTTATATCCTGCACATTTCTAGTTCTAGATTAAAATGGTGCAGCTTCGACTACTGAAGGAGGATTAAAACTGATACTTGCACTGAAAGTTGCATTCTCTATACAAGGATTCATAGATGTAAAGCTAAAACCTTATATTTAAATAACACGCTTAAACTATGGGCAGAGATTGAGTACATAATCAGTACTCTCTAAGAAAGAATTAGATGTCTTCTATGTAAAAATTCGAAACCAAAATTATTTCTAGTGATTAATGAATTATTTATTTCATGTTTAACTTTGTTGCTTGATTCAGTTGAAACATTTGCATTAAATTTGTATCAGAGTAAATCTTGTTTCTTCAATTATCATGGCACCAGATAAAGGTAGACCATCTAACAATCCACATCTGGATCGACTTGTTAAAACTTTGCAACAATTTATGCAAACTGTTAGTCGCGTCCTACAAAACTAAAACGAACAGATCATTGTCGAAGCAGGCCCCCTGTTAGTCACCATGAATCAGGGAGAACAGGGCCCTCGATTCTGAAAAGTCACACTAGTCACGTGCGAAAACCTTTCCCACCATGCCCGATTCTAACTTGAATAAACGTTAACCTAATTTAAGAGTCTCAGACACATTAATGGTGACTCCCAACAAAGAGTGTTTCATTATGAAGATCTCGTCAAACAACAATAACAGTAGTTCAAGCACCATGATGCATGCAAATAAGGGTTAAGAAACCCTCAAATTCAAGTCTCATATTATTCGTACTCTTTGTTTCCTAATTGGATTAGGACTCCAATAAGGTCTCAAGCATCATGATGTAAATAAGGGTTAAGAAACCCTCAAATTCAAGTCTTAGTTTCCTAATTGGATTTGGACTCCAATAAGACTCTTATAATATAAATAAGGACATAGGCCTTTGGTCATAAGTGTAGTTGATAAAAATAAAATAAAAATTTAGAGAAAAAGTTTGAAGTGTTATTTTGAAGAATCGTGGTTTTCGAACCAAAACAGTTGATTTAGCATTGTGTTTCGAATTCAAGCTAGGTTTTATTAATCCCCAAGATTGACTTAATTCTCGGATTACAGATCCAAGTCCATATTGTAACCTAAGGTTGCATCGCATAAGCAATAAGGTCAACATCTACAATCTACCGACTCCTACATTCGATGAGTATCTAGAAGAGGTTATGCGGAGGAAGCTCAAATTGCAAATTAAGAAGATCAACATGAGGCATCAAAGGTTCGTGACTAATAGATTCACCTTTGATGGGGTTAGTGAAATTCAAAATTTTGAAGATCTGCGCTCAATTTATGGGCGAACTTTAGAGTATGCTGACCTCTTTTCTTCAAGACTTCTCAAAGAGTTTTGATTTGAGATCTCAATCTCAATTAGTTCCTTCAATTGTATAAATGAAAAGGTGACGACGCATAGAAAACTCACATGTATGTATAGACATTTTGGCAACTTGAGATTACTTTTCAATATTTAAAGGCGATTTTGATGATATCCAACCGCACAACAATCAAGCAATTGAAGCCATTACAAAGTTCTTTATATTTTTTAATCTAGTTTTTATGGCATATTATCGTGAACACGTTACTCTAGTATTCTATAGATTGTAGTTATAGCATTGGGTGTCTTCATCTTTAAATTTTCTCAGTCATTCAAGTCAACAAGATGTTCAAGGCACCAAGATGCTTATCTGGATGGCAAACTCCTTGAGAGAAACCAAGATGTTTGAGTTGTTATCTTTATAGAGCTAATACAAAACCAAGGATCTCTATTCCATTTAGTGAACGACATATTGGGTATGTTTACCTTTACCAATTACATACTAGATTATTTTATTTCCCTTACTAAAGGCAACCTATAGCTAGATACCAAGTAGTAATTATTTGTTGAGAATTTGGCTCTGTAAGACGGAACTCAATTTCCCATTCATGAAATTCCAACTCTAAAAGATAATTAGTGATTAATTCACTTTTTCTTTGATGCATGTCTTTGTTGCTTGCTTCGGCCGACAAATTTACATCATAAACCCAAACCCAAAATACATTCAATATAGCCATGACTACTACAACCACGTCGCTATGAGCGAGAGTTTCCCTAGCTTGTTATATACAACCCCACTACTGTCGCAAATTTTTATGTTTTTTACATTTTAGAAAATGCAAAGTGTTGCAAAATAGGCGAGTTTTATCAATTGACTATCAACCAAAACCCTTTCCAAACATGAGAATCATCTATCTGAACCCCAAGCAAATTGACCCCATATTTGAAATGCTTTTTCAAATTCCAAACTAAGTTAGATTTGCATTTTTAAGTCTTAATGTAGGATTTGTCAAATTGGTGATCCTGCAATTACTCTTCATACAGAATTAACATTAGAGGCATCTGGGTCACCAAATATATAATATAAGAAGCTTGATAGTCTAGAAATATAATAGATCGCTAATGTAGTGTCAAATCCCCATCCGACATTATCCTAAACAAGGCCTCGGTGCTAAGGGAAGTGCAAGCCTACTAATGAATCACCCTACACCCGATGTGTGACTAATACAATCATCCCTCTTAGTAACAAGGTGTCCTTAGCTCCAATACCATTTGAAGTGTCCCGCTAATTAAGAGGGCATGTCTGATAAAGACATTTTATCCTCACATTTCTAGTTCTAGGTAAAAATGGTAGAGAATCTACTACCTAACGTGTACTAATCCCGAAACTAGCATTGAATGTATTCTCTCCATAAGGAGTTTCATAGTTATAAAGTTATAGCCATATATTTTTAAATGATGCATAAGCCATACATTCGATAAAATTGGAAATGACGTTGGCTACAATTTCAACCATATCTACAAATCAATTTCAAAGACATCTATATGCCAATAGCTAGAGTTAAACAAGCTTGGAATAAGACGACTCTCCTAATAAATATACAAATCAAGCAAATCTTTCACAGATGCTTCACCAAGTCAATCAACAAAAACACCTTATCACGTCCTTTACCCACAATCATAATTACATCAAATTAGATGAAACTGACCAGCTTAGGTAATTCCAACCATAATTTGGGTCCAATAACAGATCCAGACAATGGAAGGTCCCAGTGAAATATTAGTTTAAAGAAAAAATTCTACAAGAAGAATCCTTGATTCCTTAGTGAATAGTCACGGTCTGAAGGCTTTCCTGCAACATGAAAAATGCTCTGACTGGGAGGGAAGCAGTTGTTAAGAGAAAAGTGGCCCAATATTTCCAGAGAAGTTATGTATCTAGATATAAGACGTCGGTTCCTGATACTCCTCAAGCCCACTTCAGGGCAATAAAGTTCCTAACAATTTTTTTATTGATAGCTGGTCGAAGTGGGTGGAGGGGATTCGTTGAAGGCTTTTCATGGACAAGAAAAAAAGCTTTCAAATGGCACGTGGTTGTGAAGCCCAGTAATTAAGGTAGGTGGCAGTTGGATATGTTAACTCGTCACGTGTTACACTTTTGAAGCGCACTTCAGTTCTATAGCTTGGTAATGGGAAGAAAATTGAGTTTTCGATTTATGGTTGGAGTTGGGATGGGCAGTTGATTGAGGTAGTTTGAAATTCTACAACTTGTGTCTTCTCAAGCACAAGAGTTGTAGGATATTATATTTTGGTTTATTATTATATTTTGTTCTAGAGAATCCTCTAAAAAGGGATTACTCTAGTAGCTTTATGTTTTAGGAGTGTAGAGAAAGAGGTGGAGATCTCCTATATATAGGAGATCCTAGGGTATGAGGTATGTTATGTTGAGTATTGAGAGAAAGGGAAGAACTCTAGGAGATCTAGTGAGAATATAGAGAGCTTGTAGTAGTATTTTTGATTAAATAAAAGAGATCGTTATTCGCTAGTAGCTTCCGCAATATTAGTTTTTAAGAAATTGGTACCAGAGCTAGATCGAACTTGGCATATTTTTGTTTAAGATGGGTAAAAAATACCGAAGAAACCGATCAAACAAACACAAGGAGAGCGTTTGAAATCGATAAAAGTTGTTATCGCAGATTTAACAGCGTCCAACAAGGTTGTAACGACACAAATTGAAGCATTATTGTTATCGGTAATGTCAAATTCGGCAAGAGTAGTAGACTCGTCAGAAGTTGTGGGGCACGAAATCGACGATAGCGAGGGAGGGTCAAGTAAGGGGAGAGGGAGAGGGAGAGGTATTCCAATGGGAGTCAAGGCATGCCTGGCACAGGCATGAGCGTGCCAGGGCATAGGGTTTTCATGGACGGCATGCCACACGTGGCCACAGCACGTCCACTGCGGGGCAGACTCCATCGGTTTGAGCCATACCTCGTCTCCTTCATAGACCCAAGTTTTTCCTCCTACTTCAGCGACAACAATGGAGTAGGTCGAGGAGGGAGACATCCTCGACCCAAGTGATATTCCCTGCATCGATAACAACACCGGACGCCACAATGCCAATTCCAACAAGTGCGACAACGACGACTCCGACAGTACCCTCGATTACGGTGAACACGAGGGTATCACCGACAGCACCCCCAGCCTCTAACAACCACTAGACCGCAGTGACGGCATACACCAACATGAGGGGTTTTGAATCACAGGATCCGGGTCCGCACAGAGAAGCGGGAATGGGGTTTCATAATACGGACAGAAATAGTAGCGGATATACGGGGATTGTTGGTGGAGATTGGCAGAGTAACGAACAATGTTCGGGAGGGCAACTTAACGTAGGGGCAACACCCTATGTGCCTCCAAGGCTACAAAGACCACCAACACCTCCGCAAGGAACTCGATTTTTGGGGCAGAGTAACCAACATAGACAATAGACTAGTGGGAACGGATTTACGAGTGATAATAGGCAAGCGATGAACCCGAACATAGAGGATCCGGAGACAAGTATAGTTTCCATGACAGGAAGGGTAGGGGTCGCGGTAACATTTCAAATAACTTCGGAACACGTCATCGCACGGACAACTATCAACCAACTGCGGGTATTGGAGCTACTAGGTACGGACAACAACCACAGTATGGTACACATAGGTATGGTTACTAGGGCAACCCAGATAACCAGGTTGCGAACGCCTTTATTTTTGCGTTCCAAAATCTGAACTCTGACGTAAAGATTAACGTAGCAGATTTTAATGGGAAAACGGATGTGGATGGGTTTATTGATTGGTTGAGTAAAGTAGATAAAATACTTCCATTCAAGAAGTGGACAGGACCGAGGGCGATAACGTTGGTAGAGACTAAGTTAATAGGCTACGCATTAAATTGGTGGGAAAACATTCAGCAATTACAGGTATCCAGCGGGTATGACTACATAACTGATTAGGAAGTTATAAGGGTGAGATGATGGCTCCTTCCATTCCGAGCACTTACGAGGAGAGATTTGCTAAGTGACTTTTACATGTTATTGTCACGTGTTGTTTTATCCGAGTCAGAGGCGCAACGGGTTAGCCGTTTTCGTTTGGGTCTTACGAAGCGTATTTAGCACAAGATAATCTTATTTTCTCCACAGTCCTTATTAGAAATAGTCGAGATGGCTCATAGAGTGAAGGTTAAGCTAAAGCCCTCAGGAATTCAGTCTTTTATCGTACCTACAGTAATACCGCACCGACTTCTACCGCGCCGGCAGTTGGGGGCAAACCAACAAGGATTGTCAAGACAGCCATTTGTTACAACTGCGGCAAGATGGGACATGAAACATGAGTGTCCTACCCTGCGAAAAGTGATGACACTTATTTTCCAGCAGTTACATGATCACGTCAACGAGGAACTGGAGCAGTTATTTAGTCAAGAGTATGAGGGCATAGAGATGACAGTTGTTGATCTTCCGCTTCCTTGAATTCGTGGACGAATCCTTCAAAGGGGGAGAGAGTGGATAGGTGTGGGTCATCACGCCCACAACCTAGGTGCACGTCTCTATTTTTGTTTCCTATATTAGTTTATTTTAGGATATTATATTTTGTTTTAGAAAATCTTCTAAAAAGGGATTACTCTAGCAATTTCCTGTTTTAGGAGTGTAGAAAAAGATATGCAGATCTCCTATTTATAGAAGATCCTAGGGTATGAGGTATATTATGTTGAGTATTACGAGAAAGGGTAGAACCCTAGGAGACCTTTAGAGAATAGAGAGAGCTTGTAGTAGTATTTTTGATTAAATAAAAGAGATCATTATTCGTTAGTAGCTTCCGCAATATTAGTTTTTAACATAAAAGATTCCATAAGAAAGTATCAATATTGTAGTACTGATCCAGCCATTGATTGACAATATGACCCTTTGAAAACTAGGTACTTGGTGAGGTTCGATAAAGTGACTAGCCTTTCGTAGCCTGCAGTTAAACAACTTCGTCGTTATTTATTTGTCCTCGTGATTTTCCATCACTTACTGTTTTTAAGACATTATTTTCAAGTTGTCATTAAGCTAACATGTTTCATCTTTTCAAGAGAAACTCGCAAATTCCCACTATAAGATTCAACGGTAGATCACCATGATGGCCTGATGGCCTTAATGTTCCACAAACAATCACCAAAGCATTGCCGAATTTATTGTCCAACTTTATATTCTTTCTTTTTTTTTGCTTACCCAAACCACAAAATGAACTTCATGCAAGTATAAAAACCTTTCCTAATAGCCACATATAAAACAAGGAGAAGAACATGGAGTAAAAACATACTAGATAGGGTAAAATCTAGCAAAGTCAGCGTACCTCCCTTTGTAGGATCTTCTCTTTCCGGCATGCCGATATTCTTTTCACCCTCTCTACTACCAGGTATTGAAATTTTTTAAATTGTTCATGAGTTGGGAAGGAAGCAACAGTAGTTGGAGTAGTTGGTATCAGATGCATTATCTATATGGCTTAAGATGAGCTTAATCCCTACCCACTGAATCCAATTAAGATTTACGCAATAGACAATGATATGAGGCAATTGGATGGCGAGAAAGTGTACACATTTTAGCAGCATGGAACATTATTTTTCCCTTATTCTATATGGCTTAAGATGAGCTTAATCCCTACCCACTGAATCCAATTAAGATTTACGCAATAGACAATGATATGAGGCAATTGGATGGCGAGAAAGTGTACACTTTTTAGCAGCATGGAACATTATTTTTCCCTTATTCTATCAAACATGCTAAGAGAGAGCTTTGTTTTCTTTTCTTTTGGTTTTTTGAGAAAGTAAGAATAATTTATTGATGATCTTAATGAAACCTTTCTGAGGTGGAAAGATTAAAACTCGAAGGGAAAAAAAAAGAAAAACATTATAAATCACTAATCGTCACGTCCGATCTGCAATAACTAAATCTTTCCACAGTTTCACAAGATCTTTATATCAAACCCCTTTCACGACTATGGTTGGAAACATTCAAATGTAGTTCTTTGAAGACTTTGCATCAAAGTGGGGACAAGTAAGAGAGATATGTAGGTTTCTTGAAACGATCAAGGGGCTCTTATTCGTGTTGTCAATAAGTCTTCTCTATCGTGCATCCCCCGCCTTATAACCAATTTTTATTTCTTGACCTTAGTCAAGCAACGTCTGTTAGACACATGAAACCACCTTATTATTCAAGGGAAATAATAACCAAGAAGCCGTCTAGATCTTCTACCACGTCAAGAAAAAAAAATTGTCCAGAAAGCTGTTTTATACACGATATAACATCAAAGCTCGCCCAAATGTACTTTAAGTGCATCAGATTTCCGAATTTTCCTTAGATAACAGCAAAATGTCATAGGTAAATTAGACGCATGTAATAAAAAGGCTGATGCACCCCATCTGGAAACAATACTCAGTAGTCCAACATAATATTAGATATCCCAATCTTGTTATCCAACGGCCAACACGAACAGTCATACCGGCTTTTAAAATGAAGCCTGGAAAACTGAACCTGTATCGCCAAACATAAACCCGTGCACTAACGCTTGATCATATACATCGGCTATGTCATGGAGAGGACCCCAGATTAAAATATGATCACTCAAATCAACTAGATCATACAACCGACAATATCTTGCCCACCCGATACGTTTAATATATCCAATCACACAAGCAAAACAACCGAGATACTGAAATATACTCACTAGCCAAAATCTGCTAGTGTATCCAAGATCTTCAGTTAATTGTCTCTACTAAATCCAACAAGTTAAATATAATATCTGGTACAAGTATATTGGCTCATTCGTAGCAGCCAACTGACTCTGAAAGACCTCATCTTCCCGGGTTTGTCTCACAACTCACACAGTTTAATTGTTAACCCCCTCCCGCATCCCTAGAGAAAGTTAAAACTAGGTGCCAATAAGTGGCCCTCAACCAATGAGGCATTTGTTCATCCGAGAACACTTCATAGAAGTTATGTTACGACCCTAAAAACACACTTCGAATAATGCCCCAATGTTTTCATGTAGCATCATATATTTTGGGATCAGAATCTCCACAAGGTTCGTGTTTTCACCTCTACACATGGGATTTGGGAGCGCTAAGGTATTTTATATTTTCGGACCCAAGAGGTACCTAAAGAGTCGACATCATGGACCTTGCGTAATATGGGATGCGTATGCGGATATGGTGGCACAGACCCAACTAGAAACTAGTTCCTCTAGAAGTTGTGGTTAAGCCCTTCAATGTGTGCATACCTGTATTTAGTGTAACGATTTGTATCATTACTGAAGACCAGATCGCCCCTTAAATATCCTCTACTCTGATTCAATGTCGTCTGTTTAGTGATGAATAATCTATAAAAGGATCGAGAGAGAAAGAAACACAGCATGTGGCATAACCCAAGCTATCCTCCTTCACCTTTTGTCTATGTAACCAACACTACATTATATAGAATGAATACATCCTGAAACCTAAACCGAAATGCAAACATACAACCTAGGCCCATAAATTCTCCATGCCCCATTGAGTAGTAAACTATCTCTTTATCTGTAGATTGTAATTTTTCACTGGAGGGGAAACTTCATAAACTCGAATCACTCAAAAAGTTTGGTTGTATATAGCTTCTGACAACATTTTTATCCATTATATTAACATTTTTCCCCCATTCAAAAAGCCTAACATTTTTGCTCAGCCTTCCGATTAAGCACATGGTACATGGCCTTATACTCCTACACCACAACATCTATAAAACCCACAACCAACAAACAGGCTTTCTCCGAACTATTATACACACATCTACAACTACCCAATAGTCATCGGCAATGTAAATTTCCCATGAAAACAAAACACTGCCCATTGAGCTATCCACTAAGTTCAATCTATCCTGGTTAAACACCCAAATTCGCCTAATTCTTTCAAATCGATCCACGGGAACAATAGAACAATATAAAATTACCAATAAAATAAGTCAAAATTATGCATTTAACTCAACATAAAACATAAACAAACCACATACATACCTGCATCCCCTAGTACAAGTATCCCCCAGAATCATAATCGTCGCGGTAGCCGTCCCTGTTTCCCCACCAGACCAACACTCCCCCAAATTAGGACATTTCGCCTCTTCACAAACAGTATGCAAATTCAAATCCCTAAGCTTCTTCTTAATCTTAGCATACTTAGATCCTCCGGGCACCGATTCCTTCATCCATTTAGGCTTCGGTAGAGGGTTCTTCTTCGTGCCAACATCGACCGAGTAGTCGTTGGTGTTGCGGAGACGAATGAAGTCGGAGAGGGTTGGGGTTTCAGCTGCTAATCGGTCTCGAAGAATAGCTAGGGTTTGGGGGAAATCGGGTTTTGGAATGGTTTGGAGAGATGAGGTGCAGAGGGTTCGTAAATGATGGGATGATCGAGATAGGGATGCGAGTCGAGGATACATTGCGATTGATATTTTTTGTAGAGATAGTTTTATCTGTAATACATTTGGTATTTATATTCGGAGAAGAATGGAAAGGAAGGGGCAGTTGAGGATGAGAGTGTTTTGACCCTGTGTTATAACTGTTGGATATAGAGATGATGGTCTCCAGTAATTCTCTTCCACCGTCAATTCATTTTCATTTTTGTTTCAAAAGTTTAAGGGCGTATTCTAAAGTCACTGACGGAAGTTTGGAAAAATACCAAATTATAGTTAAATGCCGTTTGTTTTTTTACTGATTCTAAACACTTATTTTGATTATTTATTTTGAAGTCTGATTACTGAATCTGTACTCTAATAATATCATCTGTTTTTTTTTTTTTTTTCATAACTATGAAGTCTAAACAGTCAAATTCTCGAAATTACCCTAATTCGTAATTTTTTGAGCTTTAAAAAAGGTCTTACAAATTACATTAGCATAACTTTTCTTTGCGAGAAGTAGCCAATATCAACCTCAATCAAATCCCCAATTTAAGAGTGTAGTGGAAAAATCAATGAATCAAACATGGAATTTGGTTATAAACTCAAATATTAATCATCGACCGATACCAAAATCAACTTGTGTAAAAAAAATTATGAATACTACTAATATTAAAAAATGAATTCGATATATAAAGAATTTTAGACTTTTTGATATTCGAGACTCTTAAACTTCCATCTTCATCTCTTTCTTGATTATAATCAACAATTAAACTTAAATTTCTAAATCGCTTCCGTTTGGTTAATGTCAACCTATCCAAATCACTTTCTTTGATTTCAAACAATAAACCATTAATAACCCACAAATATGGCATAGCCTGATTTTTTATTTTTATTTTCAAATTAGAAAAGTAAAGATACTTACCGCAAACCCACAACTCAAAAGCTTGATTTATTTTTTTATATTTTTTACAAACAAAAAATCATAAAGTTATGAACAAAAGATAAGATGGAGTAATTTATTTTGGATATGGAGGTTTTTATAGAGATAAGAATACATGTATCTCATGTTAATTCAAGGAAGGGTAGTTTTGGAATATTTAAATATTACTTACGTCGACAAGCTCCATCAACTTTAGGAAAATGGTTGTAAATAAGTTATAAATTCCAACTTATTCAAAGTTATGAAAAAGATGGTTCCAAAATTGAAAAAGAGGTTGCCAAAACTAATAAATTTTTATTTTATAGCAAAAAAAACAAACACAACTTATTTGGATATTTAACTTAATTTGGCCAAATTAAGTTAAATAAGTAGAATAAGTTAAAAAACAATAAGCCTATTAATGATGTTGACTTTGTTCCAACAATTACTTAATTTAAAAGAGTGAAAAAGACCGACAAAGGTGAAAAATGAATTAAAGTTAAAGTGGTCATGATAAAAATAAAAAAGGACGCATGTCGCTCTGTAATTAGTTGATTTTTAACCTCAAAATTCAAGGTTAAACCTCAAAATCCATACCATGGATTTTGAGGTTAAAAAATTAAGTTAGTGAATGACTTTTGAAAATGAAAATTTCTATGTGGCAACCAAAATTCCAAGGTATTAAGTGACTTTACAATATGCTCTTATGAGCAAACATAATAAGGGGGGATGTCCAAGATAAATGTCCCTTCATATTATATAACCACATTTTGTACTCTACTAGGTTATGTGCCCGTGCTACGTACGACTGTTTAAGTTCATATAATGGAAGCTATAGTAATGGAATTCTTTTGACCTGTTTGAGACACTTTTACTTGAAAACAAACAAAACAATCGATACTCGTATTCATACAAAATCCCATAAAGTACAGTCATTTGAATAATTATCACAATGCAAAAAAAAATTTAAAAAATTGCACATAGTAACATAAGTGACTTTTCCGTTCTCGGAGACTAAAATCTATAAAAGGCTAAAAGTACACAAATTGTTTCCAAGACTAAAGAAACCATGTTGCAAAACCTTGTGAGTAAAGATTGAACGCCAACTTTAACATCTTTCTTTTCCTCTTCTTGAAGGACCATTGCGAAAGCCTTCACTTTGGTTAAGAACTACATTCTTAAGGAAGCATAACAATGTTTAGTATATTTAACTTCTTTCGTTCAAGCTCGCCATGTATCTCTGTTTCTTTCAATAAAAGATTTGCGGGTCTTGAACGTCATGAAACATTCATGATATCCCTTCTGCTTATTAATGGTCATACCAAGCATTCCTACTGGTTTTAGTTAGATTTCTTTACACAATTCCCCATGGTAGATGCCATAATAAAAAGCTTCACATACAATTAGGAAACACTTCCAGGAGTTTACATTTGACATTAATTCCATTGTTCACCTATAAGACATCTTGAAGAAAAAGAAACAAATGCCAATGATTATGAGTTCTATAGTAAATTAACTCAAGCAAAATCTATGAAAATTAAAAAAATCATCGTATGAAACTATTACTTTGTTAAAATAAAATTGGGTTATAGCTTTTACCCAAGAAAAATAAATAGTATAATACAATCGTAATCACGTTTTACTCATGTGAGCAAAAACGTCTCCCCTCAATACATATGCATGATCAACTAACGACAATCACAAAGAAATATGTTATGATATATGATTATTGTATATATAATCTTGTACTTTCTAAACTTCATCAAGCTATCAACTGACTCGGAAGACTTGGCTGATTGATTTTAATTATTTTTTATTATTATAGAATTTTGTATGTTTAGGCATCTATGCAAGGAGAACCACAATAATATTTTCATTTTAGGTACTAAAGTTCCATTTTGAGAAGATGGAATGGGGAGTATGAATTACAAACAAACCTGAAGGTAATTATTTATACCACTTAATTAGAAAAGGGGATGATTAAAAACCATTAAGATCTTACCTTATATGCTATCACACATATTCTTCTTGTTAGGCCTTTATTATGGAAATCAAAGGAAGAAGTTGTATGTGTCACACATATTCTTCTTGTTAGGCCTTTATTATGGAAATCAAAGGAAGAAGTTGTATGTGTGATATCTGAAATAAAACATTATATATCCTCAAGCAAAGCAAATTTAAGGAAATTTATATTAAAAATGATGAGTTTTTACGGGAAATGCTGAATAAGCGAAATGATTTATAAGATGTTGATCTTTATCGCAACAATCTTGAAAATCATTGAGTTACACAACCAAATAGAAGCCCCCCTGATTAGTAGAACAGAATAAGATCACAAAAAATATTAGAATTCAAAATATCAGCTCATTTAGCAAAAAGAAATACTGAGAGTGTATCAAAGGAGATTGAGACATTAGCACATTATTTTCGAAAAATTAACATATAGATCATTAAAAAATATACCTGAAATGTAGTAAAGACTGCATTAAGAAATTTAATAGAAATATTTGAAAAAGATTGAGACTGCTCACAACTTCAAAATTAGTTTTGTAAGGACATATCCCTCGACCTAACCCAATTCGAACTACCGCCATATCAGACTCACGCATTTTACATGTGACATAAACAGTCAGTATGCCACCTAGACCACAAATTGATAAAAAAAATATGGACCGAGCATAACAGAAGAATATGAACAAGTCAAAGACACCTGTCTCCCACGAACTAAACAGTTACACAATCAACCACTACTTACCTCATTATTCGGAGAACGCGCTTCAGCACGATAACGAGTTACGGGTAAGGTCTATATAAAAAAAATCCAGAAGAGACAGGGACCAAGAAAAACCAGATTTTCTAGACTCTAACACAAAACTTCTTATTTACAAGATTAAGTATTTCTAGTTCGAGAGATCACTTGTAATAAGATATCAGCCTCAAGCAATAAAATCTATTGTTACTAAAACCATCAACTCGAGGTCGTGGTTTTTTTACCAATTCAAAGGTTTTCCACGTTAAATTACATGTCATTTCTTATTTTACATTAGCTGTCATCACATGTACATTTGGTGTAAGAACTAATTTTGAGCCATTTCGAGCTACGAAATTAGGCCAATACATTTGGTGTCGTCTGTGGGAAAGAAGACATTTCCATGATATCCTAAGGCATACATTCATTCTACTATCAATCTTCAATCATGGTCACTTCCAGGTGACCAGTAACAGGAATCTAGCTAGATATTTTAGTTGAGCTGGAATAGCTTACATAACTATGGGCGAATCTTTACGCCAAAACAGAAAAACGTAATGAGCTTGAGCGTCAGTTAACTCTTGACCAAGAGCTCCGCGACAAAGAGCTCGAAGCCGAGCGACAAGCTCGTTTGACAGCGTTCAAAGCACATGAAGAACAGATGACAACCATACAGATTGGATTACAAGCTTTATAGGACACTCAAGAGGCTCCCCAAACCAGATATCGTGATCAAGTGCTGGAAAACTCCTGAGTTTCTGTACGAGAAAGGTTAAGACCTCGAGGAGCCACTAACAAAGCAATTTCCTAAAATGTTCAGCACGAACCTCAACCTTTCATTTATTTGGGCGGTGAAGTTTAGTCGGATATTAGCAGAGGTCTCCGACCTTCCAAGCGTCAAGAAGAAGAACAACGACCTCTGCCTCAAATTCTAGCACGTGATCATTTGAGTGAATGCACCGATACTCATAATCCTCCTCCACCTCGCCAAATCACTCATGCCATACGTCAATGCGTCACACAAGAACATATAGATCAGCAAATCAAGAAGTTAATTGAAGCTCAAACTCTAGGCAATAAATACGATCTTACCAAGTTGTAAGGAAGTCTGATTGCCAAAGAGTTATTTAATATGGAAGTACCAAAAGATTTCATACTCCAAAGATTCATAAATACAAGGGCACCGATCCAAAGGAGTACATTCAACAATACCGTGATTCATTGGGGTTGTACTCCAATCTCAACCACATTCTTTGTCATCTGTTTGCAACAATTTTACAGGGAGAACCGCTCTAGTGGTTCCATTCTCTACCTAAAGATTCCATCATCATATTCGATTAACTACAGAAGTAATTTATTAAGACGTATATTCACAACAAAGACAAAGAGGAGAATTTATATTCTTTTATTAGTCTTAATCTGTCACAATAGGAGAAGCTTGAGGCCTTTGCAAAAAAGATTTTTGAGCTCGGCGTAAAATAGGTAATCTCGATCAGAAAATAGTTGTTACTACTTTTACCAATGCGCTCCAGCTCAACTGTAAGCCCAAAGAGCACCTCTTCTTAAACAAACCCATGACCTTGGAGGATATGATCACCAAGGTCAATGAGTATGTTGACTTGGAAAGGATGATGTCTGAAAGGCATAAATCTACAAAACGTATCCTTACCACTAAAGGTCCACCTATAGAATTAAACAATGAACCAAAGGAGGATCAGGGTGATCAATAACATTCTAGGGCCAATACTTGTAAACCTCAAAAATGCAGTACATTACCCAAACCGGTCCTCTCCAAGATGAATGATCAAATCTCTGCTATTTTTCTAATTCTATCAAAGGATAAGCTATACCATCTATTTCAACCATTGGAACCAATCGAAAGCCGCCCATACTACATGCATCATAAGGTAAATTATCATGCTACTGACAACTGCTATACTCTACAGATGTTGCTGGAATTTATTTTTAAAGATGGGCGGATGCACAAATATATTGTCTATTTGGAATCATACAAGAATAGAAGCTACAAGAAGCAGATCAACGTCGTCCAGGTCGAAGATCAAGCTGAGGAAAAGTACAAGTACCATATGTACCACAAAAACATGATCGAGATTTACCAGATCAATAATTCTTGCATATTTAAATATAAAAGATTATCAGAATGTTGTAATCTCACACCTGAAGATAAAGAGGCCAAGCTTCTTCCTGAGTCGAGCAATCGCCAGCTTGGGATTTATTTCAAAAATTGCGACATCAGTCATGTAAAATTTCTACATCATGATGCATTAGTAATAATGCTCAAGACGAAGAAGTTTATCATGCACACAATGATGATCGATATTGGAAGTGGTATTGAGATTCTTTTTTAGAGCAC
Source organism: Kingdonia uniflora (assembly GCA_014058105.1). Classification (NCBI taxonomy): domain Eukaryota; kingdom Viridiplantae; phylum Streptophyta; class Magnoliopsida; order Ranunculales; family Circaeasteraceae; genus Kingdonia; species Kingdonia uniflora. The sequence goes on along the minus strand of JACGCM010002762.1, from coordinate 212,484 downwards.
CATCGATCAAATGGAATTGGTAGATCAAGTTATTCTAAGTGACACAAATATTAGTGGATTTAATGGTTTCAAAGAAGAATTGGTAGGCAAGATTATCTTACCTATCACCACTAGACCAGCCACAATTAATGTCATATTCTACATCATCAACACCAAATCTTGTTATCTCGGGATTATGGGCTGCTGCTGGATTCATAACATGGAAGTAATCACTTCCACTTATCATCAAGCACTTCGCTTCAAAAATAACGATGGTGTAGTGGCATATTTTCCAGAAGGAAAATCTTCGCCAATACTATTCGTAAGGAAAATTCAACGATAGGCTAAACAAACAAGATTTTACGTAGAAAACTCAGTAAAAGTTGAGAAAAACCACGATCTCGGGGAGGCTTTTGATGTAATATCCAGTATTATGCAAGCTATTACATGTATTGGAGTGATAATAGGGTTAGGAAGTAAGGATAGTAAAGTTGTGGATGCCGAGGCTTTGAATAATCTATTATCTGCCTGTATTTATAGTAGATACATGTAGTTTACAAAAAGTAAGAAACAATCTCCTATTTTGGTGGGAACGGGCGTACTTTGCAGATATTTAACTGTTCTTTCTTGACCAGGCACAAATAGCTAGTTTTGGTAGGTCGAGGACTTATAGTAGCTTCTCGACTGCTGTCTATCTTCGACTATGGAATGCTGAATGTCTTTGACTATGTTATGTTGGCTTGTCCCTGTCGAATTTGGGAAACTTGCTATTACAATCGCCCCATTCCTAATAGAAGTACTTGTGGTTTTGTCAAGAAGAAGTCGGAATTCAAAAAGGTTACCGATGACTGAAAGTTTTCCTGTTGTCATTTCCAAGGTTAAAGTGAACTGAATCTGGTCGTGTCATTCCTGAGGAGTAATTAATGCGGGACATTGAATCTGGTAGTTTCAAGGCGGTATAAATAGGTTATTTGAAGAAAGGTTTTATAGTGGTGGATTGAGAGGATGTCGCCCCAAGTGTGGCATAACAAGTTGTCGGAGGATGAAGATGGTGATCAATCTGAGATAACGCCCTATCCCAAATTGGTATTTTTGGCATCCTTCAATTGGTATTTTTATGGTACGGAGGATGGGGGGAGGTAGAGTAAGAGAATGTTTACACGCTTGGGATCTGTCAGGTTCACTATGCAGTGTTAAAGGTAATGAAGTGCATCAAATTGGGGGAGAAGGGGTTACTATTTGTAGTAAAGACGAGGATGTAAAGGCTGGTTGGGCGTCCAGGGATCTTGTCGAACAAAGGGGTTTTTTTATAATTTTTTATTACCTTTCGTCTGTCGAGGTAACTCTATTTAGAAGTTCCCAGACCTGATATTCATTGAGTTTCTTAGGATATCGTTGCCCCTGTAATCAGAGAGAATGCCAGATTCAGGTGAAAAGAAGCTACAATATCAGATCTTGGTAAAAAGAAGCACATAACAATTAGTCATTAAGGTTGAATGTAAAGATAGTAGTGTAGTTTAATGTAATGTAATCGAAGGAGATAGATGTCGAATGTAATATATAACAGTTTTTCGAAGAAATAAATTTATTTTTTAACTTTCGATTGTGTACTTTTGTCGACTATGTATTGTTTTTGTTTGTTGAAGTAAAATATGAGTAAAGTGACTGTTAGATGGTATAAACAACTCGAAGTATAGTTGACTAAGTGGGTCGAGGAATGGATTTCGAGGTTGATTGATTTGACTTTTAAAAATGTAAAGTTCTAAGGTAAAATAAATGTTTTTTGTGTTGAGTTAGACCGTGGTGGGCTATAAATATCCTTTATTTTTGTAAAGGTGAGAAATGTGTGCTTAAAAAATGGTGAAGACGAGATCTCAGGTGTGTGACGAGGTGTACAATCGTGTTCAAATGAAGTATTAAGAATTATATAATCGATACATCATCTTTTAGAATGCAAATATTTACTTGGAAGATCCTGTGAAACCGAACTATGAAGGTATGAGCGAGGTAGAGGCAAACGATGCTGAATAGGATTTTCAGTTTCGTTAGAGTCCTCCTAAACGTGTAAGTTATATGTGACCTCGTACGAAGATGCTGATCAGGAAAGAAGATGATGATGCAGTTAAGAGTTTGTAATTTAAATTTGTAGAAGAAGTATATATAGTGGTCGAATTGTAGTTAAAATGAAATGAGAATAAAATTTGATGTCAGAATGTAGTTGTCGATATTTTTTTTTGTGAAATCGTTATCGAATAAATTTGACTTGTATAAATTATGGAATATAGGAATATTTTGTTCGTTGTATTTGAAAATTGAATGAATTTCAAATATAGATCAGATTTATTGAGATTGGCCGTAGATATAGGGATTTGTGAATAAGGTTTAAATATGTAGAGGTAGTGAGAGGATGAAATATGGCTAGGTGTGGTCCTGTAAGTGAAATTTGGAAGTACAAGGAAGATGATGTACAACATCTTTATGACAAGATAGGTTGTACTTTGTTAAGTATGAATGTGTCAGAAGAAATTTCTCGAGATATGGAAAGATTGGAGCAACAATGTAGGGGTCTATTGGTATTGAGAAGGTGGTTAGTCAAAGACTTTGAGAAAGGACGTGTAAGGCGTTATGTTCGTGAACTCGAACGGTCGCGAAGAGGTGCGATGAACAGTCGCATGAGGTCTATAAATAGTTTAGAAGTGGGCGACTGTTTACATTTTGTAAACTCTAAAAAAAAAATCTCAAGTGCGAATTGCTTGTGATGATCTTTGGATTTGTTGTCTGCAATTGGGAAGGAGAAGATTAGTGTTTTGATTGCGATGGCAAATCGGGCGAAAGAGAAGGATACAGAAGCAGTGCAAAAAAAAGGTTAGTCTTTGTGATGCTTTTTGTTGTTTCACGATTGATTGTTTACATAAATCTCTAGAGATAGCTATGTTTGGTGGTGCGGTGAGGACGACACAACTTGAGGGGATCTGTTGCGTTTTCGGCGAGATCGTTGGGGATTTTATTTTTGAAGTAGGTTTGATTATGCTAGAATTTGTGCTAGAGAAAGCGATATCCGTATTTTGAATGAGAGTGGCTTTGGCTTCTTCGAGAACTATCAAGATTCCTGAAATTTGACCAAAATTCAGATTAATATAGTAATCGATGTGTATTATTTATAAAAGAAATAAATAAAATTGCATCGAGAACTGAATATAGTAAAATACAGTTGTAAGTAACAATAGTAGATCGTAATGCTAGTAATATGAGAATGATGTGTTGGAGAGTAATCTCAACAACTATATGAATATGATCATATGAACCGGTGAACATTTATATGTATCAGATATGATAGATTATTACTGTGGTAAAAAAATAAAATATGATTTACAGGTTCTTAAAAATGGCTAAACCAAATTAAATCAATAATAAAGAAATATATGAGAATCTTCACGATGTAGAGCCCCTGCAGATCGATATTATCACTTGTGTACAACAATTGGGTGGTAGGTATAGGGTGGGGTTGAGTAGTGCAGACATAGCTAGTGTGAGCCAATTTAGAGTGGCACCTAAGATTGTCGAAGTATCTGACGAGGAGGCGACCAAAACAGACATGGATTACGAGCCACACGTGAGTGATCGAGAAGGTAGCGGGGGTGGGAAGGAAGATGTGGAGGAGGGTGGGGAAGCCTATTACGGAGAGGGTCTGGAGATGAAAAAAAAATAGTTTCAAGAAGAAGTACGTTATTCCTGAAGATATTAGGCTAGAGGAGTACCAGTACGATATGATTGACCAGGAAATACCCTTGGGTGAGATTCTGGTTCATCGAGAACAAATTAAGAAAGGGCTGAAGCTTCCCCTTCAAGCTGACCAGAAAAAGTTGATGAACTTTTTTTATTTGGCACTTGGTCAGTTTAATCTAAATATATACGACCTGTTTAGGGTATGTGGGGCGATAAACGGTTGACTTAAGGTAAGGGTGGAGGAGTTGATCACAGTTAATGATTTATGTGTGTACTACACTGAAAATGAATCCGCAGAAAAAAGGTTATCGTTACTTGGCAAGGTTTTTGAAGAGACCGTTGTTCTATGATATGGTGCCAACAGGAGGGCGATACAGCGATGGACGTTTACTTATTTCTAGTAACTATTAGTTCGACAAGAAGGACCCTAGGGAGCCCTTAAGGAGAAAGACTTTTTACTTAGGTTTGTGGTTAGGTAACTTAATTGTCGATTTTCTAAGTCATGAATGTTATGTGAATTGTTTGTAATTGTATTGTGTTTATGTGCAACGTTGAAGGGGATCGATAGGAAGTATGAAGTTAAGGAAGAATTGTACAACGTAAGGAAAGGGCTTTTTGGTAGGATCGACAATCTGGTCATCGACCAAGATCGTGTGGGCGCCCTTTTTCAAGAGGTTGGGCTAAAATGGTCGAGGGCAAAAGGTAATAAAGTTTCTGTCATCAACGGTAAGATGTCGGTAAGGAATAAGAAAGTTGCAGAGGCTAGTCTGCCATTGGAAAATCCTTCTTTGGCTGGGTACACGGCTGACTCGTATGTGGCCGAGATATATTCAACGTTTACCAAAAGATTAGGAAAGAGTAAGATGAAATGGGCAGCGAGCGAAGCTGTTATTCCAGTACTTCCTCCGAAGAGGAATACTCGATGGCTGACAATAGAGGAGGAGGTTAAAAATGATAAGTTAGTTGCTGTTCTGGATATGCGTCTTCAACGAGATTCGACAAGTGTACTTCCGAAGAAGAAGAGGAGTGGAGAGTCATCAAAGAATAAGTTCGTCGAGGAATCTAAAGTTGAAGTCCAGAGGATGATGGATGCTTATATGTCTGGGATAGATATGTTACGGTCTGAAGTCGATGATTGTCTGGTGGGGGCTGATAGCTTGATTACATTTCTCAGTGAGGGCAATCGTAATATGTCAAAGGTGAGAAACTTTTCTGCTTTGCTCAATTAAAGAAATTGATATGTCAATTGAATTCTCAATTTATGAATGTAATGCAGATCAAGAAGCTTTTGACGGAGGCGAAATACCGCATTGTCGGTAGTAGTGACCTTGCAAATCAAGTGCTGGCATACAAAAATATCGAGAAAGATTTAATGAGGGAAAAAGAAGCGCTGATCGAAGATAAGAATGGGCTAAACGCAACGCTGAATACTTACAAACTTGAAGCTCGAAAGATGAATGAGGCTGCCCTTCGTGAAGCGAAGAAAAAGTAGGAGAAGGAAAAAGAAGAGGCTTTGGTACTTCTCCGAACAAACTTTGAGAAGGATGTAAGGGAACAGATTGCCGATACGCGAAGGGTGATGGAGCTGGAATAAGGGAAGTTGTTGGACGAGGTGAGGGAGGAGGTGACAGTAGAGAAGTTAGATATGTATCAGAAGGTGAGGGCCCATTATGTTGAGCAGAATGAGGAGTTGGAGGTGAGGAAGGATTATTACAAGGCTTTGGTCAAGTATGGAGGTGTTATATTCGATTATTCAGATGCAGAGGACGATGCTCCAGAGGTTCCTGAAGTTCCTAGTGGGACAGAAGTCGTCGAGGATTTTGTGATGATGGAAACTGATTGATTGTATCCTGGGGAGTTAGAAGAGGTGTTCGCTCCTGAAGGTGTTGTGAAGTTGGACGAAGTAATCTCTCATCCTATAGTGTAGAAGAATTTGTGAATCAGTACTTGTTTTTTAGAATTGATGAAAAAAATGTCGATGGGACCGATACAATTTTAATCATGCGATGTTTTGAATGATGATTATTTATGTTTGGAAAAAAGTTGTTTGAAAACCTTGATGCAAATATTTTGTAAATTATGCAAAGTGATAGATTCGACAAAATGATATATGTCGAATGTGATTGTAAATCGTAGCAGATAAGTAAGGAATGCTTGTTGGTGTGATAAGTAAATGATGGCCATGAAATGGTAAGTAATGAGCATGAGTACCAGATGTGTATCCTCAGGTGGGTATATGGATTTAAATTTGAAAAGAACAAGAGTTGTTATAGTTTATTCGATAAGTAAGGAATGTGAAGTAGAATATCCTGTAATTAGATAATGTTCGCGTAAAATTAAATTATAGTCTGGATGCATACTTATAAAGTATGGATCAAGATCAATTGAAGATTGTACATCTGATGCATTCTTATCAAGTATAGATCGAGAGCAAGTCAAGATAGTAACGATTGATTGTTTTATGCATACTTATCAAGTATGGGTCTAGATCAAATCAAGATAGTAAAAATATTTGAATGTTTGATGCATACTTATAAAGTATGGAGCGAGATCAAATTAAGATAGTAAAGATGATTGATTGTCTAATGAATATTTATTAAGTATGGATCGAGATCAAATCAAGATAGTAAAGATGATTGATTGTCTGATGCATAGTTATAAAGTATGGGTCGAGATCAAATCATGATAGTAAAGATGATTGATTGTCTGATACATACTTATAAAGTATGGGTCGAGATCAAATCAAGATAGTAAAGATGATTGATTGTCTGATGCATACTTATCAAGTATGGGACAAGATTAAGTCAAAATATTAACGAACAAAGTGACAGTAAAAATTATTTATTTGAATCGATGCAAACGGTTATAATGTTTATCTGCAAAACTGTTTTAGTTGGGCAGTATTCCACGGATATTCGAGCTGGATTTCATCTTCAGTCATCAACCAGCAAGTTCCACTATCTGATTTATCACTGATAATGTATGGCCTCTCTCAATTATTTAAAAACTTTCATGAATTCTTAGGCCGAGTATTATCTTGGATCCGTCGATGGACAAGGTCTCCAATACCAAATTTCTATTTTCAAACTTTTTTATTGTAAGCTTTTTTCAATGTGTCATGGTATTGCCCTAAGTTGGCAATGACTTTGTCTCGAGTCTCTTCGATTCAGTTCAAGTTAAAGAGGAGACCGAGTTTAGTATCTTCATCTGTGACTTTCCTTCGAGTACTTGGTAGATCAAAGTATGAATGCTTCAGTACCGAAGGCCATCATGAACGGAGTGTAGCCTATTGAAACTTGAGGAGTGGTTCGGTAGGCCCAGAGAACACTGAGTAGTTCATTGACCCACCTTCCTTTCTTGTCATCGAGATGCTTGCGGGGACCTAATTTGATACTCTTATTAATGGCTTCGGCTTGTCTATTGCCTTGAGGGTAGTATAGTGTAGAGGTTGATAGCTGTATTTTGTATTTGTAGAGGAAATGCGCTAATAAATTGCTTGCCATTGTCAGAGCGTATCATGTGTAGGCAACTAAACCTGGTGATTATGTGCTCCCAAAGGAACTTGTTGACTTCATTTTCATCGGTATGGCATAGAGGAACTGCTTTGACCCATTTTGCTGAGTAATCAGTGGCGACTAGGACAAATCTTCGGTTTCCCGATGCTGGATGGAAAGGTCCAATGATGTCGATTCTCCATCGTTTGAATGGCCAGTGGATAATGCTAATATATAAGTCAAGGGCTGGACTTTTGATGTCTTGAGTGTAGATTTGGCATTTGTAGCATTTACGTACAAATTCTTCATAATCTTGTCTCATCTTCGGCCTGTAAATGTCTTGTGTGAACGCTCGTTGGGCTAATGATCTTCCCGAAACATGGGCTCCACATATACCTTCGTGGAGTTCTCTGATTTTGATTTAGGCTTATTTTTTAGAGATACATTAAATAAGGGGTCTTCCTCCGGTGATGCGATATAATATTTTATCTTAAAATGTGAATCTGGGGTACTCAGCCATGTAGTATCATATTCCCCAGATTCGACAAGAATGAAGCCAACACTCTGTAATCGAAGATATTCTACAGTCGAAGACAGCCCAATGTTCTAGAAGGATCTATGAGTCCTCGATACACCTAAAGTAACCATTGTAGCCCAGTCTAGAAGGAAATGTTAGATATCCACAAAATTCGCCCACTACCTCTGGAATATGAGACTTTTTCTTTCTTTTTGTAAACTGCTTGTATATGCAATACAGGCAGAGAATAGATTCTAATGAACCACGCATCTGATAATACTCTATCCTAAACAGAAGCAATACTCAGAGACTTGTATTAACTAGCGTCTACTAGATTTTATACTAAATCCTCCTCGAGGTCGTGGTTTTTCTTAGTTTCTGTTGAGTTTTCCACGTAAAATCTTGGTTGATACATCTTTATTGTACTATCCTTACGAACAAGTATTGGCGAAGGTTTTCCTCCCGGAAAACATACTATTATAGGCCAAAAGTAAACGGACTTCTTCTTTGTTACTGGAGAGGATGTTGGAGTTGAGGTACACATAAAATTGTCTTCTCCAGTCTTCAAGGCCCTCATCTTCAGTAATGGCGATTTGTAGTATTGACAGTATATCGAGACTAGAATGCTCGATGATTTCAATATCTAAAGATTTTTCTCACTGTCTCCTAGCATGGCAATGATGTAAGCTAATGCATTGGCATGCCGATTTTCTTGTCGAGGTATGTATGAGATCGATGAGTGTTTGAATTTGTTCATCTTTTCTTCGACCAAGGCTGCATGCATAATCAACCATTTTTCTCGTTCTGCGGAATGTTTTGTTGTAATGATTTTCTATGAGTAAAGAATCGACGTAGACTGCTAGTTCTTCTGCTCCGAGTGTGAGTGCGAGATTTAGACCGTGAAGGATTCCTTTATATTCGGTCTCATTATTGGTGACATAGAAGTTTAGCTTGATCACTTTCTCGATGTGATGATTGGAAGGTGTAACGAGGACGATGTCAATCCCTTATCCTCGTGGTTTGGCTGATCCGTCTGTAAAAAGTCTTCAATCAGAGCTTTTGGACCATGCGTTTGGCTCTGCAATTGAGTCATCTATAAAGATTTCTTCGAGTTCTTCCCAATTGGGGTCTTCGACTAGAAAGTCTGCCAAAAAGTTAACTATTGCTTGTCAGCTATTGCTTGTCAGCTATTGCTTGTCCCTTCACATATATCTAGGGTTTGAAGGAGATATCGTATTCGCCAAGAAAAATAGACCATTGCAGAATTCTTTGAGATTTTTCATTCTAGGAGAGTACCAGTTTGAGGAGATCATCGGTGAAGATTTTGATGTGATGAGTTTGAAAGTAAGGACGAAGTTTTTGAGAGCTGTAGACCAAGAAGAGTAATTGTTTTTCCATTGTCGTGTATCTTTTTTCAGCAGGCATGAGTGTCTTGCTGATGAAGTAGATTAGTTTTTCTACTACTTCGTCTTCTCGAATAAGTACGGAACTAATGGAGGCTTCAGTTGTGGATAAGTACATTATTAGTGTTTCACAATCAACTGGAGTACTCATGATAGGAGGATGCCCCAAGTATCATTTAAGATCTTGGAAGGCTAACTCACAGTTAAAAGTCCAAATGATCTTTTTGTACTGCTTCTTTTAAAGTGTAGTGGGATTACCACGAAGAAGTAGGTAAAGAAGTTTGTGTCGATCAGATGACTTGGAAATGAATCTGTGAAGAGCGGCGATCTTGCCTGCAAATTTTTGGACATCTTTATTTGTTCGTGGAGATGGCATTGCAATGAGTACTTTGATTTGTGCAGGATCAATTTCGATTCATCTTTTGCTTACCAGGTGTCCCAGAAATTTGCCAGATGCAACTCTGAATTGGCATTTCTCTGGATTGAGTTTCATCTAGTATTTGTGAACGATACCGAAGATGGTTTGATGATAACTGGAATGATCTTCGCGCCTTAAACTTTTGTAGATCATATTATCGATGTAGAGTTCCATGATTGTGCCTAGGTGATCTTTGAAGATTTTTGTCACAAGCCTTTGGTAAGTAGCTCCTACATTCTTTAACCCTAAAAGCATTACTGTGTATCAGTAGAAACCTCTTTCTGTATTGAAGGTTGTCTTTTCTTGATTTTTCTTCGGCGAGTGGAACTTGATTTTAGCAGGAGGCTACATCCATCATGGAAAGAAGCTCGTACCCTACGACGGAGTTGAGGAGTTGCAGAATCAGTGGTAGCAGAAAACTATCCTTGGTTATAAACTTGTTGTGTTCTGTGAAGTCAACGCAAACCCTGATCTTTTCGATTTTCTTTGGGACTGCTACGATGTTAGAAATCCACTTTGGATATCTGGCTTCTCGAATAAATTCTACATGAAGGAGTTTATCAATTTCTTCATTCACGGCATTGTGGAGGCAAGAAGCTAAGTTCTGACATTTCTGTATGACTGCCTTGCTGTCTGGAAGGAGGTTCAGTCTGTGGCACACGATTGATAGATCAATGTTTGGCATTTCTTGAAAAGTTCATGCAAAAATGTTAATATTTTTCTTAAGTAGCTGGATCATGACTTCTTTTTCCTCGGTTGATAGCTTGGAGCTGATGAAGGTGTGACACCCTGAACCATCGAGTTCAATGGATTTGACTATTTTGGTGTCATGCTGCTCGAATGTGGTGGGTGTTTCCTGCTGTAGTTGTTATGCTTTGAGAAATTTTGATGTATGAGTGTTGGTGGTTGTATTCTCGCACATACGTGTAACTTCTTGGCTACCTTTAATTTCGTAGATTCTGTAATCTATTTAAAATCTTAATGCCAAATAATACGTAGAAGGCATTGCTTTGATCGAATGTAACCAACTACGTCCCAAAATACCCAAATATTTAAATTCAGCATCGATGATAAGGAATTTTATGAATGTTGTTTATGATCCTTCTTGAACTGACATAGAAATTTCTCCTGTGGCTGATTCTTTCAAACCGTTAAAGCCGGTGATTATTGTTGCTGAAGCTTTTATAGAGTCTGTGAGGCCTAGGACCTCAATCGCTCTTTGGAACAATACATCCGTTGTACTTCCTATATCAACGAGAAGCATATGTAGGTAATCCTGTCCGACTTTGAGCATAATGATGAGAGGCTCATCATGCGGGTATTTTGCGTGGCTGGTATCACAGTCCTCGAAGGTATGGACGCTTTGATTTGCTCGACCTTGGGAGAAGTTTTACTGATTTATTTGAAGAGGTCATTTTGCAACAGGATGTAATCCGGTCATCTTGTTTCCTTTTCTTTCCTTTTTAAATTTCGATCATATATAGATGGCGAGCTTGCCCTTGGCCTTGATGCTATTCAACATCTCAATTTTTTGTCTCATCCTCGAGGAACTTTTGGATTCCAAGGACATAATTATGAAGCCTTCTTGTTAAGAGGATGCGATGAAAGATTCGAATGAGAGAGTAATAGTTGATAATTTCGTGACTCTGCACATTATGATATTGACATAGAGGTTTGTTGGGGAGATTGGGAATTTTTTGTGGTGCTCGATAGTACTCATCTCCTATTATCGCTGGTAAGATAGTAGAGAGATTCATTGTCATTGGGGGTAAAATTAGAACAGGCCAGTCGGTTTTTTTGTCCTTCCTGTCGGGTCTCCTGTTATTGACGATGTAGGGGACTAACTCCGTCTGGGCGGGAGTTGGTTCTTACAAAGTAGACTCAATCCTCAATCAAAGGGAACAAGAAATTGACCAAAGATAAGATATAACCAAACGTAAATACTTACGTAGAGGCCCGAATGTGACTCTCTACGACCTTTGATGAGGATTTTTAAGACAGATTATATTACTGAAGAGTAAATTACTGGTTCGAGTACAAAAGTTATGGGGTGGTCGAAGGTAAAAATGCAAAGGCTGGAGGAGATTTTTGTAACCCCCGCTTGGTTTCCCCTCTCCTCTATTTATAGAAGCATAGGGAGCTGAGTCATCAAGCGTGGGTCTGGTTTACATGATTACATTGTCAGAAAAACTCGACGAGTGGTGGGCACCAGTTTTGTCGGTACTATTACTGTTGCATTTATTGGTGATGGCTCTGAACGGCGCGGTGGTTGGGCTTGTCATTGTAGATGCACGGGCCAATCAATGCGCTATCTTATCTGATGAGGTAGCTGTCTGTCTTATCTTGCTTCGACCGTGTGATAGTGAGGTCAAAGGATATCTACTGCTAGGACGTTAATCCATTCTTGAAGTTCTGTCTGGTGAGCTGGTTGTCTGTCTTATCATACTTCGACCGTATGTAGTTATGATCGAAGGATGTCTACTGCAATGTACTGATCTATTCTTGAAGTTCTGTCCATTGTCGATGGTTTGTCTCTGGGGGATCTCTGAGGAGCCTTTTTTTGGGGTTGAGAGGGCTTCGATATATTCGAGTAGGCTATGAACTGGGCTTCGGCTGTCTGTTCGAAGGCTACGAGTAGGCTACTACATTGCCTCCTCTCAGCGAAGGTCACGAAGCCAGGTGGAAAGGTATTCGCAGAGAAAACTGTTTGGTCTTGGAATCTGGGCGGTTTGACTGTCTTGTTTTACGGGAAATTAGTAAAAAGGGGTTTTCAAGGGATGCAGTTGGTTATAGGGTAATAAATGCATTGAAGCCTATAAGTATGGGCTATTGTGGGGGTACACTGTATCTTCTTCCATCTGCAATAGTCTTCTTCTCTGTTTTCCATATTCTTAACATTTGGATGGATACAATGCCAAATACACGTTACCAGAAGAGGATGGGGTTTGCTCGGGACCGTCGAGTAGGGCGAAAGGTGGCGGAACTGCATATGAAGATTTTTGGACAACATGACCAGAACTGGGGCATGCCAAACCTTGTGGAAGCGGAGCCTGAGGAGTTCTTCAATGGTGACCCATATTCTTATCTTTGGTAACAGTTGAGGTTTCAATTTACGACTACTGAACGAAGCTATCTCTTTCTGATGGCACTGGCCAAAAGTTTTGTTTGTGCTGAGGAGATCATCGAGGAGTAGAATGCGGCGAGCGGGGCTGGTCCTTCCAGTAGTAGGGCTTCAGGTTGAGGGTTGGAATGTTTTGAAATTTTGTAGGTTTCTGTTTTACTATGTTTGGAGGGGGGTTGTTTCTGTTGTGTAGGGTTGATAGTAGAAATGTAATTTGTCTGTTGAATTTACTATTTAGAATGGACAGAGTATTTTTTCTGTATTTATATTGCTATGTCAGATTGATATTGTAGACGAATGTAAGCGAATACTCTTATAGACGTGAGGTACAGTAATGAGCTTAAAGGTAATGATGAACGCAGATTATTATTATCTGGTTATGATAGTCAGAATGAATTATAGTCGAAGGTATGATGAAATGCTGCTTTGTAATAATCGATGGTTATGGTGGTCGAATGCTCGATGTGGGTGATGTGCTCGAATAGAGGTCCTCGGGAATGAGGTTTGCATGCATGCACCAATGAATCAGTTACGTCTAGGAAGTTGAAGAGGTTATATGTTGACTTTTCAAGGTTGGAAATGAAAGGTTGTCATTAATTTGGTTACGGAAGAGGGAAAGTTGTGGTGGGTTCGCAAGTATAAAAGGAACTGTTGTAGAGATTACTTCTCACCGTTCTGCATGCTTTTCTTGTTGTTCTTCTTCATTGCTCGCATTGAAATGGCGGCAGATATTCCCGTTCAAGAGGACCTGGCTGCTGCGAGACTTAGGCGCATACGGGAGGCCTTGCTGGGGCTGCGACGACAGTTTGGCCTGGAAGAGGATATTGATGCAGAAATGCCGAATCTTTTTGAGGTGGAACCCGGAGCCCTAATTCTTGAGATATCATTCGCATACTGGTAGGGGATACTGCAGATGATGGGGCCATTCCCCAATCATCGGATGTCTATCCTCGAGGGCTTCACAGAGGATATTGTTGACCAAGAGGATACAGATGCTGCGGCCATTGTCGAAGAGGAGCAGCCCGCTATTTGCTAGGGTCCTCTATAATATGATTGTGTTGTTGCTTTCTTTTCTTTTGCTTCTGTTGTCTTTTGTTTATTGGTTTGTGTTGTTGTTTTTTTTTGTACGAGGGTTGAAATGTTAGCTGCTTTTTGAATGAAAATGATTTCTTTGAATAACTCGTGTTGTCGAACTGTGGGTAATAGTAATAAAGTCTGATATGGAATGGATGATACAGTTTGTCAAAATGTGTAGTTTGTGCTGTTCGAAGATAAAAATGGCTTTGTCGAAGGGAAAAGTAAACTGTGGCGAAGCTAAAAATTTATCTGCAGTCCTGAGGTTTTTGACTGGCCGAACTTGCGACTGTATTTGGTCAAAGGTTCGAACCTTTTGAGTAAGGGGCGTGCTGGATGTCGAAGGCTAATATATTAAAATGAATTTTGTTGAGGCTAGATGATGAGGATTTTTCGAGGCATGAAATGGTCGAGTACTCGAGTGCAAGAATGTGCCAAAGATTGAGTTTGATTTGACTAGCTGTTCTGACAGCCCAGACGGCTGGTCAATCAGGCTGATACGAACGCCTGGGGCAGTGTACAAAAGGTAATGATGTTGTTTTTCTTGTATGACGGAAAGAGGTAATGATGTGGCTATTTGGACTAGACTGTTTGGCTACAAGAAAGGGAGAAAAAAGGTATGAGAAGCTTTGGATTTTGTGAGCAGATGGTAGTAAGGGTGTTGTGCGCACGTGGAGGTGCGAGGGCTAAAGTGGTCAAATGAAATTGGAGTCGAAAAGCTGGGGTAGTGGGGTCATGGTAATGAGAGTGGTGAGTAAATCGAGGCGGTTTAATTTTTTTTGAAAGATATATAAGTGAGAGAAGATTGATTATTGTACTATCTTATTGTGAAAATCAAAAGGTTGGGAGGAGAAAACATACGTTATTTTGAACTTGGGGGTTGCTGCTTCTTTTGTTGGTTTAATCTTGCTCGTTTGAGGAGAGGGCTGCTAACCTCTGATAAGTTACTTGATCTCTGTCATGTTTACTCTGTTTTGTTCTCTGTTTGAGGGGGTGGGTAGGAGATTTTGTATTTGGAGTGAAGAGGTTATTTTTGGGAGTATGGGGGCTTGTTAGAACTGGGTTTCAACCCAGTCAGAAATTTGGTGAGGGTTTTTTGTTTTAGAGAAGTTATTGTGTCTAATATTTATGGTAGGAGAAATATCTGGAGGGGATAGATGGGATAAGGGTGATAGACGCGGGATTGTCAAATTTTCCACCTTAATTGCGTGCCTCTTCTTTTGTAGGTAAAAAATGCATAACCGTCGGGCTTCAAGGCGGAGACTGGTGGATGAAGAGGTTGATGAGGTCGAAGCCAGTATGTCTGGTTGAGACCTAATGGGTAAGGGTTGCGATTTAGAGGTGTTAGATGTGGTAACCGAGGCCCCGTTGTCGATGATTCTGCCGGCTGGAGATGATCCGGTCACGAAATGTCGAAGGACGATAGTGACTGAAGATAATGATGAAGAGGAAGCAGTATGGGGGAAGGAATGTGATGTAGAACCTTCGGGTAGTGGGGAGGGAGATAAGGTGCAAGGGGGTGATAACGAGGATTCGACTGAGTCGGATGAGGTCGAGGATACCGTTTTGGCAAAAAATAGGGTTAGGTTAAATGGGTTTGCCTCAAAATTAGAACTCTCGAAGGTGGGGGTGCAACTGAGTGTGGCGGGGGAAGGGTTGACCTTCAAATCAAACCCCGGGGAAGGGATTATGGCATATAGGGGTTAAATTCGATTGGGACTGGAGCTTCCTCTTTGGCGACTGGTGAAAGAAGTGTTGAATTTCTGGTGGGTAGCTCCTGTGCATATGAACGGTAATTTTTATGAGATGATAAGGATGATAGAGGGGATGAATGTGAAATTGGCTAGTGAGGGTCGAGGTTTAATTAAATGGTTCGACATTATCACCTTTTATTCGAGGAAGGCTAGTCAAAACCCGGGGACTTATCACATCCAATGTCACCCAGAGAAACCTTGGTTCTTTGATCTCTGGTCAACAGGCCGGGGGTAGAATAAAGATTTACTGATAGTAAGGGGTAACTACGAGAATGTAGATAACGATGACCCGTATAAATTATATCATAGGGTATTTAATGGAAGTAAGTTTTTTGTCAATGGGTTTGTTGTTGATGTGCTTCTGGAATAAGTGATAACTGTGTTTTTGTTTTACTTCTGCAAGTTCGGGAAGTTCGTCTTGGCATAATCCGGTGAATTACATTGATACTATGCTCAAGGCTAGTGAAGACTGGGTAAATTCGGTGTTTGATAGACTAAAGATCAAGAGGTAAAGGAGAAAAACGTTGGATTCCCAGCTTCGAGACGTACTCGCTACGCCGAAGCGATCAAAGAAAAAAAGAGGGGTAGGTGTTTTGAAAGAGAAAAAAGAAATGGGAGGGGAAGAGTTGTCGAGGAACTACCAGCTTGTGCTAAGGTCGCAGAGGGGTGCGAAGCAAGCGATGCCAGTGTCCGATGGGGGTGGAGAGGCTTCGATGATGAAAGCAAAATAGGTGTCTTCTCAAGCTGAGAAAGGGAAGGGCCGAGTAGCGCTCGAATCCCCTAAGGTGCAGCAATCGATGGTTATTCAACGTAAGAAACGTAAGATACTCGGGGTGGATGATAATGGAGGAAGATGAAGAAATGACGGAGGCTGAGCGACAGGAGCAGGCTGTGGCGATGTAGGCTTTGATGGTCGAGCTCTGGGAGGATGACCCTGACGAAGCTTCGAATGAGATAAAGAAGCACATGTCTCAGGTAACTATATATAGCTTTGTGTAGTGGTATTTCAAAGTTACATGCAAATTGTTCGAGTTTCGAGGTTCACTGATATCTTGAGTATTTTTAGCAGACGGAAGTCTGGGTAGAGGCTTGCAACAAGGCGATGAAGTCGGTAAAGGCTAAGTTGCGACAAGCGAAGGAAAATTTGGATCTTTCTCGTGGGAAGGAGGCATCATGGGTATCTGAAGTCAAGAAGATGAAGTAAGATATAGATGTGCTTACTGATTCTTATGATGAGAGGCTCGAGCAACAACGGTTAAGGTTGAAGCGAGAGTGGTCGGCCAAGATGAAGGCGTGTGAGAAGGCGAAAGCGGAACAGAAGGTGAATTTCCAGCGGCAGTATGATAAGGAATGCATGGAAAATGTGAGGTTGAAAAGGTTTATCGATGGTATGGGGTATGATACCGATACGTTGCAGCCTTATCCTGTTTCTCTGAGACTTCTGAAGGGGGATGAATTGCAGATGAAGGGAGGGGAGGTGAACATTGTTAAGGAAGCAATTGGGGGTATTGGGGGTGATGTTGAGACTTCTCTTCTTGTAGTGCCCATTGGTGGAACTGCTGATGGTCTGATCGAAGGGTCGCATGAGGCTGCTGAGGTTGGTAGTGCTGGGGCGAATATGGAGCCAGAGGGTGCAACCGCGCACACATGAGGTATTTTGAGGTAGGATTTGCGTGTCTTCTTCTTCTGGTTGTGATGTTAAGTTGTAATATTGTGAACGATGTTTGTTGCTTTCTGTTGGTATTGGAACTCAGTAGGGTTTTTTTGCATTTATTATCTGTTGAACTTCTGCGGTTGATGCTGAACATATTGATGCTTGTTTCCCGAACATATTGATTCTGAACTTATGGCTTGAAATCTAATTTGCTGATGAATTATGCTATTGTAGTCTGACCTTGAATTGTTAGAATTTGAATGCACATGCTATTGATTTTGCTTGTTTTGGACTCTTGTTAATTGATTTTTGAATTATACTGCAACTGTTCCTCTGACGGATAATATGTTGAGTGTTCTCTGCATTTGATGGCATTATAGCTAGTGTTTTTGTATATTTGAAGTAGACATTGGATCTGTTTGAAATATGAAGTTGATCAGTTTGATTGACTGTAGTGTAATCGAAGTCTAAAGAGTATCGGAGATATATAAATCAAACTCTGAATGTTCTGCTGGACATCGAAGGCTGAAGCCACAGCGATGTTGAAACTTTGAACAACTTCCAGGTCACCTCTGAGTATCAGTCGGGTCGAGGGGACGTGATACCTAGAGGAAACCCGAAAATTAACTGATCACCTCCAACGTATTCCCGAGGGTCCGGTCTTTCGACCATCCTTGCCCCTCGAGTTTGCTCGAATGTTAGAAACTTGAGCAATTCAAGGTCGCCCCCAAGTATCAGTCGGGGTGACGGTGGACGTGATACCCGGGGTAAACCGAGAAAAGGACTAGACTTCGACGGCTTCAGAGCCTAGACGAAGTACATTTGATCGCTTCAAATGCATCCCCGAGGGTCCGGTCTTTCGACCTTCCTTGCCCCTCGAGTTTGCTCAAAATTGGAGACTTGAGCAATTCAAGGTTGCACCCAAGTATCAGTCGGGGCGAGAGTGGACATGATACCTAGGTTCAACCAAGAAGAGGACTGGACTTTGAAGGCTTAAGCCACAGCAAAGCAATATCTGATCACCCCCAATGCATCCCCGAGGGTCCAGTCTTTCTACCTTCTTTGCCCCTTGAGTTTGCTCAAAATTGAAGACTTTGAACAATTCAAGATAATCCCCAAGTATCAGTCGGGGCGAGGGTGGATATGATACCTAGGTTCAACCAAGAAGAGGACTGGACTTCGAAGGCTTAAGCCAGAGCGAAGCAATATCTGATCGCCCCCAATGCATCCCCGTGGGTCCGGTCTTTCAACCTTCCTTGCCCCTCGAGTTTGCTCGAAATTGGAGACTTTGAACAATTCAAGGTCGTCCCCAAGTATCAGTCGGGGCAAGGGTGGACATGATACCTTGATTCGACCAAGAATAAAAAAATGAAACAGTAGACGATGCTAGAATGGAACAACTTGTTTATTGAATATCCTGGGTTACATCAGTTGTACATAATTCTAGATATGGCCTGTTATAGGAGGCCAATTGCATTGTATTCCAGGAGTGTCGTAGGGGCTCATCGTCTTCCGTCATTAGGTAATAGGAATGCTTGTCTGCTTTATCGTAGACGATGTAGGGTCCTTTCCAAGATTTAGCTAGCTTGCCAGCATTCCGAGGTTTCAAAGATTGATTGACATGTCGAAGCACTAGATCTCCTATGTTGAAACTTCTTGCTCAAACTCTCTTGTTGTAAGTGAAATGTGGTAGCAGCCAAGGTTGGCGATAGCTCGGTCTCTGGTCTCATCAATCCATAACATGTTGCTCGCAAGTTTGAACTCATTATCTTCGTCTGGGAGGTTAGGGTCTCGGGTGAGTACTTTGAATTGAGTTGGTAGCACAGCTTCGGTCCCATATGTCAGGAGGAAAGGGGTGCATCCTGTAGATTTTCTTAGTATTGTGCGGTAAGCCTAGAGGACATGTTGTAACTCTTGGACCCATCGCCCTTTCTTTGTATTGACTCTCTTCTTAAGACCGTCGACAATTGTTTTGTTGATTATTTCGACTTGACCGTTGCCCTGAGGATAGTAAGGTGTTGATGGTGAGAGAATGATGTTGTGTTTTTTGAGGAAGTTTCTAACTATGCTTCCAACAAACTGGGGACCATTGTCGCATCGGATCATATGGGGGTAACCGAAGCGAGTGATAATATTTTCCCACAAGAATTTGATAACTTCTTCTTCTCTGGTTCGGCATAGAGAAACAGCTTCGACCCATTTAGTAAAGTAGTCGGTCGCGACAAGGATATTTTCTCTGCTACCTGAGGCTTTTGGGAAGGGTCCAATGAGATCGATGGCCCATCTTTTGAATGGTCAAGAAACTTGGCTGACATGGAGGTCTCCAGAGGGGCAATGGATGTCGCGGGCGTGACGCTGGCATTTGTCACATTATTTTGCATAGTCTGAAGCTTGTTTCTTCATATCGGGCCAAAATAATCCTTAGGTAAAAGCTCGAAGGGCCATAGAGTGACCAGCAGTATGAGCACTACTGGTTCCTTCGTGAAGTTCGGCTAAGATTTGAGAGGCTTCGATTTGGGATACGCATCGAAAGAGGATGCCATTTGGGGATTTGCGATGTAATTAGTTATTGGGGATTATATACCTGTGGCAATTTTCTAGGATAGAGCGTTTGGCTTTGGGATCATCTGGGAGAGTAGCATTGTTGAAATAGTAAAGGAACGATGTTCATCAATCATCTGGATCGTGACTCTCGCCCCCAGTATTGATGGTGTTGATTTCCATCTGGTCGATACTGGGGCGTTCTTGTATTTCGATATGGAGTGTCCGTGAGTCTGAGTGGCCGAGCATAGTTGTTATTTTTGTGAGGGTATCTGCATGTCAATTTTTTCCCCGAGGGTAATGTGTGATTGTGGATTTTTCGGGGAACCGGTCCATTCATTGTCGCACAAAGAGGGCGTAAACGGCCATACGACCATTAGCTTGGTTTTCTCCTGTATAGTGTCTCTGAATAAGTTAGGAATCTCTGAAGACTGCAAGTTTGGGGATGCCGAGGTCGAGTGAGAGGTCGAGGCCGTGGCTCAAAGCTTCGTACTCTGCTTCGTTATTAGAATATTCGAAGGCAAGTTTGATGGCTTTCTCTATTCGATTATTAGTGGGTGTTGCTAGAATAATACCAATTCCTGATTCATTAGGTCTTACAGATCCATCTGTAAATAAACGCCAACCAGTAAGAGGGTCCCACGGATCTACTTCTTCGGGTTGATAGTCTGCGAGATCATCTTCGTGTTCTTCCCAATCTACATCTTCGACCGGGAAATCGGCTAGAAAGTTTGCTACTGCTTGGCCTTTCTGGGATATTTGCTTCTCAAAGATAATGTCGTGTTCGCCAAGGTATACGGACTACTGTTGCACTCGTCTGGATTTTTCTTTTTTGCTAAGTACTTCTCGAAGGGGATTACTGGTAATAACACGGATGGGATGAGCCTAAAAATATGGTTTGAGTTTACGGGCTGAATAGACAAGTGTGAGGAGTAAAAGTTCGAGTTTTGAATACCGGGTCTCTGACAGGGTTAGAATTTTGTTAATGAAATATACAGGTTTCTCGATATGGGAATCAAGTCAAATGAGCACTGAACTGATGGAAGTTTTTGTGGCAGCAAGGTAGAAAGAGAGTGTCTCGCCTTCGATAGGGGTGCAAATAATAGGTGGACAGCCGAGATAAGTTTTAAGTTCAAGGAAGGCTTGTTCGCACT
The DNA here is from genome assembly GCA_014058105.1 of Kingdonia uniflora. NCBI lineage: Eukaryota > Viridiplantae > Streptophyta > Magnoliopsida > Ranunculales > Circaeasteraceae > Kingdonia > Kingdonia uniflora. Next base: position 191,649 of record JACGCM010002762.1, on the reverse strand, counting down.
TAGGGGTTCAATTGATCTCAAGTTGTTTTTCTTTTTTATTGTGTGGGCACCCTGATCGCGTAAGAGGAAAAAAAGCCAAGAACATCGGTTAGATGATTTCAAAATGAAACTTTAAGTGTTGTTATCCTGCCAGCTACTTGTTGGATGTCTTTCTTGGTTTAGGGCGATGACATGTCTATTAGGGCTCGAATGTGGGTGGGATCGATCTCTATCCTGAGTTTATTGATAAGGTGACCCAAAATTTTTCCGGATGACACGCCAAATTGGAACTTATCTGGGTTGAGTTTCATATTGTATGTGCGAAGTATTGAGAAGATTTCTGTTAGGTCTTGGATATGGGTATTCTTATGAAGGCTTTTGTATAACATGCCATCGATATAGACTTCGACTGACTTGTCAAGCAAGGGTTTGAGCATGGTCGTGACAAGGCGTTGGTAGGTAGCACCGGTATTTTTAAGGCCGAAGGGCATTACGTTGAAACAGTAAAGGCCTTGTTCGGTTATAAATGCAGTTTTAAGTTGATCTTCAGGGAGGAAGGGTACCTGATTGTAACCCTAAGCCGCGTCCATCATAGATAGGCATTCATGTCCAGCAGTGGCGTCGAGGAGTCCTGAGATAGTTGGGAGGGGGAAACTGTCCTTCGGTATATGCTTGTTGAGGTCAGTGAAGGTGACGCAAATTCTGATTTTGCCATTCTTCTTGGGTACTGCCACGATGTTCGATATCTAGTCTGCTTACTTCACTTCTCTGATAAACCCAGCGGCTATGAGCTTGTTAACTTTAAGGTTCACAGCTTCTCGAAGTCGTGGTGCCAGTGTACATTTCTCTTGCTTTATTGCTGAGGAATAGGGGATGAGATTAAGGCGATAGTACGCCAGGTTGGGGTTGACGTCAGGCATCTCCTGAAATGTCCTAGCGAAGATATCTTTGTTTGCCCGAAGGAACTCAGAAAGTTTGAGGTCTTCTGACTCGTTAAGGAGTATTCCAAGAAATGTACCCCGACCAGGACCATCGAGTTTGATATAAACAGTGGGTTTGATGGGTTGTATGGTATCTGTCAAAGTTGAAGGTATAGGAAGATGTTGTGATTGCTATGGGCGGTTGACAAGTTTTTGTGTTTGGTCAATATCTGGGTGCTCGCATGAGCGGGCATGGCGTTGAGAGCCTTTCAAGTTCCAAGTACCCTCGTGATTGCTGAATTGAATGGTCTGATGATAGGTCGAAGGTATAGCTCGCATGGCGTGAAGCCAATCTCATCCGAGTATACCAAGGTATTCGGACTTCTGGTCAATGACTATGAAGTTGGTATGAAGAGTAATGGGACCTGTAATAACGGGTAGACTGATGCGGCAAACAATGACTTCTATTGATCCATTGAAACCTTTTAGCTTAGCGTTAGCTGCGGTTATAAGGTCTGTTTTCTTCATGGTTTGGACTGTTTGGAGAAATAGAACGTTAGCCGCGCTCCCAGTATCTATGAGCATTGTATGGAGAACGAGGTTCTCGATCTTAATCAAGATGACGAATAGATCGGAATGGGGAAAATGGACGTGCGAAGTATCGCAGTCGATGAAAGAGATGCCTTCGAGTCGAGGGTGACAGCTGGTTTCAAGCAAGAGGGTAGGGAATTTCTCCTGATAGGTGAGCTTGTAACATTCTTTAACGCGCTTTCGTTTGCTCTTGGAGAATTGACTGTCTATATTGTTGACTTCGATGAACTTGACTCTGTAGATGTACACCTCGGCTGGGTCAGTAGTAGGGGTGGATAAGGATTTTAGGTAGGACCCATCAAGGTAGCTTGGTAGATCGGCAATATATTGATGCAAACGTCTTGCTCTGAAGATAAGTTCGATAGAGCGCTGAAGGGCGAATCATTTATTGGTATGATGACAATTGCATTTGTGGTTGGCACAGAAAGATTCACCTGGTCGGACTTTGATGGGGAAAGGGACGCGCCAAATGGGGTCTGCCTATATGTGAGGTAGAAGGGTGCTGAGGGGTGCAGTGAGTGTAGGTTAAATAGGCTTTAGACGCCTCTTGCCTACTTCCGTGTTGTTATTAATTATGGGGCGTTTGCGGCTCTCAGTCTCCTGTGAGACATGCGTGATCAGGGGTGTGGAGGCAGAGTGGGTGTGCTGCCGAGGTTTATTGAAAGTTGTTGTTTGCGGAGGCTGGCTCTGTTTGCAGGACTCTTGAAGGCGCTCGAGGTCGATATAGCCGTTGACTTTCGAGAGCATCTCTTTGAGTATTTTGGATTTGTGGAGAACGAGATGTTCTTTTACTCGGCTGTGATCGGGCAGAGCATTAGAATAGGCCAAAATAGCATTTGAACAGTCGAGGTTTTCAATTTTCCGAGATTCGTCGAGGGTCTCATTGCCAGACTTTCTGAAATTGAAAAGAGCGTCAACTCTGACCTTTCAGTCTTTGTTGAAGGCGAACTGGGCGATGAAAAGTTGTGAAAGTTGCTCCGCGGTAACACGGATGACCGGTTGTATTTTGTGGCCGAATTCTTGTTGTGCAAAGTATGCAGGATGAGGGGGAGATTGGTGAAGTCGAAGGTTGTGAGGTCGAGTATGTGGTATAAAGTCAGCACTGTGTTCTCCGAGCCGTTCTCGAGCAGGACGGCGTGTGGGTTGTCTGGTGGAGCGAATGGTTAAGTCAGAAGAGTCTTCTGTGGGATGAATTCCGAGGTGGATAGAGCCGGTTGGGGAAATAGTACGGGGAATACCTTCGGCCCTAGTGTTAGCTGGGGGTAACTCGAGGTTTGGAGGAGGGACAAGGCGGGTGCGGACAGAAACGCGCGATGGGTCGGGTGCCTGGGATGGGCGAGCAGGTTCCAAGGGCTGTAATCTTTGTAGCTCTCGGACAGTATTGCGCAGCTCATCGATTGCTCTATTTTGTCGGGTTTCGTAATCCAAACGGCGATTCTGCTCTGCTTCCAATACCAAACGGTGGCTTTCACGTTCCTGATTCAGTTGGTTCTGGTGGCGCTCCTTTACCTGAGCGACTTGTTGAGATAGTAATGCTATTTGAGCAACGACTCCGTTGATGGAATTTCCAGCCTGGGTGGAGTTGGAACGGCGTGCTGGTGCCATTGAGGATAATCTGCTGGTGTGGAAAACAAGGGGGGGACATGGGAGGGAGATTGGTAGGGTGGGAGGCACAGACGGCACAAATTATAGGGGACTAACTCTGTTTGGGCGGGATTTGGTTATTACAAAGTAGACTCAATCCTCAATCAAAGGAAACAAGCAATTGACCAAAGATAAGATATAACCAAACACAAATACTTGTGTAGAGGCCCGAATGTGACTCTCTACGACCTCTGATGAGGATTTTTAAGACAGATTGTATTACTGAAGAGTAAATTACTGGTTCGAGTACAGAAGTTATGGTGTGGTCGAAGGTAAAAATGCAAAGGCTGGTGGAGATTTTTGTAACCCCCGCTTGGTTTCCCCTCTCCTTTATTTATAGAAGCATAGGGAGCTGAGTCATCAAGCGTGGGTCCGATTTACATGATTGCGTTGTCAGAAAAACTCGGCGAGTGGCGGGCACCAATTTTGTCGGTACTGTTACTGCTGCATTTATTGGTGATGGCTCTGAACGGCGCAATGGTCATGCTTGTCACTGCAGATGCACGGGCCAATCAATGTGCTATCCTATCTGATGAGGTAGTTGTCTGTCTTATCTTGCTTCGACCGTGTGATAGTGAGGTTGAAGGATATCTGCTACTAGGACGTTAATCCGTTCTCGAAGTTCCATCTGGTGAGCTGGCTGTCCATTTTATCATACTTCGACCGCATGTAGATATGGTCGAAGGATGTCTGCTGCAATGTACTGATCCATTCTCGAAGTTCTGTCTGTTGTCGAAGGTTTGTTTCTGGGGGATCTCTGAGGAGCCTTTTTTAGGGGTTGAGAGAGCTTCGATATATTCGAGTAGGCTATGAAGTAGACTTCGGCTGTTTGTTCAAAGGCTACGGGTAGGCTACTATACGCGTTATCACAAGTTATTCCCTTCGAGAAGTACTCAGCAAAAAAGACAGATCTAGACGGGATATCGAGATCGACCCTACTCATATCCGAGTCCTCATCGACATACCTTCCCCCCGAACCAAAAAAGATGTCCAAGAGGTAGCTGGTAAGATAGCAGCCCTTAACCGCTTTATTTCGAAATCCTCGGACTGTTGCGCTTGGCTCTTCTCTCTCTTACGCGATCAAGGCGTCCACAAGGCCAAAAAGAAAAACAACCCTGAGATCAATTGGACACCCAACTGTGAACAGGCCTTTCTCAAACCTAAAACATACCTCGGTCGACCACCCATCATCAGTACGCCTATCGAAGGCGTAGCACTTTCTTTATACCTCGTGGTCACCCACACTTCTATCAGTTCTGTTCTCATTCAACTCGAAGCCAACATCGAGAAACCTGTATACTTTATCAGCGAAACCCTGACACCTATAAAAACTTGATACACAAAACTTGAGCATTTTCTCCTCGTCTACACATCTCAAAAACTCAAACCATATTTTTAAGCTCACCCTATCCGCATTCTCACAAGTTATTCCCTTCGAGAAGTACTCAGCAAAAAAGACAAATCTAGGCGGGTATAGTAGTGGTCCGTTTATCTTGCCGAATATGATATCACAATTAAGAAGCAGGTATCTCAAAAGGGCCAAGCAGTCACCGATTTCCTTACTGACTTCCCGGTCAAAGATGTCGACTGGGAGGAACACGGGGTGACCTACCAGAAGACAAGCCTGAACAAACTGACCCATGGAACCCTAACACAGACTGTCGTATCTTAACATATGGATCCGCTGGACCTAATGGTTTGGGGATCGGTATCGTCCTGGTTACACCCACCAATGATCGAATTGAAAAAGCAGTCAAGTTAAACTGTGAATGCTCCAACAACGAGGCTAAGTACGAAGCCTTGATCCATGGCCTCGACCTCGTACTCGATCTTGGTGTTCCTAAATTGGTAATTTTTACAGATTCCCAATTTGTTCAGAGACAATACACCGGCGAAAATCAAGTCAACGGTCGTATGGCTGAGTATGTTACTCTCGTCCGCCAGTGCATGGACCGTTTTCCTGAAAAATCTTCCATTACTCACTACCCCCGGGGTAAAAATAGACACGCAGTTGCCCTCGCCTACATTACAGCTATATTAGGCCAGTCCAAATCTCGAATACTCCATATCGAAGTATTCAACGCCCAAGTATCGACCAAATGGAAGTCAATACCATAAATACTGGGGGTGAGTGTGTCGATCCAGACGACTGGAGAATACCATTTCCCTCCTACTTCAATAGTTCTACTCTACCAGATGACCCCAAAGCCAAACGATCATTATTAGATAACTGCCGCAGATACACCATTCTCAAAGGCGAATTACGTCGCAAATCCCCAAATTGCGTCCTCCTCCGATGCATATCTTAAAGCGAAGCCTCTAAAATTCTTGTTGAACTCTACGAAAGTACCTGCGGTGCTCATACTGCTGGTCAGTCTATGGCCCTTCGACCTGTCTCCCAAGGTCTATTCTGACCCAATATGAAGAAGCAAGCCGAGGAGTATGCCAAACACTGTGATAAATGCCAACGTCACGCCCAGGACATCCATAGCCCTTCGCAAGAGCTCTATTTTAGTCAAGTCCATTGGCCATTCAAGTGTTGGGCCATCGATCTTGTGGGTCATTTTCCTAAAGTATCGGGTAGCCACGAAAATGTTCTTGTGGCAGCAAATTACATTACTAAGTGGGTCGAAGCCGTGCCTTTATGTCGAACCAGAGAAGAAGAAGTCATCAAATTTCTATGGGAAAACATTATTACACGCTTCGGCTGCCCACATATGATTCGATGTGACAATGGTCCACAATTTGTTGGGAACAAAGTCCAAAATTTCCTCAAGAAGTACAATATCATCCTCTCCCCCTCAACACCTTAATACCCTAAAGGGAATGGTCAGGTCAAAGCAATCAATAAAACAATAGTCGACGGTCTCAAGAAGCGTGTCGATGTGAAGAAAGGATGATGGGTTTAAGAGCTACAGCATGTCATCTAGGCCTATCAAACAATACCACGAAAGGCGACGGGTTGCACACCTTTCCTCTAGCCTATGGTACTGAAGCAGTACTACCCACTCAATTTGAAGTGCCAACACGTGATCCCAACCTCCCAGACAAAGATAATGATTTTGAACTCGGATGCATTATGTTGTGGATCGACGAAACCAGAGACCGAGCCATAGCTAACCTTGGCCGGTATCATCTCTCCCTCCAAAAGTTATACAACAAGAGAGTTCAGCCACGCAGTTTCAACATTAGAGATCTTGTACTTCGACGTGTCACACAGTCTTCGAAGCCTCGAAATGCCGATAAACTAGCCGAATCCTGGGAAGGACCTTACGTCGTGTACAATAAGACCGGCAAGGGTTCATATTACCTGATGAGAGAAGACGAAGAACCTCTACCTAATCCATGGAATACAATGCAACTAGTCTCATACAAAAGGTTACGACCTCCACCTTGTTCACCTAATGTAAATACAAAATAATTAATGAATATATTTTTTCCCTGAACTTCGCATCATGTCTTCCAGTAAATTTTTCAAGTCACCAAATTCGAGCAAACTCGAAGGGCATGAATGATCGAACAGATCGAACTTTCGGGAATGCATTGGGGGTGACCACATTATGCTTCGACTAGACTCAAGCCTTCGAAGTCCAGTAAATTTCTTGGTATAACCTAAGTATCATCTCAACCCTTCGACTAGACTGATACTTGGGGGTAACCTAAAAAAATTTCAAGTCTCCAAATTCTAGCAAACTCGAAGGGCATGAATGGTTGAACAGATCGGACCCTCGGGAATGCATTGGGGGCGACCATGTTTTGCTTTGACTAAGCTCATGCCTTCGAAGTCCAGTGAATTTCTTGGTATAACCTAAGTATCATGTCAACCCTTCGACCAGACCGATACTTGGGGGCAACCTAGAAATTTTTCAAGTCTCCAAATTTGAGAAAACTCGAGGGGCATGAATGGTCGAATAGACCGGACCCTCAAGAATACATTGGGTGTGACCACGTTCTGCTTCGAGTAGGCTCAGGCTTTCGAAGTCCAGTGAATTTCTTGATATAACCTAAGTATCAGGTCAACCCTTTGACTAGGCTGATACTTGGGGCGACCTCAAAAAAATTTAGGTCTCCAAATTCGAGCAAACTTAAGGGGCAAGAAAGGTCGATAGACCAGACCCTCAAAGAATGTATTGGGGGCGACCACGTTAAAGTATCATGACCACCTCTTGACTGATACTCGGGAAACCACCTCGAAGCTCTTCAAAGTTTGATAATTCTACGAGCATTTTATACTTCCAACATGCATAGATATGAGTATACAGAAATATCAACAACTCTACTACATGCAAGAAGTCTCAGTACAACATATATCAGATAATCAAGTTCAACACAAATCGACAAACCAATTCAATTCAAGTTCAGTACATATCAGCATTTCAAATCAATCGCATGTTGACAACTCAAGTTCAAATCAGTTGCACATTATCCAAACCAGTACTCAAAGTATTTCATACCTTAACAAGTTCAGAGAAAAGAGTCTTTGTTGCAGCAAGACACTAATAGCAATACCTCATACAGGAGTGGCCACACCATCTCCTCCTATAGGTTCTTCAACGCCAGCACCTCCAATATCCTCAGCAGAAGGATTGGACCCAGTAGCGTCTGTGACTTCATCAGTTACAGTCCCAACAACAGCTTCTTCTACTGCAGGAGCCTCCCACTACCTCCCTTAGCTACACCAGCAACATCTACTTTTATCCCCTCTGTCTGAACAACATCTTCGATGATAGGATCGTTGGTTGTGAAAAAGCATTTCAAAGTTTTGGGATCATACCCCAAATCTTTTATGAACATCTTCAGCCTGACACTAGTCTCACATTCATCATCAAACTGCCCTTGGAAGGTCTGCCCCTATTCTTTCATCGCCTTATCCTTCTTAGCAAACTTCAACTCCAGCACCTGCGTATGGTTGTAGCTTTGAGCTTCGAGTCTCCTCTCGCATTCAAATATGATAGTCAACTGTTCTCGCTTTAAAACTTTAATCTCAGACACCAACGATGCCTCGGTCCCTCGAGCGAGTTCCAGGTTCTCAACTACCTGTTTCAGCTGCCTCGTTATTACTTTTTGAGCCTTGATAAATGCTTGAGACCAAGCATGTGGCTGCTAGAATATTCAAACCATAAGCACTTCTCAAAGAATGATGAACTTTAGTAAAATATTAAAATTCAGAATCCCAAGAAAATAGTTACCTAATGTAAAGTCTTATTCATCCGCCTCTCAGCCTCCTCCGGGTCATTGCCACAGAGCATTGTCATCGAAGCAGCCGTGGCTCGTACATACTCTTCTAGTTTGGCTTCTGTTAGTGCTTCGTCCACATCCTCCGCATCATCCTCTACCAGCTCCCTATGCCTCTTTCGCTGAGTTAACTTCGACTGCTGGACCTTCAGAGATTCGAGAAAGACCTTGCCCTTCCCTTTGTCAGTCTGTGTCGACGCCTGCTTCGATGCATCATGAACTACTTCAGGCACTGGCCCTACTTGCTTCGGCGCCTACTGCCCTTTTGGAACATAATTTACCTTCCTCAACAATCTCACTTTCTCCATTCATTCGACCCCTCTCGAAGCACCTTCGCCTCCTCTCTTCTTTGATGGCTTCGGAGTAATAGGAACATTTCAAAGTAGAGAATCTATCTTCTTCTACCTCTTCCTTTTTATACCTAGCTTCCTGAATACACAGTCTACCCACTCCTCGTCTGAGTTGATCAGCCCGTCAATATAATTCCTTAGATTTGCCAAAGTTTAGTTACTAGGTACTACAGAGGCAGCTGAAACATGTTTATCAATCTATTTGATCAATATTTCAAAAAATCTTTGACTATCAACTTACTTGGATTATAGAGCCTATGTTTTAGCTTATAAACGTCCTCCCCTACGGCATTCTTATAATTTCCCTGCACCATAACCAAGTCCGTATTCCACCCACGACCCGTCGAGCACAAATCAAACAACCAGAGCTTATCTGCGTGACATTGGATGTGGTACGTGTCCATCTTCTGGTTTGCTTTCCTCGAGTAGAATGACATAATATCGTACCACTCGATCAAGCCCCTCCCCTCACTTCACAGTTCTATATTCATACCCTCAACCACCTTCATTATTCTATAGAAGTTTGCATTCATCTAATACGGGGCAACTTCCCAAAAGTTCAAAACCTCATTCACCAGCCTTCGTAGGGGTAGTTGCATCCCTAGCCGAATCTGGCCTCCAAATACCATGAAACCCTCTCGGGGCTTAGACTTGAAGGTATACCCAGACCCCACTGCATATAATATCATCCCTACCTTTGACAACTCCAACTTAGCCACAAATCGATCCAGTCTCAGCTTCTCTTTAGCTGAGACAGACCCAGCACCCCGAATCAGTCGAACTCCTACTATTACCACTCTACCCCCCCCCCCCTCATCTCTTTCATACCCCGAAGGCTCGACACTACCTTCGTGTCCCCTTCTCTTTCCTCCCTCCATCTCCCCATCCCTCTCCTCGGTCACTCGAGCCTTTCGACGGCTCTTACTCGAAGCCCCAATTTTAGGAACTACCACGGCTAATAGGGCATCTGTTGCAATGTCTAACTCTTCTATGTCGCTACTATTACCCGCTGGAGCACGACCAGACACACTCAGATCATTTTCGTCGATCTCCTCGTCTATAAGCCTCAGTCTCGAAAATCGACGAGTATGCATTTTACCCTATAGAAGAAGAGGCACACAATTAGATCAGTATATTTGACTATTATGTGTTAATACCTTATTTCGATCTACCCTCCCCAATTCAAGCAACCATAGTAGAACATTCGATTACAGTTCTGGTTACCACCCTAATATTCCTACTTTCTTACTGTGCCGAACCTCTAACCACTTGGATCACCCTCTCCTATGGTCAGGCCTTCACCAATAAAACCTTAACAACACCTACCCCTCAGAACATTTACAATAGACGAAACTACAAAGGAAAACTACAGTTAACCAATTTACAGAGAAGGTCAAACAAATAACTGTATGGTTGATTCAGACAGCAACAAAAAATGGTCCTTCCTCCCCTCTTCAACAAGAACTTCCTCCGCAATGGAGTATGTTATCTTTCTGACTTTATGTTTTTTTCTTTTCCTTGCAAATTGGGAACAATAATTTCTTTCTACCTCAATAAATACCTCCCCAAAATATTAATAAACCACCTCGATTTCCAAAACCGCTATCATTACTACTACCCCTACTTTTTGGCTGAGTTGCATTTTGACGCCTTTACCCTCAATAACTCACAAGTGCACCTCCCACGCCAACATTTAACAATTTTATATTAACCTAGTCAAACCTTCTGGTATCCTATCCGAAGCCGTCCAGTCAATTATATACATCATGTCGACCTTATTCCTGTAATCTAAGGAAACATCATGATGACCTGCAGGGCACTCTGTCCTATGAACAGTACCGCTTCTGACATGCCAGCTATTTTGGCTGTCAGGTCTTGCAGTCGAAGCCCTTCCATGTCCAAAGCCCATCGACCTTCAAAATCCCTTCCTCCCGTCTATGAATCATCGCCTATACTGTATCTCAAACATTCGCCCATAAATACCTGATATTTGATTTCAAAATTTGTCGGTCATTCGATTTCCTACATAATCGACATTCGACAAGCTATTTTTGCGCCTAAATTACCTTCGTGTATTGTGGTTGTCCTACTTATACACAAACAGTTAAATATCATACCTCGACAATTGTTTCAATATATTCCATTTCATTCGATCAGCGATGCTTACACCAATTCAAAAAACAACAACATTAAATAGCAAAACATAGTGTAACAAGTTTCCTTTACCATAACCAAGAAGCCCCTATTTATAGACAGGGCAATTCTTGCAAAGCCCAGCCTCCTCTTCAACACCGAGGTCTTCTTTAGTTATCAGATCTTCAACCAAAGTTTGTAAAAAGAAGAACCGGTTACTGACCAGTGGATTCATCCATCACGACACCCTCTACCAGTGAGCATATGGCATCCCATAGATTGGCTCTTCTAGCTCTAGTTCTACCAAGTCAAGTATCTCCTAGCTTAATTCATGGTCCCTGAAGAATTTTTTAATAAGCTCATACGTTTCTCCTCTATCCGACGCTCTCGGGCATCAATCTTCTTCTGGTATCTCGTATTAGGAGTGGCATCCATAATTTTACCACTTGGACAAGATGACGCAGACAGTTTATTCTGAGAAAATAGTACAAATGTTTGAAGCTCTCTTGACAACCCCTACTTATATTTGAAGGCAGGTGCATTTAAAGCCTCCTTAATCACAACACGCATTTATCACAGTCTTCAATTGTTTTCCTCAGAATCTCAACAATCAAACCTTCTTAACTTCCCAGACTTAACCATTTTATCAGCATGCACACTTTACACCAATTCTGAGATCTTGCATTTGACCCATCCCTATTCTCGAATCATCGACACTTCTCTATACTCTGTCACAACATTTTTTGCATCATACTTCGAAGAATTTGGGTCCACTTAATCATTTAAGGTCGAATATTAACTAATGTTTTTGATCGCTATATGTCAGTTCAAAGTAAAGTTCCCCTAGTGGGTGACTGTCTCAACTATTTACCCTTCATTTAAAGTTGGATGTTCGATCCCGTGCCTACAGTCTATTCGTATACCATACTTATCATATACATAATACATAACTTCATTAAATTACCTTTTCATTCCATTACTTCAATCATACAAAAACAAAGAAGAGAGAAGAGAAGAAAAGAAAAATATACAAACATCAACAAAAAACAGAAACCATCGAAAACAGTCATACAAAAAAATACCCATCACCACCACATTACGAAGAACCCCCCCCCCTATTTGCAGACGGGGCAGTTCCTCTTGCATAAACCTGTCTCCTCTTCGACAAACTGGCTCTGGTCCTCCTGTTCTACAATTCATTCGGCCAAGCTCTGCAGGAAAAGGTAACGTTCCTCGGCCGTTAGAAACCTCCACTGTATCACCCCCCATAAAAGTGCATAGGATTGCCCATTGATCAGCTCCCCAGGTTCTAGTTCAACCAGGTCTGGCATGACCCAGTCTAACCCTCTATCGCCAAAGAACCTTATTTATAGTTTGGTCGTCTTACGTCCTATCCGATGGTCCCTTTCTGCCATCGTCCTTTGATGTCTATTATTAAGTATATTCTCCATGATGAATTTTATAGAATATGAAGATGAAAGTATGCAGAGTTACCCCCTCATTACCCATATTTATACCTCCATTAACCTCATTTATTATACCCAAATCACCACTACTTCTTAATCACCTCCCTCGGAACTCTGACGCACAATAGTCAACCCTTCAACTTTCAACACCTAACAGTTTTTCTCAGCAAATGCCTCTATACCTATTTTCGAGGCCCCTGCCGAGAGAGGGCAAATGTAGTAGCCTACTTGCAGCTTTCTAGCTCTAGTCGAACACTCGAAGGCTACATCAAAGCCTACCTGATGACCCAAAGCCTAATAAACCCATAATCAAGCCCTCTGAGACTATACGAATACTCGACTGTGAATAGGCTTTGACCATGATCGTACGTGGTCGAAGGAAAACATGTTAGACAACCAACTCACCAGACAAATGGCAGAGCACGCCGCTCGACAACTACAGTGTCAGATCCAACAACTACAGTGTCAGAACCAATAAGCTATAGCATCAGGAACAATGGCTACAATGTCAGACCCGACAGTTAGGGCGTAAGAACCGACTACCAGTCAGCTATCCCAGAGGATACTCTTGTAATTTGACCTCCTATGGTGACTCGGCCCTTCCTATGTTCTATAAATAGGAGGGAGGGAGAATTATAGAGGGGTTAGAAAAACTCTCCCCACAGACCTTGAACTTTACCTTCGAATACCCTGTACTCGAAACTTTGACTACTCGATCTTTATATCAGTACTCTTAAAATATCTTTATCAGAGGTCGTGAAGTAACCCATTCTAGGCCTCCACGCAAGTATATTTCCAGTAGATTAGTCACATTATTACTGATTATAAGCTTGAATCCTTTGGTTGAAGATAATATTCGTAGTGTAAGAGTCAACTTCCTTTCCCGTGAAGTTAGGCCCTTATAATTAATGTCGAGCATTTGAAGCTGCTTGAGCCATCTCTTTTTGATAAAGACCCTACAATTGATTACTCGTCTACCATCAGTTGATAACTTATGGATGGAAAGAGAAGATCTGTTACAAGAGGATAATATTAAAGAGAAGAAAGTTTATGCTACAAGACGGGGTAGTATCGAGCCGTTCTGAGTTGGAATAAAATATTAGCTACCTAGCAAATTAAGGTGGTATAATAGGGAAATGGGCGTAGCTGCATTCCCTCATATCCAGTTCTAGCTTGAGCATGAGCTCAAGGCTCCTAAAGGGGGGAGTTATGATCCAAGAGAAAATAAATATCAAATCCCTTAAAAATATGACAACTCGTTCAAACGAGCCTTAGAGCCGTCCGAACAAGAAATGAGGAAAAAAACCAATTATGTCTGCCTCATTTTGTAGGCTTAAATTGGCAAGTCGTTCGAACGAAATTTAGAGTCATTTGAGCGACATGGTTCCTAGAAGACCAATTATGTCTACCTCATTTTATAGGCTTAAAATGGCAAGTCGTTCAAACGATATTTGGAGTCGTTCGATCTACTGGGTTCCCTATAAACCAATTACGCCTGCCTCAATTTTTAGGCTTAATTGAGCCAATCGTTCAAACGACCCATGGGTTCATTCGATCGACTATCGTGTTTCCTTTATTGTTTAGTACATTTAAGGGAATAATTGTCCTATTTTATAATGAGGAAGCTTGTAACCCTCTAAAAGGGGCACGCCTAGGCAAGATAAAGGGATCCAAGTTTTGTAATCCAAACTTGGGATTTGAAGAGGAATTCAATTAAAATCAAATCATTAAGCAATTGAAGCTCTTAAAAGGGAAATTCTCCCACCAAATTATTGTTCTTCACATTAATTCTTTGATTAGGTTATTCTCAATTCGATTTTGGATTATTCTGAGCCCCTTTTTGTCCCTTAGATAAACCTCCTCTCTTGTGGACAAAATTGTCCCTTATGAAAAACACCATTCTTTAATGTAATATAGATAAGGATGAACCACCACATTAGGTTACCTCATCCTCATTCTCTCTCTAGTAAGACTCGTGGCTTTATCCTTTTTAAAATTTTCCTCAAGCTATTTCCCAATGAACCTGAACAAAAGTAACACATATTAAATGGAAACTTCAATAATGTTTTCATGTAGTTGTTTTTTTGCTAAACACATTTTTTTCCTTCTTTATTACATTTGTCGTCGTTATTGCACTTTGACGGCGAGTTCGTAATGGTAGTAATTAGAACCTAAGTAAAATTTAGACCAAAATATATAATCAATGTTTCCTATCACTATGGCATCATTATGAAACATGCATGTTCTAATTATTCGATTTGACCTAAGAGCAATAGTTGGATGCCTTAGAACTTATTGCATAGTGGATTTTGTAAAAATAAATAAATCATTACATGAAGAACAACAATGAGGTCAACAGTAATGGAACAAAAGCATCTAGGTTTTAATTGCAAAGAAACCAAAACTATGGACCCAAAAGCGCCTCAATGAGGCATCTAATAAAATAGTGTTAATGTTTCTTCAATAAAAGCCTAAAAACTACAGCGAGTTCAAAGATGCAATGATGAAGTAAAGTTTTTAGCAGTTAGCATCATAAGGCAATATTAAACAAATAATTTCTAAAAAATAGAGGCAAAATTAAACAACTGATTGGTAATTGCACCTTTAGATGCGAGATGAATTTACTTCAACCAAAATTATTTGTTGTAGCCTGTGGAGAGATAAATTTAGAGGACATGATTTATGTTGAAAGATATTAGGAGGGGAAAAAATAAAAGATTAGGGGAGATCATATCCCTTGAGAGAGTTTCTCAGGTAGAGGCTAGGGGAGAGACATAAAATCTCTCAAAAAGTTTGAGTGAGAGAGAGAGACGCGAGAGAGAGAAAGATTGAGAGAGTCGCAAAATCTTTTTACTCCATATTTAAGTTGTCTGAATTACCCCCAATGAAATTATATATATATCATCCACTCATGTGAGGCAAAAAAATAATCTCAATGCACTTAAACTCCATCTCAACCCCTCTTTATCTCTAGATAAACCCCTCTCCAGGGGGCAAACTTGTCTCTGGGCGAAAACACCATTCTTGAATGTAATATAGACTAGGTTATGAGCCCATGCTACGCACGAATGTTCAAGTTCATAATGGTAGATAAATGCATAAATGAGGAACACTTTTAGTTATGTGCATTAGATTTTAAATTATTCTAGGCTTCACGTGCATGTAATCATCGTTGTAAAGCCCTTTAAATACAAAAAATACATTGTAGGTGATGTGAAAGTTGAGGTTTGGGGCTCTTATGTAATGAAAGATTTGGTTTTAAGGTTTCTTATAATAACATACTAATAGATATAGATTGTTGTTTTTAGCTATTTGAATATCTTTTTCAACCAGTGTCCTGGGAAGTAAAATAGCGTATTAGAAGTTGTTCAACCGAAGATAAGGAAATTGGTCAGTCATAAAATTTAACTCTCTGATTACATATTCTGGAGCAACTAACATAGAGGTATACAATGATTGGGGGGGTAAAACATAAGGTGAAAATTCCTAATGTTACTGTTAGAAGGATGGAAGCATCAAAAAAAGCATATGGTTATACTTTATATTGCTTGTGATACACCAAACAATAAAAAAAAATGGGGGTATTTTCAGATTGGCAAATGGCATTCCTATTTATGCTTACTCCAGAGTTTCAAGGGTGAACCAAGAGGAGGATTATGGATTGCTCTTAGCTTCTCTTGAAGGTCTTTGAATTGCTATACTTTTGAGGATTCAAGATAGGGGTAAACAACTAAACCCGAAAACCCGAACCGGCCGGTTCGATTTGGGCTAGAAATTTCTCGATTCGGTTTTGGGTATGGTTTTTAAAACCCGGATATAAACGGTTTGGGTTCGGGTTTAAGATATGTTATGTTTCAAAACCCGACCCGAACCGGCTAGTTTAGTTTTTCCCTAAATTATTTAATTATGTAAAGTAGTGTTAGACAGTTGAGTGTTAGATCTCTTCACAAATCATAATCTCCTTCTCCATTCTCCTCGACTCCTCTTGTATGAAACTGAAACCTCTCCTTGACTCCTCTTGTATGATTATCCACTCTTCAATCTCCAATTCTTTACTCACAAATCACGATTTCTTCTCTGTAGTTTAGTTTTCATACAATCCAATTGTGTGAAAGTGAAACGAAAACCCTAAATCGAAACCCTCAATTGATGAAACTGAAACCGAAACTCTCAATTGTGTAAAGCTGAAACTGAAGCTCTAAATCAAAACCTTCAATTTTGTAAAATTGAAACCCTTGATGAGTACCCAATTCGCTGTGAATTCGTCATCGACTCCAAGTACACCTCTCTCTTTTTTTTTTTTTTTTTTTTTTTTTCTCTCTCTCTCTCTCTCTCTCTCTCTCTCTCTCTCTCTCTCGTGTTTGTGTTAAATCTGTTGATTGTTTGATGAATACCCAAATGGAAACCCTTAAACTCATTGTCGCTGTGAATTCATCGTCACTGTGACTCACTGATATCTTACTGATTTTTGGGTTTTTGTTCTTCTTACAGATTTTTGGGTATTCCTCAAGGGAGTTCTTGTTGTGACTCACTGATATCTTGCTTAATATATCAGATTTTTGGGTTTTTTTTCTTCTTGCAGATTTTTGAGTTTTTTTTTCTTCTCGCTATGAGTCACTGATATCTTGCTTAATATAAGTTATTGTTTATTTTAGTAATTGGGAGTTCTTCGACGGCGAATGTTAACATAAATATGCAAGAAGTTCAAGATTGGCTTGAGATAGAAAAGCAAAAGGAAAAGGAAGATGAACTTGAATCTTCAAAATTGGCATCAAACAAGAAACGAAAAACAACATCGGAGGTATATAACCATTTTACCAAAGTAAAAGGTATGATTCCTCCAAAGGAAAAATGTAATTATTGCTCGGTATTGCTTAATTGTGACTCTTCTAAATAAGGAACTTCTAGTTTGAATAGCCACATGCATTATAGATGTTAAAACCCTATAAATCCTCTTCGGTCAAGGTCGGATAATAGTCAACAAACTCTTCATTTCAAACCAAATAGTAAAGGACAAGAGCTTGTACCAATGACTTTTAGTCAGGAATCTTGTAAGAAAGCTCTCACTCAAATGATAATAATTGATGAGCTTCATTTTAGATTTATGGAGGGTGAAGGTTTTTTGAAATTTTGGGAAGTAACTTGTCCAAGATTCAAAGTGCCTTCCCGCATGACTATTCCTAAGGCTTGTCTTGCTATGTATATGGAAGAAAAAAAGAAATTGAAGAAGATATTGAAAGCTTATAAGATTTGTTTAACCACCAATACGTAGACCTCACTTCAAAATATTAACTATATGTGTTTAACCGCATATTATGTTGATAGTGTGTGGAAATTAAACAAACGGATACTCAATTTTTGTGTTATTGTAAACCATAAAGGTGAGACTATTAGGAGGATGGCGGAGAAATGTTTGATAGATTAGGGTATAGATAATATATTGACCCTTACGTGAGATAGTACAAGTTCGAACAACTTGGTGATTGATTACATTTAAAAGAAGACTAAACATTGGGAAAATGTAATCTTGGCACATGAATTCATGCATATTAGGTATTCCGCACACATCATAAACCTAGTCGTTAAAGATAGCTTAAAGTAATTCAATATTTCAATTGCCCGAGTATGTGATGCGGTTAGATATGTAAAATCTTCTCTATCTAGGTGGATGAAATAGAAAAAATGTGTTGAAGAAGCTGAAATGGATAGCTAAAGAAATGTTTGTTTGGATGTTTCTACTAGGTGAAATTCTACATTTCTTATGTTAGATGCGGCGATAAAATTTGAAGAAACTTTTGTGAGGTTTGAGGAGTATGATCATGATGGGACATATTTAAATATTTTCAAGGGAAAGACGGTGATGTTTTGCCTCCAGGGAAGGTTGATTGGAATAGATCAATGTTGTTTTTGCAATTTTTGAGAATATATTACACGTCTACAACCAAAATTTTAGGGTCTAACTATGTTACTTCCGATCTCTTATTCAACGAGATTCTTAGCGTGAAAATAACTTGAAGGTACTAAGTGATCACGAGGATCCCGGTTTAAAGTCTATGGGTTTGAACATGGTTAAAAAATATGGCAAGTATTAGGACCTTAAAAAGTTAAATCCGTTATTGTTAGTTGGGGTGGTGCTTGATCTACATTTAAAGCTTGATTATATAGAGTTTGGCTTAACGGGGTTATATGATGAAGGTAAGGTTGCTTTGATATGTGATAAGGTTGAAGAAACATTACATCAGTTATTTGTATCGTATGTGGGAAGCGGCCATAACCCAATTACAGCAACTTCACATACCGGTGATACGATGACATGTGATGTATTGGAAGACCCCGTTAGTAAATTTAAAAGGCATAAAAAAGGAAACTCGGGAAAGGCATCGGAAGTGGAGAAGTATTTAAAAGCGGATGTTGAAGATGAAGTGGAAGGAAAGAAGTTTGAAATTTAATCTTGGTGAAAGAACAATAATGTCAAGTATCTGGCTCTCTCTCTTATTAAGAGAGATATATATTGGTTATTCTAGTTACTTCAGTAGCTTCCAAGTCCGTCTTTAGTGTAGGAGGTCAGATATTTGACCCATTCCGTAGTTCGTTGCGATCGAACACGGTAGAGGCTTTGATATGTAGTCAAAATTGGCTTCGGTCACAGGAAAAACCAATTGATATTCAAGCCTCTATGGAGGAGATTGAACAATATGATACAATTGATGCGGGTAATATTTTCATTTAGTACTTTAATAGTTTAATTATCATTTGCAAATTATATGTCAAATTAAACTTAACTTCAATTTTTATTATTTTGTTGATTTCTTAGAAATGTTGGAGGGGCTTGCATCAATGTCGAGAAAGGATTGCACAAATAGTTGAGACTACATTACATTTTATGGTTGTGGTAAGTTTATTAGTTTATCACTTTATTGATTATTGCAATAAGTAAAGGCTTTGATATGTAGTCACTGGTTTGTTAGTGGTTTGTTAGTGATCGGTTTATAAATGTTTACATATGTCATGTATTTACAAATGTTACAGACATATAATACCCCAACATTTACATATGTGTTTACAAATGTTTATACTTTATATGTGCTTACAGACAGTTAGTCTGTTATTCTGCTAGTCTGTTAGTGATCTGTTTAACTGTTAGGCCAAGATACAACCAACTGTTAGTATGTTTAACTGTAGCTGTAACTGTAAGTCTGTAACTGATAAATAAGCTTTGTCAGTCTATTAGTCTGTGTTGTAACTGTAGCTGTTTAACTATTAGTCTGTGATGTAACTGTAATTGTAAACGATTAAATACAGTTAAAGATATATCAAAGTACAGTTAATCATTTGGATCCTCTTCCTCCTTAATGTTGATTTCCTCTCATAATATATCAAGAAGGCTAGTTTAAACATTAAAGTACTTTAGATAATTTTCATTTTATTTCCTATGGATCCTCAAAAGGATGCTAATGTGGGTAACATAGCACAAATCATGAATACAACATTCAAGATAGTAGTATATGAAAAGTATACTACTAGGTTTGTTGTGACTGGCACTTCGTGCTAATGTTAAGCACCAAGCCATCAATGAATAAATTTCTCATAGCATATCAAATAATCTGAATGTGAAGTCATACAGAATAATATAATTGATCTTAACCCATTACAAATTACAATATTCTAGCCATATAGTATAGTAAAAAGTGCTTACTAAATAAGGAATTCATAACTCATTTCACTTCAGGGGATTAGGTTGGTTACCCCTTCAAAAATTACAACAGTGGAACCATTTAGCAAAGGACCATAAGTTAGATAGTTGTGTCCAGTAATCCAACCACAATCAGCAGGACACTTGAAGCTATGAAAAAGAGGTGTAACATCTCTTAGGGAATCTAGCATAATTTTTTGTACGATAGAAATGTCGAACATTTTTAGGTTTAGATTGTTAAAATCCAGTGTAAATATGCAGCTTACCAATATATAACTGTTAGTCTGTATGTTTAACTGTTAGTATGTTATTCTGTAACTGTAACAGACTCTGTCAGTCTGTTAGTCTGTGTTGTAATTGTTTAACTGTTAGTCTGTAACTGTAACTGCTTAACTGTTAGTTCCTTACACCAAGTTGATTGAGTTTTGCTTCAGATGGGTTGCTTTAGATCTTTATACCCATTTTTAAGGACATAAGGTAAATGAGGTTTATCATATGTACATATCTATCATATCTTCTTTAAGCCTTATCCATTCATTTATCATCCTTTTGATATGAGATACATGATTTTGGCAAACAATTTAGCTATGTCACCATAGCATAGCTAATAATCAAACATAGTAAGAAAATGCCTGCAGAAGTAGAACTAAACATGGATTGCTATAAATTTCATTATCTCATTTATTTTTCTACTGTGTCATTTGCAGTTAAATGAAGAAATGTGTTAGGTCTTTGAAGACGACGAGGGGACAAAACGTGAGCCACATTATCTTCTAGAACTCTATTTATAATATCATTATGGGCATCTTCATGATTCTTTAATGGTAAGCTATCATATTGCCCCTGCATAACTGTCTTTATATTTTTAGTTAGACTAGACAAATAGTTGTTTTATCAAATTTATGCGTAAATTGATACACATTCTTCTGTTTAGGATCCTGACTGATAAGTTGATATATAATTTTCCTATAAATAGGGCTTTACTGTTCTCATCTTATGGCATAAACTATATATTTTGCTAAGGTACCACAAACTTATCGTCCAATATGTAACTAATTTGTTTCTTATTTTTATATATAGGAGAGAAAGTGGAGTTGTGGTTCTGTCACCTGTGGTCTGTGGATGTTTTAATTTTAGAACGGAGATATGATGGATGTACTGTTGTAACTTGTATATAAAAATAAGAAACGAATTAGTTACATATTGGATGAAAAGTTACTTGTATTTTGGGGATCTCTTTCTAGTTACTTGTGTTATGAACTATTATTATGGAGTTGTGAAGTTATTTTGTGTTATGGACTATTATTTTGTGTATTGTACTATTATTTTGTAAACTTGTGAAGTTACTAGTTACTTGTGTTATGGACTATTATTTTGTGTATTGGTTGAGAAATGTAGATACTTGTGTTACTAGTTACTTATGGACTATTATTTTGTGCATTGGTTGAAATGAAATTACTTGTGTTAGGTCATTTTGGTCTTTTAAGTTGGTTTGAAATATTTAGATCTGAAAAAAAAAACTGGAAAAAACCTGAGAAAAAATAACCCCCCCCCCCCCCCGAGTTCATAACCCGACCCGAACAATTCGGCTCGGTTCCGGTTCGGGTTTTACAACTATTCGGGTTCAAGTCTAAAATGTTAAAACCCGACCAGCCCGGGTCGTCTCAGGTTTTGGGCTTAACCCTGGCCGACCCTACCCGTGAGCAGCCCTAATTTAAGATATTGAAGTGCACTCAAACTCTATGATGATCATTAACTCCCTAAATTCTGACTGGGTATCTTCTTTTGGAAGGGTACAAAGACTTATAAAGAGATAGATAAAGGGAAAAGCATGGTGAAGCAGTTGTCTTTAAATAATAGGTCAAAGCATTCAATTAGAGCAGCTAAGTATATAGGGAGTTAATGATCAAATTAATATAATGTACACAACAATACATTTATATAATAACCACTAACCATTGGATCCCACATAGCTGTGTGCGGTGTAGGATTTCCTAAAACATCATTAATAATCATCTCCACACTCTTTAGGCATTTCTTCAGTCTGATAATTCATATATATATCAAGGTAATAAACTTCACCAGATCCAAGAACTCAGATTTTATCGTCCGTAGTGGTGAGGATTTTTGTACCCAATATTGCGGAGAAATAGGCAGAGCCTACCACCTGTCTATGCTCCAACTTCCCAACACAGCCAAAATTGTTACGGATATCAAGAATCTTCACCTGTTACAAAAAAAAAATGTTGAATGAGATAATTGCACAAAATCATAAAGAATTAAACCATTTTTATATAACCATCTCTAAATATAAATACTTTTATTCTCAAGTGCTAGGCCATTTGAGCTAAAGATCCATATGCTTTTAGCCTCATAATCATAATTAGTCATATTTGAATGTCTTCGTAAATAAGGCAAAGCATTTAAGTGTTAAACACCTATTGAGTATGAAAATAATAGCCACAATCTCATAATTTAGTCAACATAATGCTAGCTACATGAAGGCAATGTCTATTATGGATTGAAACAGAAGCAATGCTTCTTCGGGAAAAATAGAACAAAGAAATGAACTAATCCATTCACAACCCTTATTTCAAGCTAAGTCCTTGTGAAATGAAAACAACTGTAAAAGGTTATATGAAATAATTATCTCATTATATGTCTCCCATGTTTAAGCAATGAAAGGTAGTACGCCCATTTTTCCCATAACAATAATAGTATATCTATTAGTATGTTGGTTCAAGTCATACCTTTTGGTATTATCGACGACCCTACTTCTAGGATCCCACTTGGAGATTTAGCGACATTAGAGGTTTCGCTTCACCTAATGTAACAGTGATGAGTGGAATCTTATTTTCCTTAACTAACTTGAACACCCTAATGATATGCTTGGGTCTCACCTGCACATAAAAATTTAAGAAGAAAGCATCAAGAGCGTACTGAAATAAGTAGTAACAAATAAAACTAAGCATTCTATCATTGCAACTACCTAAACTTAAAGATAATATCTTCATACTTCCCTTTAACTCGATAACATCCTAACAACTAGCCTCCCGTTATCTCTTATATCTCTTAACTCCTTTAATAGGATTATCAAGACACCTACTCCAGAGGGTACCTATGTTGGTTCCCCTCTATAGTCAATTAACTCAGACTTAAGAAACCAATGATCAATTGACATTAGGTTGTTAACACGGATTCGTAACCCCCAACAATAAGTTATAACCTGGACGGCTATCAAAGGTTACATCAATACCGATGATAGACTTGGTTAAAGGCACCTTCACAACTACTCAAAATACTTTTTTTATAAGCAATATAATGATAATGTGATTATCTATTTGTAGATTGCTTCTAGCAAAAACTCTTTGGACTATTATTCATAACAAATGTAGACTTGTAGACCCTTATATGAACTTCTGGGGTATTCGAATTGACAAACCTGAGCAATGCTATAGTACATCATGTTTGGAGGGAGAATTATAATACATGTTTAGGGATGAGCTTAGGTCTTTTGCATTCATACTCCACCAAATTTAGATATAGATAGAGATAGAGAGAGACTTGCGAAAATAGGTTCACAACATGTCCAAGATCATTGACAATCAGTGTAACAAATACACTTGTAAGAAATGGAATTTCCCATATTTTAACCTTGCCTAGGATGATTTGATACAGTTGTTCTCCCTCTATAGGTGGAAGCTAGAAGTTGTTTCCACTGAGCATAGAGGGGCAATAGTGGGCTGTTAAGAAACTCAAAAGGTGATTGTATTTTTATATTTCAAGGTATCCAGGTAGCTCATCTTCTAAGACTAACCTTCCATGAATTGCTTACCATCCATCGTATACTCAAGCTAGTCAAATTAAAGAATCTGTTAGAGTAGCCTAAGCAAGGGGCTAAAGAACTAAATAAGAAAGAAGAAGAGCAGCGCTACTTATTTATTAAGGATCTACCAGCACTACTTATTTATTAAGGATCTACCAGCACTACCAAGGTGGAAAGGTGGAGCCACTGATACAGGATTCCATCCAGTCATTTATGCATGCCATATGCAGCGCGTAAATAGATCTCTTGGTTGAGCACATAGCGTTACAGGATACGAAGATGTGGGAAACTATCAAACTTCGATTTCCTACTTGGTTTGGCGACTCTGATATGGTAAGCCACAAACCTAGTGAGTGCATAGCATATACTTGATATGGGAAGCCACCTAGCCTAGTGTGCAGAGCCGAGAATTGATATGGGAAGCCACATAGCCAAGTACATAGCATAGGTTTTTAGTTTTTTGTCAAAAAACAAAGGTTTTTATTCATATTCTCAAGGGTGAACTGTAATTCACTTCTTTCAATAACTTTTATGGCATATTTAATCGTGTTGTATGTCGCGGGTAAATGATGTGGAGTAGCTCCTCCAAAGACTGGAGCACTTTGCTAATAAAACCATTTGTTACCGTTAATATGGTGTAAGAAGGCGCTCCCAAAATCATAGGCTAAATACATTAGAAAGCATAAGAGTTCTAGCCTCATACTTAACTGGAAATGAAGTTTTACCCACTTCAATCATAGCTATAACACTCACTCAGATATTTGTACTTCCCCATCTATCCCTTACTATGGTTGGACACATTGGAGGCCTCTCAAACTTTACGATGAGATAAAGGGTCCGGAGGATTCAAACCTAGGAAGTTTTACCTAAGGCACTTTACCTCTTTCCCGACAAAATAAGTACACGCCTATGAATATGTTCTCTCTGGATGGAGTTCTTTCATTAATATCTTCTCTAATTCTATTTCAAAGGTAGGTTTCCAATGTCAGATCTTGTATTACTCAGGAACTTTTCATCTAGATGACGGTGGTGAGTGGTACGAAAATACTACTTTTTATGAGTTAGAGAGGTATTTTAATTCCTAAAGCAACTTTCCATCAATCAAGATTAGTGTTTGGAGCTTAGATGTGAACTGAAACAATCAAGTGATTTTCTGTATACAACTCTTAATCTCATACTAAGACAATGACAACTTAACTCTACATTTTTTTCAATGTACTTCGATGTCATCCTAAATGAATGCTTAACTAAAACAATAAATAAAAAAATCATAATTTGCATTTGCTAATCCTTTCTAGGTAAAAAGAAGTGCAGTTTTATAAGCTTTATTCCGAGAGGTTTTGGATACTTTACTTTTAGAAGAACAAAAAGAAAAGGGTACTGCAAGAAGCCTCTAAGATATTATACTATATAGGAGATGTGAATAAGCATGAACTAACAGAAACAACCTTCCATTTACAAACAAAAAGTATGAAGAATAAAAAAAATGATGCTAAGGGGAGTACCTTTTGATATTTTAGTATTATGAAGTTTGTTACTCACTTGGAATTGGTTAATATGTTGCTTCATTGCCTTCGTAATTGTTGAACCGTTAATGTGGTCATGTAAAAGCTATGAAGCGAGTACACAATCCATGCCAAAATAAAAACAAAAATCATTTAGTTATTGGAGTTTCAATTAACTGAGGAATAATAACAAAGTATAGTTCCAATAATAATAAAAAGCTTATGGCAACCAAATAGGCTCTGTTAAATCCAAATCTCAAAATTTCATGATCTTAGCCGTACAACATAAAAATAAGAAACATGGTCATTGTTCTCAATGTACCTCGTCCTATTGTGTTTATGATCGTAAACCAATTATTCTAAAACCCCACCAAAGATGAACACTGTCGGACCATAGATTAGGTTTAATATTTACTTTGTGTACCAATGGTATATATACCAATCACTGTTGATTTGAAACAAAGATGAACTTTATCTCTTTGGCGACAACTACAGATTTGGGTTATGGTATACAAAACATGAAAAAACTACAAAGTGAGTAATATCAAAAATCATAATTTACCAAAAATATGTATACCCCATTCAGGCTACTCTATAAGAAAAAATAAATGAAAAGTCTGATATGCATAATATGCCTTAGATATGAACTTGACATATTGGAAAGGAAAAAAGGTAGATAATATCGAAAATATACGTAAACACATATCTTGATTCAGATAAAAGGAATTCGGGAGAAGATGAGAGGATGATTATTATGCATGTGAATGCAACATTAACTCCAATTTAATATTCTTCGCTCCACAGGCTGAAGCATAATAATCAATCCTCCCATCTTATTTCCATCATACCTTTCCAACCATCACTATTAGAAAAATGCCAGTAAAAATTTCAAAATTCATTAGCATTTGGTGTAAACAAAATTGAAACCCGTGAACCTTAAGCTAATATTAAAAATTCATTGCCAATAGAAAGAAAACAATACTTTCAATTGCAACTGCAAATACATAATGGAATGCAAAATTATAGAGAAATATCAAAGATGATTACTAATAAGATAAATTGAGAATGAAAAAAACCAAATTGAGAAACCTCAAATCCCCTCATAAACCTAGATTAGATAAACCCTGCAGAGAAATAGAGAGAGTCGTACCCATTTGCTTCGAGATGGAGAGTGAACATATTCAAACTTCGAAGCTTTTAGAAGGAGAGAGAGCAGTGCCATAACCTCCATAAGCGTCGAAAGAGAAAGAGAGATCGTAGAGTTTTGTTTTGTTTGAAGGAGATCACAGTTTTTTGTTTTATTTTAGAAGAGGTGAAGTTTTGAGCCGAGAAGGAAGGTAAAAGATTTTAAGTCGGGGGTAAGTTTTTCAGGTTTTGGGGTTAAAACTTAAAGTTCAAAAACAACCCCTCCATGTGTCAATATCGAGGCACTCAGAACCTATCGTAGCCCCTCTTTGTATCTGGACATAAGGCAGACTTGTCCAAAGCGGCAAAAACACCGCTCGATTTAATAAAGAGATATATATACCGCTTTAAAGTTCAATATTCATGCCTAAGGCACTACCGAATATGACTTGAGTCGAATTGTCAGTAGTTACTAACAAAGAAAAATAATTCTTTAAATAATTTTAGCTCAACCTCTCTAAACCTCTTGCAATTTCATGGCACAAATCTTAATCGGTATTCTAAATTTTACATAAAATTTGACATTATTTCCCCCATTATATATTTCATAAACCACTTGTAAATCATTTCAAAAACTTGTACAACAATCAAAGGAAAAATGGACAACACTTCCCCTATTTGATGAAGTATAAACCACATATAAATCATTGAGAAACCTGTATAGCAATTCAAAAAAATTAGATAACATTTTCCTTATTTTATTGACAAAAAGCCACCTACAAAACATTCATAAACCTATGTAGTAATCATTCAACACATCTACACCCCAGCAACATGCACAAAACACTTATCCGCCCTATCATAAGCTTTTCAAAACATTCAAAATACTTCAAAACTGAAGAATGGTCAAAAATGTTTAGTTAATTTCTACAATATAGAAAAAATAAAGAAAAAAATGTCTAAATTCAAATATTACAATTTCATAATACGCTATAATTTGTTGCGATCATATTTACTCTTGTAGCTCAAACGATAAGGAACTACTATATGTACACGTTTGCCCCTGCAAGTATAATAAACAAAATTATTAATTATCCCCGAATTTAATCTAAATCTACATAGTTCAAAAGCAAAATCTAGTATTTAGCAATAACTGGATCAACGAAAAATAACCAAAATTCAAAACCAGGTAGAACTTAAAAGAAAAAAGAATGCAGTTAAGTACCTCTATTAACAACTTAAGAACAACACCATCATTATTTTCTTAACTACGACAACGACTCTCTATAATTATGCAAAATTAGTCACAAATGATAGAATCCAAAAAAACCACAATATTAAAATCCAATCAATATCATTTACCTTGTAAAAAAGCTTTGAAGTGAAAGGTAACAGTAAGGTCCTTAGATAGACATATTCCTTGTAAAAAATATCAATTCTCATATATAAGAATGGTTAAAAAGGCCATAATGGTTAATAATGGTAAGTAATGGTTAAGAATGCCATATTTGCAAGTGAAACAAATCTTGTTAAATCAGAAAAATAAAGACAAACACATACTAGAAAACATTTAGGTTTAAGTATTACAGCTCATCAGCAATAGGAGTTAATCCTAAGAGAACCACCAAACATATAATTTCTAGTTATTCGAGATAATAACAAAATATCACCATAAAGTCACATTAAAGTTGGTTTAAAGTTTAAAGTATTACATTTTATTAGCGACAGAGCTAATCCATAGAAAATCACTAAACATATAATTTTTAGTTATTTGAGATCATAAGAAACTTACAATGATTGGGTTTTCAAAATTTTATAGTAGGAAAGATGCATCATCTTTGTTTGTGGGATATATTTTTTGAATGGATAAGCGAAAAACCAACTTTCTCAACCTCAATAACATTGTAAATGGATGTTAATCTAGAATTATCGACTAAATTTTTTATTATCTCAATAATATTGTTAAATCAATCACAAAGATGAAAAATAGAAATGGATTGGGAAAGAAAGTTATAACTCTTTCTCACTTATCTAGTGGACATCGATCCTTAACATGTATCCACCAAAATAAGAAGAGTCAAGCAACCAATTAACAAAACCTTTGATACCAATTATAAAGACAATAACTATAAAATAATAAGTACAACTAAGAACATCAATCATAGATAGGTAGGTATACAAAATGGATCACCTGACAAAGACTTTTGCTTCTTTATAGGGTAAAATCTGAATTAGAAGAAGACCAAAATTTAGATAAACTTAAATAATTTACAAAATAAAACATCAAAAATTATAATTTTCTAAATTAAAAGTCGACGCCTAGAAGGAAAAAAACTATATCTTTATATTATATACCTACCTCGAATCTGAAATCATGTCGGAGTCTTCATGTAGTTTTTTATTTCCCTATGTTCTAATTTGATTTTTTTCCATACAATCCCAAAACCCTGGAATTCGAAGTTGTTTAATAAAAAAAATGTTGTGGAAAGAGCAGAGCTAATCATGGATATAAAAAATAGCAAATTACATAAGTTAACACTGAGATTTGTGTAAGAGAATAATTTTATAGATATAAAACCTAAACATAATTAAAAATACCTAACCCAAAAGCAAAAAAAAACATGCAATTTCAATCTTATAATTGTTAGACCTTAGAACACTAAGAAATTACCTTCGGTGCACCACTCAAGGTCATTGCACTTGAAAAGGTATTATTGTGCGTATGTACTTGTACACTTCTAAGAAGCGTTGATATTTAGCTAACTGATAGTAAAATACTAAACAATTGGAAACAATATATAAACTAAGAAGCACATATAGGAATCACTGAGGAGAAAAAAAGGGCATTTGAGCTTCTCTTGCTTTTTTCTATCCTACATTAAATAATAACTTTACATGTAAGATTAGTTGCAAAACCAATTAACCAAATCTCATTATCTAGCTTTGATAAGATCACTTGGATTACATTCAGCTTATGCGATTTTAAATATGCTTGATCCCGAGCAAGCACTACAAAGTCCAATAGCCGGTAGAGCAATATATTGAGAACCTAAAGTGGTGATAATTTCGTTCAATATAGAATTATACATCTAACACAAACAAATAAGTATAAAACATTTGAAACCTCCAAAATCGGACGTTTACCTCAACTAACATTAGAAAGTACCTTTCTTGCCATATCTAATGTAAGGAAGACCTCCTGACGTTGGTCTGATTAGAAACACCATTTTTGAAACAATTTCAGCTAACGATTCTCTTTCAGCTAATTCAAAGCCTTGGGGTTAATGCTTTTAGATTTCTTGGTGTAAATGCATCATTTAAAATCTACATATGATTTTCCATCCAACTATAGCTTTAGGGTTGTTCAGAACTTAGAAAAATACCGAATACCTCCTATGAATCCTAAATTAGGTAGCCTTAGAAGTATAAGAATAACTATCCCCATTTTCCTTCGGCATGTAAAAAATAGCTTTACATTCAAGGTCCAAGGTCCAAGGTCCAGCGAGCGAGATCTGACCTGACTCGTGATTAAAAAACTATGCTAAAACTTCAAAGTATACTATGGATTCATATCTAACATTGTGCCATGGTTAAAACCCTAACATCACATAATATTAAAATCAAATTTTAAGCACCAAGCACCAATACAGATAGAGAGAGAGAAAGAGAGGATTATCTACCTCTTGAAACCCTTTCTCGCTACATCAATCTTCAAAATTAGCGGAAATCATCGGTAAGATCAGTAGCAAATCCCCAATTGTCGAAATATTATGAGCTTAAAGGTAGACAATTCAGCAGAATTCTCCTTGGAGAGAGACGATTGTGAAGACCACAGGAATGATCAATTGTTGAAGATGAGTCGCCATAACTGGAAAGAGAGAGAGAGATTACGATAAAGAGAGATTACAAATTTTGTTTTGTTTTTGAGTAGAGAAGTAAGTTTAGTCGGGGGAGGAAAGGTTAAGTTTTTAATCGGGATTGAGTATTTTAGCTTTTAGCCTTAAAAAAATTTATTCCCAAAAGGGTAGTCACGATGAGAATCTCAAGGAGCCAATATCGTATCCTGACCTCTCCTTATCTCTGAACTTAAGGCAGACTTGTCCAAAGCGGCAAAAACACCGCCCCGTAATAATAAATAGATATAGACTAGTACTACCCGTGACTTGCCATGATAAATATGTCGAACAATTGTCCATTAACGTGCCTTCGGATCTACAAACTATTGTACCAAATTGGCTCGCCAAGGTGATTGAAATACCAATTGGCATGACACTACAAATATATATTGAGCATTTTCACCATTTTAATTGGAATTTGATCAAGCTTTCAATCCAAAATATAACCCTAAGCACTTACAGTAATAGATGAATATAGTTATAGTAATAGAAGTTCTATGCATCCAATTCTTTTATTCATTTTCAGAGTAGCCTTGGTCAAATTTAATCACCAAATCAATCTCTTTTGCTTGCAATATTTGGGTACTCATTAAACTCCCCATTCTTAGGAAATATTAAGTTTACTTGAGTCTCATAACTCTATTTGGTCAGATGGGTACATAGCTTCCGCCCCATTCCAATGATAGAGAGTCAGCATAAAGGAGTATGAACTTCACTCTAAACCTAGGAAATTTATTTCAATAGGTACCTCGTACATCACACATTCGATATTTGTAGATTTGGCAGGCACAACATAGACTCTGGAGAAGAATTTTCTTAATTGCTTTCATAGTATTAAAAACACTATGGAATTTAAGACTAGGAAAAAACTAAAAAATTATACTTACAGAATAACCCATAACCCAATAAGATAATTCCTACTCCTTAGACCCCCTCTAAGTATAGATAACCCAATTTCAAGAGTTTAATATCTTTGATATCAGCCAAATATACAAACATAAATTCAGGTACCAATATCCACAGACTGGTCCATGAAAGCATACAAAGAAAGACATTAGTAGATTCAGGTCCCAAGTTCATAAAGTAGATATCTCCATACCAACCACAATAAGGAGCAACCACATAACATATATAATTGAAATATCTACTTAAACTTGAAAGCAATGATCATCTACTCTCATCCCTTCACCATTATCTCCACTTGAATTCCTATCGCCATACCCAAAACCACCATCAAACCCATTACAACCATCAAAAACCGCCAAAACCCTAGAACAACCAATCCACAATTTTTTGAATCCAATTTTAGGACTACCCAAATCCGTGAAACTCAGTTTATAATCAAAATTCAGAGTGGGTATGTGATAATTCCATGAAGAACAAAGCCTAGACTTGCTTAAACAATTAGGGGGAAGTCATAGATACTCTTATAGTTTGTGGATTACAAAAAAAGAGTTTGGGATTAAAAGAGAGAGAGAGAGCGTGAGGGCTTCTTTTGGGAGAAGTATAGCAGAGTGAATTGTAGAAAAGAAAGAAGTAATTTAAGGTAAGAGATGCTTCAAAGAGAAATAAGCTTCCGAGAGACAAAGATGGGGACTAGGGAGAGACTGGTTTTGGTAAGAAGGGGGGAGATGAAAAAGGGAGTCGGGATGAAACGTTTATGTTGTTATTGTCTGTTAAGACTAAAGTACCCTTACTTTATGTTTTGTCTAAAATACCCTTAAAATGTTTAGTC
The DNA here is from genome assembly GCA_014058105.1 of Kingdonia uniflora. Taxonomy (NCBI): domain Eukaryota; kingdom Viridiplantae; phylum Streptophyta; class Magnoliopsida; order Ranunculales; family Circaeasteraceae; genus Kingdonia; species Kingdonia uniflora. The sequence goes on along the minus strand of JACGCM010002762.1, from coordinate 159,551 downwards.
TTATCAAGAGTTAAACAGCTCTGGCTCGTTCATCTCGCTCTATTTACCCAATCTCCATAAAAAAAATATTAAATCCCAGCCCCTCTTTGAATTGAGGACAATGGCAAACTTGTTTATACTAAAAACACCATTGTTAGATGTAATATAGACTAGTTGTACATGTAGCTTGACACAGTTGCACTCTCGTATAATAATATAATAACATATAACTTTCACTTTTTGTAATAGCCAGATCATAGCGGATTTGAACCACCATCTCTTGAAATATGATATAAAGACTTTCATTATCAAGCATTCTACCATTTGAGTTAAAGATCAATATATATTAGCCTTGTAATCATAATTAATTATGTTTAATCATCCTAATTAATAAGATTAAGGCATTTAACTATTAAGACTGTCAAGAAGTAATTTAAGCCTCAAGATATACATAGAGAGTACCTATGTTAAAACTTAAATTTGGAATTATATGGACATTTTTTTCGTAAGGGTGCATATGTTTTCTCCCTTATAGCCAATCCACTCATATCTAAAAAGCAAAGATGAATTTGCGTAAAGTGTGCTGACACATATTTATATCCCCCAAAACTCGTATTTATAACCTTAACTACTATCAAAGGTTACATTAATACCCATGACAAGCTTGTTCCAAAGCACTACTCAACTACTCTTAATTCATTTCTTGTAAGTGAGCCCATGAGAACATGATCATATGTTTATTGAATGTGTTATGGCAAAATAAATCATGGCCAAGATTTTTAACTTATGTAGACTTGTTAACCCTAATGTGAACCTCCTAGAAATAGCTCCCAAATCTGAACGTAGAAGCTACTTTTACTCAAGTGCTATTATTGTCTCCTGTGCTCAAGTATATCATGTTTAGACTGTTCAAGGATGGATGTAAGTCTTTTACATTAGTATTCCACCTGATTGAGAAAGAGAGTACACTTATGAAAAGGTTGTTCACAACACATCCAATATTACATACTATCAAAGTAGCAAAGACACTTTTCAGAACATGAATCCCTCATTTTCACCTAGCCTAAGATGATTTGGTGTACCTAGCCTTCCCCTTTTGTTGAAAGCTGGATGCTCAATATTGATGGTGCTTTGACTGAAGATCAAGGGGACTATGGTAGGCTTTCAAAGACACTCAATTACCTACAGTTGGATATTGATTAGAGATTATCATTATGCGTATTTCTTCTTTTATAGAATATAATCCATCTTAGGATGTTATAAAGAGCCATAACGTTAATGGCCAAATCCTGTGAGCTCGAAGTGGTCTGAAATTAGTCTTTACACCAATGTATCTATGGAAAAATTCTAATAAACAAGAAATGACACAGGTGTTTAGCGTGGAAAACCTATGAATAGGTAAAAAATCACGACCTTGTGTTGAGCATTTTGTAATGGTAACGTTTATTGCTTGAGGCTGATGATATCCTATTACAAGTTATTTCTAAATTTAGAAATGATTGACCTTGTGAATAAGAATCTTGGAGTTTTAAGAATTCTAGAAATATAGTTTTCCTGAGGATTTTTCTTGTATTCTTCTAGTTTTTGTCTCTTCTTGAACTATTTCTTAATATAGGCCTCTTCCGCAGCTCTTCTTCGTACTGAAGCACGTTCTCCGAATAATGTGGTTAGTGGTTGTTTGACAGAGTAACTACTGAGTTTTTGAAAGACAGGTGGCTTTAACTTATTTATATTTTTCGGTTTGAGCTTGTCTTACATTTCTTAACAATTCGTGGAGTACGTGGTGATGCTGACTGGAGAAGTCATGTAGAGAATACGTAAGTCTGACACAGAGGTAATTCAAACTAGCGACAGTTCAATTTTAGGTGAGATCGAGGGATAGTCCCCTACAATAGCCCCCTCACAATCGAAGTCACGAGTGGCTTTGGTTGAGAAAGGATTTGGATATATGGGTATGCGTGGTTTGAATATTAAAAAAAGTAATGATGTTGCTGACTGTATGGAAAATTGTGCGTGCAAAAGGGAGATGGACGTGCATTGAATACTGATGGGAATATTGATGTATGTGACAGTTAGGGTTTGAAGGGTTTCATCGGTATTGAATGATGACGCTTGGTGAAACGTTCCTGTACAATAAATGTAGGATTATATAAAGAGTACCTCTACCGATGATTATGACAAAGTACACTTGATTTGTTATAAAAATCTCTACCATTCTGGAAGATGGTGAAGATTCGTAGAATGGTCCTTGAAGAGCGAATCATTTTGGAAATATAGAGGTTGAAGTTGAAGTTTTTTAGGGATCAATCCTTGGAAGATCCTATTCCATCTCTTGTTCCTCAAACGTAGAGAGGTCTGTCGGAGAATAAAGTGGCTGAAGTTGAAGAGTTTTACTATAAATGGAGGTTACATTACGTTATCTTGACATGCGAGCAACGTTGGGTTTATCTCCGCATCCTTGCGGAAGACAAGGTTGGGGGACAGATGTATGGATATGCGTAACTGCAGTGCAGTTGTACTAATTTCTTGTATCCCAATAGATTCTAAGTTCAATCCCTCTTCATTTCTACTAACTTTACAGAGGTGGTGGTTTTAGAGGAGGAGGTGATGGTAGTAGAGGAGGATGACGAAAAGTGGAAGTCTGCTTCTGCTTTTCCATCACTTTTTGGCACTAAGAAGACCTTGTGTTTGAAGGGTCGGTTCAAGCACTGAGTTTTCTGCTTCTATGCTTTCCATTTGAAGTGCACCTAAACTTCGACCAAACTCATGGGAGTGAGCATACTCGTTATTTCTAATTTTTACTTTGTGTCAGGGTAAAAAATTACTGAAACGGACGAACTAAAGGATTTAATGTGTCGAAGTGCCTGAGAGACCTGTTAGTTGTAAAAGCACTAAAAAACTTATTATCTGTAAAGTACCTTAATTGAGTACTAGACAGATTTGGTATCTGTAAAGTACCTGAGGTCGAGTATTTGAAAGACTTGTTATTTGTAAAAACATTTTGTAATAACTTTTGATATGAATAAATATTGTTAACAAATTTCGTACTGATATAGATATAGAATAACTCTATAAATTGAGTTGTATGATCTGAAGAATGTATGAAATGTATGAGTACAGAAAGTACAAACATTTGTAATTTTTAAACTGTGCTAAATTTATTTGTGAAAATATGTATCAAGAGGAGAACATTATTTTGTTTGCTAGTTGGAAATGTGGGAGAGAAAAAATTGGTAGGAATTTTTAGATTGAAGATTCGATGTCATAGAGTAATATTGACCGAAAAGAATAAGTTCGACCTGAAAAGATGTGGAATGATTGAGCTCGAGGGGAAGACATAAGTTGGAATAATTTTTCTCAAGATTTTGGGGTTTTTGTTACGAGATAAAAGGATATTAGCAGTTTTTGAGGGGAATCGGTAGTAAAAATATATAAATAAGGGTAAAATGATCTCTGAATATGGGGGATGAGATAAAAATGGTACGCACTCGATCACAGAGAATTCCTAATGCCACTGATAGACGACTGGCGATTAAGATCGCTGAAGTGCAGGAAAGAATTTTTAGATCATTGGGTTATAATGTTGAGTTGTCAATAAGGGAGTATCAGCTCGAAGGACTAGATTCAAGGAGTGGGGAACTTGAGTATGCCAGTTTCTTCTTTGAGGGATTTTTTCATGAATTGGTGAGGGATCCTACAGATCGAGAAGAGGTGGTGGGATTGATTGCTGAAGTGGAGATCGAATTTGAGGATGCGAGGATCGTCATAGGTTTACCTGTTGGTTATAGTTTTTCAGGTCATCAAGGCTACTTTAGATGTACTTATATGTGAGTGAATGGAGTGAATATAAAAATAGGAGTGGCAGAGTATAATTTGAGTTTGAATAATTTCGAAAGAAATCGTTGTTGAGATAGATCCTCTATTTTGGTAAATATTGTTTGTGATTGTTGTGTAAAAGATGAATTTAAAAATATTTGAATTTTTGTTATGGGAGCTGTAGAAATGACGTTAACGCTGTTATAAGAGTAGAAGAAGAAGTCGTACAAAAAAAGCAGGGATTTTCTGAATTTGTCTCTTGTGGAAAAGTTGTAAAAACTCGATTACGTTATAAGAATGAGAAAAAATGAGTGCGGTGAGGTCAGAAGGAGATTTGGAAAAGAGAGATAAAATAGATTAAAATATAAGGGAAAGGGCAATGATGGGAAGGCATTTTTGTCGAAAAGGTGTTAGACGCTTGACATGGATAGTGGAAGGGACTCTTTGGTTCAAAAACTGAGGACGGTTCGTGCGAGGCTCAATAACTGCCAACAGTTAGAGAGAGAAAATATAAATACTACTTCATCTTCGTCAATCAAAATTTTTTTTGACTTCTAAAAACTTAAAGAGCAGTGAGATAGGAAGGAAGAAGAGAGGAAAAAAAGAGCACAAACACTTGTGGAGATTTAAGCGAAAGGGATTATCAGTCAAAGCGTGAGAGAGTTGCTGAATCAGAGTCACAAAGGTGGTTATACAGTAGCATAATGAGGAAAGGATACGGTGCTGCCTCAGATTCATATTCCGATATAAAAGGTTAGTGGATATATGTGATCTGTGTATGTGATTTTGAAGATCAATTTTTATTGCTAGGAAAAGCGATAAATTACTATTTATAGTCATCTAAGAAAATCTGCTTGTTTATATGAGATATGAAAGATATTTGAATGTGGTTAACGAATATATATATATATATATATATATATAATCATAGATACTTGGACCTTTGTGTAGGTCGACCGTGAGGAGTGTTGTCTAGGATAAAAATCCTTTCCTGTAGTTGATATGAGGAATTCCCCAGTAAGTGAGACATCGACCTCTGGTCAATCAGCTGAGTCTGAGATTGGAGCGTCTGAAAGTGAGGAAGAGGTAGGTATTGATCAATTTCTAGATTTTCCTGGAAGATTTGTAAAGCCAAGATTTTTATAGGAGGTAGGTGGAGAAATTGTATCGAATATGCCGGTAGGTAATTTAGGGGTTGCACTGTATCAATGGGAGAAGAATATTTTTATCTTTTGGCCAATTTAGGGAAGGAGAAAAGGGATAGAGGTATAGAAAAATCTATCTCTATGGAGTATTATGATAGGGATATTCAGGCTGAACTTTCTGAGGGCTTTTTATGTTACCTGTCTCAGTTGGAGTACGGGTTGAGTCTTTCCCTTAGCAATCTGGCTAAAGGGATTATGAATTTTATCGGTGCATGCTCCGTTTAGATGAATGGGAACATGTGGGAGGTGACAAGTGTTTGTGAAGCTTTGAATATATGGTAGGAAGGAGAGGGTAGAAAGAGGGGGATATCCTCTGAGGATGTGTTGCAGTTTTACTTTGCTGAAAATTATGGTGCAAGTGGAGGGGCTTATTTCTGTGGAAAAGCAACTCGATCTCGCTTCTTCAATTTAAACTCAGCAGGTCGACCTTGGAACGATAATGTGATATGGATGAAGGGTGACTGCCTTCAGAGAGATGATAAAGAACCCATTAAACTTATGTTTAGAACTGTAAAACAATGTAAGAATAATAATGTATAATGTATGAGATTGATAGTAGAAATTGTATGATGCTTGTTGATGTTAACGTTTGTGTATGACAGGTCCTAGTCGCAGGTGACGAGGAAAGTGTCATTGTTGGATAAAGTTTCTCAGGAGGAGACAGAACTCAAGGCTATACTTGAAGATCTCGACATTAGTAGGAAGAAGCGTATTAACAGGCGAGTTGAAAAAGTTTAGAAATCTCACTCGACAAGGCTAATGACGAGCACTGACGGTGGCAAAAATAAGGGGACTAATGGGGAAAGGCGAGCGAACTTGCCTAAGGCCCCTGGAGTGGATATAGGGTTACCGGAGTCTACTCCAAACGTTCCCCAAAAGGCAAATGTTGAAGCATCCTGCAGCGTCGGGGACCACGAGAAGTGGTGAGGCCACAGAAAAGGTAAAAAAGAGAAGGGTCGAACCTTCTTAATTGTCAGGGGGAAAGGTCATAAAAGGTCTACCTGATGTGGAGGACGATTGGGCAGAGGTGAAAAAAAAGTCTAGGTTGGCGGCTCTCCACGGGGAGGAAGAGATGAGCAAAATGGTAGGTTTATATCACTACAAGAAAATAGGGAATTGGCCACGAAGGACTTTTAGTTTTTGCCACTGTTTTGTCGGTGGAAAACTACCACAAATAATTTCGTGGCTATTAGAGTAAAATAGTGGCCAAAAGGTAGCTTGCAAAAATCTATAATACTAAAGGAATAGTTATGCCATGAGAATCATTCTCGGCTGTTGATCACCCTACCCTATACATGTTGAGGAAAATATATGTTTTAGTTTATAACACAGCCGTTAGATCATGAAGATTATTTAGTCTACCTTCGAAATTTATTTAATACAAAAATGCCCATATTTCGTATGTACCAAATCCCATCCAAAATATCTAAAATAGGCATCTCAATTGTAATTAGGTAATAAAAGAAGGGGTATAAGTGGAAGTCCATCGCACAACTTTTTGTATATACGAAATTAGGGGTATTTTGGGAAGCCTAAATACAAATTCAGGGGTATTTCTGTAAATCTTCTTCTAACATATCGTCTCTCCCAAACGAACCAAACTCCTATCTTCCAAACCCAAACAAAACCTTTTCTTCCCCATCATCTTTCTCTCTCTTTGAGATGACTTCAATGTCAAGAGATGACCCACTCTCATTCATGACCCAATCAACGATAACAACTACATTGATTCCCAGATTGGTTGTGGTTCTGGGAGCTTTCAAAATGATGGGGTTCTTAGCAACAATGATGGAGGAGGGGGGAGTGGGAACACCAGTGAGACTAAATTTGGGTTTTAGAGAAATGAGTTTTGGCAAAAACCTTTAGTTGGGACTATGCAGATCTATGATCAACATGTTTTTCTCTGTTATAAGAACCCCCAAGTTTGGCCTCCTCATGTTGAAGCAGCAGAGTTTGATCGATTTCCTAGGCTTCTTTCAGTTGCGTTGTTGGCCAGGAAGCTCAGATGAAGAAACAGGTTTGTTATTTTGATTTTAGATTGATTGGGTTTTTTTTTTTAGTTGGTGATGTGAATTAAAGTATGGATTTTGGAGGGTTTAGATGAGTTTATTTTTTGTAACAAATAACAGTATATTATACAAAGATGGAAGGTACAGTATTGTGGTGGTTGGCGTCTATGATGGGCGGTCTACCTTTGCTTCTATGGTTACTATGGTCGTGGAATAAGATCAGGTTTTTAGTCCCTCTTAAAGCTAGAATGGGCAACACTAAAATCCCTCCAGGTCAAATGGGTCTACCTGTTCTAGGGGAGCTGCTGAATATCCTTTGGTACTTCAAAATTGTGGGTTGACTAAATTATTTCATCATATCCAAGCGGGAAAGGTCAGTGTGTTACTCATTTTATTTTAACTCTGAGAAATACTGAAACTACTACTAGAAACATTGTCCCTCGGACTTGAAAAATATAATTTTAATCTATTTCCCACCAGATGGCCTGCACTAGACATTGTAGGCCAGAAATATCTTGTAGTACTGAATGGTAAAGCCCATGCAAGGCTTAGAAGCTATGTCTCCAATGCAATCAACAGGCCTGACACTCTCAAGAAAATCGTAAAATTGATGCAACCACATATTGTGGCCTCTCTTCATTCGTGGGTAGAGAAAGGAAAAATTAGAGGAATTCAGGAGACCAAGAAGGTTTGTTCTAAGAACTTTTTTTTCTCGTCTATAACATATTCAACTTGGTCTATTGAAGGGAAATAGAATGATATTTTCTCATGTTAACGTGCCAGGTAATCTTTGAAATCATTGGAAAAATGTTTGCCAACTTTGAGCCAGGCCAGTTTTAGATGAACTTGACCGTTGCTTTGAAGGCCTTATGAAAGGTATTAGAGCACAGCCAATCAATCTTCCAGGAGCTGCCTATCATCACGCCCTTCAGGTCAGATAGAAAAAACTACAATTTTGTGTTAGGGGAAATTGTTTTAGGTTAAATTTTTTTGTACATTTTGATCTAATAATAAACTGTATAATGCAGTGTAGAAAAAAACTTATGGCGATATTCAGGCAGAACTAGGAAAGAAAAAAGGGAATGGAAGTAAAGACGGCGATGATCTGATGGATGGATTGATGAGGATAAAAGATGAACACGGGGAGACACTATGCGATAACGAGTTGGTCGATATATTGTCTCGTTAGTACTTGCTGGCTACGAATCAACATCCCTTGCTTCAATGTAGGCCCTCTATTACCTCACCAAATACCCTGATATGCTTCAGAAACTTCGGGTATACAATGACTACCAAGAATATATAATGTTAATATACAATGTCGGCATAAATCTTACCCTAAGTTTGGTATTTGACTTTCCTCATTGAATTGCTGGAAGAGAATAATACAGTAAGCAACAAGAAGAGGGGATTTCATTACTAGTGAAGACCTGCAAAATTGAATTACACAAACAAGGTCTATAATCGTACTTTTAAAATCGATTTAGCTTGTTTCTGTGATATTGCAACTGAACATCGCTTCCAACCTTAAGCACCAGTTGTTTGTATATGTTGTTGGCTTTTATGGAGCTAGATGATACTGTCAAAACCCTATTTTTGTACATCTCTTGGAAATAGCGAGATTTATCCAGCCTTAAATTGTTTTCACGTTCTTCCTTTGATCGTAATACATTTCACAAGGATTGAGATCCCAGTTTTTTTTTTTTTTTTTGCTCATAAACGTGTGCACGATGATTGGGTATTCTTATTCCTTATGCAGGTAGTAGAAGAAACAATAAGAATGGCAAATATTGTAGCTTTTACCTTCCGATTAGTTAGTCAAGGCATTGAGTACAAAGGTAACTGACTAAGAACCTGCAGAGTACATCATAAACTCATAACCCAATTGTGCTGGAAAATGTTGTGAATCAAGGATGCATATACAATAGTTTAAAGTAATTTCCATCATTTATAGCTCTTCAAACGAGTACTGTAAATGGTGTAAAAAACAAGTTATATATGGCATTCTTAGTAACCTTGATTGTGACTTTCAGGTCATATGTTCCCTAAAGGTTGGAAAGTTCTCGTGTGGTTTCGTTGTATGCATAATGATCCAAATAACTTTGATAACCCAATGTGTTTTAACCCAGACAGATGGAATGTAAGATAACGGTTATGTCATTCCTTCTTAGATAATCGTTAACAACCTTAGCTTTGACCAAATTACTAAACATATATAGAATTGACATTCTTAGCAACCTCCAAAGCCTGGCACGTATCAAGTGTTTGGAGGGGGTACAAGGATTTGTGCAGGGAACAATCTTGCTCGGCTTCAACTTGCAATTTACCTCCATCATTTAGCTATGGGATTCAAGTAAGATCAGGATTTGGCATATACGAAATGGGGATATTTTAGGATCAAATAAATTTCGAGAATAGACGAAATAACCCTTATGATCTAACGGCTATTCCAATTCCATGTATTTATTGTTATAACCTAAACCATATATTTTCCTCAACATTTGTAGGGTAGTGTGATCAACAGCCAAGATTAATTCTCATGGCATGGTTGTTTCTTTAGTATTATAGATTTGAAGCTTAGCTATGGATTCTGGAGGTTTAAAAGGGGTTTTAGGAAATAGATTTTGGAGGAGGTTTTAATGGATTGGGAGTGTGGGGTTATTGTTAATTTTGAAGATTAGGTGTAGATTTAGAGGTTAAAAGTTATAGTTTTGGAGGTTTAAGAGGATTTTTAGCAAATGAGGAACATGGGGTTTGTATGTTTGGAATTTTACATCATCCATAAGTATCACTATTACTATTATAAAAACATTTTATAGTCCTTGGTTGGAAATAAATTGTTGCGGTTGGTGAACTATATGGCTTATCCTTCAGTTAAAGCACATTTTTTGTATGTATCATGAGCTGCTTTAGAGTCTTATTGAGAATTCTATTGATTTATCCTTCGATTGAAGTGCTAAGCTCATAAAATTTAGAGATTTTTTTTTCTTGAGGGGTTTAGTAGGGAGGTAGTTCTTAAAAGTTTTCTACAGCTTATCATGGTAAGTCTGTAGAAGGTACTTAGTAATTGGCATCTTATGGATGAGATTTTCAGTTTATTTAGTTTTAAAATCCTTAAAGAGCTTCTAATGCTAATTACTAGAATTAGTAGTTAGCATTGATGAAAAGATAATTACTGGATTACAGAAAAAAAAAAAAAAAAAGAGGGAAAGGAGATAGTTTTAGGTTTCTCAACTTTTTTTCATAAATTATTTAATGTTGATTGATTCTATTTAACTTGATCTTTCTTTCTTCTTTCAGACTCGTTTAACCATATGTGAGGGACACGATGGGACGGAGACATCAAATGGAGATGTATTAATCTTTCCAGACATGATGAGATACAGGTTATTCATATTTTGGTTGGAATATATTTTAGCTTTCTCTTATACTTTTCGCTCCTTTCTTCTAATTAATGTATATTTTGGTTGAATGCGCCTCGGCTTACACATTTTGATGTTAATACATTTGTAGAAGAAGTGTTCATAAAAGACAGTGAATGGCTGTTAGGTACACCTGAAGCACTAAGGGGTTCATACATTTTCGTATGCTCTCATGGGAGCCGGGATCACCGGTGCAGTGTTTATGGGCCCCCACTGGTTGCAAAATTCCAAGAAGAAATAGATGCATGTGGTCTCCAAAGTCAAGTGTCTGTTAGTCCGTGTTCACATATTGGTGTACACAAGTATGCTTGAAATGTTATCATATTTGGTCGAACTACCAACTGCGTAGTGGCGGGTCACTGGTAAGGGCGTGAGCTCCAATTCTATAGATTTGCATTTTTGCATAATTTTGAGCATTAGGTTCTTATATTTACTCATGCCACAGCTTTTCTAGTAAATACTAAATAGGGATAAACCATGTTCTTTCAAGTAATTATTCATTTTATCATTTTTGCTATCTTTTGTAGATATGGATATGTTACCCTTGATGATGTACATATTTTGCTTGATCAGCATATTGGGAAAGGAGAAATTATAGACTGATTGTGGAGGTAGAGTTATTTCATTTATTTATATTCTTCTTATAAATAAGTTACGTGTGATGTATCCATGTTTTCTTATTTCGGCATTTATGTAAATATGGTTATTTGTTTTGACTATAAAAGATTAGAACTTGAAATATTTTCTATCATGAATTATTACCTTCTTTTCTTTTTGATAAAGATGAATTTATTACTTTTCGGGCAAAAACTTTAGGAAGTGAGGGAGGATACGGAGTATGTGATCACTTAGTCAAGCCAAATAATGGAATTTTGAGATTTGGCTCCCCATCTTGGTCAAATCCCCTATTCTCCAAGGTTTGAGATCTCCCCCTATAATTAGCTGTTAATTCCATAATATCTTGCTTGAAATTGAAGCATTAGGATATTCCACTACACCAAAATAGTAATTTTGCCACAGTCTGTTTTGTAGGTTACCACATACTTTTGCAGTGATAACTTTTGCACAGAGTAAATCTGTAGTAAATTGTAGTTTAGTCCATGGCAATTTTGACTTTATTAATTAATTTTTTATTATTTTGTTCCTCCTGCCTCTCATCTTTTTTCCTTCGTAGTTTTCGACTCATCAAAAGCCAAAACTCAGTCGAAAACCTAATTTGAATTTAGCTTTTATATAACAGATTTTCCCTCTAATAACGAAGTATCACCAACAACATCAATCGATCTTCCAATTCACTTATGTATTTATTCGATTTTAAATTGATTTGGGTGTTTGAGCGTTCTTACTTTGATCCCCTTATCTGAATTCAGATAAACAAAGGTGATGGCCAAGTATGATGTCAGTCCTGATCCATAGGTGTTGGATATGCTTGATACAACATAAGGGTAGAAAGAGGTGAATCATCTGGATCTCTATGATTCAGGATCTGGGATTTCTATTTTTAATTGAAGCTAAAGGGTATTTGATTTTTATGTTGTATTGGAGTGATGCAGGGATAATCTATGTGAAGCTGTTGGGGATTTGAAGCTTGATTATATGGTTATGGGAAGGAACAGATTCAAAGGTAAGCATGATTTCAGATTTTGATATAAAAAAATAGGTTTTATTATGAGTGAGTTTTCTATGTCGATTTCATCTTTTCTTGTCTATGATCATGGCCAATTAGATGATCCCTAAATTTGGAGTTATTTGTTTATGATAAATCCATACAAGTAGTTTATTCAAATTTACTAGGTATTAGGTAGATTTAGACTATAGAGATTTTTGGGATACTATCGATTATTTTGTAATCAATGATGCTATGTGCGGCGTCACTTCATGCCATAATGGAGATCTACAACATGTATAGGATTCAACTATCAGCAAAGAATACAATAGTATTATTTGTTTATTGAGAATCCAGATATCGATGCCAAGGGAAGCTTGTATTAAATTGTTATTTGCCACCTGGAATTGGATCATGGCCAGGCCCTAACATGACTCTAAGAGTGTTGGCTTTCTTAGCGCTGATCACTTGGTTTGAGGTGAAGGCCGGCTAACAAATGTACTTTTCTTTATTTCTGAGCGTGAAGTGTAGATTGGCGTAGGAGATAGGATAAAAGAATTGGTATTTAAGGCGTTGCCTCTTGGAGAGTAGTATTCGTATTGCAATTGTCAATAAATTTACTGGATAATTTAAGCATAATATAGTTTAAGCCACTTGTTGTTGACAGGTTCTGAAACGATATCGTATTGGCTTCTGTAAGATAGAGGCAGCCTATGTGTGTCACTTCTCGCGCTATGTAAGGGTCATCCCTATTAGGTGTTGGCTTGGTTAACTTGCATATATCAACCAGCTTGTTATAGCCACTAGCCGATAGCTCCAAGTGTTGGGCAACATCATACTCATCACACATTACTAGGCCTTCGAATGTGAACCTTGTGACTTTGATCTTTATTTCAATTGGGAGAATACGTCCTATGTGCCAAAGACAAGAGATAAAGTAGTTGACCTGGTGACTGTAGGTTGAGTGGTACATTATGCCCCCTTATGGGTAATCATCATTCAATGCTCTTGGATCATATATAATCTTATAGAGTATACATATTAGCATTTTTTTGGTTGCTTTTGTTGTATCATTGCCAGGTGGGTAGTACAGTGCAGATTGAAGATGCTTGCTACCATACTCATTTGACATTGTGTTCTGTCTGACAAATATTGTTTACTTATTAGTAAGGATGAGCATAGATACATGTATATCGAAACAACATAACTATCATGGATGGTGTTGCCATTATCGTGTAGCTTTCAGTCCTTAAATATGAAAGGAAGCTGGGGTTAGGCCAGATCCCCGCCAGATTTCATTCATATAGAACTATTTACAGAAGAGGGAAAAATGCCTAGAGAATCAATCTGCAGATACAAGCTAATTCAAATGGAAAATTACAGTGTCAACATATAGGATCTGTACAATGTAATAATAAGGTCCTAGCTGCCTTAGTCGAGGATTTGTGCCTTTACATCTGGGCTCATCCCTTTGGAGGTGTCGTGGAAGAGGACATCGATAGGCTTAAATAAGTATGATGATTTCTTCTTCAAGCTAATTCAAATGGAAAATTACAGCGTCAACATATAGGATCTGTACAATGTAATAATAAGGTCCTAGTTGCCTTAGTCGAGGATTTGTGCCTTTACATCTGGGCTCATCTCTTTGGAAGTGTCGTGGAAGAGGGCGTCGATAAGCTTAAATAAGTATGATGATTTCTTCTTTATCTTTTGAGTCTGGTTGCAATCTTGTGGGAGTATACCACCGCTCAAATATTGTTGGTAGGGCTCTCATCTGTCTGTTAGGTCATTGATAGATACGTATGCCAAAAGAGGTGGCCATTTCTTCAATATTGAAGTGGCTAACGAAGATGCAAGCAACACCAATTCTAATTGATTTGAGTACTTGAACCAACTCTTTCCATTAAAGATCACATTTTGATTCCATTTTTTTTTAATGAAGGGTACCCAAATTCAAGCTAAAATGCTTAATAAAGCAACCCAAAAGGTGTAAAACAAGTTGAAACTACGAAGTGCTATTTCATACCAAAATGAACTCTTCTCAAGGTAAGTTAAAAGAAACTAGACTTGTATATGTGAATTAGTCTACTTTTTATATCTTTGATTTGACTTGACCCTTTTTAATCGCAAAAATTGGTGTAATTAATTACAGGGTGAAAAACCCCTAATACTTGTTGATTCGTTAAATTGACTTGATCCTTTTTAATGGCAAACTCTGATTCTCTCCAATTTATGCTTTCATTGTACCATTTTTTCATAATTTTTGACAATTTTGAAAACTTTACTAGGTATATTTACTAGTAAGTCATGTATTATACAATTTCAGGATTGTTATTGTTAGTTTCGACTACATTAAAGGCTTGAGCTTAATATTAACATATATGCTTAATTTTCAATTTTTCATCATCTATATTCCATGGTTAAGTTTATCTCTCTACTTTGAATGTGTAAAAATGTGATGGGCTTAAAAATTATGGTATGAGTTTATCTTGAAACTAATTATGTATCAAATAGATCGATATATATACTGCGTTAGTTGGGGTTTGGTCATTGGTTTGTGAATGGCCGTTAGGGTTAGCTTTATCAAAAATGTGAGATGGTACCAAGGAGAATGGGTTAAGGTTTAGAATTATGAAAGTGTTGGCTTTCTTCAAATCCTAGAACTTTGAATTTTTTGGTATGTGAGTTTGGAATCATGAGGGCAGATTGGGTATAAAATTGATATTAGTGTTATAAATACTTTCATATATGTCTTCTAATGTCTGTTTTAGGGTAACGGTTAGTGATGGGGCTGGTTTATTAAGTTCGAAGCTTTTGCTTTTAGATTTTGGTACTAGCGAAGATGGATATAGGTCTTCTGTTTGATTTTTTCTTAGCTTATAGATATTGCATCTACCTAGATGATGCTCAAATGGTTAGTTAGTAGGAAAATGAACATAATGTTTTGGAAGCAAAGACGCTACTTTATGTAGTTTATAAGCCAAATTTCACTGTTATCTGATTGCACTTACTTATGTTGATTTCTTAGATCTAGAACCATAATAGGCTTACATTTCATGTTTTGTTTATTTACTCATTTCCTAAATAATTTGGGATTTGTTATTATTTTTTCTCTCTATGAAATTATAGTTGGACTGATTTATTTCAGACAAATTTTAAATGGATTGTGGTTATGCACATACATGACATAGCTTCATGCAATTTTCACCATGAGCAAGTCTCAATTTTTTGGTAAGTCACCTTTCCTTGAACCATCTTCTTTGTTAACAATTTGAACCCATTTTGTTGCGGTTAATCCGCTAAAATAGTTAATTTTACAAAAGTTCTATAGGCTTACAAAACTGTTCTTCCTTTACATTAAAAAGGTAGAACTCAAAACTTATGGAACTTTATATTTGGATTTTCATATAGGCGATATGGATTGATTTGAACTGTGGACTTCATTTATATTCTCGAGGTAACTTAGGATGCTGGACTTGCAACTCTTCGTGTGAAAATAATAATTTCATTGTTATTTTTTTCCTTCCAATTTTTATTTTATTTTTTATGTTCTTTAGTTTTTTTTATATATCATTGAGAACAGTTGTAATCAGATGCCTTATTTTTCTTAAATGAAAGTAGTTTCTTTTAATTGTCTTTTCTTTAGTTTATGTTAACTTGTGATGCGCATTACTGTAAGAGTGGAGAGTACTTTATATTTACAGGTTCACTCGGTGCGGTTTTGCTAGCATTTTTTAAAAAATAAATAAATATCGTAGACAATGTCCGTGGCAAATTGTATGTCAGGTGTGTAATATTATCAAATGTATCAAAGTGTTAACCTGTGGCAAAAATAATTACCACGGATAGCCACTGTAGTAGCACGTGAGAACAAGTCACAGACTTAATCCGTGGCAAAAAAATTGCCACACGTGTTTTATTACAGACCTCGACCAGAGATAAAGTCTATGGCAATTCGTTATTTACCACAGATAAAGACTGTGGCAAATCACATAAATTGGTGTAGTGTTCGTGGGTAAGAAGGCTTGGTTATCTTCATCAATTTCTATTGTATGTCGATTTCAACGTTGATAATCTACAAGGTAATAAGGAATTTCAGTTTTTCTTCGTTAATAATCAACCCCATTTTCGCTAGCCGGCTTGATATATATTCCTCTTTGTAGCTCTATAAGAACAGCCAGAACATTTGGAGTCATTAAATAGTACTAGACTACTTTGTGTGTTTGAGACTGAAGACTCCACCTACCAAGATGATTTGTTTGATCTCTCTACTCGATTGGAAACTTTACATGTGCTCTTTTATTGTTCCACTCAGACGTCGAAAAATCAAAAAAGATTAAATCAAGGCTACAAATAATGTAAGACTCTCTCTCTCTCTCTCTCCCTCTCTCTCTCTCTCTCTTTCTTATATACATTACACAACATCGACTCGCATTATTGGGACATCTTATAGTTTTCTCATTTAACTAAAGGAGTACAAGCCATTTTTCACAGGTCAAACAATCAGAAAAATTATATGCCAGTGAGGTGAAAATAAGAAAAGAAATGGAGAAAGCTCTGGCAAGAGAAACTCATGAGCTAAATAGTATGACTAGCAAGCTAGAGAAAGTCAGGGAACTCTCTACCGTTGAGGGCCAAAAAAGGGAACTAGAGATACAAATTTTTGATTCATAAGATATGGAAAAGGAGTTGGAGGTGAAACTTGTCTCTTTTGTGGAGCTCATGAAAACAATGAAGGAAGAACGAGGAAGGTTGGAGTTAGCACGTGATGAGACTGTCACACAAGCCATAGAGCTTAGGATATCGAGAGTAAAAGCAGCTAGCTCGCAGGCTCCTCAATTCTTATCTGACTTTTCTTTATTGGAGATTGAAGAAACAACTCATAGTTTTGACCAATCTCTAATTATATGTGGAGAAAATGGGATTGTGTACAGAGGATTCCTTCACAGTACTGTGGTGCCTATTAAAATGTTACAGTCTAATAGCTTAGAAGGTTGCTCAGAATTTCAAGTAGAGGTAAATCATATAGATGTATTATGTATTTTGTTTGTGCAGTAACTTCATTTTGTGTCAGTTGTCAAAAGTGCTATTATGGAACATTTTTTACCTCTAATATGGATTTGGCACTTTAAACTTCGATTTTTTGGGGTTTGTTTTTTCCTCGAAATTCCTTAAGTTTAAACGGCATATGAAAAAGTTCTCTTCTTCTAAATAAGATATGAATCAACTGGACTTATTATGTGTTAAACGTGCATAATGGATTTAGGCAAAAATACCCCCAAGAGTCATAGTAAGTTCTATACATTTTCTTAAAAAATTAGGATTCAGTTAGTAGGCTTGGATTGCACGAAATCTTAATTTGTTCCATAGATTTCAGGTGGACATTTCGAGGAGAATGAGGCATCCTAACCTATTTCCCCTTATTGGAGCCCGTCTAAAGGCATCTACTCTTGTTTATGACTACCTCCCTAATGGCAGTCTTAAAGACTGGCTTATGTGCAAGGATGACACTCCCCCTCTATCTTGGCAAACAAGGATAAGGATATCTATTGAGGTAAGCATTTGAAATTTAAATCTTGGGAATACCAAACTTGGTCCCCCATCCAATCCTGCAATAAACTAACTGCCAATAGTCTGCCATAACTACAATCCCATTTCCAGCCCTTTGCATAAACTCCTTACTTTGGCCTCACATGATCTACAGGCATGGTCTTGATTTGGACTCTACTTACGTGATAAAACATGATTTCACTAGATAAGGCAAAACAAAAAAACCAAATAAAATGCTCTACTAGAAACATACTCTTGATTTGGACTCTACTAAACGTGATAAAACATGATTTCACTAGATAGGGCAATATATATATATATGCATGCTAAAGACCAACTAGGATTACTCCTATCATCTTCTTTGTCCTCAGTTAAACCGATAAGTCCATCAAACTCCTCCATTAATAATTTATTCTACTTATTGTTATGTAATTTTTCTTACCATTTCTACTTCATTTTTTCATTTACAATACTGCACAACTATCTCTAACATCAATATGATATGGTTTAATATATGTGATCTACTTACTTCCTGTCTTCACTTAAAGTGGGGTTCTTAATTGCATTGATTCAATATGAATGAGCTCTACAATGGATCACGAGAATCTCTATCAGTTATGGTAACTTAGTATTTTCATATGATTTCTAAACCCTATCAGTTAGGGTTTCTAACTTTCTCTCTTTTACAGAGGTTGCCAATACTTAATTTTCGCCTAATTTAACCTTAAATTTCATCAAAGACCAGTAAAATTTAAGAATTTGGTAACTTTATATAATGTCTATCTACAAACCCAGTATAACCACGATCAAAACAAAACCTAAAAAATTTACCAACAATAGTTTATTCGGATCCTTTTATAATATTGTAAAGTTTGAAAAGTGTGGTTTACTACATGTAGATATGGACTTCATTGATATCAGTAGACTCTATGCAACACTTTCTAATGACTCCCCATACCAGGTGTTTTTGATAAAGTTCTGCTTGCAATTGTCTACGGTTCTGACTTGTGAAATGATTAACTTCCTACTAGGAATGTTATCGACACAACAACTGATCCTCCTCACGTTAGAGTCATAGAGATACCATTATGGCATCTATTTGACAATTACGGTTGTAGTGAAATCGTAAAATACTTGAAGAGTATTTTCCAAGAAGACCCTAATATCTAACTTGGAGATGATTTTTGAAACAATCATTACGATTGGTTACTAACACATTTCAAGGAAAAGGCGTTAGGTCATGCAATAAAACCAAGGTGAATCGAACTATTGACTTAGCAATAAAACCAACAAACCTGACTACTGAGCTAATGCGTATATATTGTTTAATGTTCAGTGGCTCAAATATCATCTATAAGCCATTTTTTTTCCTAATGCAAATATAGTCAGTAGGGTCATTTCTGTGAGCATTTATAAACTTTGTACTCACTAGATTCATTATACTATATTCATTAGATCTTATGAAAAATCAAATACTATTTTATTGCATATCCTACACAGTTGAGGTATGTTTGACAACAATGATGACCCCAATATCTATGACTTAAGAGATTTGAAGTCTAACACTTCGAATTGGAGAATTCGAGCAAGAATATCTAGAATTTGGCCTGTCATGGACTTCAGAGACCGGACTAAAATAATAAACACCAACATGGTTTTGATTGATCAAAGGGTAAATGTTATTTTCTCGACAAGTCATACCTATAATCTATAGTATATTAATTGATAACATTTGTTTACTTATATACAGGGATATCAAATTGAAGCCATCTACCCCAAAATATGTATGCCCAAGTTCTCTAGATATTTGAGAGAGGGCATCATAATTGATCTAGCAAATAGTTATGTCGTATTCAGCAGCGGCTTATACCAACCACTCGATAAGCAATTGAAGATTCAATTCCAAGACAAGACCATCATCAAACAACTAGATGACACTAACGACATGCCGCTCTTACGATTTAATTTTTGTGATTTCAACAATCTCGATCGTTTTGCAAACAAAATTGAAATAACAGTTAAATACTTAGCTACAACCTTTCTCTAACTTTACTCGTATACTATTTAATTTGGTCTTATCTATCAAATCCTAGATGTTATCGGTCGTATCATAGACGTAACACCTACCACACCCCAATAAACAAAGAATGGAACATAGGTCTATATAAAAAATGCAACGATAAAAAATGAGAGGTACTAAGTATTATTTCGTTGGTTGCATTGTACAATACTTAATTCCTAATATTGTATTCAATTCCATAACAGGGGCATTCAACTATCAATAACATTATGGGGATCTATTGCTACGGAACTAGGGAGACAACTTGACCAGCTTAACGCTCCTAATGTTGTTTTGGTTATGACTACGAGATCTGTTAAATAATGGAAATATTATAAATATACATACTAAATTAGCACAATTTATTTACCATCAAGAATGGACATTTATTTTGTAGAACAACCAAAATTTTAGATTTTAATAGGGGACCATATATCACCCTGTGTCAACAATTGTGTGCACATATTAAAGAACATTAATAATATTAAATTTCAACATATCTTGCACTATATATCATGAATGCTTCTAAGTGTTTATATCCACAGGTAACATCACCATGAATTCTACCTATGCTACCAAAACTTATTTGAATCTAGAAATCCCTGAAGCTGCAGAATTCTCAACCAGGTAAGGTGTACAATTTTTTAATAACTATAAGCAATATTCCTTAATCATGATACTATAATATTTTGAATGTACAGTGCGAATAAAATTATTTAGGTCACGCCAACAAAGAATGCTCAGAAGTTTGATCAAGATATGGTAGATAATATGATTACAATAAAACAACTGAAACACAACATATTCGAAAATTATGTAGCTAAGGTACGTCTTTATCTTATTTCAATAAAGATTCAGTGCATTCACTCACCGTATGAATACTAATGATCAAAACGACTTATCCAAAAATAGGATTCCCTCTACAACATTCAGGCGAGAATCTCCAAAGTCTATCATGAATACAGGTTTTGTTATGAATCGTGCAATAATTGCAAACGAAAAGTTAGCCAACAAAATGACAAATTCTATTGTTTGAGCTATAGAAAAATAATAAGTAATCTGATTACTAGGTACGATAACCCAACTAAATTTATTAAATATAGAAATATTCTAACCTAACCTTATTTTCCTTACAGGTAAAAATTACAAGTTGATGTCCAAGATGAAACAGGATTCATCAAGGTGATAATGTTCGATTCACAGTTGCAAATGCTCCTGAACAATACAGTAAAAACAACTAAGGATCTTTCTGAAAATGTATACAAACAATAACCATATTCTACTAAATTATTACATGAAATAGTTTAATAAGTTGTACTTTTAATTTATGTAGAACAACGGTTAAATAGTAGCTGCATGCTATTTGGAAAAGAATTTACTTTGGGCCGAACGTGTGTTTGCAATAAAGCTATCATAAAATATTATCTACCGCACTTATGGTGTATCAACCGTGTCTCGAGAAGAAATTGAAACCCCGATCCAAACCATTGAGAGGAAAGGACCAACAACAAAGCGATCATCACCTGCGGATTAAGAGCGTGATAATAGCCAAAATATTAAAAGAACAAAGAAAAAAATTAACCCTTTTATGGTTATTCTTCAACATCTGCTACACCATCATTCACTGATATATCAAATAAGGTACTTAACCTAATTACAGCTTGCATCTGTATTTATGAATCTACTTGTAATTATAAGACAACGATACAACTTTTGAAGAAAGGTGTAAAGAAAAGTACACTACGTAAATTAGATATGAATACACCGCTTCAGAGTACACAAGATGATCATATAGACTTAAATATTGATACAAGTACTGATAAACCAAATAGCTTACAAGAAGGAAGCGAGCCAAAAGATGATAACAATAATGCTGACAATGACGAACCAATTGAGATTCAAGCAGTGATACAGAAGTAAGCGCTGAAGAATAATCAGTCTTAAAGTCTTTTCTTATTACCAATTTTAAACTACCTCTTTATATTTACCAACTATTTGATTTTTAGTTAATACTTTATTTCGAAGTCTTACTGTAATAAAGTTTTGCCTATCATATTTTTTAAATAAAAAACCATTCTTACTTCAATTGCAAATATGCTCAATAAAAACCGTTTGCATGGTTTTGTACATGGGGTGTTCTTCAATTGCAACTATTACATTAAACACCATTACTCATAACTTAGTCCTTAGTAGCTATTTGTTAGTCTTATGAAGGATACCATCACCGTGCCTCAGCAGCAATGCTAAAACACCTTGTATGCCTAATCATCACACAGGTTCAGTTTATCATATTCTAATGTAAGATTTATGTATGGTATTATTTGTTTATCCTGAGGGGTGGTTTATTCCAAAGAAGAACAAAACATAAGTTTATAGATCTGTTCTAATTTTGTTTTGAAATCTGAATAATGTTTGAAGTTGTTACTTTAGTTGCCTATTTTCCATTTTTTTTCTTTCTGTTTGGTTCATAATTGATCTACCATTACTTTAATATTTACTACCATAAATGTGCCTACTTCAGCTATATAATCACACAAACTCATATATTATTTTAATAACTTACTCACAAATCAGTCCCTCTAAGGTGATAACCATGTTAATTATATATTTGTAGTCGAACTTCTCGACAATAGAGTAAATTCTAAACAATACGAGTTTGTTTAGAATACGAGTTTGTCTTCCTTGTGAATTTGTATAGAATGTATTATCTAAATAATAGCAAAGTGAGAAAACACCAGAAAAGGAACTTAGATTACTGCATATCAATAGGAGAGCGTTGCATATCAATGAGAGAGATGAACATAATAAAATTAACATGTCCATTTGGAATTCTCCAATGGATAAATTTTCTTATCATACTCAAGTGGCGTCAAATTGCAACTCCCCTAATGCTCAGTTAATGTATAGGCAACAACATCACCACTAGCAACAACTCCTACAACTCCAGCCACAATAGCAAATCCAACAACTACAACATGAGACCTTTCTCAGAAACTGAACAGTGTAATTATCAAACACAGATGAACATCTACAATACCAGCACTTAATTTACTTTATCCGATCTCTACCATAATGTGATGCACTAATGTTATTTGGTAGAGTATTATGAATTCTACATAAGAATGTGCTACCTTCATGTACAAACTATTTTAAACATTGTTGTTTAACCAAAATTACAAGGCAAAACATATAGTGGTGTCCTCCATGACTAGACTCTTGTAAACAATGTGCTTTAAACAACATTTTAAGGCACGCGCGACACGACTGCTAGTAAACTAATAACAAAAGTAGTGTTTTGGCAAAACCGTGGGAAAAAAATAAAATCTATAGCAAAAAAAATATGCGAATTATTTGAACTCCCACCGTCCTGCTTTGTTTGTTCTCTCGCTGAAATCCCTTTATACTCTCCACACTCTATGCTCCAGGAATTTCTAAAACTTTGTTCACCTCTTTCATCGATCTTACTTTCACCAATTCTCTTTATCGATTCAAGACTCAGTTTTCTCTCCTTCACTCCGTCCCCAATCAAAATAAGGTAACGTTTGATCTATCTTACTCTAGATTCCAGAATCGATTTGTGATCCTATTAAAATATTGATCTCTGAATTTGATTGTTTTGTTAAATGTAGTTATGGATTTGGTGAAAGTTAGGATATGGTTGAAGAAGAACGAATAAATTATCTTAGCGATTTCAAGTTTTTGGGTTCATGGTGATGATCCCTTTCTTTTTCTCTATGTAGGTTTTGATTTGAACCTCTAATTTGCTTGATTTGATCTTTCCTTGAAGTTTTGTGCAGTTATTTTTACTTTAGTTTTAATCTCTAATTTCTACTTGATTTGTTCTATAGAAGTTATGTGAAAGATTGAGTAATGTTTTGATTCTCTCCCTCTCCCCCACTCTCTCTCTCTCTCTCACTCTCAGAGAAAAGCCCTTTGCTGTTCTTCAATCTGATTTCCAATGATAGTGGTTCTTGACTCGGAGGATAATATGCACGATGCTAACGATATGGACTCACTCGATGATGATGAACATAATAGTAGGGATGATTATGATGTTGAAGATGATATTGTGGAGATTTCTTCAAAGCAACAGGTAAATTTTGGCTTTGAGGAATAAAAATCTCGCCTTTAGTTGTTTATTGGTAGTTTTAGCCAAGTGCCTTAGTGTTTTTTGTGTTATTGATGAATTATTTAAATTGCAATTAGTAGTACAATGAAGATGATTATATTTGGGTTTTGGTCTGACAAGTTTTATATAAATAATTCCAACACTGCTCGAAATATTCCCTATAAAAATTTCTAGTGAGTCACAATCATGGCGAAATACGGGGTTGGATTAAATAGACAAATTCATGACAACGATCTGCACATATCACTCCTGTCTTAACAAATGGTTTTTCCACTTCCCAAGCATCACCATTCAGTCACCTTTATCGCCTTGTCCATACGTAGATTCGGGGGCGTTCTATAAACATTTCTTGGGTGCAAAATTGATAGGGACTAGGCTTGTAAAGATCGGAATTGGATAAATATTTAGAATTTTAGTTAAATATACATTTGCAAAAAGATGTTGTAAGTAACCAAAGTTTTAGGAAACTTAGAAGATAGCATAGCATTAGGATAAGTCTATGAAAGGTTATAGGGTGCAAAATATCACTTTAAATCATTAAGAGTTCTGATTAATGTATAGAAATTTTCTTTATAAATACTGTTTCCCCGATCAAAAAAATTATTGCAGTGGCAATTCAAAACAAAATTTAATCCCTTTATACTCTATACTAGCGTAGTCCATGTATATGTTTTTTAGCTTCTTTGTACCAATTTCTTTAACCTATAAGATTCCTTTCATGTTCAATGCTTCATGATTAGTACACACCCACACACCGGGTATATCATCTTTGATTTATAAACGTCTTGCTTCCACGCATTTAATCTAGTGCACACACACTCTCTCTCTCTCTCTCTCTCTCTCTCTCTCTCACTCTCTCTCTCAAATGTTTCCTAATGACACATTATTTAGATCAATTGTGAGCTAATATCCTTAACATTGTGCAGCTATGGCAGTGAATGCTAAGCTTCAGTATGCTGTAACCAAAGTACTTGAATTACTGGAAGAGAGTTTTATGGTACCAGGGAGTGGAAAAAGAAGACTTGACAGTTTATTGAAAAGAGAGTAAAGGAAGCCTTACCTTATAATTGCATTAGATCTTGTTCCGACTCTTGAAGCAAAATGGGGTGTGAAGCTTGCAGTCAAGAAAACCCTACTGGGTTCAGTTTTTGAAAGTTACAGGTTATTTCTGAAACTTTATCATCATTTAAAATAGATATTTTGCATAGGATAAATGCCCAGTATAATATTACTAAGTACATCTTAAGAATAAGCGCATCCGACGCTTTGTTCTTCTCATTAAAATGCCGCATTATCTTTCCTAAAAGAGCCACCCAATAGTGTATGAAGCGAGTTTCCAAATAACTTTACTAGTTCTTTCTCAAAAGCCGAGATCGATATGTGTGAAGAGTCTGAAGAAACCATTGCATGCTAAAAGACGCATGAAGCATTCCCATACCAAGAATATTAACTGATAGGGGGCTACATAAAAGAAGGTGGTTGATAGACTCTATTCCAAGTCTCAGAAAATAAAAAAGTCTGAGTTTTCATGTCTATTTGTCCTCTTTAACTTTCATGAGATAAGGTACGACCCCAAGGCATACCTGAATAAGATGTGTGCAGACAGAAAATTAGCTGAAAAAACTTTATCCACTTGTTTCTTAATCGATTTCCCCTATAGTGAATAGGTGTCAATTTGATCGTTGGTGTTTCTTGTTCAATGTACTCGAGTTGATTGTATTTTCTTTTCTAGCACATAAGGTAGTCACTTTTTGTGTTTCGAGTCACAAAGCCAAAATCTGGCAAGAAGCGATATTGGTAAAGGCTGATATCCCTACCAAACATCAAGCCAAGACCGAGAAGTGAGCTGTCGACATACAAGTTAAAATATATACCCACCAGTTGTCACCAAAGCTTTTTCTCTCATTTAAGAAAAAGCCTTTTCTCTTTAGATAAAACCTTTGGAAGTTTATGTTCACCTGATCATAAGCATTCTCAAATTTGAATGTATAAGATTAAAACTCCATCAAAAATCTTTCTACTATAAGCAAAGGTCCCTTAGAAATTAGAAATTACCGAGCCTATGCCATTCTCGTTCTTCGAGGTAAAGTTTTTGATAGAATTTTGTATATTCCTTATTAGGCTAATTGGCCAAAAGTCATGGAGGGCAATTCAAAACAAAATTTAATCCCTTTATACTCTATACTAGCGTAGTCCATGTATATGCTTTATATCGTCTTTGTGCAAATTTCTTTAACCTATAAGATTCCTTTCATGTTCAATACCAATTATTGTGTTTCTATTGTATTAGTTCTACGTTCCCATCTGGTTATTAGGGAACTTGATATGGACAACAAGGATGCTGTTATACCGGTTGATGAGCAGGTATAATAATTAAATCATTTATTCTTTCAGACTTGAAATCTTGTTAGTGGTAATTCTCTTATTAATCTAGTACCAGATTCTTCTATTTTAGCATAAGATCTTCAATAAGATCTATGACTCTCTGAACCCCTTTGTCTTCGTGGAATCCCTGATCAATAAGGATTTGCTTAATAGGTAAAGGATATGCTTGCTAATGCCAACTAACCTGGATGGTAAGGTCTCTAAGAGCGGTTACCAAGGACCCGATCCAAACCCCGTTATCACCAGTTGGGGTCTTCTAATTCCCGAGTCGTATTCATAAAAATAAGAGTCTATATGCTCAACTATACTACTATGACTGGAAAATAAAGATTTTACTACTTCTTACAGGTTCGGAGAATGGCAGCTTCACCTCACAGAGCCGAAATACTGTCTTCATCACTTGAGGCCTTTAAGAAAATTCAGTATGAAAGAACTAGCATGTATTCAAGTCGTGAAGCAAAAACCTTGAATCTTGCTACAGTAGATAATCACGGTTCTCACATTTTTTCAAGGAAGTCTGGTGGAAGAAATATTATAGCAACCAATGAACGAGAGTCACTAACAAAGTTAAGGAAGCATAAGGAAGATTTAGGTCTTGGCCAAAGACACTTGAATAGGGAGAAGTTAGTTCTGCATGATTGTAAGGCTGATAAAAATCCCAAATATATGGAACCTCTGAAAAGGCAAATTTCTCTTCCAGACAAAGAGAGGGAAAAAGAGAGAAGGATACAACATCAATGAAGTCCATGGATGCTTGGAAAGAGAAGAGAAACTGGGAAAACATACTTGTGTCTCCTTTACATGTTTCTTCTCGAGTATCGCATTCACCAGGCATTGAAAGAAAAAGCGTGGAACGTACACGTGTTTTGCATGATAAACTAATGTCTCCGGTGAAGAAGAGGAGAACTGCTCTGGATCTGAAAAAAGAAGCTGAAGAAAAGCATGCATACTCGAGAAATGAGGATTAGAAGCGAATTAGAAAATGAGAGAGTACAAAGGCTACAACATACATCTGAGAAAGTAAATCGTGTTAATGAGTGGCAAGCTGATCGCACTATGAAGTTACGAGAGGGTATGCATGTTCGTCATCAACGTGGTGAATCCCATCACGAAGCTCATCTTGCTCAAGTTGTAAGAAGGGCTGGTGATGAAAGTAGTAAAGTTAACGAGGTCCATTTCATTACTTTCTTAAATGAAGAGAACAAAAAGTTTATTTTGCATCAGAAGCTTCATGATTCAGAGCTGAAAAGTTACAGGTAATTAAGACTAAGAAGAAAGAAGATATGGCAAGAGAAGAAGCTGTGTTAGAACGAAGAAAACTCCTTGAAACCAAAAAATTGTAGAGCCTCTTTGAAACACAACGAAAGAAAGAAGAAGCTCAAGTTAGAAGAGAAGAGGAATGCAAAGCTTCTAGTGCAGCTCGTGAGGCACGAGCCATTGAACAACTAGAAAGAAAAGAAATTAGAGCTAAAGCCCAACAAGAGGAAGCTGAACTCTTAGCGCAGAAGTTAGCTGAGAAACTTAGTGAGAGTGAACAATGTCGTAAATTTTACCTGGAGCAGATACCAGAGAAAGCTTCAATGGATTTCAGGGATCAATCTTCATCCTTAATGCGGCGTTCTCCAAACAGGGAGAGCCTTGGGAGATCAACATCAACCACTAATATTGAAGATTATCAAGGAAACAATATTTTAGATATAGGAGGTTCTGATTTGGGAACTGGTGATAGCCCACAACAGCATTCTTTGAAACGAAGGATTAATAAAATTAGGCAAAGACTTATGGCTATGAAATATGAGTTTTCCGAGATTCCAGTTAGCCAAGGCAAAAATTGGAAGATGGCTTCAGGAACTTCAAAAGCTTCGTCAAGCCAAAAAAAGAGCTGCAAGTATAGGTGTAGTTGTTGTCGATATAATCAAGGTAATTACTTTTTGAAACTCCCAACATTTCCGCGCTTTTTTCATTTCAATTCATTCCTAACTAATTTATTTAGTTACTATTCTTCTATCAGTATTACTGATATGCTCACATATCCAAAACTAAGATTATGTAGACAGAAGTAGGAAAATAGTGTAAAGTATAACTACTTCTATCGATTGTGTTTTCCAGTTTTGGGTAATTACTTCGATATGGCCCCACTTTAGGTATACGAGCAATCTATCTCTGCTGTTTGTCAAATGGATTGGCCTAAAGATCATTTTTTGGTTCAAGTTCTAGTGAAAAATGGGTTGTTTTAAAATTTTGTAATATTGTATTTTTCTCATGTAGCAAGGGAATATCTAGGTGATGATCATTGTGGAAACCTTTCCGGCAGACCCTTAATAAACTAAACTTCTAAGAAATATAATATTCTTTCGCCTTGTGCATTATTAATGAAAATATTGATGTGTTATTTAGGAATCAGAAGAAGACATTTCGGCTAAAAAAGACTGCCTCCCCTGAAAGTAAGGTTGATATTTCTGTTTCACTGTTATATATAGCTCATTCATACATCTATTTGACTAATGTAATTCAATTTTATTGATCCATATATTGTTCAAATACATGCAGGGGGAACAGCTTCTGCAACATCTGGATGCTACATTGGGTACTGGAAACTTGAAGGATGCAGTGAAACTACCTACTGGAGAAGACCTTAATGAGTGGCTGGCTTTTAAAGGTAACAATTATCTTAACGTAGTAGCTCGTTATTGCCATTTTTCTGTTGCCTACTATGATCCTTGATGTATACTGTCTTTGTGTTTTCTTTACAGTGCTCGTTATGATTGGTTGTAATTGTAAAGAGGTGTTTTGTTCTAAACAGATTTAGTTAATTAGAAGATTCAAATATTAGAGTAGGCTTAGTTTTAGTTAGATATTCTGTTGTAAGACTAAAATATGATATGTACAAGTTCCTTCATTTCTTCGACATCCAAAATATTCATAATGTTTTCATGCAAATGTACTCATATGCAAGAGAAAACATGTGTAAGCTTCTTTAACCTTTTGGTTTCTCTAGGCTTGATATTTTCCCCAAACTCCCAGATTATTGCATTAGACCTGTTATGAGTGATATTTTATTGGTGTGCATATGGTAGGGAAACCTTGAAGCTAACTGAAGTGTCTGCAAGTGACAAGTTAGAGAGTTTCCGTGCATCACATGAGGTACTTGATCTATTACTTCTTTTATTGATACACGTGGGTTTTTCTTCTTAAGGCTCATCAAGCCGTGGGTTGTGCTTCTTATTGGTCTCTTTGGGTGTTTTAGTTTTTGAAGGGTTCGGGCTATGAGTAACCTATGGTTCTCATCCAGCCTTCCCTCATTTTTTTTAGACATAGGCCATTTGTTGGGTTCAATCTTATTCTTTATAAGAACAAGCTTTTCTTTTCCAAAGTTTCTGAGATCTCTAGTTTAAAAAGGTTTTTCTGTACAACAGAAAACAAAATATCAAAGATAACAACTTGAAAAGAAAACATATCTTTGTGTACCACTTCAAAAAGTAACAAATGAAAGCTTTTGGTTCGACATAACAATATAAACACATAACTGTAGTCATTAATATTGAAATCAAAGGTATTTAGATTTTCATCACTGTCAGGCTCCAATGAGCAATTGAGCACATGAAACAAAAGCTAAAATCACTTCAACTGAAAGGCGCTATTAATTTATAGTAATCTAGAAATGATCGAATGTCATACTTTACCAGCTAAGCTACCTAGCACCTGCAGTATTTCATTTTCTTACTTAAGTTTTCCACTTTATTTAATGAACGTGATGTTTCGCTAATAAAAAGAAATTGTCAAGCGACAATTATCAGAAGACAAGAAATACAAGATTTTATAGACGTCTACTGCCTACAACAAACCTTGAAGCTCTCTTTGCTTATATCTGGAGCTGTGTAATCAGTAACATTTTCATCCTTTGTATATTTTATGAGCACCAATGAAGGTGTTTAGCTGGACATCTTGTAGATTATGCTTAACTGATGCAGCAACTCCACCGTGACCAGTATCAGTGATGGTTATTGTTTTTCTTTTCAGATATGAATTTAAAACAAATCATGAAGAATGCGTTAGAACAACCAAGCCCAAGTTAGGACCTTATATTTCTGCTCGTGTTCTTGCAGCCATTAATATAACCCACAGTAACATTAAAACTTTCTATGAAGTTCGGACCGAGACTCCAGCTGCTCTGAACAATCTCCTAAAGGTACCATTTTTTTCATGATATATGTTCTAATCCAGTGAGCTTTTCAACACAATAAGTCTAATTTTATGCTTAGATAATGTAGGGTGATATTTTTCTTACCCAGTATAATGATTCATTATATACATATTATCACGAGCGATAAAATCAATAACTTGCTGATCAGGTATATTGCTTAATGTATCAACTTATGTATTTTGGAATGTCTAGTTCATTAGGAACCTTAAGACTCAGTATTTTATGATACCCCTCTTCTTAAAAAACACGTGAACCGGAGAATGTTAGTCATTAATGTATATCAGAATGAGGAGCTCTATATTAATGTTGGAAACCTAAGAATATTTCTTGAATCGGACTATCTGCATCGTAATGAAAGTGGTCCTCATTATGGGTTATAAAGAGCACTTATACTAGGTAGGGTCACTGGAAGATGATGTTGCCCCCTCCCCTACCCACCCCCACCAACCCACCCAATGTATAGAAGATGATACCCAATACAAAATTTTGTTACATTCTCCTAGACTCTTCGTGTTCTAATAGTTGATGATTGTAGATGATGTATAGTGAATGAGTTTTGTATTCTTCCATTCTACAGGTGATAGTGATCAAACTTCTACTATAATAAGCACTACACCATCTAAGGCAATACCTCCTGCCACTGCCATTGGGGAAGCCACAAAAGAGACTGGGAACATTTTCCATCCTTCAGCTCGCACTTCATGTTTGAACCTTCTCCACTGCACGTTTTTTATTATGTTTCTTTTAGTTTTAGCCATTGTCCGACTAATATATAGATTCTAAAGTTACTTCAGCAGCCTTAAGTTTATTTCGTGTATGATGATATGTGAATTGTCGGCAAAAAACATTCTTATAATTTATCTTCTTTTATGCATATTTTTGAAATAAATTTTTTTTTGATTTTTTTTTTATTATTATATGTTTTTGCCATGGATTCTAGAGTGCTGAAAGTAGGTTTTTGCCACAGATTATGTAGTGGTGAAAGCAGGCTTTTGCTACGGATTATGTAGTGTTGAAAGCAGGCTTTTACCACAGATTTTTCAATAGCAAGAAATTAGTTTTTGCCACGGTAAAAACTGTGTCAAAGCTTTTGTCACCCTATTTACGGTCACGACCCTTGCCACGATAAAAACTTTTTTGCCACAGATTTTTTCGTGGCTAATACCCTTTTATTCTTGTAGTGTATGCTCAAATAAATTCGATTTTGTATTATAATTCGAGCTAATCAATAATGTCGATTTTGCTTGATTTTTGCAGGCTACTCGGCTAATGAAAGGGATATGCCTTGGAGCCGAAGAGGAGAGAGCCAAGCTGAAGAGGAAGCAGGTCGAGCTTGAAAAGAATGTAGCTCGACTGAAGTCAGATTTAAGCAAGGAGGGGAAGCAACTGGAGGCCCTGAAGGCTTCCCAAGTAGTATAAATCAACAAGCTGCGGGCTGAGGTGAGGGTAGATTTAGATGAGGCGATAGCTGAGTGTGACAGGCTCGGGTGGTATCTTGTATCCAAGGGATACTCTGAAGACGATGTGGAGGCCATTAGGGCTAACACCTATGTGGAAGAGGATGAGGTTGAAGATGATGTTGTTGGGGTTGTTAATGGGTTGGATGCTATATCTCCTCGAACGGTGAGAGACAACCAAGAGGATGACGACGAACACCCAGAGGTAGAAACTGAGAAGGTAGGATAGTGTGATGGCATTGTTATTGTATGAATGTTATGGAGTGTTGTAAACTGCTTGGATATATTTTGGATGGAGTTTTGTAGGCTAATTTGTTTTTGTAAACATTGTTGTAGGAACTTAAAGACATACGCCTCAGAATAAAAGATTTAGAGGTTGAGCTTGCTTAGGAAAGAGAAAACTCGGCGTTCCTATTGTCTTCGCAAGCAGAGCTGTAGGTTAGAATAGAGCAAGAATTATTTGATTTGTATGCTTCATTAATATAGATGGATAAAGTAATAGATAGAGTGTAGAGACGAACCAAATACTCGTTACATGTTTATGTGCAAATGGCCCTGGAATGGTGCGTATAAAAGATGTTAGTTATTGGCAAACAAACATACAGAGAATGTGTACCTTAGACTTGGAAATATTTTTATGGAGCATTCATCCGAGATTGTACTGCATCCGAGATTATACTTCGACTTTAAGTCCAGAAGTAGTTTTACACAGTAGATGTCAAAAAATAGATATATTGTTAGAGCAACTCCTAAAGTGCCTCACTACCTTGGATTTTAAGTTGCCACATTAGATTTTCAAGCTCCAACAGTGCCTGACTGACTTGGATTTGAGTCTCAAAATCCAAGTCACAGCCTTGGAATCCAAGACTCGGTCTTGGATTTTTAAGTAGCGATTGGGCGCCCAAGTGTTGTGCGTTTGTTCTGTTTTTAAACAGGTGCCTAAGTTTTTTTTTTTTAATTAGGCGCCCAATTCTTAGGCGCCTGTTGCACAAGTTTCCAAAAACTAAATCATTTCCTCTTGTTGTCTAGTGATTGGTAATTTCTTAGACAATGGCACATGCGTCATTATCTGCCCACCCAATAATAATCTTCTACGTAATTTCTTAGACAAACAAGGGCACATGCATCATTATCTGCCACCCAATAATAATCTTTTACGTAATTTCTTAGACAAACAAGGGTACATGCGTCATTATCTGCCCACCTTCTATTAATGGTAGGCTGTAGTTGGCTACTAATGAGTTTAAGCTTTCAAAAAATGACATATATAGTCATTGCCTTTAAATATTTTCCACCCTAAGTACACCTCTGAAGTAGAAAAAACTTGAGGACAATTTAGGAGTTATAGAAAAACTTGAGGACATATATAGTCTTAGGTGCCTATTTTTTATTATATAAATTCAAACAGGCGCCCAAGTGTTATGCGCCTATTTGAATTAGTTTAAAATCTAAGTCAGGTACTCTTGGAGGAAATTGAGTCTGACTACCTTGGATTTGGCTTTTTTGCATCCAAGGCAGTCAGGCACTTTAGGAGATGCTCTTAGAAGTGAGTTGTAAGTAGTGATTGAGTATTCTGAATCGAAGTTGATATAGTATAGCTGCTATGTGCGGGTTGAATTGGAGTCAGCTCGCTTACGCGAAGATGAATCATGTCAATGTAACCAAGAATTTGCAAAAGAGTTCAATAAGATGAGAGAGACGAATGAAGATAGAGAAAATCAATATGTGAAGGTGCACTTCAAGTTTATTGAGGTAATACAGACTATTGTCAACCTGACTCGGCAGATCGAGGAGAGGGATGCTGAAATTGAGAAAGGGAAAATAGAGCTTGAGGAGTTAAAAAAATATGCTGCAAAACTCAAAAGCGAGAATGATGCATTGACGATAAAGAGCAGGGAGGCCGACATAGCCCGTTACCGTTTACATGTTCTAGAAAGATCGGAGGAAGATTTAAATCAGTTGGTGACTGGCCTAAGAAAGGATCTAGCTCGGAAAACGCATGATCAGGAGCAAATTCGATATGATCTGGAGAATAGTAAGAGCGAGCTTGGGCGATTGAAGAAGAAAATAGTTGATAAGGAGAACGAGCTAAAGAGAGCTCGAGATGACTTGTCTGCGTTAGAAGTTATAGCCGAACAATTGACTAAAACTTTTTTTGCAAAATACATAGAGTTCAGGATGGTACAACGCAAGTGTATCAAGCTAAATGGGGGAGTGGCTCAATTAAAAATAGATCTGACACAAGCCAATTCGCGCGTCAGAAGTATCGAGGCTGGCGAGCGCTTGAAGAAGAATAAAAATGATACCAGAGTTTCTCTTGTTCAAGGGGATGTCGTTAGTCTGTCAGCTCGAATAAGAGAGTTGGAAGGGAACGTTGCTCGAATTCAGGGGCCTGTGCGTAAAGGAGTTGAGCAGTTATGGGAGTGTTAAATAAAGCTGGACTCTGCTCTTGTCATGGAGAAAGGGTTAGAGCGTATTATCCAAGGGAAGGAGATTGTTATAAAAGCTAAGAGGAATTGTTAAAGAAAATTCCAGATGTGGAAGAATTGAACAAAGAGATCGAGATACTTCGTACTCGGGTGGTTTATTTGGAGGTGATGAATCGAGCTGAATCAGCCAAAGCTAACAAAAAATCTGTAGAGAACATAGCTTTTACAAATCGAATAGAGAGATAAATGGTGAGTCAGAAAGCACGGTACCAAAGGTTAGAAGACCGCCTTCAGGCCCGGCATTCAGAATTGCTAAAGTCGGCGATTACTTATTTTGTAGAAGAAGTAAAAAGAATTGAGTTAGAAAGAGATACCTTATTCGACTGTACGTCAGAAAAGGGATGTTTCTGTAAGGTTGATATAGATCGAGGAGATTGCACGAGCTCCATGGGAACAGATTTGGGCCCTCGATCTGCTGAATTGATAGAGGAGGGCAGAATTGTTGTGATTTTTAAGCTCGAGAATTCATGGCTAGTTGACCTCCTGTTGTAGGGGTAAATGAAGTTGACTTCCCCACAGCATAACAGACTCCATTGTAATGGTTGTATATAACTTAAAAGAAATAATATATGATAAGATATGTTGAGAGATAAAAGCTAGTTTTACCTTTGCTTTATTTTATGTCTGGTTTAACTCTTCGATTGAAAACTAGTATCACCTTTATTTTAACCTCAGAGTTGAAAGAGTCAGTCAAACCAGGTATAACCTAAATTTAACTGGTAGAATGTCGCAGACATATTCAAAGAGATCAAAGCTAGTATTACCTTTGTTTTATCTTATGACTGGTAGAGTTCGTTGATTGAAAACAAGTTCTACCTTGTTTAAACCACAAGAAATAGAGTAGAGACAGCCAAACCAAGTGTATTCTTGATTTAACTAGTATGATGCCGCAAACATATTGAAAGAGATGAAAGCTAGTATTACCTTTGCTTTATCTTATGTCTAGTAGAGTCCGTTGATTAAAAACAAGTTCTACCTTGTTTTAACCGTAGGAGATTTAGTAGAGTCAGCTAAACCAAGTATATTCTTGATTTAACTGGTATGATGTCGCAGACATATTGAAAGAGATGAAAACTAGTATTACACTTTGATCAAGTGAGTATCCACTAGCTTAGTCGAGCTTGACAAAAATCGTACCCATTGTATCCCTTTAACAGATCTCTTTAATTCAAACATGCTAGCGGTTGATCAACCATTAATTATTATAATAGGATTGCATCACGTTTTCAACATCAACTCATTTAGCATTATTGCATCTTTCCCTCATTGTCACATTCCCTCCTTTTCTTATATTCCTTATTCTTACTCTGGTTACTCATATATTTTCTTTCTATTCTTACTACTCAATTACTTGGATCATGAATCTATTAGTTACTATTATTCTACTTTAACTTACTTTATCTGTTTCACTTCACTATCTGTATCTGTATCTGTATCTGTTTACTAGTATGTTATTTAGACTTGTTGGGTATTCAGTGAGCCGTGGTTTTGCTCACTCTCGCATTATTTCAACCCCTTTCAGAGGTTGAGTAGTTTGAGTTGCTGAGAGCCTCAACAGTGTTTGGAACAGTTGACGCTGCCGACCAGTTTTAGTTTAGACTTTTGTTGTTATCTCAGCGTATGTTGTTGTACCTTATTTTGGACATTGTATATATTTCTGTCAGATATGTATATTTGTTTTTTCGCTTCTGCTATGTTATTATTTCATTCCTTTACTCTGATGATTATTGCTATATGTGAATAGTCAAGCCAGAATTTGTCTACGGCTTGGCTATTTGTGGGGCAGAATCTTTTGATTCCCCGACCTGCACTACTTAGAATCTAATAATTGGTCAAGCTACCGATTACCAGATTTTGGGGCGTGACAGACTTGGTATCAGAGCGTAAGGTAAATCCTTATCTTTATTATTGCAGATCACATGACGAGTTACTCTTTAGACGAAGTTAGGATCAATTCTTTTCGGATTTTCATATTTATCGAATTCCTTTCCTATTCTAATCCTTCCCTATCCGTTCTGAGTTGTGTTTCCTTATTCGTAACAGATGGTTAGAGGTGGCAGAGGTAGAGGTCGTGCTCGAACCCGTGGGGGTATCCGAGGAGGTGTTCGTCAGGGCTTACGCAGTGGCGCAGTGGCTGATGAGCCAGTGGTCAGTCAGGAGAGTTTGGGGTCCGTTTCGATCTTGCCAACTTAGCCGATAGTTTCTGAGGCTGGGGTTAGCGTGGGAGTAATACCAGGGGTTCAGCTTCAGCAGGGTACCCTACCTACTCCAGTGCTTCCAGGGCATCCAGGAGTTTTACCAGTACCAGCAGCTTCAGGTGTTTCAGCCGAGATGAGACAGTTTATGGAAAGTTTTGCCGCTTCCTTTCAGCAGGCTAGGAGCCCAGTGCACAGGGAGCACAGTTACTTAGAGCAGCTTCAAAGGTACAAACTCCCTATATTTTCTGGCACGTTGATTCCTTCAGGGCCCGATACTTGGTTCAGGTCTATAGAGAAGACCTTGGACGCGATGAAGTGTCCCGACGATCAGCGGGTGACACTTGCAGCTTACCTACTTCAGGGCGAGGCAGATTATTGGTGGGATATGGCCAAGAGGACAGTTTTGGAGTCCCCTATTCTTTGTCTCTTAAATAAAACTCTATCTCCCCTCTTTGTCTCTTAAATAAAACTTCTCTCTCATGGGCAAACTTGTCCCTGGGCAAAAACACTATTCTTTAATGTAATATAGATTAGTACTACCCGTGATCTAGTCACGACAACAACATCGACGCGCTTTTGGCGCTACCCATGAGCAATCCACGGTGAATATGTCAATGTGCATTCGGCGCTACATCTAATACATAAAAGCTCGTCAAAGAGTTCATTAAATGGTAGTTCGTTACATAAACTGTAAATGCCATGCACTTAACTTATGAATAGTTGTGACTATGAAACATCATATATTGATGAAGTAAACAATTAGAGAATATAGACTGATCCTCATAAAATAAAATTTTGTATTATAATTCCATGGTTAAGGCATATACCACAAAGTGGCAAATTTTGTTTTTACCAATACTCTCTTTGTCCAGCAACAACATAAATGCTACCTTAATCCACCTTCACCACCACATAATGCCCATTTCATACCATAACTTGACCCTTCACTTATCCTAAATCAACCATTTTGACTCAGTACTTTCATTTATTTTCCCATGTTCAATGTTTCCTCAAAATTCTTGCAAGAGATTGAAAATAACTGAATAAATAAATAACCAATACCACTGAGTCTATCCTTTCAAACTAATGCTTGAGTACAAAACTATTGAATCTAAAAATGACACAATGTAGAGTTGAATATTTCTTTGCTCAAATCAAGCCGACGAAGAACATCAAAATCCTAAATCACAATTAATATGTAGAGAGTTACATAGTAAAGGGAGGGCATATTACGCAAAAAAAAATAAATAGATTAGAGTGATTGAATCATAAAATTATAAATAAAAGTTTAACTACTCAGACACAAATTGTGAATTAAAAAAAGAAATTAGTAAAATGCACAATAAACATCGGTCAAGAAATTAGAGATTCCATTAAAGATGATAGTAAAAAAAATTAGTGTAATTTGAGCATGGTCGTTTAAGGATTCCACCGGGGGGGGGTGTTCTAAATAACATATATAAAAGAAGATTGTTTTGAGAGATAAATTTTTTTTTACTTGGTTAGGGTTTAGTGAAAGAGAAAGGGAGAGACGTGGGAGAGAGGGAGACGATTTTAGAGAAGAGAGAGATGTGGACATAATAGATAGAACTTTTTAGATTCAAGAAATATGTTGACTATTTTGCCCTTATGAAATTTAAATATTACCAAGACAATAATACATCCCAGCCCTCCATCTTTGGTAACTCATCCATCTCGAGGCTTCAGTATTGCATCCTGGCCTCTCTTTGCCCTATAAAAAAACACCGCCTCTGGATGTAATATAGTTGAAATATTTAAACACCCCAGAGATTCTAATAATGTTTTCGACGAAAAGAAGATTACCCATAGCCCAAAGGGATCAAAACAGTTGAAATTAGTGGTTAAAGATGGGGTTTTGGGATAGTTTTATAAGAGAAGAAAATGCATCATAATTACAGTCATTGTTTAGAGTGATGAACACATAACTATGAGAAGATATATATTTCAACCTTTCATTCATTAATACATATTTATTAAATCAAAAACCATTAAAACCAAGATAAAGTACCGTGAGAGAGGTGAGAAGTTAAGCACAATCAAAAACCTGAAATTAAGATAACAAAGTTGATTAGAGATCGGTCAAAATTAGGGAAACTAATCTCAATTAGGAGATAGAGATGTACCAAGAGTGAGAAGCGTTTTCTCGCTAAGAGAGAGGAGAGAGATACGGATGAGGATGATTCACGGGGATTTAGGGCAGAGAAGTGATTGAGAGGAAGGTTTTGATTTGGGAAATATAAGAATGCTACATTGACTTTTTTGCCCTCTATAAATTTAAATATTACCAAAACAATAATAGATCTGAGACCTTCATCCTTTGGCAACACATCGATTCCAAGACTTGCAAGGGCAAAAACACGGCCTCTAGATGTAATAAAGAGATTGAATTAAGAACAGTCAACCATAATCCTCCTAAAAGACAGCGTCGTTGTGAAAGTCAAAATAAGACGTCACAAACTACTCTTTTCGACGTCTTTCAAAAGATCTGAGACACGTCAAAATTCCTCGAGGTAGGAACTTTCGACCTATTTTGATCTGTTCCAGAAAGTTTAACGATATTGAGTCCGAAAACCTCTTCTCCCACTTTCTCTTCTCATCTCCTTGCGTCGTCTTCAACCTTCTCTCTCATCACTTCTCTAGCTTACAAGGATTTTGGATTTAGGGTTTCAAACCAAGTTATTGCACAACAGAACTGGTAACTTGTTTCTCTTAATTTGATGAATCAGTGTTGATCAACACTAGTAAATTTAGGGATTTTGTAATTTGTATCCCTAATTATCTACTTTAGTACTTGTAATCCTAATTTTTCATGTAGATTCAATTGTGGCATTTATGATTCGATGTGAAAATTAATCTATTTGTCCAGTTTATATGTGAGTGAGGATCATTTATTTATTTAGTTTTCGATCTAATTTCATTGATAATATTCATGGAGTGTTAAGATGAACTCATCAATGGGTGTTACTATTTCAGAAATTTGTTTATTACATGTGATTTCGGTCGTGCCTACGTTGGTATCTCTAGTTGGGGTATATTGTATATTCAGTCAAACAAAGAACAGACCAAAACAAAAAAAATGAAGTGCACAAGAAGCGATTGGCATTCTTATATTCTATTTCTACATGAGAAATGAGACATTTTCTATCATCTTAGTCGATAAAGCATGGATCAATCATCATCATCACCAGCAATTTCAAGTTCAGTTTCATCTGCATTGACCGCAACACTGTGCAATTCAATCCAAGCTTTAGGTAGAGGTTTCGATGTCACTTCAGATATTCGTCTTCTATACTGCAAAGGAGCGCCCGAAACTCGATTAGTCCAAATTGAAGATCATCAGACTAAAGATGTTGAAATCTCTCAAGGTGATACACCTGTTGTTCTTCATAATGTTCCTGTTGATGTTGAGTGCTCTAGTGGGAAGATCTCTAGAGAGCCTACTTATGTTTGTAGCTTTCACGAGGTGCGTATCTTTTAAATCTGTCAATATTTGTATTTTATCAAGTTGGTTTGGCGATTTTTTTTTTCTTTTTACTGAGCAATCCCATGTTAAGTACTTAGGGGACTGTATGTATAGATTGAAAGAACTACATCCTAAGTGTATATTTCAACCCTAGCATCCTCCTTTATAAATTTCATTAAGTTTAGGTGGCAAGGAGCTAGGGTTTAATACAATTTCATCAGTAGAAATATCAAAGGAAGCATAAAGATCAGGGTGTTTGTTGGTTTTCCGACAGCTATGGTAAATCTTGAACTCAGTGAGAGAGTCGTTTATGTACCCAATCTCCTCAATCATGTGAGACAAATCAAGGGGGTGCCTTCTTTTTAGTAATGTAGGATACCATCCAAGGTTTAAAAAGACATCCGGAGGTGGTGAGGGTTAGTGAGGCGTAAGCGCCACTCTCTTTCTTAAAATTATTGATAAAAATATAAATTAGTTACAAATTAACGTACATATAAACGGGTACATTATATATCAATTATGCAGATAAATGAATATGAATACTCTATGCTAAGAATATAATTTTTTTAAATATGAATACTCTATGCCAAGGTAGTCTGATGCGTTCGTTGCGAACGCAATTGCGACCGTTGCGTCTATTGCGAGACTAAAGCACAACGCATCAGACCTCGCATCACCCCCTGTTGCGGACATGCGCCATTACGACGCAATATGTCGCATCACATGTTGCGTCGCAACACTCGTTGCGATCTGTTGTGACTAGTTTCTCTTCTCTCTCTCTTTTGTCTCGAGATACGAATTACATTTGTTTCGAGATACAAATTACATTTGTTTCGGGATACGAATTACACTCAAATACAATTAAATGTTAA
Organism: Kingdonia uniflora; assembly: GCA_014058105.1. Classification (NCBI taxonomy): domain Eukaryota; kingdom Viridiplantae; phylum Streptophyta; class Magnoliopsida; order Ranunculales; family Circaeasteraceae; genus Kingdonia; species Kingdonia uniflora. The sequence goes on along the minus strand of JACGCM010002762.1, from coordinate 118,687 downwards.
GATACGATCTGTTGTTTCCATCTCTCTCTCTGGCGGAAAGCCAGAAGAAGAAAGAACAAAGAAGAAAGAAGAAAGAAGAAAGAAAGAACAGGTTAGTGTCTCTCTCGGTTTTTTTTCTTCTTCTGAAATTCACACTTGATATGGAGATTATGGTGAGAATTGAGAGATTGAGGGTTGAAAACTATAGATATGGAGATTGTATTTGAGTTTAATTTGAGCATTACGGTAAAAAAAATTGAAATTCTGAAATTGAGGATTAAGCCTTTTTCTGAAATTCTGAAATTTTGTTATTTAGTTATGAAATTTGTGATGAGTTAATGGTTTAATGGGGTTTATTGTATTAGTTTAGTAGTGGAATTTAAGGGTTTAATGGGGTTTAAGGGTTTAAGCATATATTTATGGCTTTTTACTAACTGATTACAGTTGGATACTCTTGAGTCTTGAATGTCTTCTTCGGCTTCTACTGCAACTGTAAACGAGAAAAAGAATGGTGAAGGTTGGGAATATGGGGAAGCAAGGGACCCCACGAATAGAAACGTTGTTTGGTGCAAGCTTTGCAATAAGAAGTGCACGGCGGAAATATCTCGATTGAAAGAATATATATATATACAATATATATATAGTAGGTGTAGATATGTTATGCTATGTATTTTATGATATTGCATATCCATATATACATTATTTCACTTAACATATCGCAACAGATCGCAACATGTCGCATCACGGTCGCAATACGCATGTTGCTTATTGCTAGGTATGGTCGCAATCGCATCGCAACACGCATTGACTACTTTGCTCTATGCTAAGAATATAATTTTTTTAAGCCATGATAAATGCCTTGAAGATTCAAATTTATTGATGCTGGTAAACAATTGGATATGAAGCAAGGAGAAATCAACAATCTCTTTTTTCTAGTGAAGAGAAAAAACCTACTCTCAAACAACAAAAACCTATCTCCAAGAGCAAATGAAAAATGTAACATTTAGAACCTAGAGCCAAAGGTCGTTTTTGATATAATCAAATACACAAGAGGTCATTTTAGAAAGAAAAAGATGAAAAATATTATCATTTTTTCGCCTCCTTCGACTTCTGATGTGCGCCTTCAATCATGTAAAGCTATAACCTCATTAAGCTTCAAACTCAGCTCGAAAAATCAAAAAAGATATGAGACGCGCCTCAGTTAGGCGCTCCGATGCGTTTTTGTAAACACTGATACAACCATTTGCTCAGAATTTGTGTCCATTCAAATTCTCCTAAGGTCTTGTTGGATATTATAGCCTCATTAAGCCTCAAACTCAGCTCGAAAAATTGAAAAAGATGTGAGACACGCCTCAGTTCGGCGCTCCTATGCATTTTTCTAAACACTGATACCACCATCTGCTCAGAATTTGTGCCCACTCAAATTCTCCTAAGGTATTGTTGGATATTAATATGCGAGCCTCTAGAAATTGCCTCCACTTCATGCACCACAACTGAATTGGGAGTAGACTGCCAGCAAACCCAAGTGGTCACCTTTCCTTGAAGAGCCCCTGCTAGTCTCATAAGACTCATCAGTATTTAAGTGCCATACTACTTTAGGTGAGGCCTGCCATTTGCACTGACAATAGTCCGAGGAAGATAAAAGAAAAACACAGGATGAAAAACCCACTTATCATAAAAGGGCCTGTTTGTAGGAGTGTCCTCTATCCTCACAATTATCCCCTTAAAACGAGCTCCGATGTCATCAAAAATATTCTTTAAGACCTGAGTTTCTGTGTTGCTTGAGTTTCTGAAGATTCGACTGTTCCTTTCGTTCCACACATGATAGAATAAGAGGAGAAACGGGACCATATAACTCTTGAAATTGTTGCAGAGCTGTTCAGTAGAGCAATTATTTAACTTCACTCTCAAAGGAATTACTTTCCCAGACAAGGTTGCCATAATCAAAATTCTTGCTCCAAATGTCACGAGCAAACAAGCAGCTCATAAATAAGTGATCAACATTCTTATTAGCAGTTTTACACTAGGGGCATAGAGAGGAAGAAATCCTTCTTCTTTGTAGTAGCCAATTCTGTGTAGCAAGGGACCTATTGTTTGCTCTCCAAGTTAAGAAACCCTGCTTCGGAATAACCAAGCTAGCCCATCAAATTTAAGACCAGGTGCCTGCATCTTTTTGATCTTAAAAGCTGAACTGCAGAGCACACAGTGTACTTCTATTCAGTTTTAAGCCTCCATATAGCTGTCTTTCTTCTCAGGGACTTTGTTGATAATTAAAGAAAATGCCAATCCTTACCCGGGATCAACATGCTAATTTTTGTTTCTGTGAACAGGTAACTGTCACAAGTGTACTTTTGTCTGAAATTTTCAATGCAAAACCCACTTCCATTGCAGGAGTTTTGCCAAAATTTTGTTCCTTGTCATCACCAATGAGATGGGTAATACAGTGTTTGGATATTCTCTCTTGAGTAAAGGATATTAGCCAAACTCCTTGTCATCTGTGAGGCATCTTTACATATCAGAAATTCTTTTTGTTTAATAGGTTGTGCTCCACCCATTTATTCCGCATCCCATCCCCCACTAGTACGTTGTTACTTTCTAGATTGGCCTATTTAGGTTAATTTCAAATGATGTACCATTTTGGGGGTTGCGAACTACCAAAAGTGCAGAGAGCAACCAAAGTTATCTTCTTTTGTTGGTGGTTGATAGGGCAGGTAATGATGGATGGGGAATGGAGCAGTCTGCCTACGAGCAAATATTTTAGTTGTAGTATGAATGTCATGATAGAAACTAGCGTAAGGCCGTTCAGTGCAAAAGTAATCACACAAATAAATCTCTCTCCTTTATTCAATTTAAATAACTCAACATTAAGCCTAAAAACTCCCTTGGTTTTTTTCTCACAAAACCATCACCCCGAAACCCTTAGTCCGCTTGTTAAAAAAAAATCTCGGATATAAAAATATATGGGATATATATCTAAAATATAAGATATCTCATATACATGTTTCATGTTTCATGTTTGGCATATAGGATATTTGAAAGAATATCCCAAAAATTGTTTAGCATTACTTACATTTCTAAATAATGTTTTTGACTACCCACATTTTTATTTATTTGTAGTGCATTAACAATTTAACGAAAATACAGTCATACTCATTTATTAATTTTGAATGAAAAACAACTAGCATCAAAACAAAATTTAGTCAACCCACACCATAAAACACCATGTTCCTGCAAACTTTGAAAGTCAAATTCAAATAACTATGAAATACTACTAAGCAACAAAAAAAAAAAAAAAAACCACTACATGTTCTTCATGCCATATTTTAAAACAAAATAATTAAAAGTCGTTATAATTTATTGAAGAATAAATAAAAATAAAATATTTGATTTGATTTGATTTGAAAGATATTTGTTTCGAGATATCTTGGAAATAGAGGTAATATTCATACTTTCATTTTTAGAGCTAACAAACCTAAAATATTTGTGTTTGATTGCACAAAACAATATTTGTCTATTAGCTCTAAAAAGGAAAGTTTGAATATCACATCTCTTCATCTTGATTTCCTAGATGTCTCGAAGCGAATATCTTCTAAATAAAAATGAAATGTTTTATTTTTATTTTATTCTCCAATAAATCATAACAAGTTTTATTTATTTTGCTTTGAAATATGACATGAAGAACATTTAGGATTTTTTTTCCTGTTGTTTTGTAGTATTTCATAGTTGTTTGAATACGTCTTTCAATATTTTGTAGAAACATGGTGCTTTATGGTGTGGATTGCCTAAATTTTATTTGATATTAGTTGTTTTTCATTCGATATTAAAAAATGAGTATGATTATATTTTTGTTACATAGTTCATGCATAAAAAAATGTGAGAAGTGGTCAAAATCATTTCTTTACAAATATATGTAATTATTAAACACGCATTTTAGGTATATTCTTTCTTATATACTGTATGCCAAACATGTATCTCATATATCTTATTATTTAGATATCTTGGAAATAGAATATTTGAGATATTTTTTTTAACGAACAGATCCTTGTATCTAACTCCTCCATATATAAGAGTTCACTTTATTTGTTCCTCAAATCTAGCATATATAGGATTTTCTCATGGCAAAATATAAAATACTAAGTTGCTAGATAGAGATAGACCGTGTGTAGAAGATAAACGACCGTGGCGAACGACCCTGCCAAGACCTCTCAACCTCCCCGACTTGAAGAAATTTGAGGTAATTTCAAGGGTTCAAGTAGCCAGCCGCGGAATCTGCAATCTTAATTTCCACCTCATTTTCATTCTACAAACTCTAGGCAGCCGTAAACATATGATCACGAAGGTTCTCAATGTCACATGTTTTATTAATTGGGGGTAATCTCTTTTCATATGACCTACTTATCCACGGCCATAACACTACAAACTCCCATTAGGAACTGTAGGACGTCTACCCGAGATGGTGTAGTAGACCAAGCCAATCCGCCATCCTGAATTTGTTCTCAGCCCTTATGGATAATTTAACCGCATCAACAACCGTGTAGACATTTAGCATTGTCATTTCGTCCTGAATTCTCTTTGTTAAACCATTTTTGTACCTGCCAACTTTTTGCGCTTCTATTTCATTTGCAACATCCCGAGAAGAGAATATATAAAAATTGTTGGTATAGTTGTTGACAGTTGATAGTTTCTAGCGCAGGTTTTGTAGGCATGTAAAACTATCATCCTCGTAGCTATGTGAGACAAAATGTTGAATAAGTTCTCGCTTCGTAATGTACCATTAAGAGATATTGTGGTAATCCACATCGCTCATAGCGTTCTGCACATTGCCCCCCAATTTAATGCATAATTCGTAAGCTTTGTTTCCACGAGCATAACTTGCTTGGCTCCCCTTAGCGCTTATACGCGAAAATTATGTCAACACAGTACAACCAATCCATAAATGCATTAGTATCTAACTTACCTTCAAATTCCGGTAAGTTAAGTTTGATACCTGTTTATTAATCCGTAAGGCAAAAATCAAAGTGCTAGTGAATCACCGTTATTGTGGTCTCGATAGTACCTTTTCTCCCAAGTCTGAATCACTGTGGTGCCCATCGTATCTTGTTCGGTACCAAAAATTGTAGGGGTATATTCCACAACCCCGCCTTCGTTGCTCATACAGTGGAATAAACTTGTCGCAAAAGTTTCAACCGTGTCCACTCCCTGTGACATCGTCAAACAAAAGACCATCCCCCCGTCGGGGTATTCCTCCCAATCGACTCCCCCACCTATCGTCGGGATAGCTTCCCCAAGTCGTCGGTCCCATTTGGTTACGAAGCCGGGGCTATTTGGTTGTTGTAGCCGGTTCTTGTTCCCTTGTGGTTCTTGTTGTGCCTCTTGTCAACCCCTGACACGTGTAGGATGCGAAGTGCAGGCCCAATGTGCTGCTGCACGCCCTCAGTGCCCAACGGGGCCTCAAAACCGCTTTGTTTTTGCCGAGGAAGCTCGGTTTGGGTCTGGTGCAAACTCGTTACATGTTGCGCAGGATCGATTGCCCCCCCTCCCCCCTTTAGGCTAATAGTTTAACAGGCGTGACTAACTGAGTCGGAATACGACTCAATAAGGTGTAGGTCTCAGGTACGGATCTGTCCCTATAACCCTCCTCAAGCCGCCCTGAAGCTTGCCCAATCCTACTGCCATCAAGGGTTGTGCTTGGGTTTGTCCCCTCATTTGTCGTGACGCATGATGTAATCTCACCACTTTCTCACCATTGCCGAAACTATATCGTCCCCTTGTACTATGACGATGTTGTCTTAAACCCTTGTCACGGTACCCCTTGTTGCTCAGATACGTGGCATAACATTAGTAACCAAAGGAATCTCCTCATCATATGGGCAGTCCTCGTATTTTTCATCCCTCACGTCTTCTTCGTTCAACCTTGCAAACACATTGGTAAAGACGGGATCTTCTAACTGAACCCGAATTGGAAAGTGAAGGTTCGTGGAATAACTCCCCTTTGCCGTGTCCAACCATGCTTATGGGGTTCGGTTTCGTAGGGTGAAAGCCATCCGTATGTGCATCGACCATAAACCTGCTTCTAATGTTCCTACGCCCTAAGGCTTCACCATCTCCTACCTCTACTCTAACACGTGTAGGACTTCACTTTTATCACCAACGGAACTTGTTATTTTGGTCGCGTTCAGAGTCACCACCGACTTAAGCTTCTCCTCCTTGTCTTCCAACGACGATAATCTTTTGCCCGTGCTAGGCTTTTTTCGTAGTTCTTTTTCCCATTTTAGTTAAAAAAATCCCATAAAATCGACTTTGCTCTTGATACCAAATTTGATATAAACTGGCGTAAGCAATTGTTCAATTCAAAGATTAATCACACTTAAACAAATCTCTCTTTTATTCAATTAAAGTAAGTGAAATATAAACCCTAAAGCCCCCTTGTTTTCTCTCGCAACAAAAAATCAACTAGATCTAACACCTCCATTAAGAGGAGCTTACTTTATTTGCTCCTCAAATCTAGTCTATTACAAAATTCTCTCATATTTAATATAAGTAAAGTAATAAATTATTTAATTAGGGAAAATACTAAATACTAACCTGCTCGAGAGAGAGGTATGCGCAAAAAATAGACGACCGTGGGGAACGACAGTGCCACGGCCTATGAGTCATATATAACTTTTGCCTGATTGATTGTAGGGGAAGATGGATGTTCATTGTATACATAAAATTTACTATTGATTAGATGGAAGATCTTTCAGAGTCGAGGTGCCTAAAAATCCATTTGCTCATTGCATACAATGCGATGTTTTATGCACGACAACATTGATGGCTTATTGGGCCTAGACAATTTCAGAGAGATTCTTTCAGCGTGTGCTACTTCCATATTGCAATAATGCCGTATTTTGAGGGAAATGTGAGATTGTTGCCATCGAGGAAATGTTATTTACCTAGAAAATAGTATTAAATTGAATACTAGGTATGGATAGAGGATGCTATGGTCTTCAAATGTTATTGCATATGGGACAACTTCACCCCTTCTCTATCGGTACAATGCGAGAAAGTTTGACATAGGGCAATCGACTTCTTTAAGTTTAGGTTGGAGTTTTGGGCTTGTGTTGGATCTGTTTTTCATCTTTCTCTTCGATTTCCTTATCTTGTTAAATTTTGGAGGCCAGCCTTTTAGTTAGGGCTGGTCTATTTCCCTATTATTTATTATTTGTTTTTGTAAGTCTTGGGCTGTGTATATTTGTAAACATTCCTGTATATGTTTTATCTTCAAAAAATTACCACATGCTAATTATTTTTGCATGTATTGATCTTAAGTGTTGAAGTTAGGGTTGTGAATGGAGTGGATTTAATCTAAAACCAATCTGAATCTAATAAAAGCTTATGATCCTTCTCAATATAGAAAGAAAAAACACAAGGTTGGTGAGCATTTCATCTATTTAAATAATTTTTTTATCTAATCCATATTTTCCCAATACAATGAAAGGAAGAACATGGTCCGATTTTTTTTTACTTGCAGTATATATGTAAATTTGTTTGGGATTTTCTTAAATTTGTATAGGATTTGGTTTTGAATTCCGTACTAGATTTTGGGCATTACCATTGTTTTTTTGCATTTGAATATATGCTAGAAATTATATCTATCAAATTCGGATTTACACCAATCTGCCCTGAATTGATCCATTGACAACCCTGTTTCATGCAACATCAACCCTATAATGCATTCACCTGGAATTGTATTTGTTAGTTACTAGGATTGTGGAAGCACAAAATTATCTCTAATTGCAATTCTAGGGTTTCTAGAGTTTTACCCCAAACACAAAACAAGAGAACTACTTAACAAATAAACCCCTAAGATCAACTTATAGAGAAAATAACAAGTACGTGGCCTCGTGGCATAGCTTTTCACATCCTCTCCTAAGAAGAATTCGATCACGAATTCTGTAGCCACATATAATTATCGTAAAATGTCGGATCTATCCATGCAAAGGATTCCCCCGAAATCCATGAATCATCCTCCTATGGACGACCAACCCAGCATATCAAAAACTCTACATGTGTTGCTACATCGAACCGATTATCCAGTAACTCATCAATCTCGTCAGTCAACTCAACGTCTGGCGTCGGTGTTCCTGGATGTGATGAAATATCATCATAGAATTGTGTAAGAAGTTCGACATTGACAACCTTAGAACGTGCTCTAGGAATATCAAGCTCATAGGCATTGTCGCCAATGCGTCGAATGATTCGATAAGGTCCCGATTTACGCAAGAGAAGTTTAGGCGCCACGCCTGTGCGTCGTTCCTTCTCAATATAGAGCATAACCAGGTCTCTTGGAGAAAATATAACCTCCCATTTATGGCGATCAACCCTCTTATTTACCCCCGCGTAAACATCCGCTAAATGTCGCCGAACCTCCTTATGAATTGCCTGAATGGACTCAACAAACTCTACGACACTATTAGAAGTAGGTACTAACTAAGGAATAGGTGCCAAATCCAACGCAATATTCGGTGAATATCCTGTAACTATGAAATGGAGATAGTCCCGTCGATCTGTTGACAAAACTATTGAATGCAAACTCGTTTTGTGAAAAGGCAAAATCCCACTCCGTAGGCTTGTCCTCTATAATATATTGTAGTAGATTACCCAAACTCTGTCCATCTGTCTGAGGGTGAAAAGTTGTGAAAAAATGAAGCTTGCAGCGTAGCAGTCTCTATAACGTCCTCTAAAAATCCCCCGTAAACCGTCTACCCCTATCAGAAGTAATTGACTTCGAAATCCCATGTAAACGTACTACCTCCCTAAAAAATAGTCGAGTCACATGAGTTGCATCTTTTGTCTTGGTGCACGGTATAAAATGCGTCATCTTAAAGAAGCAATCAACTACCACAAAAATAGAATCGAAACCTCGTGTCTTCGGTAAGCCTATGACAAAGTCTATCGAAATGTCTCTCCAAGGGCTAGAAGGAATCGGTAAAGGTGAGTAGAGACTAGTATTCTGCTCTCGCCACTTAGCGGTCGCGCAAGAATAGCATCTCCAGATAAAGGCATTAACATCCCTGCGCATAGTGCCCCAGAAGTACCTCTCTTTTGCATTAGAGCCATGTTCTTGATCACTCCCAAAATGTCCCCCAATACCCATATCATGGATATCTGCAATCAGTCGTTCCCGCATAGGAGAAGTCGAGACACAGCGGGTTGTACTCTTAAAATAAGTAGTCATCCTGGATAGTGTAATCCTCATGAGAACCCTGTTGCTGCCCACATGACTCATAAATAGGCCTAAAATACACATCAGAAGGGTACAAGGCACGTAACTCAGAAAACCCAAACACTGAAGAATGTAATGTAACCAAGAGATGAGCTGTCTTACTAATCTTGTCAATAAACCCATTTTCTTTGCCCTTGATGTGTTGAATGTGAAAATCAAAACTCTGGAGGTAATTGAACCACTTTGCCTGCCTGTTTGATAATGCATTTGTAGCGCGTCATGATCCGAGTGAATAACGAACTCTCGGTAAACCAAATAATGTCACCAATACCGTAAAGACCGTACTACTGCTAACAATTCGATTACATACGTGTTGTAGTTTAACTGTGCTCCAGATAACTTCTCACTGAAATAAGCCACCGGCCTCCCGAACTGTGAAAGCGTAGTACCAATTCCAGTCTTACATGCGTATGTCGTAACCTCGAAAACTGACCTGAAAAATCTGGTAATGCAAGAACATGAGCTATGGTAAGCTTTTGTTCCATCAATCAGAATGCCTCGTCAACCTTAGAAGTCCACTTAAAAGGTGCGATTCCTATGAGGGAAGTGATCGGTACCATAATACTACTGAACCCATCTATGAATCGCCTGTAAAACGTAGCCAACCCATAAACTCCATACTTATGTCGTCGTGGTAGGGATTGGTCAGTTTTTTATTGTATCCACCTTCTCCTCATCCACCTTGATCCCCTCTGACGAGATAACGTACCCCAAAAACTACACAACATCCACTAGAAAAGAGTACTTCTTCAACTGAAGAACTAACCGGTGCTGACGTAAGGCCTCTAGAACTTTCCACATGAATGAGATGCTCCTCCTTGGTGCGGCTGTGGATAAGGATATCATCGAAGTAGATAACTGCAAGCCTCTCTGCAATGTCACATAATACCTCCGTCATCAATCGCATGAATGTGGATAGTGCATTAGAGAGCCCAAAAGGCATCACTAACCACTCATAGAGACCGTCTTTGGTTTTAAAAGCCGTCTTCTACTCATCCCCTAGTGGCATACGAATTTGGTGGTACCCGCTTTTAAGAACTGAGCGCCATAGAGATCATCGATAATATCCTCTAATTTAGGAATGGGGAATTTGTACTTCACCGTGATCTTGTTGACTGCCCGACAATCAACTCATACGGTAGCTCCCGTCCTTTTTGGGGACTAATAGTGCCAGGACTGCTACTGGTGACATACTTTACCTCAAAACTCCTTTGGCGCATAACTCTGCGACCTGCCTCTATAACTCTACATGTTCTGCTGGGGCCATGTGATAATGGGGCAAATTAGGCAGCGGTGCCCCTAGAATCAAATCAATGTTATGTTGGTGGATCTGGCTCCTAGCAGACGTCTAGAATCTATCAAGAAGCGGTTGTAATTCGTCAAGTACTGAGGTAGGGGCGTAGACATCGCGTAAACCAGCGCATAAGCAACCCCCTGTCTACATCCCTCTGCTAGGAAACTGTTCGTCTTACGTATTGGAGCCTCATCATGCGGCAGACCCACCCATCTTTGCCTTATGTCCTTCTACATAAAGACATACGTTGGGCCGTCCGATATGTATTGCGTTCCTCTCCCACTGCCAAGGCCTACCCAAAAGTAAGTGGCAGACATCCATCTTGATAACAATACATAAGATGGATTCTTCGTATTCCCCCATCTTAATCTTCACACGCGTGTGGTATAACACTGATATTTCCTCTTGTTGACCATCATTTTGTATCCAACTCAATGTGGTCACCTTGGGGTGAGGTACTAAGTTGAGACGTAATTTATTCGTTACACTCTCAAAGATGAGATTATCTGTTGACCCCTTGTCTATAATCGTCTCCAATCCCTTTCCTTGAGCCTCTACTCGTGTGCGAAATAGTGCATGCTTCTTTCAATACTCGTTGGCCCCTAAACTATTAGCGTTTCTCTTAGTCAGTGACCCACATAATGTGAGTGTTTTTCGCTGTGTTCCCCGTCTTACCCACTGGTGTGGTAAAGGATTTATTGCGATCCCCCTTTCGGACATCACCCCCGTGCCTCCCAAATCTGTCACTGGCTCCGTAGAAACCCGCGATAACCCCCCGAAACTAGCATTCTCCACTAATCGGCGTCGACCTACCCCGGTTAGCGTCGAATCGGCGTCACAAGGCGCCCTTAGCGTACCTGCATCGAAATCGTGGGTCTCCGACCCTTCTCTCTCCACGTTTTCATGACCTAAATTTGTCGGTGTTGTGATTTGTTGCAGGGGCATGCCCTGCCCCGTGCCCGCAGTACCCTACACCGCGCCTGCAACACTTAGCGTTGCCTCAGGCATGCCCAGCGTTGTGCCCTCGGCACTCTGCCCCGTGCCCGCAGGACCCTGCCCTGTGCCATGGTCGTGCCATGCGCGTGCCCTGCGTGTCGTGCCCCTTGCGGCATGCCAGCATCGTCTCCTCCAAATTCCTGTTTTATCTCGCATTCTAGATCGCTAGTTTCTTCGATCTCCTTCATGCTAGAGTCCTCTCTCTCTAGGATATTGGTCACCTTAGTCACCAGTAACCTCTCCTTCGTTAATGACAAGGAATTCAGCCCTTCTCGGATCATTCGTCGAATTCTAGGCAAGGGTTTTGGATTGGGGTTGGTTTTCTTCGGTTGGGCTTCCTGACGATTGGAATCGTTGATCATTTAAACCTCTCGCATCAATGTCACAACCTCCTCGTTGTCCTTTGATCAAGAACTCTCCGACATGTCTCCGTCTTTCCCACCTACTAGAACAATCGCACGGTGAACCTCTCTCTCCGTCGTCTCTTCGAGGTGTTTCATCTGCAAGCCATCTCCATCGATTTTCTTTGAATCCTCCGTCACAACTCCCGCCTCCAACTTTGCTATCTCAAGATTCACCCTAATATAGAAGGCAAACCTAGGATCGCTCATAGCTCTGGTACCAATTTGTTAGTTACTACGATTGCGGAAGCACGAAATTATCTCTAATTGCAATTCTAGAGTTTTACCCAAATTCAAAACCTGAGAACTACTTAACAAAGAAACCCCTAACATCAACTTATAGAAAAAATAACAAGTACATGGCCTCGTGGGTAAACGACTCACGAGGCATGATCTATCAGTATTCAATTTATATTTTTGGTTAATTATATTACTAGCAATCAACTCTTTGATATGTAATATTCACAGATGGCAAAGCATTTCAATGAGAAGTCGGGTATATTAGGACATGTTCCCCTTGGCAGCTTTAATTCTATGTTTAGTTTCACTGGATCGTGGCAAGACACAACTGCTACAAAGGCTCTTGCATTGGATGGGTATTTCGTTCCTCTATTTAATGTTAAATTGGCAAAGCAGGGTTTGGTGTTGCACGAGGAAATCAAACGTGCTGTTCCTTATTATTGGGATCCTTCGTCCTTGTCGAGGTGATGTATTTAAAACACTACCCGTTCCATAGACACATGTCACATGACTTGAGATTTGTTTTATCAATGTAATCTAATAATTTTTCGCTCCTTATTCTGTTTTAAGCGGAAATGGGGTTAATTTTGCTTGCACATATGTATGGATGGTCTGTGACCCTTGAATTTCCTATAACGAATAGAATCTGAAATAATAATTTACCTAAGAATACATGGTTTGGCACTTTGGCTTGAACAAAGAGTCCATAAAGAAAAAGAGCTATAAATAGAAACTGAGAGGTATATCAAATCTTAAAAGCTTTTTGAATGAATTTAGTGAAAGAAGAATCTAATGCACTGTTATACGTTCTTTATCGCCTTTTAAAACCTATATTGTCTCTACAAATAATAAAAAGAACAAGCATTTTATGCACAAATGGATTTCAACCTAACTTGAAGGCTGGGGCTAAATTTGTTGTACCAAATTATATATCTAAGTAAATCATTGTCTTCTAACGCATCCACACCTAAGTGCTAGTAACCATTAATGAATGAAACAAAGTCGCTTGGAATTTTTGTGCATAGTCCATCTCTGCTAATGGAAACGTACTATACATTTATACAATCTGTAATTTGTTCCTCATGCACAAACAGGAGTAGGATCTCCCATTCGATATGTAAAATCTGGATACCTAGAAGACTTGGCATTGTAAAAGCAAATTTGCCTACTCACTTGTCCGATGTCGACTCAGGATACATAGGGCTTTTGTATCTTCTTCAAAGATCTCAGCATTAGGTCATATTGATAGTTATGCTCATGTGGCTTAATCATTTTTTATTTTCATGGGATTCCCTATGTTGTAGTATTGATTAGTTTGTCTTGAGTTATGCATTCAAAAACACATGGGCTTTTAAATTTAGCTATCAAGTTTCTAATGAGTATGTTTCATGCTTCTCTTCCAGCTTTATTGAGAATTATGGTACACATATCATCACGTCTGCAACAATTGGCGGTCGAGATGTGGTTTATGTAAAGCAGCATCAATCATCTCCTTTGTCAGCATCAGAGATTAAGAAATATGTTAAGGACATTGCAGACCAAAGGTTTCTGGATTCGGAAAACATTGGTGGCCCTTTCAAATATGGTGATAATAAGGCTAGTCTTTGTTGCAGTTAATCTTTGTTCCCCTGTGGTTATTGTTGTCGACTTATATTTTATTGTAAATAGTTTCTAAATATTTCCCAATTTACAGGCTGTGGGTTCATCTATCTCTAACAATCAAGATGTTCATCCTCAGCCATCTAGTGTTCCTTATCTGAGTGGGAAAGAGGTAATTTGCTGTTGTCTTTGAAAGTTAAATCATGAAATAAGATGTTTCTTGGTATGGAGTTAATAACGGTCATCTTCCTTATTGCGTGATGCATGCATTTCTGAATTTTCATATGTATCGATCATGTTACAAACCACCACTTGCGTTGAATAAGCCTTAAGAACAGAAAATACGAAAGAATATCAAGGAATTTAAGCTACACTAAGAGATTCTTTTAGAGTAGGGTCTGCAGGGAATCGATATTACACTAGTCATTCAGAAATCTCTAAAATGCCACTTTGGGAGAAAAATCAAGCTTCATTACCAAAGAGGGCTTCTTTGTTTTCTTGGGCCGCGTAGTTTGTATTTACAGTCTTGGATTTGAATCTCATGCATTTTCGGTTCCGATAAACATCAAGCTTCAATAAATATTGAACTTTCTTGAAATCCTTCTAGAATTTGACCTTATTTTAGTTCGGAGAAAGGTGTAGTATATCTAGTTTTGTATTTGAGTGTAGGAGGATAGAAGAGCAATAAATGGTGAAGCCACGAGCAAGCTAATACCAGATTTATAAAGCATTCTTAGAAGATATTTTATTTCTAATCTCTCTGATATTCTTACCCTGCTAACAGTCTGGAGCTTTGAGTTTAACCATCTTTATGAACTAATTATCACAGTGTACGTTTTGACAACTAATTAGTAATGACTTGTGTTTGTTATGTATTGATGCAGGATGTCACTGTGATATTTAGGAGGAGAGGAGGTGACGATCTTGTACATAGCCATGCTAAGTGGATAGACACTGTACATTTGGCACCAGATGTCATCAACATGACCTTTTCTCCTATTGTATCTCTTCTGGATGGATTGTCTGGATTAAAGCATCTAGCCCGTGCAATTGACCTATATTTAGAGTGTAAGATTTGATTTACATTTATTGTCTCTGGTTTTGAGATGTTAATGCTGATTACGACAAGCTAGTTAGACGTCGTGGAAGTCCTTTTTTTTTCTCGAGTTAACATGGAAAGAAAATCACTAATTAAGAGGGAAGGTTACTTTTTTCACAATTTGGCCCAGAGGATTAAGTTTATCCAATAAATATAAATAAGGATTAGTTGTCTGATCCTGTTATTGTTTCTGACCCTTTTCTATTCTTCTTTTTTCTCAGACAAGCCACCGATAGAGGAGCTACAATATTTCCTGGAGTTTCAAATTGCTAGAGTTTGGGCGCCTGAACAAAGTAATATTTCCGGCCTTCAGAGAAAGGGACCTGTATGCCCATCCCTTCAGTTCAGTTTGATGGGTCCCAAGCTTTATGTCAGCCCTGATCAGGTAGTCTTCATGTTTTCCCTCTCTTTTTGATATTTATCTTGTACTCAATCATATCTTAGCAGGATCAGATTGTAGTAAATTAGGGAACCTGGGCCATGGTCAGTAGTTTTCCAAATTATTTAACAAATAACCTCGAGTACGGTGTAAGGGAATTTGGACCATTTAAGGCTCAATAGAAACTTAGGCTTTCGGGCTTTTTAGAGAATTGCTGCCTTTAGAACATTTGGAACATCAAAAATACCCTCAGACAGCCTTAAATGTCCAACCTTTGATTCTTGGTACTATTTGTGTGTTATATAACTCGAGGAGGAACTGACCAGTAAGAGTAAATGTTAGAGCTACTTTTCAGCATCATAACTCAATAAAATACGCCCAATATGTTTGACATTTTTTAGGTTGGCTCTTGTTATGTTTAAAGAGCCACCACCCACATTGACTGCAGTAGAAGAACCAGGTCATATTTGTAACATTAATAATAACTCCATAATAATTTTTGGGTTTTTAGTGTTTACTTCCCACTATTTCGGATGAAATCACAGCTGCCCACAGGTTAATAAATTGCACTTACTCCCAAAAAGTTGTCTCACCTCGAGTCTATTTGAGTTGACTTTACTTTTTAATGTGACCAGCCTAATTTATCCTTGTGGCCTCGAGTCAAAACAGGTCATGTGTTATAGACGTGCAAGGGTAAAGTAGGCATTTTACATCAAAAAGTGTGATCAACTCGAGTCAAACATGTTTGACTCAAGGTCAGATGACTTTTGGGGGGGTTAAGTGCAATATATTGCAAACTTGGGGGGCAACTGCGATTTTTTACCCCAAATAGTGGGGGGTAAGCACAAAAAAACCATAATTTTGGTGTTGACACTATTTTAAGATAATTGTACAACCAGAGATGGATCAAGGATTTGTTTTAGTGGGCAAGTCAGAAATTGATAGTCAATGGACAATTTCAGGTTTCCTTCTATCAATAGTGAAAAAAATGATGAAAGTATTTATCATCGTAGTTAAGAACTTTGTAAACTAATTGCCACTGCCGAGATTCTCAGTGGGTTGGCCTCATTGGAGCACTTCTCTTAGAGCGTCACAAGCTTGGTTGAGGAAAACAAAATATTCTACTTGTAAAAGCATGACTGAGGTTTCAGTGTGAGCCTTTACCTAGTGCACATGTTTGCAACTAAAAGCAGAAATGTACATTCACAATGAGAAACAGGTAAAGTAAAACACAAAAAACAATTTACACTAATGCAAATAGGACAATACAAATATATATATTTTGTCATTTCTGTATACCGCATGTCATAGCATTAAGAGACTACATTGTAGAGAAAGAAAGTGAAACAACAATCTTATTATTCAAAGTGACAATTAGGTTACACTTAATAGTTTTATATAGCCTACATGAGCACAAAATGACTAGAGTGCCCTTGGCATGCTACTAACACTAATTCTAACTGTAACACCCCATGTCAAACTCAAGATGGTAAGCAAGTAACGTCTAGACTTTGCAAATTGAAGCTAAAACACTACATAGAAGCCCAAAAATCAGATGTGATATCAACCACCAGAAACCCAAAAATCAGATGTGATATCAACCACCAGAAACCCAGATGCTTCCCAAACAAAAATATTCAACTCAGATGCAAGCTGATAGCCAGATCTTAAACATATGTAAACTAACCGCCATATCCTTTTTCTTTCTTTTTATTCATACTCATTACTCACTTTCCAAAAAAAAAGCAAAAAAAAACCCCGCTATATCCTAACCATATGCGAATTAACCGCCAGATCCTAATCCCATACGAACTAATTTCCAAATCCCATCGAGATGCGAATAAATCGCCAAATACTCTGAATCAAAACCAAGGTCATAATAGATAAACCTTGCAAAACATTAAACTCAAAGCAGAATGCGAAAGAAACCCAAGTCAGATCTCCTTCGACATAATTGTTAGCCAACTCGAGTAGAGATTAAAACTTCGAAACAAGCTAACTAAGGCTTGGTCTGTTGGTAGACTAGTGTTTGGACAATCAAGAGGTCATGGAATCAATTCCCATCAGAAGCAGCTTACCTTTCAAAAATAAAAATAAAAACTTCGAAACAAAAACATGTATGCAGCTTAATATACCAAATTACCACTCTGATTTCAACCCTCTCCTTTGACAGAATCAGAAGTCAACCTAATCAATATTTCAAATCCTTAAAATAATGCTAGACATCTCGATATTTACAATGTCACAACTCCGCAACTCATAAATCTCAAGAATTTAGATTTACATCAGTCTTAATATTCATAGTGACAATTTGGTTACACCCAATAGCTTAATATAGCCTACATTATAGTGTAAAATGACTGGAGTTCTCTTTGCAAACTGTTAACACTAATTTTAACTCTAACTGGGTGGACGTCCGATTGATAAGTTATCTATAATATAATTCAAAAAATTAAGAATATACAGCAACCATGGTTTAAGTTTCGGATTCAGGATCTTGGATTGTATTGTGGGCGATCCCGAGTTAAACTAGACAATTCTGTCCCGAATTGGTCTATGTTGGCCTGTATCAACTTTTGTACCTACATAAAATTAACATTATTTTATTTTCTGTTGATAATTTTTTTTTTAAATCACCTGTGCCATTCCCAATCCGGCCCTATCCTACTCGGAAAACTTAGGCGGTGCCAAGCTAGTCCGAGCTAGACCGATCTACGATTTTCTTGAGAACACACTCCTAATTGGAACAGATTAGGCGGGCAAGTTGGGTCGATCTGATCGGAGTTTTTGAACCATGACAACAGATTATACTATTGATTATATTGCTAAGTGCCGACTTTTGCTTTGCACAGAACCAACAAGTGATTTTAATTTCCATACTTAGTTGAGATACAAATTGAGTATAATGTACAGGATTTTTAATTGTGAATCCGATAATAAAGGCTCTGAAATTTGTTAACTATATCATGAACTGGGCCAATCCCAACTCTTAGTATGTGTAAAATTTAAGGTCATTTAAAAAATTGCTTTTAGCAGCATCTCCAATGATCTAAAACCTTAAAAGTTGAAACAAAAAATCTTAAAATTGTTAATATCTTTCAGTTCAATCTAGAGTTCTATCCCGAGTTGCAAATATAGTTTTTGAGCCGAAACCCATTTGAAATGGCATCCTATGCACAAAAAAGACGACTGTTGTGGAGATCAAAATTGCCTTTTTCATCCATTATTTATAGTTCGGAGAGATCAGCATTGGAGCAAATTGTTAATTTTATTCGATCTTTCTGTTTAAGAGACTTGCTGATAACAGTTTTGTTTTAATGTCTTTGACCCATTAAATGATATCGCTTGCAGATAACAGTTGGTCGTAAGCCTGTTACTGGTTTAAGGCTTTGCCTAGAAGGAAACAAGCAAAACCGACTTGCAATCCATTTGCAACATCTATCATCTCTTCCAAAGATCCTTCAACCTCATTGGGACACACACAGAGCAATTGGGGCACCAAAGTGGCACGGACCAGAGGAACAAGACAGTCGGTGGTTCGAGCCCATAAAGTGGAAAAACTTCTCTCATGTAAGCACAGCACCCATTGAGTATACTGAAACTTCCATCGGAGACCTTTCTGGAGTTCATATTGTAACAGGAGCTCAGCTAGGCGTATGGGATTTCGGTGCCAGTGCCAAAAGCGTTTTGCATCTCAAACTTCTCTTCTCCAAGGTACCTGGGTGTACAATAAGGAGATCTGTGTGGGATCACAGCCCTTTGTCCAATACTTCGGACAATTTAGATGATAAAAAAACTGATAGTTCGAGCCAGACTGGGAAACTTGCGAAGATTGTTGATTTGGCAGAAATGTTAAAGGGCCCGCAAGATATGCCCGGGCACTGGTTGGTCACGGGGGCAAAGCTGGGCATAGACAAGAGCAAAATTGTTTTACGTGTAAAATACTCTCTGCTCAACTACTAAAAGGTATGTTGTTACAGCAATACCATGATTTCATTCTTTGCAAAGGCTTCCACTGTTTTGTTTTGTAAATCTTCTTCTTTTTTTTGGTTTTTTTTATCATAGTGAATTTATGAACCTCGCACCTTTTTGTTTTCTGTTTTTGATATTCATGGATGTGTATGAAAGGAAGAGGCTTTGTTGTTATAAAATCATATTTATTCAAATAAATACATTTTGCAGTCTTTTGACATTGAGTTGTTATTTCCTTTTCTGAAAGAAATAGCGATTTATCACTGAGGTCAATTTACAGTTCTTTTTAGAGAAAATGAAGTAGTGAATTTTCTAATTTAAAAGCAAAATAGAATGTATTTTTTTTTTTGCTAGACAAGCTGGGGCTTTAGTGCTGTGCTGGAGAGTTACATCCTATTGTACTTAGTTCCCCTACCATCCTTCTCAATAATGACACAAAGATCAGCAGGAGTAGTGCTGTGCTGGAGACAGCACACATAATTCACCTAAGATAGTACAGAAGGAGGATAAGTAATCATGAACCCTATTAGCCTCTCTAAAATTGTGAGAAATTAAGAATTCTCTGAGTTGAGAGACGTAGCTTCTAATTTACTGCTTCATGATGTAGCAGGTCCAAGATGGTTCTTTACCATCCTTTATGTAGTCCACCACCAGAGTAGAATCAGTACCAATATGCAGTCTATCAATTCTATTTTAAACAGCAATCTCCAGGCCTTTATGAGCAGCTTGAAGCTCATATGACAGAAACTGGAGAAGAACAATTCCCATATGACAATGTGAGTCCCTTGATAGTCCCTAAAAATACCTCCACTGCCCCTCTATCCTCTGTCCAAGATCCATCGGGGGGGGGGGGGGGGGGGGGGGGGGGGGTGATTCAGGTTCAGGTGCCACACACCTCCTTGGTTCTGGCAGCTCTAGAGTGGATATCATTGATATCAGCATTAAAAATAAAGTGTGCATGTTTAGTACAGCCCCTAAAGATGATATTATTCCCAGCTGTCCAAACATGGTGAAGAAAACTAGTGAAGGTAACAACAACTAATTGAGCACTAATATTAGTATGACCAAGGTTAGTAATCCAATCAATTTCATTTTGCAGGCTACCAATGTTTCTATTGTAACAGCACTATCTAAGGAGATCATTCCAAATTTTGTGAGAAACATTGCAAGACATGAAAAGGTGATCAACACTCTCATTGGCATTGACAGAGTTACAAAGAACACAAATAGAGTTATTTAAACAGCCAAAAGTAACCAATCTGTTTTGTAGTGGAAGCTCTCATCTATAAAGTTGCCAAAAGACAAAACCATGTATGGGAATGACTAAGTTGTTTTTGAACACTAAAACCCAAGAGACAACAGGGAGGGTATCTCTAATCCTGTAGTATGTAGCAAAAGCAGTATAGATACCCCTAGAATCTGCTGTCCAAACAACTTTATCCATACTCCCATTTACAGAATAGACATGAGGGAGAGATTTAATGATGTCATTATTCAAATTATGCTTGATATAGTCAGGGATACACCACCTATTATTGCTTATGATGGTGCTGACATGGGCATTTCTGTTGAGCAAGGAGTCATACAAATATTCGGCTCTAAATTTGTCAATAAGAAGGCCCTGGGGATGCCATGGGTCAGACCATATCATAGTGTCAATGCCAGTTCCCATAATGTGCTTAGTGTGTTTGAGAGCCTCCCCCTAGATTGCAAGACTCTCCTCCGAACATTAGAGCTTTCCCTGGGAATGTTCACGGTTCAGAATCTCTTGCTTTTGATTAGATTTTTACATCCAGTCAACCCAGGTAGGTAGTATCTAGTCTGGATGCAATTTTCCAAGTCAAGAGATTTCTGAAGCTCAAATCCTCCTTCACTTTTAGGGTGGCACACCTTGCTCCAAGCAACAGGAATGTTTTTCTTGGCTCTGTCATGGCCATGCCAAAGAAACTAGACAATACAAATTTAACCCTGGTCACTATGGCTGCAGGGAGAACAAAAATATTAATCCAATAGATATAAAGGCCACATAAAGCAGACTTAATCAGCACAACTCTGCCTACATACAATAAAAACTAGTTTTTCCATGAGTGAATTTTGTTAGTAAGGCTGTCAATAAGAGGATTGCAGTCCCTAGCTTTAAGGGTAGTGGAGATTAAAGGGACACCCAAGTATCTAAAAGGAACGTCAGCCTTAGGGAATTCCAGAATAGCACACATAAAGTCGGCAGTTTCATCACTCATCCTTAGAAGTACATAGCAGACTTAGCTTTGTTAGCAACCAGTCTGTGAGAGTGTAAATAAAAAAAGACAACCACTAATAGCTTGAGCTGAGATAATATCCCCTCCAAAAAATACCAATAAATCATCTGCATAAACAAGGTGAGTAACAACAGGTTTTTTTACATTAAATATGGAGTTTAAGCTCCCCAGTATCCACTTTGTTAAGTAAAAGAAGGTCCAAAAGTTCCATAACTAATACAAATAGGTAAGGGGATATGGGGTCCCTTTGTCTATGCCCTCTTTGGCCTTTAAAATTGCCCTCCAAACTGCCATTAATAGAAATGCAGTACATGGGAGTAGTCCATAAAGGTGGAGGGGAAGTTAAGAGAACTAAGAATGGTTATGATAGTATCTCACTGGGTCATGTCATAAGCTTTCTTAATGTCAATCTTAGTAGTGCATCTAAGCTATAAGAACTTTCTTAAGAACTCATGGGCAATGAGTAAATTATCAGAGATGTTCCTTCTCTCAATAAAAGTAGACTGACTAGGGCTAACACGAGGGGGGAAAACAATTTTAAGCCTGTTAGTAATGATTTTAGGAATGACGGTCTCCAAAGTTATTAGGGTTAGGATCCTTAGGAACAAGAGCTATAGCAGTGACATTCATTTGGGAAAGCATTTTCTTTTTGGCCAAAAAGTTTTTAACTGCATAAATAACATCACTCTTAACAATATCCCAATTGACTTTGAAGAACTGAGAACTATACTCACCAGGACCACCAGATTTAGAGTTGGGGGTAGAGAAGAGAGCACCTTTTATCTCCTCATCAGTAACCTTAGTAATGAGCATACTATGGTCTTCATTAGGAACTCTAGCTTTGAAGGGGACAACCTGATAGTATCACTGTCTATGCTTTGTTTTCCTTATCCAAGAATTGCCTTAAAGTAATTAACTGCATGGTCAGCAAGAAAAGAGGGGTCAGTGATAAAACTAGAGTCAGAATTAACATTATGGTTCACATTCTCAACATTAAGAGACAAAATAGAATTGGCAGATCTCCTAGCTCTAATTGCCTTATGAAAAAGAGCAGTGTTACTATCTCCTAACTGGATCCAGTTCAGTCTGGATTTTTTTCTCAGTAGAGACTCCTCTCTAAGGGCAAGAATGATAAAATTGCTAGAAGCAGTATCTTCTCTGGCATGCAGATTGGCATCAAGGGGTTGGGCTTGAATAGAGTCTAATTCATTCCTTGCCACAGTAGCTGAGGTGAGCACATTTCCCACTTTGTTAGTGTTCCAGTCCTTGATCCCCAGCTTGACGTTCATAAGTTTACTAGCAAGTCTGAACATAGGGTTGCCTATGTTTATAATATCCCAAGCTTTGTTGATAACCTCTTTGTAGCCAGACTCTTTGCTCCCGAAGTTAAAAGTACTTAAATGGGCATTTTTTTTCTATCCAGATTTTTGTAGATGTTAATGAGCATGGGACTGTGGTCTGAAACTCCAGTGCCGAGGAATTCATACTCAGAATCAGGATAGAGAGCTCCCCAAGCCTCATTAACCAAAACTTTGTCAATCTTGACTATCACTCTCTTGTTAGGAGTCCACTTAAGATCCATAAGGTCTGCTCTGTGAAGATAGTCTTGGAGAGAAAGAACTCTGTCAATATGCATTGGTCTACCTCTACTCTTGTCTACATTACTAAAGGGAGAGTTGAAGCCTCTCATAGGTAACCAAGGAAGGGCATTAGAACTGTGCAACCTGTGAATGTTAGCCTAAAGAGACTCCCTGTCACAGAAATTGTTAGAACCATAAATAACAGTCACAGCAAATTTGGCCTCTCCAAGGTCAAGAAGGCAATGAATGTATTGGTTATTGTTCTCAATGATATTAACAGTGACAATAGTTGGATCCCAGCATACAAGGATCTTGCCTTTGTCCACATTAATACCATTGGTAAATAACCAGTTGGGACATAACTTGTGAGCCACCTGAACTTCAGTGCGCACTCTAAGCTTAGTCTCCACACACAAGACTCAGAAAACAAATCCTATATTTAGTGATAAGTTTATTAACCTCATTGTGCTTCAGAGAATCATTGAGGCCTCTGATGTTCCAACAGGCTAAACTAATCATTAAACACAGTGATAGTATGGGAACCAAGGTGGGTGTAGGGGCACCCAGTTGTTTGTCTCTTACCCTCTAACAAGAGATAGGCACCTGCACAAAGAAGGAAGTAAGAGAAAAATCCCAAGATAGTATAATTGTGAATGATCCCAGGGAGAGTGGACATGGTAAAATCATTGTAAGTAGCATAACTGGTCTTCAGTTCTCTATAGTCCCTGTCAGGCCACAAGTGTACTGATACTCCATAGTCCAGTCTTGAGAACTCAGCCTAAGAATCCAGCAAAGGAAATAATATTTTAGGGATCCTTTTAGGAAACTAGCCCAGCATAAGTCCTCCCTAAAGGAAAAAATGCCAAGGTTGTACTAATGGGATATCCAAAAGGATATATCCTCATCAGAACCAGATTGATACAACATAATACATCTAAAGTGAACCACACTCAAAATCCAACAGTGATGGTGGTACATAATATCACTGTGCAAACCGCACCTTTGGGGCAAGTAAGGAGCCTAGCCCACCTATTCTCACCCAATGGGTTAGTGTACCCCGTATAATTACTACCTAACATATTGTTCTCAGTACACCCAGTATAAGTAGGGGATAAAAAACAATAGTAAAGGCTGATAGCTCTTTGGAAGGAAGAGAGGAGCCTAGCCCAGCTCAATCCCCAACATTTATCTGGGTTTGTGTATCTGATGATTTTGAGGTTAAAAGATTTACAAGAGCAGTTACAGAATCTTTATTGGAAAAATCATGTGATCCTATGGACCTAGATCCTATACAAACAAGTATTCAAGAAAAGCTGAATGCTAAGAGGTTCTTACTTTTGTGCTAGATGATGTTTGGAATGAGGATATGGCGAAGTGGATTAGAATGAAAAGTGTATTAACATGTGGAGCTTAAGGGAATTCGATTATCGTAACCACTCGTGTTGATAAAGTAGCTTCAATGATGGGCCCACTTTCAACATACCACCTGAAAGTTCTACCACTAGATGAATGTTGATCTCTATTCAAGCAATATGCATTTCGTATTGCAACGAAAAGAATCCAAACTTGGTTGTAATTAGAATGAAGATCAAAACTTGATTGCAATTGGAATGAAGATCATAAAAAAGTGTGGAGGCTTACCTTTTTCAGCAAAGGCTCTGGGAAGCTTAAAGTGAGGAAAACCAATGGGAGCTTGTCAAAGATAGTGAAATTTGGGATCTAAAAGTAAGTGAAGAGAACAACATTTTATGAGATTGAGTTTATAGCCATTTGTCTCCACATTTGAAACAATGCTTAGCTTACTGCTCGATTTTTCC
Source organism: Kingdonia uniflora (assembly GCA_014058105.1). NCBI lineage: Eukaryota > Viridiplantae > Streptophyta > Magnoliopsida > Ranunculales > Circaeasteraceae > Kingdonia > Kingdonia uniflora. Next base: position 93,805 of record JACGCM010002762.1, on the reverse strand, counting down.
CAAGGATTATAAGATGAAAAAGGATGAAAGATCGCAAATGATTTTATTCAATCCCATGGGAAAATGAGGCTCAAAGATATTGAAAATATTCAATGATAATATTATTGGGATCTTTCTTCTAAGACAGAGAGAGAGAGATGATGTTGGTGGTGATATCGTTTACTATATAATGCATGACTCATCCACGACCATGTACTTTATCTTTTGATGAACGAATCCTCTATTGTGGATGTTAATGAGATCAAAAATGTTTCAGAGGATTCGGCCTGTCATTGACCTGCAACTCTTTATTGTCATCCTCAACTATCTTTAATCCCTTACCAACAGTCTTGCATACAACCTTTTTCATCGGCAAGTTTGGCAGCTTCCCCATCCATCTTCTCTGCTTAGGCGTGTTAGAATTGAGTCAAACAGATATAACAATCCTCCTACTTTCATTTGGCAAACTGAAATGTTTGAGGTACCTCAACCACTTTACACCCAATTCCGTTTGTTTGCGGACTGAATAAATTGCTTTTTTTAAATTTGAGTCAAAATGCAATTACAGGGTTGCCATTTTCAATTGGAAATTAGAACATCTGAGGTACCTTGACCTCGATGTCACCGAGGTTACATTCTTGCATGAATCCTTTTGCAGCCTGAAAATTTTACAGACGTTGTTTTTTGAGTTGGACCAAAATGGACATGTGCCAGTCTCAATAGGCGAATTGGAAAACTTACCATGACGTGAAATGTACTGCTATTACGTCATTCCCTGATTCCACTTGCAGTTTGCAGTCTTTGTATTAAACAACTGCGATAGACTCAAGAAGTTACCTGGATCCATGAGGACATGAGCAGTCTAAGACATCAATGTCAAGGAATGTAAATTGCTCATCAAGATGCCAGTTTGGATGGGAGAACTCACTTGCCTTTAAATTTTAGGTATCTTCATTGTTGGTCCAGAGACTTTAGGTACCATTGGGATCTTGGCCCAGTGGTGGTTGTACCTCTCCATCTAGAGAGAGGTCGTGGGTTCGAAACCTCATGGGTGAAACTCAGAGTTACGGATCCCTTATATTAAACCGGCTTTGTCTTGCAAAAAAAAAACAAAAAATAAAAAACAAAAAGAAGGCTTCAAGGAGTTGCAAGGGCTGAATCTTAAAAGGGAGATAAGTATAAAAGGCCTGGAGCATGTACGAAATCCAAAGGACACTAAAAGCAGCCAATTTGAGTGAAAAACAAAATCTTTCCTCATGGAAATAACGAAATAGAAGTGTTAGATGCCTTGGGTTTGTAAGCTTTGTCTTGCAAAAAAAAAACAAAAAATAAAAAACAAAAAGAAGGCTTCAAGGAGTTGCAAGGGCTGAAATCTTAAAAGGGAGATAAGTATAAAAGACCTGGAGCATGTACGAAATCCAAAGGACACTAAAAGCAGCCAATTTGAGTGAAAAACATAATCTTTCCTCATGGAAATAACGAAATAGAAGTGTTAGATGCCTTGGGTTTGTAATTGTTTTTGGAGTTGGTTTTTGGTTCGCATAGGACCTGAGTTAGTTAGTGGTGGTTGGGTGAGCAAGGATCTTCACATATAGTGGTGGCCTGGAGCATGTACGAAATCCAAAGGACACTAAAAGCAGCCAATTTGAGTGAAAAACATAATCTTTCCTCATGGAAATAACGAAATAGAAGTGTTAGATGCCTTGGGTTTGTAAGCTTTGTCTTGCAAAAAAAAAAAAAAATAAAAAACAAAAGAAGGCTTCAAGGAGTTGCAAGGGCTGAATCTTAAAAGGGAGATAAGTATAAAAGACCTGGAGCATGTACGAAATCCAAAGGACACTAAAAGCAGCCAATTTGAGTGAAAAACATAATCTTTCCTCATGGAAATAACGAAATAGAAGTGTTAGATGCCTTGGGTTTGTAAGCTTTGTCTTGCAAAAAAAAAACAAAAAATAAAAAACAAAAAGAAGGCTTCAAGGAGTTGCAAGGGCTGAAATCTTAAAAGGGAGATAAGTATAAAAGACCTGGAGCATGTACGAAATCCAAAGGACACTAAAAGCAGCCAATTTGAGTGAAAAACATAATCTTTCCTCATGGAAATAACGAAATAGAAGTGTTAGATGCCTTGGGTTTGTAATTGTTTTTGGAGTTGGTTTTTGGTTCGCATAGGACCTGAGTTAGTTAGTGGTGGTTGGGTGAGCAAGGATCTTCACATATAGTGGTGGCCTGGAGCATGTACGAAATCCAAAGGACACTAAAAGCAGCCAATTTGAGTGAAAAACAAAATCTTTCCTCATGGAAATAACGAAATAGAAGTGTTAGATGCCTTGGGTTTGTAAGCTTTGTCTTGCAAAAAAAAAACAAAAAATAAAAAACAAAAAGAAGGCTTCAAGGAGTTGCAAGGGCTGAAATCTTAAAAGGGAGATAAGTATAAAAGACCTGGAGCATGTACGAAATCCAAAGGACACTAAAAGCAGCCAATTTGAGTGAAAAACATAATCTTTCCTCATGGAAATAACGAAATAGAAGTGTTAGATGCCTTGGGTTTGTAATTGTTTTTGGAGTTGGTTTTTGGTTCGCATAGGACCTGAGTTAGTTAGTGGTGGTTGGGTGAGCAAGGATCTTCACATATAGTGGTGGCCTGGAGCATGTACGAAATCCAAAGGACACTAAAAGCAGCCAATTTGAGTGAAAAACATAATCTTTCCTCATGGAAATAACGAAATAGAAGTGTTAGATGCCTTGGGTTTGTAATTGTTTTTGGAGTTGGTTTTTGGTTCGCATAGGACCTGAGTTAGTTAGTGGTGGTTGGGTGAGCAAGGATCTTCACATATAAGGAATGTACTCTCTAAACGTATCCTTATATAAAACCGGCTTTGCCTTGCAAAAAAAAAACAAAAAACAAAAAGAAGGCTTCAAGGAGTTGCAAGGGCCCACTTAAAAGGGAGATAAGTATAAAAGGCCGGGAGCATGTGCGAAATCCAAAGGACACTAAAGCAGCCAATTTGAGAGAAAAACATAATCTTTCCTCAGTAACACTATCTTGGTCACAATTGGCATACTACACATGGAAATAACGAAATAGAAGTGTTAGATGCCCTCCAGCAAATATAAAAAAGTTGTATGTGGAAGGATATGATAACATAAACTTCTTGGGTTGGATGGGGGATTCTTTGTTGCTCTCTAATTTGGCGAACATCTCACTTATTGCAACATGGGTTAGCATCTCCCGCCACTTCGGAAATACCCCATCTCACTTATTGCAACATGGGTGAGCATCTCCCGCCACTTCGAAAATACCCCATCTCACTTATTGCAACAAGGGTGAGCATCTCCCGCCACTTCGGAAATACCCCATCTCACTTATTGCAACAAGGGTGAGCATCTCCCGCCACTTCGGAAATACCCCTTTTAAAGGATCTTCACATATAAGGAATGTACTCTCTAAACGTATCCTTATATAAAACCGGCTTTGCCTTGCAAAAAAAAAAACAAAAAACAAAAAGAAGGCTTCAAGGAGTTGCAAGGGCTGAATCTTAAAAGGGAGATAAGTATAAAGGCCTGGAGCATGTACGAAATCCAAAGGACACTAAAGCAGCCAATTTGAGAGAAAAACATAATCTTTCCTCAGTAACACTATCTTGGTCACGATTGGCATACTTCACATGGAAATAACGAAATAGAAGTGTTAGATGCCCTCCAGCAAATATAAAAAAGTTGTATGTGGAAGGATATGATGGCATAAACTTCTTGGGTTGGATGGGGGATTCTTTGTTGCTCTCTAATTTGGCGAACATCTCACTTATTGCAACATGGGTTAGCATCTCCCGCCACTTCGGAAATACCCCATCTCACTTATTGCAACATGGGTGAGCATCTCCCGCCACTTCGGAAATACCCTATCTCACTTATTGCAACAAGGGTGAGCGTCTCCCGCCACTTCGGAAATACCCTTTTTAAAGGATCTTCACATAGAAGGAATGTACTCTCTAACCGTATGGCAATGAGTTTAAGGGTGAAGGCCTGGAAGGATTTCCATCACTAGAATGTCTCTCGTTAAACGGATTCAATATTTCAAGGAATGTGTGTCGCCAGAAGAGAATGGAAAAGGAGAAGAAAGAATTACTTTCCCCCTCGCCTTTCAACGCTGACTATTAGTGGATGCCCCAATTTTAGAAAATTCTGGTTGTCATTATCTGTTCAAGTTGTAGAAGTCTGGGCAGAAAATGAGATGATATTAGAATCATTGAAAAACCTCCCGTCTCTTTTGTCGCTTACAGTTGGTGGCTATGGTGGGTATTTTACTCCACAGGGGGTGCTAGGACGCCTGACATCTCTAAGATTTTTAGATGTTTGCGTGGCTTGAAAATATTAGGAATCTCCAAGACCTTGAGAATCTTACGAACCTAGCAAAGTTTAGTATCTCGGGTTGTCGTGATTTGGATTCTCTACCCCATGGATTGCAAAAGCTCACTTCTCTCAAACAGTTACATTTTGAATATTGCAATAATTTACAGTCCTTGACACAGGTGGGAAATTGTCTCTCTTGTCGATATGACTATTTTAAGCTGTGGTAGTTTGAGATCTATGTCTGAGGTTCTGCGGCATTCAACAGTCCTTGAGAATGTTATGATTGCAAGATGTCCACTTTCCTTTCTGGCCTCCAAACTTTCAAAATTTAAGAGTGCTCTCCTCCTCTTGAAATTCGATGTGAAAAGGAAAGGGGCAAGGATTGGCACAAGGTTGTGCATTTATAATCCTTGAGCAAGCGTGAAGCGTCTACATCTCTGCATACAAAACCAAGTGAACCATAGGAGATAACTTTCGTCATGACTGCACTTACTAGCATGCGTATCTTTTGATTATTCCCCAAAAAAAGAAAAAAAAAAAATTCTAAATACAATATCAGAATTTTATGTATAATACGGCGAACTTGGTGAGCACGCGTGGGGGTTCCACAAACTTAGTTGACTGTCACAAGCTTCAAGCCTTAGTTCTTGCTCAATCAGTGTCATTACTTCAAGCATGTCGGCGGTTAAGTCATGTGGATGGCTGAGATAGATACACATCATTTTGGTTTAAAATGGTACAGCGGTCGGTCTTTACCGCTGCACTATAAGTAAATCAAATGATGGTATGTATTATATATAAATAGCTTGGCTTAGTGGTTAAACCCAATTGTTTAAGAGAAGAGGTCAGGTTGGCAACTCCACATTATTTTTCAGCAAAATAAATAGGCTTTAACCGTTATTTTCTGCCTCGAGTTCGCCATTTTTTATGATCTCAAAGGCAGATTCAATGGTTCCAATCTATTTACTATTCGAAGAAAATGAAACGAGGCAGGCCGCAGGAATCAAACCCATGACCTCTCATGGGTGGTTGTTTGTATATTTCGTTTAATAGATTTCACAGCTACCCTGTCCATCATCCAGTTTGCCCTTGAAGACTATACGGGACTCTCCACTGCCAAGCTTATCTCTGAAGTTATTGGTCGCCTTTTTAAGGTCTTTGTAATGAAACTTTGGAGGAACTCGTCACTCCCAGGTTGCTGTATTCATTTTGAGTCTCAACATGTTGCTCAAATGCTCTGGTTCCATGCAGTAGCTTCCTTTCTTCGAGCATATCGACCACCTGCCGCATGTCACCGGGCCTTTTCTTAGGGTCCTCTTCCAGGCAAACTAGAGCCGCATGTACCAAGGAACTTGCTTTCTTCTCTTCAACGCCCCCATCCTCCATAAGTCTCTTATCAATCATATCCATAAATTCCGTTTGCATTAATTTTTCCCCATGAAAGGCTCGCTGTTCCAGTAGTGAATTGCCATGGTTGGTATAAATATCATTACCATTCTTGTCTAAACATGCATATCGCTGGCCAAAACATATATCCAAAAGTACTTTACCAAAACTAAAGATATCAGATTTCACCAGCCTAAGAACCACTCAGGGCAGTGTACCCAGGCGTCCCTTTGAAAGCTGTAAAAACTCTACTCGCATCCTCTTTCATCAATCTAGACAGCCCAAAATCGGACACAACTGTTCGAAATTCATTATGAAGTAGTATGTTCTCCGGTTTAATGTCAAGATGCAATATTTGCAGGCTGCAATCATGGTGGAGGTACACAAGGGACTTAGCAACCTCAATTGCTACTTTGTATCTCAATTTGCAACTCAAACATCATCCACCCGTCCGTGGGAAAATCCAAACGTCTAGTGACCCATTAGGTAAAGCTCATAGACAATAAAGAACTCTCTCACCGTTTCTATCAAGTGACAACAATATCCTCGAAGGCGTATAACATGAACATGTTGTACGCTTGCAATCGTGGACATTTCGTCTTCAAATACTCGCTCCCCATAATCCACTCGTTCAACTCGCTTCACTGCCACATGTGTTCCGTCTTTCAAGGCACCCTTGAATACCTGAACCTGGCCCGCCACTTCTTAGCTTATCTCGGAAGTTTTTGGTCGCTATTTTGAGATCTTAATAGCGAAATTCTCTAGGAAGTCTTGCAACCTCCCTCAGCCTCAGGTTGCTGTTCTCAAAAGCACTACAGTAAGCAGATGAAGAAGAAGCTCTTTGAGAGTAGAGCGTTGAAACTGACAATGAAGATATTAGCAATTAAGGCGACATAGAGCAATTGAGAAAGTACTATTGGTTTGGAAATCAAGAAATAAAATGACTTCAAAATTGTGATATCTCTAAGGTTAAGATGAAGTTCTCTCGATATCTTTAATTTATTCTTTTTTCGCTTCAGATAATGATTCCATGTTAATAATGAATCCATGTATAAGCTGGGATCAAACTGGTCCTTGTATAAGCTGACTCCATTGCAAGGTTAGACCATTTTGTAATGAAAACCATTGCAACTGCTATGAGGTTGATTGGCAAGCCTGTCACTGCTCATGAGTTGGCTCAGCTGGGGAAACCATTAGTAGTACTTTTTTTTTTTGGCGAAGGAGGCTGTTCCTTGTAGTATTAGTTACTGAAAAATTTGCGTAAGAAAAAAAAAATTAACTAAGAGTTAGCTCAAAATAATAGGGCTCCAACCACTTCTGATTGAAACTTCTCCAGTTGCAACTTGCAATGGAGAGAGATATCGTGGATCAATTTAGATCTCAGCAACTCAGTTCAATATTTGAGTTGATGGTGGATGGATCTCAGTCTCCTTAAGAGACTCAACAGTTGCTACTTGCTCCTGTCTTTCTTAACCCTACATGCACTTACCAAGGCGTAGACATAGAGTCGGAGATGTAAACCACAACATCTTATCTCTGCTTGTTGAGGCATACCCATAACGAAAGCTACATTCAATGCGACCCAAGAGTACGTTGAAGGGTGAAACTTGAAAGCCTCATCATCACTAATCATCATAAAACTGTAGATTTAAAGTTGGCATATGTTCTTGCATATCACTACTTACTGAAACTAGGAAAGTATGACTGTTTGATGGTTATTGATGTTCTTAGACGCCGTATAGTAGGAATGAACGGGCGTGTATGTAACTCCGAGATAAATTTTGATTCATGTTCTTGGAACTACTTGAACTTTCCAAAGTTTATGTTTTAGAATTTTGAGATTCTGAACAACAATAAACATGACCGTAAGTAGACTAACCAGATCCCCGAAGCTATTACACAAAGGTACATACATCCATTTTTCAGCATGGAACAAGCAAACTTCAAAACCTGCTGCATTTGAACGTTTGAAACATACCCCTTGAAGAAAGACCTGCAAAAATTAGAGATCAGATACAATGTAGGATACAGCATTCTCATTATGGTGTAAATTCAAAAGTGTTTTAGCCATAAAGAACTCTTTAACAGGCCTCCTGCTTTAATGATAATTGATTTTCAATACATTAGTATTAATGGAGATAGCAATATGGTCTCTCACACGCTAGTGGCTTGGGCGTCTCTATACTTCATATATTTTGTAATATTCCCACATCGACGGTTGCATCATTGTTTCATGTTTATTCTTGTTCTGGATACACGGAAAATGGACCATCATAAAACCTTAGATTAAACTCTGAAGATCTAGAGCAATCAAAAAAAGAGCTCATTGTGCTTCCCAATTTATGCCATCTTTGGGCTCTTGTAAATCTTTTAGTAACACCTGTGAAACTTCATGGAGTCTTGGGATGAAAAAGGGGAAAGAGACAGACGAAGTCAAAAGAGTAATAAGCTAAATTAATTCTCATTATATAAAAGCAATATTCGATACAATCTTTATTGGCTCGTCTTCGTACCAAAGACAATGAAATTTACATTTATATTATCAGATAACAGCCATCTTCCTGTCAAAGGATTAAATACAAACCCTGCAACCTCTTCCACCTAATAAGCAGGAAAAGTCAGACAACAAACAAGCTTGAGTCAAAAGAGGCTGATAAAAAAACTCTCTCTAGAAAGTGAAAAGTTCAGCAAAGATCACAAAAGATAGAGTATAGGTCATTACAGAGATAGAAGCTCGATTTAGGATCAGGGCTAGCTCTTCCGGAGTAAGAAAACGTGACCAGTCGTGTGTGCCTCTAGGAAGCTGCAGAAACATCAATTAGAGTATAAACTTGAAATAGAGAGCTTCAGTAAATCATGCTAGGTAACTTAAATGAATAATCCTATTCATATATTGCAACTAACAATTAGTTATAAATGAACCCAAGATCTTATTCTCGCATTTAAATTATCCAAAATAAAGACGAGATACGTATACACTTCATTTCTTAAATTATCCAAAATAAAAACGAGATACGTATACACTTCATTTCTTGAAGGAAGATTAAGAACTCATTACGTTTATGGTCAACAAACTGTACTTGTTTTACCCAAGATTCAAGAATGAGAATTGAAGGCCAGATTATATGTTAGCGTTTACAAAGCCCATCGGCTAACTTAGGCACTGAATTTTTTGCCGTATAATTGCCGAATTTTCGATTTCATCGATTTTCAGTGATCTCTGCCCATGAATGATCCTTAAATCTTCTCTAATGGATCTCTCTTCCCTCAATCTGTATCAAATCGAGTTCAATACAGGCTTGAAACCAATCAGGAACTACAACGAAAAGAAAGCAGTGGAAAATTTGAAATTGGGAGATGAACAGGTAGCTACAATCTTCTAAGGATGGAGATGGTGCAAACCCAAGGATTCCAGATGACATGAATATCGCCAAAGAAGTAGCATCCTATGATTTTGCGGCAACAAAACAACAAGCCCCAGTGCAGACATATGCTGATAAGCTTAGAGAGTCAATGGTGAATTCTAATCCAATTGAAGAAATTCCTTCTCTAATCCAGAGAGGTGACAAATCAGTCGTTCTCATATCCAAAGAAGCTGTTGCCACAGAGGTTGAACACTATAAGCACCAAGGGGAGAAATCCCAATGCTCCTATTCCAGAAACCAGGTCTAAAAACAAAACAAAACAAAACAAAAAACATGAGATCATCTATTGGAACTGTAGGGGAATTGGAAACAAAAAAACTCAAGTCTACTCAAGGAAAAATGTGAGGTTAATCGTTAATGCAACTTGATTATATCTGTATGGTGGAACCCAAGGTTTTCCCGATTAGCTCTAATTTCAGAATGCTTAAGCTTAATAATTACTGCGATACTCCTTTAACTAACTCTGTGGATAATAAACTTGCACATAAGGGCATACTGGAGAAAGAGTATGGAGACACCAGATCTAGTGCTTACCTCAGCACAGTACTTTCTATTCTGAAGATAGATTGTTCACATGGGTCCATGCCAGTAGTGTGATATCTGTTAGAAAGAACATAAACACATAAACTAAGCCAACTGAAATACTGGCCTTTTCCTTGGCTGGTTCAGGGGGATTTCAATGCTTTGCCTCAATGTTTGTCTTTCATGAGTTCTGGGATTCTTGTAGACTTGACGAATCCAATAGAATTGGCTTAATTTACTCTTGGTGCAATGGGCAAATGGCTAAGAACAAGATCTTGCATCTGTTAGATGGACAGGGCCTTGAACAATAAATGGTGGATAGATGAGTATCCAAACTGGAAATGCAGAATTCTTCCAAGGGTCAACTCTGATCATGGAATGCATGAAGTTCAACAACTTTATCCAGACAGTAACATGATTCAAGAACAGATTATTCAGACTGCACTAATGGTGAACAAAGCTATTCTTCCAGAGGAGAGTGTGTGGCTGCAAAGATACAGACTCAAATGGGCTGAAAGTGGGGATATAAATACTACATATTTTCACAATGTTACTTACACTAAGAGAAACAAGTCTTTTATAACTAACTTGGCTACAGAGCAAGGAGTGAACATGATCCACCCTGAAGAGATTAAGAAGCATATAGTGGAATACTATGAAACTAAATTCTCAAAAGACAATGGTGTAGCTTATAACCCCAGAATATTAGAGATGGTACCCAATATGGTGACATATGAGGAGAACAATGCTGTGTAATATCCCTTCTGAAGATGAGATTAAAGAGGCAGTATTCAACTTGAGTGGGGAGAGCTCTGAAGGTTAGAGTATTTCCTATCATAGATGTTGGCCTATAATCAAGTATTTTGTTATTGCTGCAGTGAAATTCTTTTTTTATTGACTTTGTCCTACCTACATAATATAACTCCAATCTCATTCTACGCCCCAAAGAGGACAATGCCCTCAAAATGAAGCAGTTTAGCCTATTTGTTTAGCAACTTCTGCTTCAAAATTATAACTAAAGACATGGTAAAGTAAACGCACGACGCGGAAGTAAGATTGTGTTACGTTTAACACTAACCTAATTTCAATTAGGGTTTTCTTCTAAACTATAAAAACAAATTAATAAAACTAAAATTTATTCTTAACTTCAATTTCAACTCAAACAATCTCCTTAAAACATAGAACTAGCGTCCCCTTTTATAGAACACAAGTGGGATTAGAATTAGCAACCCTAATTCTAATCTAAATAGAATTCTACTAAAATTGGGAAAACTTCCTCTTTATCCTTGTGTTGGTTAAACAAGCAAGTCCCTAAATCTACTTAGCATCTTCAGCAATGGAGAGCCTTAAATTAAAAGAGCATAAATAAAAATAATCCGTTGATGGTGAGAACGACCATTAGAGGACAATTCACATCACATGGCTACTAGACCTACGGTATTGGCAATGAGACTAATATCCCCCGAACAAGCAAGTTTTACACCTGGCATGAATATTCAAAGAAACATTGGGTTTGCTGGGGAGCTTTTAAATGAAATGGAGAACAACAAAAGAGGGGGCAATGTGGTGATCAAGATGGACATCTCTCAAGCCTTTGACACACTGGATTGGAACTTCTTACTCATGGTTCTCAAGAGGTTTGGTTTTTCACGCACATGTTGTGACTGGATTCATTGTATATTGAGCATGCCCATATCTCTATCATGATGAATGGGAGTCCCTCAGGTTACTTTAGGCTACTATGGGTTTGAGACAGAGGGACCCTCTGTCCCCTCTATTGTTTGCCTTTGCAGAAGAGGTATTGGGTAAAGGGTTTCACTCGCTTAGAAATATTGTAGGTGTTCAAGCCATGACCCTCTTGTCCTCCTTATTTATTCTTTGCATATGATATTGTGATCTTTTCTTGTGGGCAGATGAAAGGTTCAAAGTTTATCAAATCCCACCTGGATCATTATCAGATGGATGAGGATCAACACTTATAAGAGCAAGCTCTTTATGGGAGACTTGACTGTGTCAAGAATGCATCAAGTGATAGACATATCCTGGAGTTCCTTTAGTGAAAGGAAAGGTGAAGTCAGCTCTTGGATCTATGCTTGAAAAAATTAAAAAATAACTAATAGTTATCCTGAACAATTTCTCTTTTTTTCGTTTTGACAAGTGTAAATTTTATTGATGTAAAAAACAAGAAGAAGGCCAATACAAGAGGAATACACCGACGTAAAAGGAAAAAAAATCACTACTCAAGCCACTATCCCTCAAGTATATCCAGTGATCGTTTCCTTCCACTTCGCCATAAGCGACTCAAAAGACGTCCCCGACATATCCGTCGTGGCTTTACTCCACCAAAAAATGAGAACTTTAATAGAGATCATAACCGAAGCTCTAAACTTCTTTTTCCCTTCGAACTTCCCCGCATTACGTTCTAGCCATATAGACCACATCACCGGAAAAGGAAGAAAACACCATAACACCTTACCTTGCCCAACAAGGTTTCTTTTTCTTCCAATTTGTTAAGAGTTCCTTAACATTCCTAAAACAATGCCACAAAATGCCGACCCCAGTAAATAACTCAATCCAAATACTTTCAGCAAAAGACAAAGAAGAAACAAATGGTCAATGGACTCCCCATCGCTTTTACACATAAAACAAAAACTGATACCAAGAACTTTACGTTTACGGAGATTGTCAATAGTGAGAGTTCTATTCGAGAACAATGTCCAAGCAAAAAAAGCCACCTTAGAAGGTAGTTTAGGAACCCAAATTTTCCTTTTAGGAAAGATTATAGGAGTATTATGAGTAAGATTATCCAACGCCTTGTAGAAAGTCTTCACAAATAACATACCTTTGGCACCTTCAATTCAGACCATCCTATCCTCATCCCCTAGACAATGACGGAAGCTAATCAATTTATCCAAAAAGAAATGTAATAGTATCCAATTCCCAATCGTTCAAATTACGATGCAAACCGAGATTCCAAGACAAACCAGAACGATCTGAGTTCATTGCCTCTTGCACAGAGCACTCGTGATTGTCTGATAAGGAAAAAAGCAAAGGGTATAACTCTTTAAGTGATGAATCAAGACAATAGGACTCAACAATTTCCTTACTCCTCTCTACACCCCACACCAACACTAATAAGATTAGTTCACCTTGTTACCAACACCAACACCAACTCTAATCCTAACACATTTACCAAAACTTTCACTAATCTTTATTAACCCTCTCCACACCCCACACCCATAGGACTCAACAACTTCCTTACTCCAACTGAACTCGTTCACACCAAATCTAGAGATAATAACTCTCCTCCATAATCCGTTATCCTCTTGCCCAAACCTCCATAACCACTTACCTAACAAAGCTTCATTCATCCTATACAACTTCTTGATCCCTAAACCTCCTTCCTCTCTACTCATACATACTTGCTTCCAGCCAACATGATGGATCTTATGTCTCTCCTCCATATCATTCCAAAGAAATTTTTTCATAATCGATTTAAGGGCTATTTCTACTCCATTAGGGAGGGTAAACATAGACATATAATAAACTGAAGGCACGAAAAAGTGCTTTTCAAAAGGGTTATCCTCGCCCCTTTAGACAGATACTTAGCATTCTACCCATTGAATTTTTAAGAAAGCCTCTCAATAACAGGGTCCCAAATGGTCTTGGACTTGTACTTTGCCCCCAACGGCATGCCCAAATATGTAGAAGAAAGAGTTTCCACCCGACACCCTAAAGTCTCTGCTAACATAGTCAGATTGGGGACCTCTCATACCCCCATAATCTTAATCTTACTCTTACTTAGATTAATACAAAGACCGGACACGGCCTCAAAACAACCGCACATGGTGCATAGACACTCCAACAAACATTAAGTATCATCTACAAATTGGAGATGCCTCTCCTCTACCTCGTCTTGCCCTACCTTAAAACCTTCCATATCACTATGTAATACACCTCTATTTATCATTTTATCAAAAGCCTCAGCAACCACTATAAAAAGAAGGGGGGATAACGGATCTCCTCAGCAACCACTATTTTATAAACAACACCGGGATCACCTCACTTCACTCTAAAGTCAATACTCTCGTTGGCTTCTAAAATCACATCCAAAATATGTCTACCAATCACAAAAGCCCATTGTTCTTCTGAGATAATAGAACAAAGGACTTTCTTGATTTTACAAGCTAAGATTTTAGTGATAATCTTATACGCGTTGCTCATAAAAAAAAATAATCGCTACCTATAAAGTAAAAAAATACTACTAGAAAAGTAATCCCGAAAACCATTATCAAAAAAATCTTTCATCACTTCACAAGATTGACTTTAACAATATCCCAACAACACTTAAAGAAGGCCACCGAGAAACCATCGGGACCTGATAACTTATGTCCATCCATCCCTAGAATCACCTCCAAAACTTCCTCCTCCTCAATAGGAGCGTCCAAGAAATTAGCTTCATCAACTGACATTTTATCAAAAGCAACTATGTCTAAACGAGGCCTTAAATAACAATCTTCAGCATAAAGCCTCGAACAAAAATCCACAACTCCTTTACGAATATCCACCTCATCTTCCAACACAATCCCCGAGACCTCCACCTTACTCATTCTATTGATCCTATTCCGAGCATTAGCTACTTTGTGAAAAAATTTAGTGTTATCTCCTTTAAAGCCACTGGTCTCGAGACTTTTGTCTCCACGAAATCTCTTCAATCTTAACGACCCTAAAGAACTCCTTCAAGGTCACCCTTCTATCAACTTCCACATTGTTCAACCCGCCATCCTCTTCCTTCTTATCCAAAACATCAATCTCACTGAACATAACCTATTTTTACCTCTCGATATCACCAACAACCTCTTTATTCCATTTCATAAGCTTATTCTTCAATATCTTAAGTTTAAGCCTAAAAGCTTTACCCGGTCTACCCTCTACCACGAAAGATTTCCACCAATCATTTACCTTATCCTTGAAACCAGGAACCACTAACCACATATTTTCAAATTTGAAAGGCTTAGGTAAGCCCTTCACCACGCCACAATCCAAGATAACTGGTAATCATAGAATGATCCGAGCAAGTTTTAGTTGCTACAACTTGGGATAGTTTAGGAAAAATAACTTTCCACTCTCCATTGACCGAAAACCTGTCCAGATGACATAAAACATAAAACAGGGATCTGCTAATTACTGGACCAAGTAAATTTGCCACCATAAACAGGTAAATCTAATAAAGAGTTCATTTGTATGAAATTACCAAAACTACGCATGCTACTCGTAGCAGAATTTCTCATACAAAATCTAATCACGTTGAAATCACCCCCAATACACCAAATATCTACCCCAAAAGAATTTTTCACTCCCTCTAGCTCATCCTCATCCCATAGGTCTTGCCTAAGGTTATCCTCATTAGGCCCGCATATACCTGAGAAAGCAAAGATATCCTCAAGACCAATTCAATTGCCACCCACCGAACAGAATAGCTTCCAACATTAAATTTATCAAAATTGAAAACCTTCTTGTTCCACATCACTATGACTCCACCCGTCGATCATACGGACGGAAGGGCACACCAACCAATACCATCACCCCTTCACACATCCCGAACAAACATTGTATCCATCTTTTCCACCTTAGTTTCTTGAAGAACTACCAAATTAACCTTGTCTTTTAATAAAAAAATTATTTGATACCTTTTCTCGCATTCCACGATAAAATCAATGGGGTCATCATCTATAACTAGGTTATTTGCCCTCTTAGATCTACTCCCCTCGCTCACCTCCCCCACACAAGCCAAATCTGACGCCAAACTCGCAAACTCCCTCTGTCCTCAAGGGACTAGGACTATCAATGGGTTGGATAAAATCCAAAATCCGATCCAAAAAATGTGGATTTGGATTTGACATTTATTATTTCGGATCGGGTATGGATGTCAAATTAGGATCCGAAGTTGTTTCAGATTCGGATTTGGATGTTAGCCTATCCAGTCCGTTATACATCCGAATAGTAGTAATATTTTTAAATATATTTTTATTTGTACATAAATATTACATATATCCTTCTGTTCATAACTCTTATTAGAAGTTTCTATAGAAAATCTAATTTAGTTATCGAAGTTTATTAATATCAATTTTGATTCTATTTAGATTGTGTTGCCTTGCAATAATTATTAAAGCAAACAACTAATATTGTGTAAATTATTTGGATTCAGGTTTGGATTTGGATATTCGAATAAGAATCGGGTTTGGATTGAATTTGGATAGGGCTTTTTTTATTTGGATTCGGATTGGATTAAGATTCACCTGGTAGAACTTCGGATCGGGTACGGATTTGTATACATCCGGTACCAATCCAATCTATTGACAGCCCTATTTAAGACCCTTAGGACAACTAGTCTCACCCTTGCTCGGGTTGCCACCTCTCTCTCCTTCCCACTGTATATAATCCTAGTCATGAGTTTAGCGGCTTCTAATTCCCTCCCATCCATGGTCATGCCCAAAACTCCTTAGTTCCCACAAAAATTAACTTTGATCCACTTTAAAGTTAGATCGTTAACAGAAGCATACCCATCTATTCCTGACCCTACCGAAGTAGAAAACTCGGCAATATTTAACCCTACATCATTAAGAGACTCTACCACTTGAACATCATCGACAGCATGATCAGACACCCCTAACTCAAACCTTTCCCCCTCCTCTATATCGCAAATCGTTAACTCTCCACTTGAATCAACCTGTGTTCATAAAAATTAATCACTTGACGGCTAATGCCCTCCCCAACAACTCTACTGGAATCACAATCAAAGCTTACATCAAAAAGAAAATTATTGGCAGAATTTATTAAATAGTTTTGCCGTCTTCTGAAGTCGACACATAAGCTATCATTTTCATTAGCCAAGGTCCGAGATGGGTCTTCCTTTGATTTATTGTGCCATACGCGAGCCCCTTGCAAACAAAAATCAGAAGACGAAGTAATCGGGGAGACCAAACGAATAAGAGGTGCAGTAGGAAAACCGTAAATGGAAACATCTCTCGGCTAGGATTAGTTGTAAATGGATTGAATAAATTATTAAGGTTGACGTGTACGTGTGGTCCCCGCTTAGAAACAATGGGAGAACTCATACCAAAAAGGAAAACATGGTTCAACCGTCTAGACCCACCATAAGCCAACTATGTATGAGCGTTAGTGATAGCACCCAAAAGCCTAGAAACCCCTTAACTTTTTTGAAGAACCGGACCGGAGAGTGAAACATTTTCCGTAATATAAGGACATCTCCCTTTAAGAACAATATCTTTATAACTAATACCGCTATGAATTGTATTCTTTAGCGAAGAATATGGATCTTATGCCCCACAACTGCAGATCAAAGGCATGTTGCGCCCATTTAGTGCTGATTTTACCCCACAAGAAGAAAGTCGAGGAATCTCACAATAATATTCCTCCAACTACGAATCTGTGGATTTTCCTTGAGTTCCACTCCCTTCCTTAGTACTAATGGAGTTGACCCCCTTAACTAGGGCTGTCAAACCAACCTGAACACGATAACACGACCCGAACCCAACCTGCTATAAACGGGTTTGGGTTCACCCTTGGCGGGATTGGGTCGTAAATGGGTTGACACGCTAGACACGACTGCGAAGCAGGTCGGGTTAGGGTTTCAAAATTTGACCCACGGGTGACCCGCTAACCCGTTTAGTTATGTAATTTAGTTTAGGTTTAAAGGCTTTTTGGTCTTTTCCCACATACTATAAATAGTTAACCTGAAGTCAAAAACCTAAACCTCATTTGATATTTTGATTTCCTGACCTCCTTGCCGCTCCTCCTCTCTCAGTCTCTCTCACTCCTCACCGCCGCGCCGTTCTCATGTATAGTATACTATGGTTTGTGGATCAGTTCATCAAGTTTCACTCTCGATTCAGTTGATTTACAGTAGATCAGTTCATCAGTTGATTCAGTTCATCACTTCACTCTCAATTTACAGTTGATTCAGTTCATCACATCACTCTAGATCAGTTCATCACTTGATTCAGTTCATCACATCACTCTAGACTTCAAGTTTCATCAGTTCATCAGTTGATTCAGTTCATCATATCACTCTAGATCAGTTCATCAGTTCAAGACTTCAAGTTTCAAATTTCAACAGCCAAGTGCCGACCAGGTTATTACTTTTCAGTTAATCAGTTTATCAGTTCATCTGTCGAATTGTATGATTACTATTTACTAGCTTACTTTTCACCAGGTTACTAGCTTGCTCTTGCTCTCTGTCAAATTTCACAAATCTTTTGTATGATAAATATTAATCCTGCAAATTAATAATCTGTTGGGAGATTTAGTTATTGGATATACAGGATTAGAGGTGGTGGTCCAAGAAAAATCCAGGGTTCTTTAATTTTTAGCTTTGGCCATATGTTGTGTCAGTGTTGAGTCTTCGAGCAGTGTCTAGTGTCTAGTATGTAGGGAAAATGTGTGCAGAGTTTTGTCAAGTTGTAACTGCACTAGTTTGATGGGAATGATAGGGATAAACTATTGGGTGTTTAATCCTTGCATGATTATGACTTAAGTTATGAGTCTGTTACTAGCTTATTTAATCTTTTATATTACTAGCTTATTTAATCTTTTGTATTACTAGCTTATTTAATCAGTCTGTTACCTTTTGTGGTTGAATTGTATGATTACTAGCTTACTCTCTCTCTGTCAAATTTCACAAATCTTTTGTATAATTATGAGTCTGTTACTAGTTTGGTTAGTGATTTGGTGATCTCTGTTAGTTAAATGTTAATTTGGTTATTTTTAGGCTTTTTGCAAAAATGGCACAAGTTGGACCTCCTTGTACTTGTGGGGCTGGGTACATGAGACGTTATAGGGCTAACACTAAGAATAACAATGATCGTTATTTTTATCGTTGTCCCCAATTCAAAAACCAATGCAAGTCATTTATATGGGAGGATGTTCTAGTTGGGGGCCTTAGGACAGGAGACTTGGGACAAGGAGAACAAGTTGATGAATATAAACAAATTGAGATTATGAGACCTAGGATTAGGGACAACTATCTCACCTATGCTTTTCTTGGATGTAATCTTTTATGTGCTTTGTTTATTTAGGCAACATTTCTAATTGTAATTGCATTACTCTTAGCTAAGTGATTTGTAATTGTAATTATTTTCATTAGACTTGGAAGTAATTTGTAATGGCGTTTGCCTTAACATCTACTAATAAATTAGAAGTTAATTTTTACGTGATGAGTTGTTTATTTTGTTTGTCATATTCGATAATTGTTTATAATTTTGAATCTGATTGTTTTTTCTAGATGGATCCAATTGTTGAGTTAGATAATGATAATGACATCAACATTGATCTTGATGGAAATGACATAGAGATGGAGGGGATTGATGGCCCATTGTCAGAGGCTGGAACTGGAGATGAAAGTGTTGGCACACTTGCTAGGAAACCTGGTAAACTAAGTTCTCATGTTTGGGCTTTTTTTGAAATCTTCGTTGGTAAGGATAAGAAAGAAAGGGCTAAGTGCAAGAAATGTGGTGCAATTTATTTGTCTGCTAGCTCACATGGGACCGGCAATCTTTCTCGCCATCTCAAAATATGTGAGAAGACTACAACACGTGATTTGGGACAAATGTTTTTGTCTCAATCCGAGTCTTCCATGTTTTTGAAGGCGGCAAAGTTTGACCCTGTTGTTTTTCGTGAGATGTTGAATCTAACAATAATTAGGCATCAACTCTCTTTCAAGTTTGTGGAGTATGAGGGGATTTGTAATGCCTTTACTTATGCGGCATTTGCTAATAGGGAGTTGAAATTAGTGTCTAGAAATACAGCTAAGGCAGATGTTATCAAGATTTATGAAAGGGAGAAAAAAAAGGTTATGACTGTGTTGCATGGGGTAGCGGGAAGAATTAGTTTAACATCTGATTTATGGAGTTCTATTACAATGAATAGCTTTATTTCAATTACAGCACATTTTGTGAATTCCGATTTCACTTTAGAGAAGAAGATTCTTAGTTTTTCTTATATGCCATCTCCTCACACCGGATTGACCATATGTGAGAAAATTCACACTTTACTTTGTGATTGGGGCATTGAGAAGAAATTCTTTTCTATTACGTTAGATAATGTTTCGTCTAATGATGTCTTTGTTGGGATGCTTAAGAGTAAATTAAAGTTGAGTGATTCTTTGTTGTTCGATGGAGAGTTTTTTCATGCAAGATGTTGTGTTCATGTGATAAATCTAATTGTGCAAGAGGGTTTGAAGGAGATTGATGTGCCGGTTGGTAAAGTTCGGGAGAGTGAGGTATTTTAGGGGTTCTCAACGTAGGAAGCAAATTTTTTGGGATTGTGTTAGGCAAGCGTCATTACCGTTTAACAAGGATTTGATGCAAGATGTGTCAACTCGTTGGAACTCCACTTACATGATGCTTGATAGTGCTCTTTTCTACCGAAAGGCTTTTACTCATTTGGAGTTGAGTGATTCTAACTACAAGTGTTGCCCTTCCGATGATGAATGGGATAGAGTTGGGAAAATATGCGAGTTTTTGAAGTTATTTTATAATGTGACATGTCTTTTCTCCGGGACAGAGTACCCCACTTCAAATTTATATTTTCCTCAAGTTTATTCGGTTCAACATCATATTTCAAAAGCTATGAAGGGTAGGGATGAGTTTATGAAATCCATGGCATCGCAAATGAAGACTAAGTTTGAGAAATATTGGTCAAAGCATAACCTTATATTTGTTGTGGCTTGCGTCTTAGATCCTAGGTACAAACTTGTTGTTGTAGAGTTTGCTTACAATGAGATCTATGGGCTGGAAAATCAAAAGTTTAGAGACTTCAAGGAGAAGTTTAATCAACTTTTTGACATCTATGTGGCTTTGTATTCCAAGGAACTCCTTCTAGTTCCAAGCCAACTAATTCAAGTTCTAGTTCCATGAAGTCAAATCTGGATATGGAAGTTATGCAAGTATTATTAATTTATTATACATTTTGCTTTTAAATTTAATACTTTAGTTTGTAATCTGTATGACTTAGTCTGTAATAGCATGCCTCTGTAGTCTATTTTGGTTTAATACTTTAGTCTATAATATCATGTGATTCTGTATGAGACTGAGTAATGAGTGTGACTGTAATATGTGATTTTGTTACTCTGTATAACTAATTGAGTATGACTGTAATGATCTGTGATTCTGTTACTCTGTGAGACTATGAGTAATTGAGTATGATTGTATAGTATATAACTGTATATAGCTAGCTGCTAGCATGCCTCCGTAGTCTGTAGTCTATTTTGGCTTAATACTTCAGTCTATAATATCATGTGATTCTGTATGAGACTGAGTAATGAGTATGACTGTAATCTGTGATTCTGTTACTTTGTATGAGACTATGAGTATTGAGTATGAGTGTATGACTGTAATGATCTGTGATTCTGTTACTCTGTATGAGTCTATGAGACTATGAGTATGACTGTATATAGCTAGTTGCTAGCAATGTCTCTGTAGTCTATTTTGGTTTAATACTTTAGCCTATAATATGTGATTTTGTATGAGACTATGAGTAATGACTAATGAGTATGACTGTATATAGCTAGCTGCTAGCATGACTTAGTAGAGACTATGAGTCTATGAGTAATGACTAATGACTATGACTGTATATAGCTAGCTGCTAGCATGACTTAGTAGATATTTGCCATGCCTTTAATGTCTAATGTCTAATTTGTAATAGCATGGCTCTAATGTCTTAGTAGATATATTTACCTTAGAAGATATTCTGTAATAGCATGCCTCTAATGTCTAATCTATATTGCTAAGTTGATAACTTGATATATTTGCCATGAATTTGCCCTATTTGTCATAAATCAGTAGATATTGCTAAGTTTATATCATTTTAGGCATTTAAGATGTTTGACGAGAGTGAGCATGCCCCGGTGAAGTCTCAGCTACAATAATATTTAGAGGAGCCCAAGTTTAGTTTAAGCGGGGATTTCGATATACTTTCTTTTTGGAAGTCATACCAATTTAGATATCCCGAGCTTGCTTTGATGGCTCGTGATGTATTGGCCATCCCGATATCCACTGTAGCTTTTGGGTCTGCTTTTAGCATTGGTGGAAGAGTTATAGATCCATTCCGTAGTGCTTTAAAACCTGCGTGTGCTAAGGCTCTAGTTTGTACCCGTGATTGGTTATATCAAAGAGAGAGGTGATCTCATTTTACATTGATTTTATGTATTCTTTTGTTGCATTTTAATAATCGTTGTTTATTTGAAAGTGATCTCATTACTTACTTTATAAATAAATTTTGTAGGGGATTCAAATGTTGATGATGTTGTGGAATCGGCTATAGAGGAGCTTGGTGAAGAGTTGTCACTTCTGGATGTTGGTAAGTAATGAACTAAGTTGTCACTTTATGATTTGTTTTATTTAATTTTAAGGTCATAAGTCTACATGTATTGATAGATATATATATATGACATACTGACATTATGATTTATGATTGTGTAATTGTGTATATAAAACCTAAAAGAGCATCACTGGAAGTCTAGAACTCCAAATAGAAATATTACATTTAGACTAGAGTGTATATAATTTTTATGACCTAGTCCTATTTAACTTTGTGTTCTAAATATTTTATTTGATATGTATATATTGTATAGGACAAAATGCTCATGGAGTTGCTAGTGACGACGTGGAAGAATCACCGGAGAGTGCAAGTAATGGCGGCAGTGGACCAAGTGGAAGTGGTGTTTGACTTTGCATTGACTGTTTCAGTTTGACTGTTTGTGTTTGACTGTTTGTGACTATGATATACTTGTCGTGTTTGACTATTTGTGAATTGTGACTTTGTGTAACTAGAGGTATGCACTATGCAGCATGAGCAATATGCAGTTGTAGTATGATACTCAATTACTCATACTATGACTATGATACACTGATGAATTTTGATTTTTGATGTCTTTGTTGACTGTTGTATATATGAACTATTGAATTCTGATTAAGTGATGATATATTGTATGAACTATGAATTTTCTGAATTCTGATTCTCTGAATTTTGATGGGTCGGGTTGACAGGTTTTCATGTTTACTCGATAGTTTCGCGGGTCAAATGGGTCGGGTCGTGTCAACCCGATAATTTGCAGGTCGGGTTCGGGTCAAATTTATTGACCTGTTAACTAATCAGGTTCGGGTTGGCTCTTTTTTGACCCGAACCCGTGACAACCCATTGACAGCCCTACCCTTAACGTAGACCGTATGGGAAATACTGTCATTCACTATCTTCATAGTATCCTCTAGAGATCCATCTGACTTCCTTTCCAACGAGCACAACTTATCAATCTTTTTAGAAGTGGTAGAACATTGACCTAGACCTAAAAGCCCAATGACGTCATTTTCTACAAATAACCTGAACTCATTCTTACACCTTATGACACAACAATCTTCCTTGGAATATTCCCCGGCGAACTACTTATCTTGAGGCATAGAGGAGCAAGTTCTCTAACATTCAAGGATTTAGATTTTATGTCAAGAAAGCCTCCCAAAGCTTTTCCACTATTATGGAAGATTGGGGCAGGCCACATATGCGGAGGAAGACCCCAAACCTTGACCCATGTCTTAAAAATGTTAACCAAGCCTCGAATCTTGTCGACTATATGCCCGATAACAGTTTTCCAAGTCTCAAGGTCTTCTACCCCACCAATAGACATCTCCTTAGTGCATAGGGATGGAAGTTTGCCTTCTACACAAACCTTTACCGTACCCTGATCTGCGCCTGGACCATAACATTGCAAATCATCACCAATAGAAACCTGGAATTTTCCTTTGGAATTGACTTCCATATTAACCCTAGAGATAACACGTTGTGCCTCCTCCAAAAGCTTCCATCCTGCCCTTTTAAACGCTTCTGGTAATAGTAACGTGTTTTTATTGTTAGAGGCTTAAAAAAATTTCAGACTAATAAATCTCCCTATCTCATTAAACAACAATTCTACAATCTTTGTGCTCCCATCGCTAAAAAACTTCTTAAAATCCGCACCACCAGTCCCGAGACATCACTAACTTTGCCAGCCAAAGTCCCTCACTTGCCGTAATCACGACCTCAAGATGTAACCTTGGAGAGTATTCCACAACATTCTAACACTCTTTGCCCCTCAGAATAAACCCGACAATCGACACAAATTTCCTGTCAACTTCAAAGATACAAACAATAGAATCCGAGTTAGAATTAAGGACATAAGGGCTAGATGCCTCTCTATCACCGCCTCCCCGTGTTAGACCCTTCAACTCATTAATGTTAAACTTAGCGTGTTGTAATGGGCCTTTAAGGGCCTAGGCAAACGCACTCCATCCTCCACCCTCCTCTCCAAAACGTACTAGAATAGAGCGGGAGCTCCAAAATTTTGAAGCTACCGAAAGCTTGATACAAGTACTTCTCTGGTTAGATATTACAAAGAGAGACACACCTCCACCTTTTTAAACTGATTACGAAACTCGCTGAGAACATCCTCTCTATTAGCCAATTCTAGAATTTCTCTATAGCACCATTCCGCCTGAACAAACGATAGTGCTACTCTTTGTTGAAAACGCTTCCCGGCCTCATCTATCTAGACATTATTCCGAAATACCCAGAACACCTTTGTTTCTATCTTCAACTGTTCCATCGACTCCATTAAACCTTAATTACATAGTGCCGTTGTCGAAAGAGACACAGTAAAAACAATATCCAGTTTTTAAACCCCATTCCCAACCCATAACTACAAACCAAAAAGAACCCCAATCAGCAGAACTCAAACCCAAACCACTACAGAAACGCTATTGTAAGAATCCCGATAATCGAGGATGCCAGAATCTAGAGAAGAGAAACCCAGAAGGACAACCAAGAACTGACTAGCAAACCCTTAAAATCAGCCACCAAAGATGCACTAAGACACCAAATGTGACGACCTACCGAACGCCGGCCAAATCCACCCGAGCGTTTTGAGTTCTGTCCGAGTATATATGTTCTCTATATCCTAATATAGTTGCACGCCAAGTTTTGTCGAAATTGAATTCGGTTAAGGGGGCGAAAAGGGCCAGTACGCTTCGTCTCATGTTTTAACGTTTCCTTTTGGAATTTGACTATTTACTTAGTAGCTATATTAAGGAGGAACCTTGGTCCAATCCTCCCCATGACTAAAAGAGCTTTAATGCTTGGTCATCAAGGACCCCGGCTCATGGGCTATCTACAAGGGATAGTCATGAGTTCTCCTAGGCCTAGGGAAGGCTAGGGGACATTGCCTCGCAATGCGGGCCAGTTTTCCAAAGAGGGCTTTACATGGCGCCGCTATGCCCCACGGGCTATCCGAGACGCACCGCCCCTTACAGATGGACAATATAATTAGTCCAGGCTCGTCGCCCCTTTATATATGAGTCCCTTATCTGGAAACCGGCATATTGAGCTACCCTGATCCGCTACAGGACAGGTGTGCTTTCCGTACCTTGTGCGCGTCACGAGAGATTACGTTGTAGGGATTATGGAGGGAACCTTCAGTGTTGTTGCCTATACCGAATACATATTTGATAACCCCTCACGAGTATCCAGGATTATCCGGATGTCGCTCTAGCATCCGTAGATTGTATGCCACTGGCGCGCCGCGCCCGTGAAGATGGCTGGTACACGACGACCGCACGTCCGTGTACGCCGCACGGTCCCTAATTCCGCTGTGCTCCGGGCACTGTAGAGGCAGACCCGAGTTGGGCCGTGACAACCTAGGCCTAGGGAAGGCTAGGGGACATTGCCTCGCAATGCGGGCCAATTTTCCAAAGAGGGCTTTACATGGCGCCGCTATGCCTCACAGGCTATCCGAGATGCACCGCCCCTTACACATGGACAATATAATTAGTCCAGGCTCGTCGCCCTTTTATATATGAGTCCCTTATCTGGAAACCAGCATATTGAGCTACCCTGATCCGCTACAGAACAGGTATGCTTTCCGTACCTCGTGCGCGTCACGAGAGATTACGCTGTAGGGATTATGGAGGGAACCTTCAGCGTTGTTGCCTATACCGAATACATATTTGATGACCCCTCACGAGTATCCAGGATTATCCGGATGTCGCTCTAGCATCCGTGGGTTGTATGCCACTGGCGCGCCGCGCCCGTGAAGATGGCTGGTACACGACGACCGCACGTCCGTGTACGCCGCACAGTCCCTTATTCCGCTGTGCTCCGGGCACTGTATAGGCAGACTCGGGTTGGGCCGTGACACCAAACACCCTGAAAATCAGGCTCAAAAATCACAGGAAAACAGCCACACCAGAGACAGCCAGGGAGAGAAGCAGAACCCAATCGAACTCTTATCCAATCTTACAACATCCAATTGACCTAATTAAACAAACCCACCGATGATACAATCGATTCTTCGAATCTTTGCGAAACCCTAGAAAAGATGCAACAATCAAGCCGAATTACAGAGAGGAGAGAGGTAGATTCAATCCCAAAACAGCCCCCAAATCGACTGGACCAAGAACCCAATAAGAAATCTGAGAGAAACGATCAGATCCAGGACCTATCCACCTCCTACTAGTAAGATTAAATCACGAAATCGAAGAAAACCAACGCATCTGAAACCTATGGCTCTTCACTAACTGTTAGTAACATAAGTTCTTCCTACCCCATTTCTTTTGCTACCCTTTCTGGTCTTCTCATAAATCTTCCGTTGTTGATCCAACACATAAACTAACACAGAATGCAGAATATCAAGAGAACTTACACAACTAAACTGGTTTAGCCCAAATAGAAAGATTTAATTTCTCTCCTTCCAAAGTAGGGTGGTGCTAGCTAGGTCAGTTTTGTGCAGCATTCCACTCTTCAAAATGTTAGTTTACAAGTGGTCTTCATCAATTATAAAGGACTGTGAATCTGCTATTAGAAACTTCATCTGGACAGGTAATCACTCAAAGAGGAAAAGCACAACAGTGGCTTGGGAGAAATGCTGCAAGCCCCTCAGCCAGGGAAGGTGGTTTAGGTTCGAAAAAGTTCAAGGATATGAATTCTGCCATTCTCATGAAACTCTCTTGGAGTTTAGAAAAAAACGAAGGAAACTGGGCAGATGATTGCTAAATTCTGTATTGCAAGTGGAGAGTTCATTAGTTATTACAAAAGGTCTTGAATATGGTCAGGGCACAAAGAGGCTTATAAGTTGGTAAGATCTCACTGCAAGTGGTCTATAGTAGATGCGGTAAATATTAACAGATGGCTTGATAACTGGGTTTTACAAACTCAAAATTTCAGAACATGTGGTGGGGTCAGACTCCTGCAAATCAGAACACTAGAGTTTTCGAACTGCCTGTAGATATAAAGACCTGCTACTGGGAACATCGAAATATGTATGAAACAAATCGGGTTTGTGGGTTAATTATCATATAAAGACCTGCTACTGCAAATCGGGTTCGGTGTTTTATTTAATACAGTCCACACATAGTTATGAATAACAGCATTCAAGATTTTGGTATTATATCATTTATCTAGGTGTTCCTTGTAAGCCCAAGAAGCTCTCTGATATAAAGACCTGCTACTGGGAACTGCCTGGTCAAAACAATATGAAGGCTAACGCAGATGGCTCAAGCAGAGGTAGTGCAGGAAGAAGGGGCTGTGGTATTATATTCAGAGATGATGCTGGTGACATTAGACGAGTTCAGTTACAAGGATTGGGCATCACTTCTTCATATATTGCAGAGTGCCATGGTTTTCTGCATGCAGCTGAAACTGCTTACAAAAAGGAATGGATCAGACTGCTAATTGCTTCAGATACTCAAGCTGCTACAAGCTTCAACAACAATGGGGTCCCCCGACAACTGGAAGGGGAATGGAACCTATATAGCAGTTCAATGTACATCACTATAAAGCACTCATGGAGGGAAGCAAACCTTGGAGCTGATGATTGTGCCAATAAAGCAAGCTTTTATGAGAGAGGGATAGAAGAGTGGCATGAAGGCAGACCCAGTTTTTTGAGAAGGATTGCAACCCCTTTCAAGCCTTACTATAGGGTTCTCTTAACCTGTAGAGCTTATGTTATTTTATTTTGATTTTTACAATTGACTGAGATTTAATTTTCTTTATTCTGAGGGATGAATTTAGGAAATGTCTACATCTCCCTCGCTGGTTGTGCCTTGATTCTAGTTTCTAATAAAGTGCTTACTTCTTGCAAAAAGAAAAAAACTTACAAGAAATGAGATAAAAAATCATTATTGTATGGATGATCGTAAAAAGTGCTTTTAGTTTAAGTTGGACTTTCATCGAGATGGTAAAATAGTGTTTCAGAACAATCTTGGACGTTAGTTACGTTGACAACAGTAGCTATCTGACAATTTCATACAAAAATCAAACATAGTACCAAAAATATCCAGCACCAAACCCGATTGAAAGATTTGATATGATCATTTAATTGGTCTGTTGGAGCTCCGTTCCTCTCCTCTCCCTCCTTTTGTTGGTTTAAGCTTTGGGATACATTAAAGGAATATCCGAAGATACACAAAAGAGTTGGAGAGAGATTCCAATCTCAATGCTTAAATCCAATGTCACCGCAAACAGTACTACTGTACATGAATGTCCTAGATTTACTTTCTGAAACGAGTAACCTAAAAGCAAAGAATGTGTATACGCCAGAATTTCAATCACTACCCACTCAAACCTAAGCTTCTTACAAACCTCAAGTCAGAGTAGAGACTAGAGAGGATACCTATTTATTTGACCATTAGTAATTCAAATATTTTGAATAGAGTAAGCACAGTTATTCAGTTTATGCGGACTCCACAAGATCCACACTGATGTAGCATATATATGGCAGTATCTAAAGGATTCCCCAGACTTTATGAAAAATATATGTTTCTAATGCACTGCTATTAAAAAAAGGTACATAAGAAGCCACAAACATACCCAGCGAAGGATGTATTCTGCAGCAAGGATGGTGGCAGCATAGGATCTCATTGACCGGTTAATCGTAGATATCAACGTGGCTCCATTGGAAACAGTTAATGATCCCAATGACTTGCAGAAGTCAGCGGGATCTGCGACGTGCTCAATCACCTGCAATCAAAATTGATATATATCAAACATAGTGTTTAGGCTAAGGTTTACTCCCATTAATTTATCAAAATGTTGGTAAGGTAATGTTGCAGAAAATGTGTTTCACGAGGTCTGCAAGTATTCTCACAATGATTATCAAAATGCAAAATGCACCTTCCCATCTCATAGTAGGAAGCAAGATTTACACAAAAACAAAAAGCTCTTTGGAAATGGGTATAATACTGTGAGAGAATTGAAACAATACACTTGGTCGTTGATACATAAAAAACATTATCCATGAACTAAGTTAATTTCTGCTTATCGGGAAAATTACCTCTAAAGAAATCACAGCATCAAACTCCTTCTGTTCTTCAACCAACTTTTCTGCACACATTATTGCACTCCCGTAAACTTCTACATAATTCATTATTTCTAACTTGTGACAGGATTAAGATGAACGAAACATATTGCAGAACAAGATCAAAACCACGAATGAAAGATGTACTACTATATGCTAAATTGTAAAACATGTCAAACAACATCTGTAATTTTTCTGCAATTTGTTATTCTCCTTCATAGACTTATTTGGGCGGATCAAAGGGATTGGGGATTCTACTAATGACTTACTACCAGGTGAAACATCACCAGTAATAACTTTAATGGGTTCATCTTTGTGATTCTATAAAAAAGTTGAGTTTCTATGAAATACTTGACTTTGGCTTCCTGAATTTGTCTACTAACAAACTTTGTTCTAAAGGGTTCCCTCAAGTATTTAACTTCCAAAACTCCCATTTTGAGCCCCTCTCTCTCAAATTGAAAGCTTCCTTTGTGACAAAATTGTAAAGTAACAATTAATAAGATTAACCTGTATTGGAGGATTGGTATCTAACAGTTTCAGAAATCTGTATGTTCCAATTTACATTTATTGGAGACGAATCTGTAAGGATCATATTTTACCAGCTATAGCAACCAAGGTAGAGGCACTTTGGATCTTTTTGAAGTAGCTCAATAGATTTCCACTTGACAAATAATAGTTTTGGGTACTTTGAGGATCGTTTGGATTTATTTATTTGGTTTCTAATTTTTTGTGCATAAAACCATGGGAGTTTCAGTTAGGATAATTTGTTGTCTTTCAAAGGAAGTAATTCCTACGCTTACTATGTTTGACTGCTTTTATTTACCTCCCATTAGAGTGCGTCAGATATGCGATATAAATATTTATTTGATTTCGATGAGGCTTTTCATGTTCCCTATCGAAAGCTATGTTCATTGATTTCGCTTTCATTCACCATGAAACCTTCTACAGGTAGCCAAGAGTATTCAATTTTAATTTATTGACTAAATTTTTTCCTTTTTCAGATTCAAGTTTCCGCATTTTCCAGCTGATCTACTTGTTTACCCTTAGCAGTTCTTTGTTTAATTCTGCTAATATATGTAAACTATCTCCATTGTTAGGTTGCCTGCAAAGTCATATGCATTATCATTTTCATGACTTCATTCTTAAGATCTTAGACATTTTAGGATTTTTTGTTGGTCTCTATTCAGTTTTTAGTAAGAGAATGGTAGACTAATTTTTCAATTGGGTGTGTTTTTTAACAATATTTTGGTTCTTTCTTTCCTTTTTTGGAAAAAAATTATAGCTATTTTAGTTCCTTTCTTTCTCATATGGTAATTGTGTTTCTTCCATCATTTTTATCAATTTAACTTCTCTGCATAAATATGAATTTTCATGACACTGCAACTATTTGGTTGATTGTCAAATATCTGAAAAAGTTTTCCAACGAAGTTTTCAAGTAAGAAATCTTATACCCTCCTTTTATCTTCTTTATTAGCCTTCATTTATTCTTGAGAATTCTTAAGAGTATTAACCACCTGCAAAAGCCATTTATACATCAGTGGTTTTCTTCCAATATTTCTCAAGGAGTTTTAATTTGATTTATTCATTAACTATGTCGTACCATCGTATAACCTATCTGATTCTGACAAAATTCATGCAAGGAGCACTATCTCAATGACGACTCAATATTGTTATGAGCATAAAGCTCTTTGTCATTTCCTCTTGTAAATTATGTAACAATATTTGACGCACATATTCTTTCCAATTCCAAACCATCTTTTGAGGAGCAAGTAACCAATATTGGATATTAGTTGTTGACCTCTTAAGATTTGGTGGTTTTTTTGTGGTTTGAATCTCTCAGTAGATAATAGTTGAGTTTCTTTCGAAAGAAATAATTTTTCATTAATCACTTTCTTAATAGTCCATGTTCTGGACCCTCTCAACATAAATCAAACAAATGTAGTAGTTACCATGACAATATTAACTTATGAGTGAAAAACTAGAAATAAACATAATTGGCTAAATACTTACTAGACTAAGACACTAAGAAATACCACCTATTTTGACACCACGAGGACTAACTACTATCTACCCAATTACGACATAGTACATAGTCTAATTCACCCTATTTCGATCTCAAATCAACAATTTTTGAACTAAAACATGCATAGAAATAGGATACTATTTGAGATGTACCGTAGCCTAATGGTTTTAGTCTACATTATTGTTTAGTCTTAAATGTATGTGAGAATAATAGCAATATTTTTTTTATTAATGTTTTTCTAATTATTTTTCTGTGTAATAGTTGTAGGCTTTGAGGGCTGCAAATAGGATATGTCGAACAAGTGTAAGGCAGAACTACTGATGAAGGACCCTTTGGGACTAGGGGATGAAAATAATTCGATGCTTAAATAAAAAGTGAGCCTTACATATCTGTCCAAAATTGACATCATCTATATGTGAAGCGAAAATCGCATGATATAAAATTGATGCTAGGGTGAAGATTTGAAAGTGCGAGGAGAAGGTGTATAATTTTAAGGGAAACATATGCCTACCTATGTTGATAATAATGTAGCCAATCTGATCTATAATTCTCTCTTTGGTGGTTAAAACTTCTAAAGCTTTTGGCATTATCATGTAAATAATCCCTAGATATTTTTGCCAAGCTCATTATAGTTAGTAATCATGTACTTTGAAGTAAGAGTAAATTAAGGTGCTCATAATATAGATAAACATATCTATGTCGTGTTTTATTTTTATAGATTGTTCATTCTAAAGTTATCAATTTTCTCATTATGTATTTATACTAGTACTACCCGTGGCTCGCCACGGTAACAATGTCGACGCGCCTTCGGCGCTACCCGTGACTATGTCGACGCGCCTTCGGCACTACCCGTAAGATCAATGTTCATGGCCAAATCAAATTACACTTAAACCTATCCATCTCCCTCGATGAAAACTGAATCACTACTCGTAACAAAAGTAAACATCATTTGTCCCCCACTTTTTATATTAGGTAGGCACACAATGTCTCCACAATGTCTCCCTGGTGAGAGAAAAGACGCTCCAATGTTTAGATACAATGTTTGGATACATTTTGAGTGCAATGGGATGCTCAGCTCCAAGTTTAACAGTGAAAGACGCTCGTGAAATGGCTACATGTTTGGAGCAACGTGAAATCAAACCTATTGTTAGTGACACATGGACAAAACTGAAGGCCATCACGAACTATACCAATGACGACACTGGCTTTTAAGGAAGTCATGATCCCACATAACTAAGACCTGATAATCCCACACCAACATCGCATTGTGATAACTAAATGATTTTTCTACTCTCTCCCAATTCCTCCATTAACTTAAACCCAACAATCTTCAAATCAAAATTCAACATTCTCGCATATCAATTCCAATGTCTTTTGACACACTAATGATTAATCCCACTAAGCTGAATTCCAATTTCATACATTACCCTAATCTCAATGTCCAATTCACCAAAACCCCAATCAAATCAAACCTCTAATTTCCCATAACTAAATTCCTACAAACCCTAAAAACAACAACAAAGCAAAGCAAAGCAAAGACTGTATTCGACCTCTTCTCGATGCGGTCGATAAGCTCCAACACTTGAAAGTCAAGGATGAAGGCATACAACTGCTTACCATTGTTGTTGTTTGTGATCAGTCACCTGGAAAGTCTAATGTTCTTGAATCCTTGGCAAGGATCGGGCTTCCTCGCGGTCAGGCATCTACATTCAAGTACCGTTAATTATGCGCCTTCAAAATCATTCGTCGGTAGAGCCTAAACTTTACTTGGAGTATCACGGCAAGATCGTCCACACTGATAAAGCCCATATAATGATAATCAAAATTTTGAAGACCAAATCAGAATTTTGATTCAGCCCTATAATAATAATCAAAACCCTAACCCCAAATCAAACCCAATTGTTCTGCCTCGATGATCTTAGCTTTTGAATCAAAAACTACATTCATTTTCATATATGGCCAAAAGTAGTAAGAAAGCACATGAAGAAATTGATAAAATATGGTGAAGAGTATACAAAAAATGTTGCAGCAATGAGGTTTTTATTCAAACGTCTCTCTTATATAAAATGTGAGATCAAAACCATAAGTACACCATTCTAGAGAGAGAAAGAGAGGGGGGGGACCTTTAGGAAGAGAAAGGCGTTGATATTTTAGAGGGAGAGAGACTATGCTCGAAGAAAGAAGAAAGGCAATTCTCAAATGGAGAGATGCAAAAGAGAGAGTCGGGATGAAGGCTTCTCTTTTTATTGTTCGTTATTACTAAAGTACCCTTTTTTAGGTTTTGTCAAAAGTACCCTCAAGTTTGTTTAGCCTACCAAGATTTAAATTGATCTAGGCCGTCCATCTCGCTTTCTATACCAAATCTCCACAAAATAGCATTAAATCTCAGCCCCTCTTTATCTTTAGACAATGGCAAACTTGTCTATACGAAAAACGCCATTGTGTAATGTAATATAGATAGCCTTGATAGCACGGGCTCATAAACTAGTTTCAACTTTATTTTGCAGATGAGTTCTAACAAATAAGATAACAATATCAGCATTCAGCCACATTATTACTATTTTCAACAACCAATATTACTAAGAAAACAGCTTTTCAGAAGGTCGGTGATATAAATATGGACCCAAGTGAAGCTACTAAAGCATGTGGGACCATGTAATATAAGTGGGCCGCAGACCAATGCAACCACACCAATATAGAACTCACAAAAACAAGATAATCGTTTCAAGTAAATGAATATCTCTCCTTTACCTCCTTTTTTTACAAGTTTAGCATGGTATTTTATTTGAACTATTACATAATGATATGAAAACTCGTACACTAAAGTAAAGTGGAGGTTTTTCAAGTAGTGGGTCACGATTAGTTAAGGGAAAGACATTGAAGACGATGGCACTTGCTTTCTCCGGAAATTTAAAACTGTGAAAGCAACACTCCTAAGTCAAAATCTTTTGAGACTTGAAAGCAACACTCCTAAGCCGAAAGCTGCTGCTAAGTCAAAATCTTTTGAGACTCGAAAGTAACACTCCTAAGCCGAAAGCTAGGACTCGTGGAGAAAAAAGTGAAGCGGAGTCAAAGCACCGTCTTTCGCAAGCTAGGAGCTAATTGCTAAAGATTCGCGCTAAGAGCTATGTTGCTAAATTCGCACTAGAAACTATTTGCTAAAGATTGTGACGGTCTAGTAGCAATCCTCGCCGTATTGAGATGAAGCTTCGTGCCATCACATATGATTAGACCCACTCTGCTTTTAACAAGACTCCGCTCTTTTAAGTCATATAATGCCGGACCTCGTGTCAGAGCGGCACCGGAATGTAAAAAATGACATGACCTACTATTTGTAGTCATAATTAGGAGAGACATCCAAGGCACTCACTTGAAAGAAATAGCAGTCAAGTTACGTTTAGTCAATCAGTCCCTCCAGGCCACTGCACTAAAGAGAACTGCACCCCCACTTAAAAAAGATAGGAAAGGGGGAGATTAACATTGTACGCTCCTAAGGAGCACGGCTCAAGGAAAAGAAACATGCGAGCAAGCATTCAAGAAGTTTGTTTCCTTTAGAGGTGTGATTCCGAACTAGATATACGCAGAATCCCCCTTGTTATTTTCGTGCTTTCTTTGCGGTTGACGCAGTCCAGTTAGGCTGATGTTTTCACTCTTAACTCTTGAACGAGTTTTTGGATTCCGGAGGGAAGATGGGTGATGATTCCAGAGGCATCTTGTGTGTATAGTAGCTGCTCTTCTGAACGTCGGGACGTCGGGAGGTCAACTTGACAACTAATGCTTCATCTATGACTCGGACTTGTGGCTTTCGGTACATGCTACTTTGGCCAGACATCATCGACTTTGACTTTGACTAACCTATTTGAACCGAGACACGAGCATGCAAAGTGACCTTACCACTATAGACATTACCACTACGAAACCCAATTCTTTGGTCTCTCCCAGCCTAGCAAATAGCTCCTAGCCTGCGAAAACCCAATCACTTTGACTAGTGACTGGGCTTATGTTTCTTGCTTCACTTCGCTAAAACTTCGTCAAGAAGATAGCTCCTAGCGCGAATTTAGCAAATCGCTCCACCATAGACATTACCACTACGAAAGAATTGCCAATTTTCACTGGAGACTTGTCTTTGGTTTCTTGCGCCTCAGTGCAGGGGTCTCGAAGACTTACCCTACCTCACTTGATAACGAAGTGGCATGTGCTAAAAAGAAACCAAATCAGTTGATTTCGTAGTCATAATACCCCTAGGAGCTATTTTCTTAGAGCCCTCTTAGTAGGTTCCCCCAGTAAACAAGAAGCGGGTGCGGACTACGACTCGAAAAAGCGCTGAAATAGGATGCTAGCTCTACTACTGAAAGTCGAAGGCAACCTGCGTCAAATCATTTCTGTTAGCTCCCTAGAAGAAACCGAATCATAGTGTCAGCATTCAAATGTTGTCAACCCCAGACACGTCTACCCCATCCTGCCGCCAAGAAAGCTATACCAAGTAGCCCCCTCCTAGCTTTTTCAATCGCTTATTTTATCATTGTTGCTAGTAGTCAGAGGCAACAACTGAAAATGAAAGGACTCTATAGCATCCCAAGCTTTGTAGCGCTGACGCAAGTCACTATGTTACGGTGGAGCCTCACATCATATTCTTCTCCTAGCCTTTTTGATCCACATCCCCACTGAGGAGCTGAGCTGAAAGCCCAACCCAATTCTTCTTTTTTCAGACTTGCGTTAGTCTTGCCCTTTCAATGGCAGCAGGTCAGCGACATGCCAGCTGTGTGTGTTACAGACCTTACCCCAATGCTCTATGATTTGAAGAAAGGTAAGGATTGGCTACGCTTTTCATGCACTTATGCCTTCGTAGTCTCACGCCTCTAGAGGATTTGGGGCAGGAATCGCACTACGCTCGCTATCAAGTGCGCTTACTATCCAACACGCCGGGAGGACTTTCCTTAGCTTTCACTTTTTTGATCAATAAGAGAATGGCTGAAAAGCATTAATGATTTGAGGACATAGAAGAAATGTCTGTCTGACTAGCTAGCTGACATTGATTCTCAAAGCGAGTAGCCTAACCGTAATCTATAGTAGCGGCTAGTGATGGGCCGAAGGCGAGTAGCCTAACCGTAGTCTATAGTAGCGGCTAGTGATGGGCCGAAGTCCTATTGTTTTTTCTCCTCGTTGCCGGGTACGCGAAAGAACCTACCGGCGGTCACTCTTCGTCGCACCCAAGCTTTCTTATTAATAATGAGCTCTCGTGCTTTGAGTCAAGAATGGTTTTAAACACGAGCTAGGGTGTCGAAGTTGGAAAAAGCGTTACCAACAACGTCGACCAAAGAGAGTCGCGCTCCCACATAGGGGAAGTCCCAGACTCCTTAGCGAATCATGTTTTCTCTATTGTAGCAGAGTTTTGGTTACACTCGATTTTGATGGTGCTCTCTCGCATGTGACCCAACGTGCCTTATGCTTGAAGGGCACTTTTGCTAACGACAACTACTATTAGGATGCAACATCAAAAAAGTGTTGGTTAACGTAAAATTACAGGCCACTGATAGTCTTCTGAGTCGCTAGACCTTAGCAAGGGAAGGCGGGCGACAGAGCGTTACCACAAAGAGAAAATGTCAAACCCAATCCAGCAAGAAAGCAAATTCTTTGCTTTCGCGCTAGGTGTTATTTGCTAAAGATTTCGCAGTGGTAATGTCTACAGTGAGATTTTTCAAGAGCTAACGTGAGGTAGCCTAGCCAAACCTACGTAACTAAGTAAATAGCATATAGCTCGAGCGTGAGCGTGACGACTTATGCTAAAAAGCAAGAAACCAAAGACAAGTCAGCAATCAAAATGAGGTTTCGCACTATGAGCTATTTGCCAAGGGTTCATGCTATGTGTTGTTGTTTCCCAGCTATCGAAGTAAATAGCTCATATAGACAATACCACTACGAAACCAAAGAATTTGGTTGTAGCTAATAACACTATGGATATTACCACTACAAAATCATAGCAAAGGGCTTTGATCCAAGAAGATAGCGACAATATACATTACCACTTCAAAGTCAACGATCTTAGACAATAACACTACTGACAAAATAGCTGATTTTTCCAAAATTGTATCCAGTATCTTCTTTTAAAATTCTATACCCCTAGTTTTGTTCTCTTTGGCAATGGTATCCTTTACTACAATCTTCACGAAAATTCCAGTGACTTCTTCATGTCTCTAACCATTTTATGTCTCAGTCTTCTTCCTATAAAAAGATTTTTATATACACAATCCTCCTTTGCCTCTCCCCTTCTTGGCCATGGTCAAGGTAGTTAATGCGTGTTGCGATGCGATGCGATCACGAAGAAAAAATTGCTACTGCAAATAGCACGAATACTGCAAAGCTATTACGAATATTGCGATACAATAGGCAAAAATTGTATATATTCCTAATATATGTGCATATAAATCTATATATGCAATATATTTATTAAGAAAAGCATATAAATTATAATATAACATAACTAACAATTTTAGGTAATCCAAAATGGAAATGAATAACTGAGATATCTACATATACCAAGTACCACTTAACAAACATAACTTGGAAATATAATAAGCATTGCCAAGTAAAAACTAACAAACCATGACTAGGAAATTCAAATATGTCAAGTATCAAATTAACTCATCTGGTTGAGGGGAAATCTTGGAATGTATGTATTTCATATTTTAGGTTTTCATTTGAATGAGGTAATTGAGTATCTCGTTTCCCACATCTCGTATCTTAAATCTTATTAGGAAGGTCATACTTGTAATTGTATTATATATTAGTATCGTATAATAGATTTAGCAATTGTTTATTATATAAGATCTTTTTCGCTTAGTATTAGTGTATACTTGCACAATATTTTCCTTCGTTATGTTTTCTATCGTGTTTCAGTTGGATTCTCGCATTTGCATTGCATTAGGAAATGCGATAAAAATCGACAAATGCGATAAAATGAAACGCATCTGCATTCGGTCGCATTTAAGGGGTTGTGACGGATATGCGATGCGATTTCAGGTCACATTTGCGAGCGCATCTGTCGCATTTGACTACCTTGCCCATGTTAACACCTTCCAAAACTTAACAGCCAATAAATTCCATAAACCTTTATTTTCATAAATATCAAAGAGTTCCTCACTGAAACCTCTTTATAGCTGATTTCTCTAGAAAAAAAAATATGTACCTGATTCTTGTAATTAATAAAAGTACCCCTGGTTTTCCACAAATAGAGAAAAAAACCATCTTGTAAGGGGGCGCATCAAAACAATCCAGTATATTAAATCATTCCAGAAGCAGTATGGGTATGCCACATTATACAATAAATGTAGAGTATATCTATTATACATCCAAGAACAATGTTTTTTTATCACATGACAACTTTACCCACAAGAGAGGACAAGTTTACCCTTAAAGAATGTATTTCACAACACAAAGAGAGAGGGTAACTTAGTCATTCCAAAATTCTATAACCCACATCTCTCACAACTCTCCCTCTCTCCCGCGTTTCTCTCCCTTAAACCCTAGATTCCTTAATCTAATCTCTCTACATCAACGTTTTCAAGATATTCTTTATCTCTCTCTCTTATCGTTGTTGATTTCCATTCTTATACGTCTCTTAAAAGGTACGAATTAGGGTTCCTGTTATATTATTTCAATTTTCCAATTTAATACAATGACTTGCATTCGCATTACAATTAAGATTGTTCTTTCTGTTTTTCAATAATTATACTTTTGGAAAGTGCTCCTTTAATTTAGGTTTTCCAGATTCCACATATTCATAATCTGATATTTATTTCACCTTAAAAGTGATCAAATTAATATCAAAATGTCCAAACTCAACTCAACCATGGCAAAATTCAAATCCACTGTCTCATTAACACTATGCTTAACTCTTTACAAAATCAAGAGATCCATGGGAACTCAACATAATGAAGGATTTCTACATCCCCTTTGATGGAATCTTTTCAATACATAAGTTAGATTAGTCGTATAGTATGATGACCACAACAGCATTGTGTATTGTAATATAATGCCATTACTGTAGTGCTTTATTATTGTTCAAAGCTCGTCGAACAGAATTATCGCCATACAGAATTATGTACATCGGGTGTAAACTAAAACATTTTGTATTTGGTTTTAGCGGCGGAGGCGCGTCGACGTATTCATCGTGGCGAGCCACAGGTAGTATTAGTATGAATAAATGAAGAAACTAAGGAAGGAAACAATTGCATTTTACCCGCAGTTGTGTAACAATATTCAATTGATGAAGTAACCGGATCCAATTCCTGTGCAAGTAATAAAAGCCAACTAAGATGTATATAAGCGGAAAACACATTTCTCATGGAAATAACTCTGTAGCATGCGTATAGTATATTAACCTTATTATGTATATAAAAACGCCCAGCAGGAAGGCTAGGACACTCCCCCAATACAACGAGGAAAATTGTAGCTGGTTTTGTGTGAGAGAATTGAGGGTTTCCAAATCATCTCCAATACCCTTTTACTAATTCATTTTATAGGGAAAAAGGATGCCAATCTGGTAGATGTAGAGAAAACATCTCCTCCCTATATCAAAAGCCGTGAAGAGAAACCATCATGTTGTTAATACCGATTGTCGGAGACTGCTCAAAAATAGACAACAATGACATGGTGCATAAATTTCTACTGTCTTGGATGGCTCATTTGATCGTTTCCAATCTCCTCAAAAAAGAAATTCTAACTCATGGGCTGATGATGTTGCCACATGTATAAAGATGATCAAAAGAACCAAGTTTCCCTTGGTGGACTCACAACAGCCTCCCTAAACTTATTTGAGGGAGACAAAAAGTTATAAATAAAAAAAAGTTTTGGTAGACTCCCAATCAAGCTCCCTATTCATATATTTTTCTCTCTCTCTTCAACAATAAGTTTTGGTCAGCCACGTTTGCTACTCACGTCATACGTGGAAACTGATTTTGAAGAGGAAAATATATTATTTTGGAGAGAAAGGAGAAAATTTCCTAAATTGTTTCTTTTCCATCCTTTACATATGACGTAGCTCCTCTTAAAGGAATCTGATTTATCAAAAACACTAGGTCTCATTTAAAACTCCTCAAAGTCTTCTCTATTAAAAGGGGGCTGCTGTGGATGCTCTCACCAACTTGAACACAAGGATCTATGAATCCTGTCCAGTTGTCTAGATTGTTCACGGAAATGAGGATCTTTGCACACCAATCAACCAGAAACTTTAAGTTTCTGCCAAAGTTTCAACCCTCCCTTCTGTAAATCCGCTCACTCCCTACAACTCAAGACTAATTCTGAAGAGCTCTCAGCGTCAGCCCTTTATGGTATCTATAATGGCCCATAAGCTCCCAGCTTGGAGAGGTGAGATTTCTCTTTCGAAACTGAGAGCTTATGAACCATTAGAGATTTTGCAGAAAGAAGCTGAAGTTACAGCTAAACTAATTCTGCATCCAAAACAGAAGCTCGAGCTTCAAAACCTTAATGGGGTTACTATCTCCCACAGTACCATGTCTCAGGTGCAGCATCAGAGTAATATATAGGAATTCAACAGTAACACGGTTGACATTTAGGTGGTGTTTGTTTCTTAAATTCCAACTGCTGAATTTTTTTGCTGAAAAAAATTTAGCTTGCTTCAAGTGCTGAATTTGAAATGCTGAAAAAAAAATTCAGCAGCAAAAAGAACACCACCTTAGATGCAGGTGAATGATGTCCATCAAGAATCTAATCCGCGACTGAACGGCTCTCTCATCACATCAATAACTCTGCCGACAGTGGCTTAGATAGTGGGCAGAAAGTTAACATTCGTGTATCACGAACAGCTGAGACATCCCATTTCGTGACTACCATCTAATTTCAGTGTTTCAAGAACTAAATGATATCTCATGTTAAATGCCTTTCTAGTTAAGAACAGCCACGCTTTTCATGTAACTTTATCAGATGTCTATAATTGATTATTAAACAAAAAAGTAATGTGTAAGGGAAAGGCGCAAGGTGAACTATTAGATAAAAATGATCATACAGCATGAAGGCGTGCGATCTTGATGTTTTCTTCAACAGCATCAACACCCGTAACAGTAGCCCCCATTCTAGCCAGAGGCTGCAAAAGCAAAATAAAATACATTTAAACCATCAGAGATCACATTATCATACCATCTTTAGAGTATTACCAATACAAAATTATGATCATAAATAAGATAAAATGGGAAAATTTTGAACTAAATTACATTAACATAGAATTTTTTATCATCTCTCGTAAAAAAGCTTTAATTAACTTTTCTGAACAAAGATACAGAGCTATTATAAATACCTGCATTGACTATAATACGGTAAATGATGTGTTGGTAACCATGTGGACTCCTATGTACCTAAATGGATCATCTGCTCAACGATTGCCAACAGACAGACAAGACAGTGTGTCCTTTACACATAACCGTCTGTGTCTTCTAAACATGACCCTACGTTCTATTAAAAACCATTTATGTAGATAAACAGCTCGTATCAAGAATATAAACATTTGCATGGTAAAATATCCATAATGTATTGTAATTTCATTTTGAAAGCAGTGACTTAGGATAGTATTATGTAGCAAAGAAACAAAACGAGTCATTACTGATTACAGTTTTGTGCAAAGAGTAGAAAGAAAATTAATCAACTATCACCAAAATTAATCCTAGATTGGACGGTCTGGATTTAGACAGTATTAGCTTGGTCCGGCAAAATGGCTTGAGAGGGAATTTGACGAAGAGAAGATTTTAGAGGCGCCAAGAAGTTGTGGTGGAGAGAAAGCCCCGGGTCCGGACGGATATCCAATGGGATTCTTTTTAAAATGTTGGAATATTCTTGGGAAAAAACTTATGAGAACTATGAAGGAGTTCCACAATAAGGGCTTTATTGATTGGAGGCTCAACACAACTTTTATCAAGCTTATTCCAAAATCTGTTGGAGCGGGAGAGTTAAAGAACTTTAAACCGATCAATTTAATTGGTGAGGTTTATAAGATTTTAGCCAAGGCTCTAGCAAGAAGATTGAGAACAGTTATGGGATCCGTGATCTCGAGATTCCAAGGGGAGTTTGTCTCAAATATGCAGATTTTGGATGGCGCTCTCATTGCTAACTACAGGATGAGGGAGGGCGCACTAGGAGTGGTCTGAAAATTGATTTTGAGAAGGCATATGATCATGTTAGCTGAAATTTTATTCTTTATGTTTTGAAGAGGATGGGTTTTGGTGATAAGTGGAGGAAATGGATTAGAGTTTGCATGTCGACAATGAAGTTCTCGGTCCTAGTTGATGGAGTTTCGGCTGGATTTTTTCAAAGCTTAAGGGGGATTTGACATTCGACGGGGGGACCATTTATATCCTTTTTTTATTAATTGTGACGGGAGAGGCCTTAAGTAGATTGACTTGCAGGGCGAGAGACTTGGGTTTGTTGCATGGGTTTAGGGTGAATACGGGGGCGCTATAGACTACCCACCTTCAGCTCGTAGACGATACGATTTTTTTCGTAGGGCATGACCAGAACGAGGTCAGACATCTTCGGCTCGTATTATTGAGCTTTCAGCTGGCTTCAAATTTGCAAGAGCAAAATCATGGGGGTTGGAAATAGTCAAAGCATTGGAATTTTAGTCTTTTCCTTTAGATGTGAAACAGGAATCTTACCGACCACCTATCTCAGTTTGCCTCTTGAAGCATCTTCTAGAGGTGTTGAGATTTGGGATCCAGTTATTGAACGTTTCAATAAAAAGTTGGCTTTATGAAGAAGGAAGATATTATCTAAGGGAGGTCGTCTTACCCTTGCCAAGAGTACATTGTCATGTTTACTGGTTTATTATCTTTCCTTATTATACATTCGAGTAGTAGCTGTGGTTTCAAAGATGGAGAGGATTGTTAGGAACTTTATGTGGGGTGACACCGACACAGTTTCCAAGCTTCATCTTTTGAGATGGGAGGCAGTTTGTTTAGAAAAAGAAGTTGGTAGTTGGGGGGGGTTAAAATTTTTTACAGAAATGAATACGGCCTTGGGAACTGGGAAGTGGTTATGAAGATTTTGCAAGAAGGATGAATTGTGGACTGAAGTGATAAGTTTGAGATTGAAGAACACGCTTGGCTTCCGACTAAGCCAACATTACTTGCGGAGTGGGATTATGGAGGTCAATCTTCAACACGTGGGACGAGTTTAAAGAGGGCATTTGTAGTTAATAATTGTAATGGGGAAAAGATTAGATTCTAGCATGATTTATGGTGTGATTCTAGACAATTAGCTCTTGTATATCCTTCTCTTTACAATGCCTGGGATTTAAAACATGGAAGAGTTAAGAAGTTCTACGATATGGAGGAATCTTTTTGATAGGGAGCTAGATGATCTTGGCCTCTTGATCCATAAAGTTAATTTGGTTATGATTCGAACGGGTGAAGATAAGTGGAAGAGAATCAAAAGTGGGAAATTCACAATGAGATCGATGTATGGCTATTTGGTAGAAGCTAGAAGCATTAGAAGTGGGTATCGACCGATAAATTTTCCGAGGCGATTGGTTTGGAGAAAAGAGATCCCGTCTAAAGTTGCCTTTTGTTATTGGGGGGGGTGGCGTGGGGGAGAACACCGACTAGAGACCAACATTAACTTAGACGAAGAGGTATGGATGGTAGAACCTTTTGCCTTCTTTGGGGGATTGCGGATGGATGAATCCAATGATCATTTACTATTACATTGCCCGATTACGACAAAGGTGTAGTCATTTTCTTAATCTTTCAGAGTCTCA
Source organism: Kingdonia uniflora (assembly GCA_014058105.1). Classification (NCBI taxonomy): domain Eukaryota; kingdom Viridiplantae; phylum Streptophyta; class Magnoliopsida; order Ranunculales; family Circaeasteraceae; genus Kingdonia; species Kingdonia uniflora. The sequence goes on along the minus strand of JACGCM010002762.1, from coordinate 49,961 downwards.
TGGGTTTTTGCGTGGAGTTTTATGTCATCCTTAAAAGATTGGTGGTGCAAGCCTTATAGAAAAAAGATTGGGATAGTTCAGTAGGATTTTACTCCTTATACAGTTGGGTGGGTTTTGTGGAAGAAGAGAAATGATATGCACTTTAATGAGAAGGTTAAGAACGTGGAGGAGATCGATCATCTTTGAAGTCTACATGACTATCTTATATTGGTCTTCGTCATCCATTTCAATGAAAGGGGATACGTTTGAGGACCTCATGTCACGATGGAAGGATATAGCTCTCATGGATACAATGTGATGTTGAGTGTATTGTTGTTTTTGTTTTTTTTGCCATTGGGTTGTATTCTTTTCCACCTCAAAAAGTATCTTTGCACCTTAGAAAGTGTCTTCGGTTGATATATATATATATATATTATTTTTACATTTTCAAAAAACAAAAATTAATCAACTTCTTATGCTTAAATTAGTAATGGTGAGGGGCTCTTTAAAGGCATAAAAGGCTTAGACAAGGGAAACCCAATGTCTCCTTCCTAACCTAATTGTCCTTGTGATGGAATCCCTTGACCTTCTGCTTGCAGAATAAGTTTCCCAAAACCAGCTTTCCCCCAACCAAAAATGCTCTAATCCCCTCATACAACTTCCAATTGCAGGTGACATTCTTGTTTTCCTCAATGGTGATCCCCACCTGTCCTCAGCCATCAAAAATAGTCTTGATACCTTGGAATCCATTACAGGGTTGGGGACAAATATTTCTAAATCTATTATTTTCTTATCACGTATTGATGATTCTACTAATGCAGAAATTAGTCACTACTTGGGCTACTCTGAGGAGAAGCTGCCCATTAGATATCTTGGGGTGCCCTTGATATCCATCAGACTAAGAATACAAGATGGAGTACCTCTTGTGAAAAGCATGACGAATAGAATCAACTCATGGAAGAACAAATTTCTGTCATTTGTCGATTGTCGATGGGCAGGAGCTCATTAATAGCATTCACCTCTACTGCATGAGCAACTTCATTCTTCCTAAAAGAGTTATCAAGCTAATAGAAAGCATCGTCTCAAATTTTCTTTGACATGGGCATGGTCGCGGCCACCAGAAGAAGAAAAAAAAAAGAATACCTATCTCCTGAAATTCAATTTGCCACTCAAAAGACGAAGGGGGTTTAGGTCTTACAGATCCGGAGAACTGGAACAAGGAAGCTATAATGAAACATACTTTCAGATTGGCCTCCAATAAAAACAACCTGCAGGTGAAGTGGGTCAAAAACCATCTTTTGAGTGGAAGAGAACTTTGGAACAGCAGGGCGGAGCGCTAGGCGGTGGGCATGGTCACTGTCGGGAATGGGCGGGGCGCTAGGCGGGAGGCGGAGCCGAAATACTGTGTATAACATGTCAATGTAAATTTGTAATGTATAATTTTTTTTTCGTAATGTATTATTTAATTCAAACATGACTCAATGTATTTTTTTTTTTGAACTTGGGTCTTGGAGAGAAACCTGCGTACTAGAGAGAAAGTTAATGAGGAATTGAGGATTTGTTTTATTTTTATTTATTTATTGTTTGAAAATACCAAATGATTTGGCAATTCTATGTTTTTGTTTTTTTGTTTTTTTGTTTTTTTTACTAAGCCAAATTATTTGGAAAAACTAGAATTAAAAAAAACGCCCTAGGGCGCCCAGCGCCTTAAGAGTGGCGCCCCGCCCTTTCAAGTGCCCTAAGGCGGCGTCCTAGGGTGGCGGGTGGATGGTTGAAAATTGGACGTCTCGGCGGCTCCCCTGACAGCATAGAAATCTCCCCAAATTGCAGCTAGGCTTGGATAAAGATCCTGAAATCCAAGGAAGAAGCTAGAAAATATGTGAAACCTATTATTGGTGAGGGGAAGAACACCTTATTTTGGGAAGACCCATGCCATGATAGGGGAATCTTAATGGATTATTCTTCAACCACCTGCTCTCAACAGAAAAAATAATAAATAAATAATAAATAATAAATAAATAAAATAAAATAAAAAGGTGATTCACAATGGCATATGGTGCGCAACTCGGGACATGGCAATCCTTGACGGGACTTCCTACAACTCGGGAAAAGCTGTGGAGTTATCAATCAGTCCCTATGTATAGTTTTTAAAAGGCTGCCCATAAAGTTCCAATCATTTATTCATGGAATGCATATATGCAAACCATATCTGGAAAACTGTCTTGCTCAGTGTTGGATAATAAAACAAACTGGTAGTCTCAGTGATAAAGTGAAATGGCTATCCTCTATCAATTATGGGAAGGTGAAGAAGCCCGTCATCTACACTATCTTTTGCTCATTTATCTATCATATCTAGCAAGAAAGAAATCAAAGAATCCTCAACACCAATGCAAACTGGTCAAGACTACCATTGCCAAAATCGTTCACCAGGTTAGAGATAGACTTCGACTCAGTTTCTAACCTTCAAAGTAATTCTCAAAACTCTCAAAACAGGGCCCTTAGTGACAAATGGAGCCTCCAAGCAGCACTCTCTCTTCCTAAAACTATTTTCAACAAATGGGTCCCTCCTACTGCCAATACCTTGCAGCTCAATACTGATGGTGCCAGTGCCAGGTGCCGGTGTCGGTGCCTTTGTCCCAGAGATCAATGGTGGTATTGTGATAAATATTAAAGTTAATTTGATAGAAATCGCAGTAATATCCACAACAATGCATAGCACGTTTTATACGTCGTGTGCGTACCTTTTTTATTTAGTTATTGTTATTTACTTTGACTCCTTGAATAATAGGACTAGTTTCCTAATTAGATTAGTATTAGGGTTTCTATTTGTGTTACGTTTATTCTCCTATAAAAGAGAGCCAAAACATAGTTTATTTCTTCTGTTGGTTTTAGTGAGAGAAAGACTTAGCCTTAGAGAATTATGTAGAGTTTGGGGTAAAACTCATAAACCCTAAATCTTTGACCTTTATTTTTAAGCGATTAAGTGAGTTTAATTCAAATGCGAGTTTTAGGTTATTTTAATTGTAAATTAGATCGTTGTTTCCGCGTAGTTTTTAACATGATTGTATATTTTGCTATAACTAGGCAAGAAAATCTTGTAAGTGCGGTTTACCATGAGAGATGGCTAAAAAGTGCGTATGCAGTTGTGCATTGAAAAAGACATTGACTGCTTGAGATTACATCTAATTCTCAACTGATGATCAGCTATATTCTTCATGGAGTGGTTCCCCCTAGTCTTGAATCTTACTGCTGCAAGCTATCAAAAGTTACATCCCATTTTTTAAAGTCTTTAACATTAGGCATGTGTTTAAATAGAAAAAGACATTGACTGCTTGAGATTACATCTAATTCTCAACTGATGATCAGCTATATTCTTCATGGAGTGGTTCCCCCTAGTCCTGAATCTTACTGCTGCAAGCTATCAGAAGTTACATCCCATTTTTTAAAGTCTTTAACATTAGGCATGTGTTTAGATAGATAAAAGTGTGCAGATTACTTAGCCTCCTTTTGTACTATGATTTCTGAATTTTCTTAACCCCTAGCTCCTTGCCTCACGTCCTCAATACTATGATTGAGAATGAGGCTTAGGATAAGATATTTCTTAGGATGTAATCTTTTTCACATAATATATAAATGGTCCATGGGAAACCTAACCCCGGCTTGCCTGGCAAAAAAAAGATTAGTGTAGTGTTCCTTTACTAAGATCATTACCATGTTTTGGCCTTTTGTCCTTTTGAACTGTGTTAGGTTAAAAAAACAGAAAAAAAAAAAAAAAATAGCCACAATGTACTGATAGTTGATCACCAATATTATTTTTTCTGGTCACCACTATTAATGACTTTTTACCTATAACGAGCTTAAAATTTGAACAGAAATCTGTTATTAGAACGCTCATTGGTCCTCCCTTCCACGTTTGTTACAATTCACTTTACTAGCCGATAATGTAATACATATAGAGGGAAATATAGATATATGGTATCTTTATTAAATAAAAGTCAAAACCGATAGAACCTCTGAGAGAATGCCACCTCCACAACCGACATCCAGAATTTTAAGTCCTTCTAACGGCTTGGCGGAATAAGGATCCTTTCTGAAACAAGTACAGATTATCAGCATCCAACCATACGAAAGAACATGATCACTAACTTTCGATAACAATTATGCATTTCAAATAGGAGGTTTTGAAACTTCCATTTTCAGCTTACTTGAAATTAGGAATTCGAAAAAACAGGTTTCACAGTAATATCTTGTGAGATTCGACTCTTGGAACAAAAGAAAAAAACAAATAATAGAGCCTTCTAATCTTCACTTTGGACATGATGCTCAAATATTGTGTCTTATGTGACTGCCTGAGAATATTTTTTTAGTATATCCAAAGAATGATGAATCGTGTTTTTCACCTAAAATTCATCTGGATTTATATCATGGCAAGCATGCTTTACCTGAAATGTCTGCAAAGAGTGGAGCGAATGAAAGAAAGCCTTGTGGGGTTCATGCGATGTAATGGTTTAAATGGCCCTTCGGAGTCCCACCTGCTTATTAGATAAGAAAATGACCATACAAGAACGAACGTATTAGGCACAGGGCTAATCGAATTAGTTATATGATTATCGTGTATCAAAAACTTAGCCAGCTTCACGATTGGAAAAATATCATGTCAAAGAAATTTATAGTCAACTTCGAAATTGACTAAATCAAAGGAAAAAAATATTATAAAAATCAAATAAACAAATTTAGCATGGATATACATTAATAATACTGCTCATGGTTCACCGAGGTGCTGGTGGTAATGTAATGCAAACGATTTTGAAGAGAAAGAACTAACGGTCCACAAGAGAATACGAACATCTCTACTACTTTAGTTTGGCTAGAGGAGCCCTACAGTAACCGGCTAATTTGAGCCGAGAGTACCTACATCAAATTTTTGTATTATTTCAAGAACTGCCACTCCACTCACTCCACTATTCTTACACGTCTCATACAACAAACAACAGTTTTATAATTTCCGAAGATACCCCTCCTTTTATGACTATTGGTACACGTTGGGAGCAATGATGGGTCCTATGTCTTACCTGAAACAAATATGTTACTCTAAATTTACAGAAATGACCCTCTTTAATGTAAGGTTCTACCATAACATCATGTCTTCCAGACTCAAATTTTTAGCCAGAGCATAACGCGTAGTGTGCGTGCACGGCACACTAGTAAGAATAAGTTGTTTCAAACTAGAAATCTTGGCTGAAACGAGAGGGTAATTTCTCAGCTCAAAAGAGCTTACAATCTGGGCTCATAAGAAATTGCAAACTAAGCCAAAAGGCCTAGGATTAACTTAAAACCTATGATGGATAAAATCCAAACTTAGATGAAGATTCAAAACCAAAAACTCCATTTTCTCTTGTCAGTTGAGCATATATATCGAAATCAACCAAAAGTGTTGAGGCATTTCCTTGGTCCTTTCTTGTCTTATTTTCTACTAAATCAATTAGAGTATTATATGTACCCAATAAAATACAATTTGCATGAGTGATCAATATTAAGAGTAGGACTGATTGAAACATGCAAACTTACTTCATCTTTAAATGTTAGGACAAAATACAAGAAAGATGTTGATTGAAACATGCGAACTTAGCTTGATTCAAAACAAAGGAATAACAAAGGAAATGAGGAAAATTCATATGAGAGAGATCAAAGATGGAGAATGATGTAGATGATTCAAAGAGAAACTTTACGTCATTTGAAACTTCGGCCATTGTTGCTCAATCGCCATTACTGCACCTCCAAATTCGTCACAATAATCTCCCTTCAACTTTGGATATTTGAATGAGAGGGTTGCTGAATCATCTTTAGAGAGAGGGAGACTATGGCAAAGAAAAAGAGGGAGAGAGTTTGCATAGGGGAGAGATGAGCTATAAGATTTAGGAATAAGAAAGATGACTGAGATTTTGAAAGAGAAGTTGAAATGTTGTGAATTTTCAACGAAAGCATATCTAGTTCAATCGCGAAACAAGTATTTGTTATTTCTCAATTGAACCTGCTTTCTGGTTCAGCTTTGGATAAGTGTATTCTGATTTGTGGGTCCCACGTGAATGCCAAAAACCATTTTATCGGTTCAGTTCTAAACTAACCTCTCTTAAATTGGTTTTGTGTGGTATCCAAACAACCCCTATGTAGCGCCCCGCTTATTTTTATTTGTGTTTTGGGTTGCTTTGCTTAACTTGCTCTAGGGTGTATAATAGTTTAATTTCTAAGCTTTTGAATTGGGGAGGATTCTTGGTCAAGACCCACCACCGAATTCCCAAACTCTTCTCTAACTTCTTCTCCTCCTTCAACTTTTCTTCCCTATTTTATTTTGAAATCAGGAGAGAGGGTAGCTTAACCCCAACCCCGAATTCCTAACCTATCTCTTCTTCTTTTACAATTGTAAATCATTCATCTCTTGTTGTGGCTGGAAATTCTTGAACGGGAGATCGAGAGTGATAATCGATTGTTCTAGGGTAGGATCATTGCATTGTTCTTCTTAAGCATTCAATCTTCAGGCAAGTACCATTATTGCTCGTCGTTGTTCTTGATTGAAATTGTGTATTAATTATAGTTAATATGTCATGTTTAGTAGATTATTAGTTCATATATATTTACTGTTTGCTCGTCGTAATTGTTCCGTGACTATATTACTGTGGAATTTCAGAGCTTGATATACAATCCTTTTTGGAACCCATTATAGTAGTTAGGTTAGATTTAACTTGAGCATATCAGTAAACCCAATTTAGTGAAGAGTTGCTCCTGTGGGTATTTATATGTGGGTAATTATTTAAAGTACTATAACAGTTCTTTTACACACAGTCGATGGGTTTAGTAATATATATATAAGGTGTATATATACTCAATAAAAAAAACAGATTTGTATAACATGTTTCATAATGCTTATAGGTTTAAAAATGTATATTGTATATTATAGATACAGAATGTATATATGTTTATAGTAGGGCAGCCTTTGTATATATATATATATATATATAGCTTAGGGCAGACCTTGGTTAAATGTATACTTAGAATATATATGAGTAGTATATAAGAAAATTTGTAATGATATTAATTATATCCATATCAATAGCGTAGGTAATAGTAATTGGTGCCTCGTGTTCAACCCTTTAAACTATAGATGGATAAGTTGAACTTTGATGTTAAATCAAGGGGGTACTAGCATAAGCCTATTTAAAATCATCGACTGAGACTCTACTCCTATATTTGTGAGGGTAAAAAGGTTATTGAGCTTAAGATCGCCAATCATATGATATAGTCTCATTGCCTATAGAGCAAGGACAGATAGGTCATTTTGATTGAGTGTCGGTCTCTTAAATCATTCATGCATAGGATAACTTAGAGTTAATGTACACAGTAGGGCTATGCTGTTACGGTCCTTGGGTTCGAGTCCCTAAACCAAATATGAGGTAACTGTTTATCAGTTTTCCCGGGTTGCAAGTCCCAAAATTCTTTCCCTGTTACTTCTCGGCTGCATGCTACGCGAGCATCCCGTGGGCTTAGATCCCTGAAAGTGAAAATAAAACAGGCTTTAGACCTGTAGGTTGAAAATCCTTGACCACCTTGATCCGGTGATTTACCCGCTAATTCCTGGCTCACTAAAAAGGAATCCGCCAATCCCTGGCTCGCCAATAAGGGATACACTTCTGTTGAGGACAGAAGGGTGCGAGAGTGTGGTCCCACTGAATTAAAAGTGACCCTGTGTACATCGTCTGTTAGTTATCTCCCACACCTAATAATAATAATAATAATACTCTATAATTATTTATAATACTGGTTGGCGCCGACGCTTAAAAACAACATTAATAATTGGACCTCACTTCCTCAATGCATTGCATCATTTTCATATATATATAATATTATATCACACTAGTACTTTTGTATAATAGATCGGTCTGTCATGTTCAGTGACCGGTAATAATTGTGCTTGTTTGACGCCCTGTGCGCTATATTTTTCAGGAGGTCGAGCACAGTAGGTTTTTGCTTAGTGAGGCTTGGTTGATTATTTTCGGGATTCTTTGGATCGCTGAGCTGTCGTAGGGTATTTATGATATTTATTTCATATTTCATTGTCGTAGTTTTATTCTCGTTTTTAGAGTTAACAGAGATTTTATTCACTTTAAATCCATTTATTCATTTAATTTATATTGAGTTATTTTTCGCTGCGTTTCTTTGATAAGTAGATGTAGTTAATTTCTTTAGAAATATATTACATCTGTGGGGTTTCATCCGTGGGATGCCCGACTTGTCAAGCCTTAGAATGTGCTTTATGATCTATTATCAAAAAGTGGATTTTGGGGCGTGACACCCTATTTGTTTACCATTAGGTAGTTACAAACGTATCTACCCAAACATCTATATCGAGTTATAGTGCATCAATCTTTAGAAAAGAAACTCAATGAGGGTACAATGTAAGATTAACATAAATTTAGGACATTCCCATTTGTTCCTATGCAAATCTTATTTGGATATGGTGTAATCTTTTGCACCTCCAAATGTTGCGGTACTAGAGTGAGCAAATGGTGGGTTGGCAAGAAAAAATTAAAACGTTGTTATCAAGTTTCTATAGGTTGAATTATCAACACTAAGCTCTACGTAGATTCGCCAATGACTTCACAAGCAAAAAAAAAACCGTGAAATATGACCTTGGAGTTGAGCAATTTTGTTATACCAATTCTATAGTGTTTTATTTACAATATATCTCTTATAATGCAATTTAGCACTTTTGCTGATAAGAACATTGATACCAATATGGCAAGGTGGACAATGGAGGAAACGGCCACCGCGCATTCTTTCAGCAGCGCCGCCATGATTGTCTCAAATCCCTAAGTTCGAGCTTCAAAAACTTCTGCCTCAATCAGCTTTTATTGATCTTCCCTTCCTAGATTATAGGTGGCTTCAACAACAATATTCAAGTGTTGTTTTTGTTTCTTCCCACTATGGATTAGTCTATTCCCCCGTTTGGAAGTGCTCTAAATCAAAACTCTGCCCTCCCTCGTCCTCCACCAGTTCCTGCTCCCCCTCCTACAGTCAATGCTTCAAATCCAAATAAATACTATGCATCCGTTGTCCGAAACCCTAAATCCTACGCTTCGATAGTGTAAGGCAAGCCTGCCTTCGAAGAAATTCAAATTGACAGTGTCAGAATCACCAAAAATATGGAATCCCTGCAGTTTCTTTCTCCCCAACAGACATTGCAAAAAGGGAAAGCTCTCATGTCTACTACCCCAATTAAGAAGTTCTCTTCCAGTAAGCCCCACTAAGGAGGAAATCAGAGATAATATCCGAAATTCGTGGGGTCTTGAAGAAGAAGTAATTATTGGGCTCATTGATAACGGACATAATCTCTTCAAGATGCATTCAGAGGAAGATGTAACCAAAGACTTTACTAGAGAGACTATGCATGTGAAAGGTTTTTCGATGGGCTTTGCAATTCGATCCTAGGAAAGATCATACAATTGCTGCAGTATGGATATAATTTCTTATCCTTCCCTATATGTTTTTTAAATCTGGTTTCTAAAATATATTTCTTCTTTGGGAAAATATTTAACTTTTGATCAACCCACTTTGAGAGGCACTAGACCTAGTGCTGCTAGAGCATGTATAGAAATGGATATTTATGTACCTCCTCCACCTTATGTATCAATTTTGGCAAGGAAGAGGGGTTTAATCAAAAGGTCGTTTATGAGATATTTTCTAGATATTACACACATTACTTCATGCAAGGACATGACCTTAACGTTTGCAACAAAGCTAATGCCAAGAAAACTATGCATGCTTCGCAAGCTCAGAACTCTGTTCCTACGTCTTTACCAAAACAAAAGCCTTTGGCAGCTGCTCAGAAACATAAAGAAAAAGCCTCAAGTCATGCTCCTAATCCTACTTTCTCCCCATGCAGCCACCTACTAAACACAACCAGCCACAAGATCTTGTGCAGCAAGTTCCTACTACTATTACTTCAGCAAATCAAATTGGGGCAGCACCGCCTCATTCGGCGCAAAAGTTACCAGAAAACACCACTAGTACCAAAATTCCAACCATGGATCACAATGCTAATATATCCAAAGTGCAACACCCACCACCCCTTCTCCACAACAGGATGCTGGGCTAGCGAATGCCTAAACCGCTACATTGGGTTCACCAGCTTCCACCATGAACATTGCTACTTCAGACACACTCCTGAATACTTATATTATTGACAATTTTGATGCTTTACTTTATCTTAATCAGATGTACTCTCCTCAGGCTGAAAACAGGTCATCGAAAGGAAAAACTAGAATGTATCACTCAGATTCTGAACCTAGTGAAGACAGACATTTTGACTTAAAACCACTTACTGATGCTATTAACAATAGAGTTAATTCTATAATCGCAAATAGCAATCCAGATGTGCAGGTTGATCTTAACAAATGTCCTAATCCAAATTCACTAGGTCTAATAACCAGAACGATAATACCAGACAATAGGCTAGGTTGGATACAGTATTGATAAATACTAATTTCATCAATATTTTTCTGTTGTTACAGGTCTCACATCTGGAGAATTTGCTCAGATCACTCCCCCGTGCTTATAAAATACTGGCCCCAAACCTTGAAAGTATTTTAAAATGTGGACGACATGATTTCTCCGAATTTGTGAAGAACAATTGGCTGACTTCTCAGGTTGGGACTGGTATGATTTCCATTGTTCACAAACTAAAAGTTATTAAAGTTGCTCATGCAAGGGGTTTACAAATAATTTTTTAAATCTTCTAAATGTCTCAGGTAGGAAGATCATCTCTCCCCATTGCTCTTGATCATAGCGGAGGAAGTTCTTTCTAGAGGCCTTGATCTTTGTTTCATATTGGTGCTATTGGTTACTTCACTTCCCCAGTGCCCCTTTACCTATTACACACTTACTTTATGCTGACGACTTCATTTAATTTTTTTCATGGCAGAAAAAAATCAATTGAAACTCTTATTACCTATCTCACCAAATACGAAGCTTGTTCTGGTCAATTGGTCAACAAAAACAGAAGTGGGATTTACCTTTCAGAAAATATTCCAATTTCTAGAAAGCAGATTATACAACCAACTTTGGGATTCCAACTCAAGGCTTTTGGCTCATTTACCTTGGTGCACCCATTTCCTATGCAAAGTTAAAGCTTCTCATTCTAATGGTCTTCTCGGAAGAGTACAAAAGAAAGTTGAGGGTTGGAAAAGTAAATTACTCTCAACTAGAGGTAAACTTGTTCTAGTTACTCATGTGCTCAATTATATGCCTGTATACTTGCTAGCTTGCTCTCATTTAGCTCTTATGGTTATTGAAAAGATGGGTAAGATTTTTTCTGAGTTCTTTTGGGGATAAATAGATGGTAAACCTAAGAAAAAATGGATTGCTTGGCCTAATCCTTGTATCCCAAATCTGAGGAAGGATTTAGCATTAGGAACTTGAGAGACATCCATAAGAGTTTTATTCTTAAGAAAGTTTAGAACCTATTTCAAAAAAAATGTCTTTGGTCTGACTATATGAGAAGTAAGTACTTAAATGGCAGTACTCCGATGCGCAGGGTCAATACTGCTTCAAGAACCTAGAGACACATGTTTGAAGAACTATCTACACTCCAAAACAACACTGCATGGATCCTAGGAATGGGCAATGTAGATTTTTGGTATGACAGCAAGGTGTTACTGTTAGTTCTCTTTATCATTTAGGTCAATGGCATTGAGATCTGCTTGACCGTGACTTACCACAGTCAATAAAAACTAGATTTGAATATTAGTATTTCCCTAATGCTGAACCTGATAAGGCTGTGTGATCATTAACTGTTAACGAAGATATTTTTATTAAATCTTCTACGGACCTAGTACGGCATGCTGAAGAACTTGAACACTTTGAATGGTGTTGGAATTCCTTACAAACTATGAAGGTGCAAGTATTTGGCTGGAAACTCTTTCGGTAAATTGTTCCTGTCGAAGCTATTGTCCAGAAAAAAAAAGCTAAGATTCCTTTGATTATGTCGTCCTTCTTTTGATGATGAAGATCTCACCCATTTACTTGTGCAGGGCAAATATGGCTACTTCTGTATGGTATTTTTTTTCAGCAAATGCATGGGTGTTTATCTTGACAACAACCAGTCTTGGTGCGCAAGGCTATAACAATGGCAACACTATGCATCCCAAAACACATTTGGGGTTGAATCACTCTCATGCTTGTTTACTGGGAAATATGGAAAAGCAGATGTGCTTCTAAATATGATGATCGGCCTATGGATACGAATGACATTATTTCCAAAGTACTGCAATGGTTTAGAGAACTTTCTTTCAAGTTCAAAGTTATTGGTGATCTTTCTTTTACTGAAAAACTTAGTATTATGGCTTTAAATCTCAGCCCATCAAAATTAAGTGCAAGTTAGTACAAGCTGTTAGATGGAACCGACCACCTAATGGATTCTATAAATTAGTCAGTGGGGGTGGGGGTGTACTAAGGAATTCTAATGGAGATTTTATATTCTTTCATATTTTTTCGGGCAAATGAACTAACAACCTTCCGGAACTTCTTGCAGTATTACAGGGTCTTATCTTTTGTCATGTCCTCCCTTTGTATTTATCATTTGTATCTCGTAAATTGGTAGGGGTCGTCAATCTTACCCCAATCCACTCTGGATTAAACAATTTTAACACTTTTCTCATACCAATTTTATACTGTTGTATTTACAATGCATCTCCTATATTGCAATTTAGTTAATGCACTACCCCCAAATTGACTTGGTGTATCTAAAGTTAACAAGAGATGAGATACACATTAATACACTTGGGTTTACAAGAGTGTACAAAGTGGCGTAAACCCATTGTACAATTGATCTTGTTGATCTATAAATTTTATCATAAACCCAAATACGAGTAAACCAAAACAACTGACATTAACATCATTTTTGTCAACACCAATAAAAACCAAAAGAAGTGAAAATCTTACCATGTTTCCGAAATTGCGGAGAATTTGGCGAGCTCAATCTCATTCAAAGACGAAGAAATGGGAACTTTTCCGACTGATTTTTCTTTTACTATGATTTTTTCAAGCAGTGGTGGCGGTGCTGGAGCAGAGGAAGGATTGAGGGAAGATGTATTAGAGAAAGATCTTCTGTCAAGGATCTGAGATGCTCTAGATATTGAGAATTGTAGCGGGCATCTCAGTTTAAGGTTTAAAAATTGAGAGAATTTCCATAGTTTTGATGCCATTGAGTCTAGATGACGCAAGCTGAGCTGAACAAAAGATAATTCTATCGTTAATTTGTTGATGAATAAACTTGTATTCTGCAATGTGGTGAGAAACGAAAACGACTAACATTGTTCTATTGACACCCACTGAATATAATTTTGACTGAAACGAAAAATAACCTAACATTGTTCCATTAATACCAATCATTTAAGCCGAAAGATTACCAATGTTTTCTGAAAACAAAAATCATTGTTGACGTAATTTTTGAATTGAATTGCCTGCACTTTTCGAGTTTCGGCGAAAAACAGCTCCCAATTTCCTTCTTCCCAAATCAATAATTTCAACATCAAATTTTAAAATAGCAAGTATTGATCACTAAAAAAATTACTTGAAGAAATGAAAACCCTCAAGTAGGAACCTCTCGTTAAGAAAATATAAAGGTGATTGGTCAAGGCATTATGAAATCAAGCGAACTCAATGTCGAGTAAGGAACTGTAAATTAACAATAAATCAATGTCGAAAGAGAGAGAACTCAATCGCTCCTACTCAGTCGGAATCACTGAAAGCAGATTGAGAGAGAGGGAGAGAGAGAGAGGAGAAGGGTTTTACCTTTCGTTGCTTGTGCTTTTCAATCGCTCCTACCCGGAGAGAGAGAAAAGTGGAAGAAAAAGGCGAGAGTAGTGACACGTTACTGCCACCTCAACCGACCTCAAAAGGTTGACCTGGAATTACTGGTATTTTTGACTGAGATAGATTTATGCAGCTTTGAGAAATGTTTTCCTGTTGGATTATCGCAGAAATTTGTGTATAGTTTTCTTTGGAAATTGTTAGATTGTTTGAAGAACTAGATTGGAGAATAAAGAACTTCTGCTTCTTAAAAATAAATAAATAACTCAAAAAAATTTGAAGAACTTTTTATTAAAACACTCTCGCTCCCCTTGTTTATTATTATGAGACGCCTTATATAGCTATCCCCATTTACATAGTGGAGAGCCCACTAGACTTTTCCTAACCACAATTTATTATTAATACAATTATTACAGATAATTGAGTGTCAGCACTACATAATGTTTGACATCTGTGTTTTTCTGGTTGTCTTCAATTTGGTGTGGACCCATCTTTGTGTCGGCAACTTCTTTGGCACATGGGTGGGGACCCACTCTTATCTTCTTTAGAACTCTTCGCCTGGGTAAGGTCTTTCTGGTAAATGAACAACTTCCTTTCTGGGGAAATAAGGACATTTGTGGTCCTCTTTCGTCTGTCTTCTAGCTTCTTTGCATAATGTTTTTTTGGTGCTATCAGAGACATCCAAAGCGCCTTCATTGAATGTCTGCTCAAAGTTCATTATTTTCGTCATATCCTCACTACTGATTGGCATGGGGAATCTGCTTGTTAGGATAATTTTAGGGGTTTTGAAATTTATTTTTATCCCACTTTCCCAGTTAATTTTTATGATATCAAAAAATATATGGCTGAGCATCATTGTTCTTTCTTTATGCAGATGTTCCACCTGTTATTTTCTTGGATTTAAGGCTAACAACCTTGGTTCTTCTATTTCATTTGATGTTAAACTCATCTTGATAAAGTGGTATGGGGTTTTATCCCCTTCTTCTTCGTTCCCCCAGTCAGTTATTAAACTGTGAAATTAGATAAAAAAAGGGTTTATCCTCTGCCTTTATTTTCTTTCTGAAGTTTTTTATTGCTCTCTTAAAATTATTTGGGAAGAATTTTAATTCTAAGAGATTGCTTGACGGATAACAGCAATCAATTAAACAGCATAGGAATAATTGGTATACCATTTTTGGATCAGCAGTGCTGCAAATGTTGAATTTGTTTCCTGTAACTATCCTGTTAATGGAATAAATTCCTAACAGGTCGTAGTCTTGATCTTCGTCTTGTTTTGCCCTGTTGGACCAATAATGTCATATTGCTGAGGTTATTGTTCCTATCTCGTATTTGACTTCGTTAGGTTGTGTGATTTATGGGTTTAGTATTTCTGGCATTGGGCCTCTTGGTATGCTAAACCCGTTTGGTTTTTCATCTTTTTCAGGGGCTATGATGGCCAACTTTCCTGGGTTATTGTTTTTGGTAACTTTGTTAGCCGTTTTGACATTGTCAATCCATTTCTTACTGGCGAACTTGTCTAGTAAGTCCATTGGCCTCATGGATCGGGTGGATGTTGGATGGGTTGGAGGACTCTCGTCCTTTTTTTCATTATAGCTTTTAAAGGCCTGGTCAGCCTCTTTCCATGATTTGAATGTTTGGTATATAACACATTCTATTCCAATCACTTTCGTGCTAGTTTCGAACCAGGATGCATAGATCTTTCCATTGTTAGTGTTAAAAATAACATAGTATTTTGGGGCTTTAATGCCTCCTGAAGCCTGTGAAGACTGATTTTGGATATAGAAATCCTCATATTGTTTTGAGTTGGATGATTTCTCATTACATCCTGTTAAAGAGCTGAAGTCTTCTTTAAAGTTGTGACACTCATGTGGAGGGTTTGATTCAACTAAAGCACTTTCGACTTTCTGGACTGTTTGAAATGTTGAACATTTCTTCATAATATGATCCTCTCGGTTCTCTTTCTTCTTCAGTAATTAAAGATGTAAGCTTTCACTTTTGTTTGAGCTGAAGGATTTTCATCCTTTTGGCATCATTTGTAGCCCTAATTCTTGGATCTCAGTATCCAAGCCTTGATCCATTTTTGTATTTCGTCCCTTATGTGTTCCTGAAAACATGAGCATGGAAATATTAGTTAATTCTCTGGTAAGAGCATCTGCCAGACAGTTTTTTGTCCCTGCAATACGCTCTACATCAAACTGATAATAATTAAACCATTGTTGCCATCGTAACAACCTTCATTGCTTGTAATCTCCTGCAATATTGGTTCTTAAAAAATAACCAAAATTCTTATTATCACTTCTGACTATAAATCTTTGTGATAAAACATATATTGCAAATTTTTTAATAGTTTTTTTAACAGCTAAATATTCTTTTTCATTGGAGTGATAATTTAATTCAGCAGTTTGAAAAGAACCAGAAGTATACCTACATATGTATTCTTCCATACTTCTATTAATTGTGATAACCTGGGATTTGAGCACAACACCCCAATATTCATTGGATGAGTCTGTTTCGATTACCATTTTATCATTGGGCGAAGGATGATAAAGTTCTGGTAAATCTTTTATTTATTTTTTGACTTTTTCTATATAAATAGAGTCTGCTGGTGTCCAATTCCAAGGAACATCTTTTTTTAGTTTAGCTTGGAGTGGTTTCTTTGTTTCTGCCAGCTTGTAGATATATGCCTCTGCATAGGTTAAGCAACCTAAGAATCTTTGTAATTTGTTCTTATCCTTAATTTCACTAGGAAAATGTTGGATATTATTTAGAATATGAGGTTGGAGACAGTGTTTCCCATCCTCAATTTCTAAGCCTAAAAACTTAATTTTTGTCTGACAGATTACAAATTTTTTCTCGGACATTACTAGTCATTCTTTCTTACATCTATTGATAATAGTATTTAGATGTTCATAATGTTCATCTAGTGTATTAATGAAGATAAGGATATCGTCTATATAAACACAACAAAAACTGAAATATTCTGATAAGATATCATCCATGTCTTTGGGAAATTCATGTTGCTTGTTTTAAACCAAAAGGGACTACCTTCCATTGGCAGTGTCCTTAGGGGCAGCTAAACGCTTTCAATTTTTATGATTCCTCATCTATTGTAACTTGCTAAAAACCTAATTTACAATCTAATGTGGAGTAATATTTCTTACCTCTGATTAGGCTTATTAATTCTTCTTTCTTAGGAATATAATAACCATCATCAATAGTTTCTTGATTAAGGGTTTTGTAATTTACTACCATTCGTTTCTTTCTTCTTTTTTGTTCTGCCGCTTTATTTACCATAAAGGCAGGTGAACTATGTGGGGATTTGCTTTTGCAAATTACATGTAAGTCAAGTAGTTCTTAGATGTGTTTGGCAAATTCTACTATATCATCTGGCGAGTAAATCATAGGATTAACCCTAATTACTTTGTCTTTATCTTTTAGTCTAATATCAGCTGTGAGCTTTGATCTTCGTATCTTTGGGTCTAAAGGATCTTCATAACAAATTTTCTTTAGTTTTCCTCGAATTTCTTCAAGTTCTCTTATAGATTTTAAGTAAGGATTTTCTCTTGGTATTTCAATACTTAAATCTTCATAGTTATATTATTCTTTATTATGAAGAATACTGACATTGGTAACCTGTGGTTTTGTTTGTTTGATTTCTACACCTCGTTTTTGTTTTTTATGTTGATCAATAAATCCTTGGATTCCGACGGCTATTGCATTTCTTACTTTACTCATTACAATCTTATCACCCATAATTGTTGTGATACTGATAGTATCCACATTTTTTGATAAATGGATTATATAGATTTAATAAATTATTTCCTATAAAGAAATCAACTTCAGAATATTGTTGATTAATAGAAGGGAGATGAAACGTTTCTCCTCCTATTAGTATGTCGATATTTCTAGCTACATAGTCCAGATATATCAATGTGTTGTTTGCAATTTTTATTTCTAAGGGTACCCTTGCATTTTCCTATAATTCTGGGGGTAGGGCATATTTATTTGCAATACAGATACTTGCTCTTATATCTATGTATGCATGTAGATGATATTATTTATATCCCTTGAATTTGCAACCAATTTTATATAGGTGTTGTTAGGGTTTGTGATACTGTTTAAGGTATTTGAGTTTGGGTTATCTTCGAAATTTGTTAGTATGCCTAACCTGTCCATTCTTCATTATCAGTTTCCGTACCAGAACTGTCTTCTTCAGTCTTTGTTTCAAGGAGATAAATACTCTCATTTTCTGAAATTTCTTCCTCTATAGGTTATAATCTTACTGCATAAGCTTACTCTAGGATTTTTATTTTATGCTTAAAATCCTTTCCTGCCCTATTAGGGCATTCGTTCTTATAATGCCATTCTTCGTTGCATATCCAACATTTACAATTTGTCTTTTTCTGAGGACAAAAGTTGTCATTCTTTTTTACAAAGTTTCTTTTTCTAAAGAATTTCTTCTAGAAATATGGTTTTTCTTTATTTTTAAAAAACTTCTTACCTTTATACTTTTTGAACCGGTATTTTTTATGTGAAAATTCTCGTTTAAAGAATTTCTTTTTCTTCTTATGCGATGTTATTGTGCATCCATATTTTCCTGGTATATCATCATTTGTTTTGTCACAACAGATGTTGTCTTTAACTTTGAGTTGTTTGGTGACTGTCCTTTGTTGGCAAGCCAGTATAATATACTGTTTTACGAATTTTATTCTTCCCCCAAGAGTATCAGGGATAAATTCCTGTTTGTTAAATTATTCTCTGAATACTCGGGCAATGTTTCCTGAAAGTTTATGGTATAATTTTTCATATTCACGTGTGTATGTGTCAAAATAACACATATCACAAATGGTTAAGTTATCCAAATGCCATGCAGCTTGGACTTCTTCTAATTGGGATATTTTGTTTTTATATTATTTTTTGCCTTCTCCAACCATTTTTTGGTAAATGGCATCCGTGACTTTGTTTAAATATTCGAGTACAGT
The DNA here is from genome assembly GCA_014058105.1 of Kingdonia uniflora. NCBI lineage: Eukaryota > Viridiplantae > Streptophyta > Magnoliopsida > Ranunculales > Circaeasteraceae > Kingdonia > Kingdonia uniflora. Next base: position 31,137 of record JACGCM010002762.1, on the reverse strand, counting down.
TTTACAACCTTGGCCCAATTCAAAGTGATCTTCGTCTGGAAGTTTGTCAAACCATGTTCTTACATTTCCACTGAGTTTGTGGTAAATTAATGTTTTTACTGCTTGTAAGTTTGTTGTTAATTTTGAAATAGTTTGGATGATAAGGCTCATTTATGGGTACCACTCTGTTATTAATTTTTCTATTTCTCGGATACAATCTATATCCAAAATTGATGTTCTCAGAATGCCAACTATTTGCTTTAGTTGATATTCAGGACGGATATTCCTATTGTGGAAGTTAGGTAATCTATCTGTAGGATTATTAGATATGATAGAAATAGTTCTGGTTCTTTCAAACTCAATATCTTCCTCTGGCCTGAGTTCAGACCTTCTTTGGTATTAGAGAGAGAAAGAGATAGAGGATAGGGGTTTTACCTTTCGTTGCTTGTGTTTTTCAATCGCTTCTATCCCGTTAATGGAGAGAGAGAAAAAAAAGTGGAAGAAAAATCACCGAGAAAAAGGCGAGAGTTGTGACACGTTACTGCCACCTCAACCGACCTCAAAAAGTTGGCCTGAAATTACTAGTATACCACATGACGGTGGAAAAACAACCGAAAACTTTATGCAATTCACCAGAGTTTTGTAATAAAACCAAAAAACAAACGACCATAAATAAACTATTATGATAAATAACAGGAAGAAGCTTGATGAAACTTCTTTTATTAAATCATCTCTATAATCAGATTTGAAAACCCTAAAATCCGAAATTGTTAAGATGAACAAATTTGGTGTAAAATTTCTAGAAAATTATAGGAACCTGTAAGAGCCTAAATTCGGAACTCGAACTTAGATTCTCACACCAATGACGATTATAGAATACTAAACAATAAATAAGCAATCACTAACAATTCAGGATTTAGCGTAGAAACCTTTGAATATGTAAAAACTGCAACCCCTCTCGAGGATTTTGCAAATAACTATATTATTGATTGAGTGACCACTGATTATAGCTAATATTCTTGATAGTGTTATGTAGATTCTCCAGATAGAAAAATCTCCCCTAATATGTTCTTACTCGTTCCTATTTATAGGTCTCGAATTATGACCGTTTAATGACCATTATTTTTCTTTTAATGAAGGACGTTACACAAATAGTTATAAGGTATCTTCGTAATGGTTGTATAACGGCATGGGTATCTCTTTTATCACGTAACTGTCTCATAATGTATCATAAATGTACCATGTCGCGCGTATGTTAACGAGGTCAGGTAAATGTTTGTTAGTTGAAGTTAGGGCATGAGCTTGAGATCCGGAATAGGCTCTTACAATCGCCCCCTCTCAACTAAAAGCACAGTAGTTTTGGTTAAGAAGCTCGTTTGAGACCCTTTATTCTATGCTTCTGTCTTAATTTTGGTGAAGTCTAAACTGTTTTTGCCATTTAATGTTGGCCTTTGGGAATTATCTATTTGACTTGACTCTTAGAGTTTCCATATGCATTACTTACATTTTTTTTGCCTCTTGGAATCATTAACCTGTTTACCCATGTTATAAATAGTGTCTTTCCTGTTTGGAAAAGTTATTTCCTACTCTTTCCTTTTTGAACTTGAAAAGAAATGGTTAAAATAAGGTCTCAGCCTTTATGCGGAGATCGAGAACCACACATTTTGGCAGAGTTGAAAATCCATTACTTCGGCCAACAATTTCTTGTTGATCTAACACCAATCACAGTAGAACCTACATACCAAGGTTTGACTCATATGGAGGTTAAAGAAGTCAGCAAGGACTTTTTCTGGCTCTATCGGTTCCACTATGTCATTTTGGTGGAGGTGGACCATGAGGATTGCCTTCGTAGCATGGCGGAGAGTATATTGGAGGATGAGGACAAGTGGAATCGGTCAGAAGCATTCTCATAGTTGCGGGTGTGTAGGGTGTAACTAGGTTGAACACTTGGTTGTAGCCCAAATTTATGAATACAATTTTTATCTTTTCTTCTGTATCTTGTAGCTTTATGGTTTATGGTTGTACGTGGTCGTACGAACATTGACCTTTGCCTTAGACATCTAAAAAAATCCCTCTTTGAATTGTTGCCATTCTTGAAGCACAATTTGTTGCTATTCAAACTTTTTTAATATTTGGAGGTCCAGCTGCTTATTTTGATATGACAATTTACCTTAAATTCTCTGAACCAACTCGAATTAGAACACACAAAGTTTGCTTCTCTAACACTTGCTTGGCCTATTTCCAGGAATGCTTATGTTCAGGAATTTTCTTGAAAAATAGTGTTTTAAAGTATTTTTTTTGCTTTTTGTATATAAGAAATTCATTTTTGGCATAATCCACTTTCTGAGAGGATTATATTATAAATGTGGCTAACAGTGACGTATTCTTTTGCTCAATATTCTTCTTCTTGTTCCTGGGGATTCTATTTTATTGGGAATATACTTTGACTTTTACAAATAACTTTGCTTCCCTGTAATCGCGCGTTAGGATTTATATGCCATATATTATTTCCCAAAATTTGATATTCTTAAGTGGGTGTTTGGTTGTGCCCTGCAACCCTTTTTATCTAATTATTGTCTATTTATCTCACTTTCAGGTTCTCCATTCTATTAGAGACAATTTGGCAAGAAAATGTTGAATCAGAGCTAAAATGACAATATAACTACACTGAGGCTCTCCGACAGTTCAACAGGTCAATTTCAACCAGAATTGGGCTAGTTGGGATCTCAGAAAACAAAAATCACCACTCTTCGTCTTTCTCTCATAGCTTATGTATTTCTTTTCTTTGCAGGTGTAGCGATCATAGTGCGGACATGTTCCCAGCGTCAATGTCATGCAACAGAGGGAAGGTTGGCCATAAAAGTGGCTTAACTCTGTGAACGGTATTTCCAACTGCTACCCTATGACGTTGTGCTACCTAAAGGGCCATTGCAGCTTAAAGGGCTTGATGTGGAGGAGAGACTTGTAGAATTGGATCGTCACTTCTGGGGTGATGTCTTTCGCCACCTGATCCTTGATGTAGAAGCTCAAAATCTTGTTATGAAGAAGATCGCGTTGGACAAGATTGTTGAAGAAGATGAGAGGGTAACAGTTAGCGAGATAATCCCTTGTGGTGAACCCAATCACCCTAATTGCTTTAAATGCAATTATTTATGAATGTAATAGTCCCTATCCTGATATCGATTTTGGCAAACTCAGTTTTGTAATAAAAGAGCTTTGAAATAAATGTGTTATGTTTGCTTTGAATTGTACTGTTGTTTGCTAAGCGAAAAGTTCTCGAACCGGAGTATGTAAATTTGTTTACATCTGGTCTTCTGTGCACTATATAATGCACGTTCCCATCTTAAATGAAATAATTGTAATCCGTGATTTTCATTCGGTATATTTAAATTTCAAAACTTGTCTATGTGAATGCTTTATTTGGTACCCATAAAAGGGGTCATTTTTGAATTGGAAAGAAATACAAATCTGATAGTGATAAGGTTGATTGGTCTACGAACTATGTGTTATATAGGTTATATTGGGAAAGAAGAAGTGTTAATTATATTTTAATAGCAAGTTTGAAAAGGGGTAATAATGAGAGGGCTCATTTTCCGAAGAGAGATGATGTCAATGAGTGGCGGAGGGTAAAATGAGCCTATTTTCAAAAATTGAGGGTGACTGACACGTGTTTCTCTTAGCCGTCTCTTAAACTAAGAGATAATATAAAATTTTGTCTTTCTTTCTCTCTTTCCAAAAACTATATTAGAGCAAATCCAGCAGCCAGTTGGGGTTTGGGTGTGGGCTCTGACAGAGGGCCCACAAAAAACCCAACCCAAACCCAGCAACTCCCAACAACAAGTTTAGGTTTGGGACGCAACATTTTTTTAAATTTAACTTGGATGAGTTTGGATTACCACGCGGTGTTCCTTTTACCGCCGATTCAACTGTTATCAGTTTTGCTTCCCAACTCGACTCATTTTCACATTTTACTTCTTCATCTCTCTCAATTCGAAGGTAAATTAAATTATTCCCCCAATAAATTAAAAATGGATATGCCACATGGGAAACCTGCACGACAGTACATTACCTGGGTTTAGAGTGACAAGAGATCCAGAGCTAGCCGTAACTCGGTCGAGATCCCAAAGGAAGAAAAAGTGAGTAGAATTTGAAGATGTCCAACAAACCTAATATATGTCAAACCCACCCCAAGAAAACTACCCGCAGAGGTGTATTACTCAACTCCCAGACGGTGTCAATCGTATCTATTACACTGGCAAGGAACTCACGGTAAGTTTTAAAATAATTGTGAATTTATTATTTTCATAAATCAAGTGTTTGACAAAATGCTCCAATGAACAAAATCGGGATTCGATGCGTCTACACTATCCGCGCCTCAAAACATGGGAGAGGGGGAACAAGAGGAAAGTAAATGACCAGACAACCCGTTCATTTATTCTATGCAGATACCACATTAACCACTAGACTATTAAGATGATCACCTGACGACCTTGGTTAGATTCTGCAGTGTCTGAGTCATATGACGTATGGACTGCGTTGTTCATGTCCCGTAAGAGGCTACTTTAAGTCCCAAATGGAAATTGCGAGTATTACTTGGGGGATAGATGTTGAATGCAGTTGACTGGCACTGCGGGTATTCCTTTGGATCCCCCGATTAGCATGTCACCACATATTAGTCTAACGGATTTACAGGCAATGAGACAGGTCGACTTCCTTGACTGTGAGCAGTTTGTGATAGGGGAGGAGCGAAAGACTTATGCCTCATACTGGGCTGACCAAATTGGGGAGGTAGGCCACCTGTTGACAGATTCCCAGAGGATGGGGAATATAGATCTGTTCAGACCCTCTGCACTCAGGCCTGATATTACACCCGTGGTGGTTATGTTAACGTCTGTTCATAGCTTGTCCCAGGACTTCAGTTTGCCTGGCGAGCTAGAGGGGCTAGACCCGGGGTGACACATAGATTGGACAGGGAGGCGTGAGCTGCTCCCCATCCACCGTTTGTGGGACCTGCTACCCATGTCTGTCTTCTACGGCGCAGAGGAGCTGTGGCACCTGACTCATGGTATGCAATAACTTTGCCTTGCAGAGTATGTGCGGGACGCCCAGATGCTCCAGGAGTTGACTGCATGAAAATGCTACTCTGAGGAGGCACTTGGACAGTGCAGACGACCAACTATATGCGCATGTAAGTATATATATCATATTTATTTTGTCAAAATATTTATACATTTTCCTTGTCCTGTTCAGGACCTATATCAGAGGAGGGGGCATGACGTACGGGTGGTGCCGCTACCACCTGGAGGTGGCACGAGGACGAGGCAACATAAATCTGGTCTGCGAACCAGGGGAGCTAGTAGTAGCCATAGTGACCCGTCTCAGTATATATAGGTATTTTTGATGTTTTTGTAGATGTAATCTTTGTAGAACATGTATTCCGATGTATGTCGAAGATGAACGAAAAGAAAATGAAAAAACCGAAGATCGAGGCTTACAGTCACTGCAATTTCCTTAAGACAGATTTTACCCTGCATATGGTGCTTCACAGTTTGACGTGGTGCCTGTCTCCCAGAATATAATAATCAATTCGTATAGACTTGAAGCACTCAAGTCGATATGCTTGTTGAACTATCTGTGATTTTACTCTCAAGAAAGAATCGAATCGAATAGGAGGAATAAGATTCAATGATGTTTTTTGTGTATCAAGCACATCAAGAATGATTGTTTAAATAAAGGATAAGGTATCCTTTCGAAGCACCTGTAGACGGGGTTGCGTCCCAAGACACATCTCTGAGATGAGTCGTGTCTCTTGAATAGTAACTGCATGTTTGATTCGAATAGAATCTATTTCTATTCGAATAGATTTCTTACTGCCAGTTATATTCGAATATAATCATAATATATTCGAAAAGATTCTTCCTGCAAGTTTTATTCAAATAAAATCTATTTCTGTTCGAATACAATTCTCCCTGCCATATTTATTCGAATAGAATATTTTTTATTCGAATAAAATCTTATTCAAATAGAATCTATAAAATAGTTCAAATGGGTCATGGGTTGGTCCGTGCACGCAAGCCCATGGGCGTCCTCATAACAACCCTTTACACACTTGTCTCACACACTTGTGAGAGCACCACTTCTATACATGTGTAACCCAATATAAAGTGAAAATACTCTTTTCTCTTATCCAATATGGGACTATCAGTAATTACCAAGGTTTATTCAAACCACAAACAAACGACATGCATTTTTTCCAACAATCTTTTATTGTAAACATCAATGTTTAACAAATTCTATTGTTAATTTTGGGTTTGTTTCTCTATATGAGTACTTGTACGACTTGATGTCACATTTCTTTATATAAATCAATTTACTTTGAGTCTTGATAGAAATGCAATTACAATTTTTGAAATAGTAGTTATACGCACGAAATATAACTCAAAACAGATATAATTAAATTTAATTCATCGTTCACGTCTGATGTAAGGAATAAACTCGGACCATTCAGTAAAGAGGAGCAGATCCCGTCTATAGTTTTCTAGTCGATAATTTGCATGAGGATAAGGCGGGACATAGTTCCGGTAAAAAATATCGTATGGAGTCCCGAACGGGAACGACTGGTTGTATTTGTCATACCATTTATTTCTGGCTTTGCGGAGAATATAGGCTAGTGGAACACCTCTGACCCGTCTATCAATACTCATCCGTATCTCATAAAACTCATCACACTTAGCCTTAATAACATTCTACCTACTGTATAAATCCCTAGGAGGGTATTAAAGTTTCGTGTGCATCCTGAATTGGACATGAACTCTATTCCATAACTGATTGAAGTTAAGTTGTCAGAGGGGTGGATTATCAACAAAATACTGCCAGAACGCGGCCAAGGCGCATTCTTCATTCTAGCCAAATACCACTGAAAAATCCTATGTTAGAGCAAAAAAACTCGGCATTGTTGAGTTCAAGTAGATGAGTGTTGTTAGAGCATCTCCAGCCAATATATATATAAAGCAAGTAGCCATTGTGATCCAAAACTAGCCGTTGTGATCCAAAATAAGTAGCCCGTTATGATCCAAAACTAGCCATTGTGGTTCAAAACTAGCCATTGTGAATGACCCACCAGAGGAAGTAGCCATTGTTGTTTAAGTCTTAAATTCAAAAATGAGTTTTTCCAATGTCTATTCGAACAGACTATTTGTCTGTTCGAACAGACCCCTTTTTATTCGAACAAAATAAGGTCTTATTCGAATAATTTTCCACAGGAGCAGTTTTATTCGAATAGACCCAAAGTCTGTTCGAACAGACTTTGTTTTGAGCTATTTTATTCGAATATACCCTAAGTCTATTCGAATAGAAATAGGTATTAGGGCGCGCAATGTTCTTTTCACCGCCAAATCCCTGATTTCCAATATCCATATCTTCTTCTTCCCCTTTTTACACTTTTCTCTTCGATTGGAAACTTGTTCCCCTTCACCGTCAGCACCCTTATCTCAACTCCACAACCTCAAATGTCTTCTTCATCATCCTATTCATCCATTGATGATCCTCCACGTGTATCGTCGTCCTCCTCTGACGATCTTATCTTTGATTGTGCGGCAATAATTTGCATTATGCACCAAACTGTAACAAACCAAGTAGTACATGATACAACTTCGAGTCACGGTGGGAGTGTCATGGGCTGTAAGGATAAAAGAAAGAAGCGAGATCACCCATTGGGGTATTACAACATTATACGAGACTACTTCAAGCCGAATTGCACATATGAGCCATATAATTTTGGCAGCGTTTTCATATGAGTAGAGACATGTTTATGCGTATATTCGATGCAGTTGTTGCACATGATCATTACTTTGTCCAAAAACCCAACAACTCTGCTACTATGGGGTTATCACCATACCAAAAGGTAGTCGCAGCACTACATTTTCTAAGCTACGGTGGTGCGACATATCTTTTTGACGAGTATATCCGAATAGGAGAAAACACAACCTTGTTATGTATGAAAAAGTTGTGTTGCAGTTATACAAATTTTTGGCGAGGAATATCTTCGAGCACCAAACGCTGCCGACGTCGAAAGGTTAAAAGCGATCAGAGAGTCACGGGAATTTTTTGGCATGTTAGGAAGCCTTGATTGCATGTATTGGATATATAAAAATTGTCCCATAGCTTGGCACAATCAATTTACTGGTCATTACCCCAAGGCGACGCTGATTCTTAAAGCGGTAGCTTCACACGACCTTTAGATTTTGCATACTTTTTTTGGGTTATCAGGGTCTAACAATGATATCAATGTCTTGTAACAATCACATCTTTTTACCGACCTTGCCGATGGTATCGCCCCGCCTTAGAATTATACAATTACCGGAAAAGCTTATGATATGGGGTATTATCTAGCGGATGGCATATACCCCAAATGGGTAACACTTGTCCAAACCATATCCAATCCGATTACAGCGAAACAATTTTTTTTTGCTTAACAACAAGAAAGTTGTCGAAAATACGTAGAATGGGCGTTTGGGATTTTACAATCTCAGTTCAATATTGTATTAAATTTGGTTAAATTGTGGAAACCCTAGGTTTTGAACAATGTCATGAAGGCGTGCGTGATAATATACAATATGATCGTCGAAGAGGAACGAGGTTCATTCTCATCATACATAGACTACAATTCGGCTGATCCCTCAACTATCGAAGACGAACGGTTCAATATTGTACGCGAACGTGAAACAATAGAATATTTTATATCAAAAATGAACCGCATTCGAACTCGAGAACTGCACTTTGATCTAAAGGATGATCTAATCGAGTATTTGTGGGTCGTGAAGGGAAATCTTCAAACCTAGTACCCCATTTCTTGTATTATCTGAGTGTTTTTGATATGATTTAATGTTTATTGTCGTACAAGTTTATTAAACAAGTTTTTGATATTGTATTAATATTGTATTTATTTTTACACAATATTATCGGAGATAAACATTTCGAAAACAAGATTGCATTCTTCAATAACAAAGTACATTATTCAAGCGATTACATAATTAGAAGGTAAACTACATTCTTGGAAAGAAAACTTTTATATATAGCAAAGTTAAATTACATTTCATCACCACTTTAAGTACCTGGTCTGCCCCTCTTGGCCAGATGTTCCATGACCTCAGCTTGTCTTTGTAGATAATATTACAATTGATGTCCAGAAAGATTACTCAGGTCTTTATCTATGATTTTGCGATCTTCCCTTATTTATTCCAAATCCATTTTGGCTTGCCATTGTTGATTTACTTCCACTCATTTTCTTTTATTTTCTTCTTTTGCTTGTCTCTTCTCCAACCGTAGTTCATCCAACATTGTTTGGATACCGCTACCAGATACAACAACACCATCCAATGCCTTTTGTGTTGCAAGGTTCTTTCTAAAGAGTTTTTAGCCGACGGGTCTGCTTCCACCCTCATACAACGAACCATTTAATTTAGAATTTGTGCTCGCGGATTGAGGTGTAGGTTGGCCGTTGGGCTCCTCAGATAGATTGTTTGATCCGACAGAGTTTCCTGGAGAAGAATTGTCTGATGTTTTCCTGGCTACATTTTTTGGTACATTCTCTGCATAGTTCAATCCATCATTTCTTAGGTTGGCCCATCGCGGTTCTCGCGCCAAAATCTTATACGCTTCATGGTGTTTAAAGTCATTGTCGTCATTTAAGCCTTGATAAATCTCGTGTGCATCATTTTTCTACAATTCACAAACTTACCAAATACAAATAAATAACGTGTATATCCGCGATAAATAAACAAAATTGAGTTAAAAGGAAATTAGAACGTACCCGATCTTCTTATGTTTTTCCACTGTCGTTTCTAAATCGTTTTTGAGTAACTATTCCCTTGTACACCACATATTGTGTATTAAGGGTATATCACTGAGCTTTGGTCTACCTACTTGATCGTCGTGTGGGGCACTTGGGGTCTCTGTTAAAGGCAATGTTAACCTTTTGATAGAAAGTGAAACCCTTTGTGCGGCCCACTGTTTGGACAGAAGCTGTTACCCACGCCCTTGCGAGATACGTAAAGTTTGCTTCCGTCCAATACAGTCCAGCATCATCCGTATCGTCCAAAAACTTAGCATCTTCTGGCACTTGCACGCTTTGCCTTTGTTTTGCGGGTGCTATTTTCTTTCTTTCTTTCTTTTCCTTTTTCTTTTTGGGGTGTCGCCGCTTCAACAGGTATTGACGATTTGCGTCACTTTGACTGTGATGAGTAGATTCACCATGGAATAGGTAGTTCTAAAAGTAATTTGGAGGTTGAAAACCTCAAGGTTGAGTGAGCAAATATGGTTGATAGTACGGGCTAAATGCCAGAGGTTACGGTTGAGAAAGTGTAAATGTTTTTTGATATTGTCCATAACTGGGATCCCCTTGCGACATAGTAAATGGAGGTGGCGTCTGTGATTGGAATTGAGGTTGGAATTGAGATTGGTTGTGGTAGAGGTATGGAGTGAATTGTGATGATGGGTGCTGAGAGAATGGTGTTAAAGGTGGGTTATGGGAGAATGAGGTCGACGGTGTAGAGTTATTACTGCTGGTGCCGGAGTTTACCATTTTGGGAGAGCGTAGAGATTCTCCTGTATGCTCTGCAATTAGTTTTGGGGGAGAAGAGGCAGTCAGGGGGTGCGAAAGAAAAATAATTGAGTTTGGAGGTGTTCCTTTTACGGCGCCAAACTCATTTTTTTTGAGTTTGAGCTCCTCAAACTCGGTTGGGTTCTGACACGTCCAGCTCAGCCAACCCACACCCGTTTTTTCGCAGCTAGGAGGCAAATAGTTTGAGATTGGGTTTGCAAACCCAACCCAAACTCTCACCCTGCTGGAGATGCTTACATTTGGAGAGAGAGAGACTTTTGCAGAGGCAAAATCGCCATTATTTGAAGCCCACAATTGTCGGAGAGAAAACAAATCATTCCTCTCCCGCTAACAAGTTTATTGAAGACAAACAGTTACGGGGCGCTTCTGTTGTTCTGAAGGTTCTGAAGACTCCATTAACAATTCTCTCTCTCTCTCTCTAAGGATAAAAGATCGTGGCTCTTCAATCTCGGGTTGGTATCTCTTTGTTCTTATCTCTATCCCTCTGTAATTTTTCCTAGTAATTTGTTTTTCTGTCCAATGTGATGCAATGCTTGTATTGTTTGATTCAGGGGTTTTGAAATTAGGAGAAAGTGATTTCTGGTCATTGGTAATATTCTCATGAAATTTGAATAAGAACTATTGATTTGCCAACTCTGTAATTGTTAGGAATTTGGGTAAAAATTATTGTATAGAAATAATGAGATGCGAACTAGGGTTTACTGCTTTGGAGATTTGGGATTTATGTGATAACGGTGAAAGTATCGAACAAAATCTTAAGAACGAATCATAGGTCGGTGACACAAGAAGTAAAAGGGAAAATATATTTTAACATTTTACTCCTGCTCTTCTTTGTAGGTCGAGTATGTGTATTAAAAATTTAGTTCCTTGAAGTAAGTACGTGTTTGAGTCGAGCTCGGAAGAGATGTCCCGTCTGGTGAAGAGGATGAATTTGAAAATGCAAAGGAGGAAGTTGTAGATAGTCAGAAAGGACCAATCGAGGTCGCTCCGCTACAGACCGCATCTTTACAAGTTTACAAGTTTACAAGTCGAGTCTTTTGTACTGGAGACTAACGTAAGGGGTAATGTTAAGGTGGAAATAGAAATGTGTGTATATCCTGAGGGGGTAGTCATCGGTAAGGAATTTCAGAAATATAAAATAGATTAAAAGGGCAATGGGGAGAGTATATTGAAGACGGGGGCTACTAAGTTCCTGATCTCGACCAGGTCAAGCGGGATAGAAAGTTACCATATGTCCCTTTAGAATACTATAATGGGCCCTTTTTTGTTGGCTTTTTCAACAGATTTGTGTGTTATACCACTTAGCTCGTGTATGGGCTAAAAATTCCCATGACGCATTTTCAAAAGGGAGTAATGAATGTCCTGACCTACTGCCTAGCGCAGCTAAATGGTAATGGTTACAAGATGATGAAAGTTTGTTAGACTTTGAACGAGAGATGGAAGGCGAATAGGGTCAACAAAAGGTTTGTGGCTTCGGATGTTCTGAAGTACTATAAGATGAAACATATGAAAGCGAGTCAAAGCTGTTATTTGTATAGTGACTCATCGAAAACGAAGTTCTTCGATTTCGACTCTGCTGGTCTTCCATGGAATGATCATCTGGTACGGGTCAGAGGGAACTGTATGTACGTCCTGGACAAAACAGTGCTCGAGTTGACATTTACGTATTTTAATGTGAGTAAGTGTGTATCATATTATGAGAGTCGTCCCTCTCCCCCCCAAAACACTAGCCGCCTAGGATTTCCCCCACCTCTGAAACCCTAATCTCTCATTTTAAAATCATCCATTTCCTACATTCTGTAGATCGCTGCCCCTGTACGGAAGTTTTTGTTTTGGTTTCTGTGCCAACTTTTCCCTTTATTCTCTTTTGTGGTTTTGTTACCTCGTGCTTTTCTTAATCATCTGCTCATCATCCCCTCCTTTTGTCGTTTTGGTGATAGCAGCTTTAGCTTATTACTCAGATCTGTTGTCACTCCTTTTTACAATGGATCTGTCCTTTTGAAATTTGTTGTTCTTAGTCCCAATTCGAAATTTCATATCTTTTCTTTCAATTTAGAGCTCTCATGGCCCGGATTAACTCACAGATTGGCGCTGAGTTCATGGCAAGACATATGCTGCCATTGCTACCCCCAACCCCCCTCATTGCCGAGACAATCACAATCTGGAAGTGAAATTCTCCAAAAAAAATAATAAAACCCTCTGTGATTTTCTCCAATCATGATCTATAGTTTGCTGAAGCAGATTGTGCAAATACCTTGGCCATGAAGTTTCCTGCTGGTAGGCCCTCTATTGATGATATCCAAAACCAGATTGAGGCAGCTTGGGGTTTAAGCAAAATTCCAGTATTTGGTCTGTTAGGCCTAAAACATGTCATGCTCACTATTGATAATGATTTGGATGCAGTCAAAGCATTAGCCAGAGAATCTACTCATATCATGAATTCTTTCTATTGAATTTACAGGTGGTCTTTTGCTTTTGATCCTATCAAAGATTCTAAATTTGCTCCAATCTGGATTCAGCTCCCAGGTTTAAAAGTTTGTTTCTTTAAACCCTCCTTACTACAAGCAATTGTAGACCCCATTGGATGTTATCTCAGGCCTGACCATGCAACTCTGCACAGAACTAGACCTTCTATGGCTAGAGTGTGCATTAAACTTGATTTAACTGTGGAGAAACCAAAGGAGATTTGGATACCTATATTAAACAATTCTGGTGTCTGACAACCAATTGTCTATGAGAGGGTTCCTTCTTTCTGCTCAAAATGTGAATTACAAGGTCACAACTTTTCAAATTGCTCCAAGGTTGACCCCATTATTGAAAATGTTAGTGAGCCTGATCAGAACATTGTTCTGAAGATGGGAACTGGTTTTGGTGGGTAAAAAGGCTGCAAAACCTCCTGCCCCAAAAATGTATGCTAAGAAGAAACAGTTTATCCCGATTGATCACGTAGGGTGCAGCAAAGATGCTCCTGCAGCAATTGCAGACATAGCTTAACCTGTAGAAGATGGTGGTAATGCTGATGCTGGAGTGAAAGAAAATGCTGAAACATTAGTCTGTGTGGGTTCTCACAAAGCTGGTGTGATGGTGAAGCAAAGTGCCATAGCTTGTAATAATATTAGTGATGTTGAAGGGGTTGTTAGTGTGGGTGATGCAGGTGAGCATGTGTCTAGTGTAGCTCCCAAAGGAATTTAATCTAATTCTGGTCTGCTGCTGCATGGTGGTAGAGTGGATAATAGTGCTACAAAGGTTCATGATGTGGATGTTGATACTCTAGATGACGATGCTCTTAGTAATAACCTTGTGGCGGAGCACAATGAATTGCTGGCTGCCAATGGTGTAATTGGTGGCGCTTTAGATGCTGATGCTAATGCTGAAACTAATGGTGATGGCGATGCTCTAGATGTTATACACAATCAAGATGAGGTGCAAGGGTTAACAGGTTCTCCTGGAACTGTTGCCACATTAAAAGACATGGAGCAAGGAAATGCTGTAACTAAAGTTGATCAAGTGGTGTAGGTTGTGACTAGTACTGTATCTAGTACCCCTAAACCAAAATGGAAGCTCACCTTTGTCCCTCTAACCTGTAAAATAAGGGGCAATTTTTCAAAACTCTCTTCTAGTGCTTAATGTTTGGCCCTCTACTAGTCTGGAATTGCAGAGGTATTGGGAACAATAAAATGGTACAACATCTTAAGAGTTTATAAAAAGCACAAAGTTTATACTGTGGCTTTGTTATAACCTTTCTTGGATGTAACACAACTGCCATTTATTGCCAAAAGGTTTAGTTGTGATGCTTTCTTATGTAATAATTCAAAGGGAGGAAAAATATGGATCATATGGAAATCTGATTTTGAGGTAGATAAGATTTATGCTTCAAATCAAATGTTTCATTGTAGAATATATTATCATAACTGGAATGCATGTGTAACCTTTGTGTATGCCAAGTGTGAGGTTGCAGATAGAAGATCATTATGGGATGACATAATCTTGTTATCTAATGGCAGTTCTGAACCTTGGCTAATTGCTAGAGATTTCAATGTAATTAGATGCAACTCTGAGAAGATTGGTAGAAGACTTGAAAATCCTTCTTCAATGAGGGAATAGGAATACATGATACAAGCAACTGGAATCTTAGAAATCAGCTATGTGGGGTCTACTTATACTTGGTGTAATGAACATAGTGAAAGTACAAGATGCTGGCTAGATTGGACAGAGGTTTTTCTAACACTAATTTCATAACATCCTTTCCAGCACACAAGGTGTATCATCTGGATAGAATCTACTTTGATCATGCACCATGCTTTTTTCTTTCTCTAATGACTTATATGCTGGACCTTGAACCTTCAAATTCATGAAAATGTGGACACTACATGATTACTTCATGCCTTTTATTGCTTAACAGTGGCTTTCTGGGGTTTACGGCAATTGTCTGGAATCATTTGGGTACAAAGTCAAGAAAATTAGGCATGCTCTTAAGGAATGCAACATAAATGTATTTGGAAATGTTTCCCAAAACATCAACAGGCTCAAAGACAAGATCACAGAGTTGGATTTTATGCTGCTGGATGGGTGGGATGAGCAGACTAGCCAAGAATTGAATGCTGCAAAACAAAAACTTGTTAGAATGCTGCACAAAGAGAAGATTCTTTGGAAAGAAAAATCCAGGATCTCTTGGTTACAAGAGGGGGATGCCAATACTAGCTTCTTTCACAAGGTCACTCAGGTGCGCCGAAAGCTCTCTTCTTTCTCTAATTTTATTCTCCCTGATGGTAGCCACACACAAGATATGGAAGGATTCATAAGGCTGTAGTTTCATACTGTAACTCTGTTTTTATTGCTAAAGCTGTGACCAGTAACATGGAGGTATTTGGCTGTATACTTGCTCTGGTAAATGAAAATGATAATGCTATGTTAATGCACATACATACTATACTTGGAGGAAGTTAAAAACAGTCTATTCAGCATCCAGGAGATAGTGCACCAGGATGTGACGACTTCACCTCCCATTTTTTAATCACAGCTTGGGAGATCATCAAGGAAGACCTACATGGGGCAGTTAAAGAATTTTTCTATGGAGTTCTAATTAACAAGTTTTATACTTCATCTCTCATCACTTTGATTCCTAAAGTGGAGTCCCCAACTATGCTAGGTGATTACAGGCCTATTAATTTATGCTCAGTAGTTTACAAAGTGTTCTCAAAAATTATTTTAGCTAGACTTTGTACTTTGCTACCAAAAATTATTGTAAAGGGTTGTAAGGGCTACTTTAAATCTTCTAGAGGACTCAGGCAAGGTGGTCCATTATCTCCAATGCTATTCATTATAGCTGAGGAGGTGCTTTCAAGGGGCCTGAGAAAATAATTTGAAGATGGGAGAATCGGTTATCATGCTTCTTCTAGAGGCTGCATCCCCATTACACATATGCTTTATGCTGACGACTTTATAGTTTTTCTTAATGTGAGTAAAAGCTCTATTCAAGGTATGATGTTGTTTTTATCTTAATCCACAATACGAAGAGAAACCCTAGTTAGCTGAAAAGTACGAAGAACGCCAAAATTGGTTGGGAAAAATCACTTTAAAGAGCTTCAATTGCTTAAAACGAAGTTAATTACAATGAATTACTCTAAACCCTAAGCTTCTTCCTCATAACCTTTATTGAACTAACATAGATCTAGAAAAATAACCTAAGTCCCCTTTATATACTAGGGAACTAAAAATACAAATATAACGCATCTCGAGGCAAAAACACGCCTCAGAAATACAACCAACGCCAAGCTCGTTCGAACGAAATAGGGTGTCGTTCGAACGACTTTACGCCAATTGGTCTAAAACTCTAGAAACTTGACAAGTTGTTCGAATGGCATCCAAGCTCGTTCGAACAAAAATTGTCTATGGGTCAAAATTTCAGAGTATGAAAAGAGTCGTTCGAACGAAATAAGGAGTCGTTCGAACGACTTGGGTTTCTTGGGCCAAATTCCAGAGAGGTGGAATTGGGTCGTTCGAACAACTCTCAACTTCGTTCGAACGACTTTGGCTAACTTTGAAAAAACTCATTTCTTCTTCAGATCCTCCTGGATCATAGCTCCCCCCTTTAGGAGCCTTGAGCTCCTGCTCAAGCTAGAACTGAAGATGTGGGAATGCGGCGCTGCCCATTTCCCTACTGTACCACTTCGACTTACTAGGTAACTGACCCTTCTTCCCAACTCGGAACGATTCAATACCACCCTGTCTTGTAGTATGAACTTTTCTCTCTAGAATACCATCCTCCTGCAACGGATCTTCTCTTTCCATCCATAAGTCATCAACTGACGGTAGGCGAGTGTTGATTGTAAAGTCTTCATCTAAAAGAGACGGCTCAAACAACTTTAAATGCTCAACATTAATCACCGAATACATCTTCATGAAAGGTGGCAAATCCAACTGGAATGCATTGTCACCAATCTTCTTGAGTATCAAAACCGGACCATAACGGATAGGTTTGAGTTTCTTACCTTCCCCCTTAAGCCGTTCCTTACCCAAATGCAACTAAACTAGGTCGCCCTCTTGAAAAGTACACTCAACCCGATGCTTGTCGTGGCAAGCCTTATACTTTGCTTGAGTCTTCTTCAACTGTACTTCAACCGCCTCATGAACCTTGCTTATCTTCTCAATGAAACGCTGAGCTTTAACTTGTTCCTCTTCCTCCTTCCCTGACACCGTTTTGTCGCCAAGACTAAATGCCAAATCAAAAGGGCTTTGCGGCAAGTACCCCAAACAAACTTCAAATGGAGACTTCAAAGTGGAACCATGAATCGCCCGGTTGAACGCAAACTGAAGATACGGTAAACTCTTATCCCAAGTCTTAGGATGCTTAGAATGGAATCCCCGTAATAAATGTACCAAAGTACGATTAATTACCTCTGTTTGCCTATCAATATGCGGATGAAAAATGGTACTTCTCTTCAACTTAGTGTCCATCATTCCCCATAACGATCTCCAGAAATTCCCCAAAAAGCGGCTATCCCTATCTGAAATAATAGAAGAAGGGAGTCCGAAATACCTCCAGACGTCTCTGAAAAACAATTGTGCTGCTCCTTCCCCGGTGACCGTCTTCTGGCATAGAATAAAAACAATCATCTTGCTGAATCGATACACCACCACAAACAAATAGTCATTCTTACACCTGGTCATGGGTAAGCTACCCATAAAATCCATCGAAATGCTTTCCCAAGGTCGACTAGGAACTGGCAATGGTAAGTACAGTCCTATCTTCCTATTGGAAGACTTCAATGTGTTACATAGCACGCAACCACGAACCACACGAGCAACATCCATCTGCATCTTCGGCCAATAGACATAACGCCGCAAATTCAAAAAAGTCTTCTCAAACCCGAAATGACCTGCCACCCGGGAACAATGTGCATCTCGAATCCAATGCAAGCGGTCTTCACCCTCTGGAATACATAGTAGTCTGCCTCTGTAAATCAAACTATCTTTCAGAACATACTCGCATGTTTTGCCTTGCAGCAATTTCTCGTAAATCACACTGAGCTCCTTGTCGTCATCATACCCTGAAACGTACTCAGAAGGAACAATAGGCTGGATCTGCATAGCTGCCAGCAAAACGGAAATAGTTGGTATTGGGGGTCGAGATAACATATCAGCCATTTTGTTGTCCACTCCTTTCTTATACTTGATCAATAAGGTAAACTGCTGAAGGTACGACATCCACTTCATATAGCGAGCTTGATGTAGCTTGGACTGCGTAGATAAGAACTGTAATGGTTTGTGATCGGAATGTACCACAACCTCCTTCCCCAATAAGTAACTCAGCCAATGTTTCACGGATTGATATAACGCGTAGAACTCCTTATCGTAGGTAGGATAGTTGTGTACTGCTCCTGTAAACATCTCAGAATGGTAAGCAACCGGCTTCCCATCTTGTAAAAGGATTGCCCCCAATGCATAGTCTGACGCATCTGTCTCGATCTCAAAAGGCTGCTGCAAATTGGGCAATGCTAACACTGGTGCATCCGTAATCTTGCGCTTCAGTAACAGAAAAGTCTTCTCATGGTGCTCTTCCCACACAAACTGTACTCTGGTCTTCGTCAAAGAATGTAAAGGTGCGGCTATTTGTGAAAAATGCCGAATAAACTTTTGCAAGTACTGACAAGAACCCATAAAACTCCTCACTTCCGTCACTGTATGGGGTCTAGGCCAATTAGTAATGACCAATACCTTCTCTGGATCGACCTTAAGCTCGTCACCACCAACAATAAATCCCAAATAGACTAGCTCCCTCTTCCCAAACTCGCACTTCCCGTTTAGAAAAAGTTGTGATCGCAAAACGCCCAACACTTTGCGTAAATGTCCAAGGTGCTCCTTCCTTGTACGACTATATATTAAGATATCATCCAAATACATAATCACAAAATCATCAATAAAAACGCGAAGTACCTCATTCATTAGTCGCATAAATGTCGCCGGAGCATTGCATAACCCAAAGGGCATCACCAACCACTCAAATAGGTCATGTTTGGTCTTGAACGCTGTCTTCTAGGTATCTTCTTCCCGGATTCTAACTTGATGGTAACCCGACTTCCAACTTGGTAAAAAACCGAGCCGTCTGCAACTCATCTAAAAGCTCGTCAATCCGTGGAAGCGGATAATGATTCTTCACAGTAATCTTGTTTAACGCCCGATAATCCATACACATCCTTCAAGACCCATCCTTCTTCGACACCAATAACACCGGTGAACCACAAGGTGAGCAACTTGGATTAATAACTCTTTGCTCCAGGAGTTTATGTACTTGTTTCTTGATCTCATCATTCTGTAACAGAAGTTCGATATAACCCAATATTGGGTAGTGGCTCACCATTTACCAAGGTGATATCATGCTTCACATTACTCTTGCGCGACATCCCTTCTATGCCCATAAACAAGTCTTCATACTCCTTTTGCAACTTTCCCATATCAGTTTGTTGCTTAGGAGACATTGCCAAAGTAGACAACACCTTAGCCGACAGGCCCTCTTGAATCGGTCGCACCAACAACAATACAAATTTGCCGCTTGTATTAACCAACCTCTTCGCCTGAGTTGCCGTTACTAAATTATTGGTAGTGAGATGTTCCTTGCACGCATTGATATGAAACTCCATCCCATCCTTCACAAGACGATACTTGCGAGCTCTACGGTAAAGGATTGCATCTTGGTCCCAAAGATAAGGGCTACCCAAGATGACTTGACATACGTCCAATGGAACCACCTCACATGTCACTTCGTCAATAAACTTCTCAGTAATCGTAAACTTGAACGTACACTGCTTAGTGATCCTCAACTCTGTGTCTTTCTGAATCCAACCCAAACCGTACGGCTTAGGATGAGCCACAGTGGCCAAACCCATCTTCTTCACCACCGTCTCAGAAATTAAATTCTTTTGACTACCCGGATCAATGATGGCCTCGACTAAGCTCTGCTTTACTTGAATGCTGACATAGAAAAGCTCTTCCCGACTCGCCTCGTCAATAGCTAGAGGTTGCTTGAACATTAGAGTAAGCTTAGGATTTGGCTTATCTAAATCCGGAAGATCCACAATCGCTGTGGCTAGTACAGGTTTCTCCTTCTTGCCCCTCTCCTCCTTCGGCCGAAGCTCCAGATAAAGGTTCCAACATCTATCTGAAATGTGCCCATTAGCCTTACAATGACTACAAATATTACCCTTGGATAAAGACCCCTCTCCTTTGGACTCCCCTTTCTGATCATACTTCCAAGTAGACTTGTACCCCGACTTGCTCTTGTCGTCTTTCTTGTCACTCTTCAAGTATTTGCCTTCAATGGCAATGGCTTTAACGGTAGCATCCTCGATAGTTTCCACATTAAAGAGCTTTAATTCTTTTCTAATGGACTCCGACTAACCTCCCGTATATTTCATAAATACCTAGTACTCATCCACATCAATACCCAAAACCAACGTTTGGTTATGAAACTCCGTAGTGAACTGTTGCACAGATTGCCCAAACCTTTGGCGCAAATTGTGCCATTTGTACCATCGCTCCTGTTCATACCCAATTGGATAGAATTGCTTCCGCACCAAAACCTTGAATTCTTTCTAACTCAAACTCCCTACTTCGTGGCGTTGATAGGATTTCTACCACATTAGTGAATCACTTGCGAATTTCAAAGTAGAGAAACAAATTTTCTGAGCTTCGGAATATTTATAAACAGAAAAATATGTCTCTAACCTATCTAACCAATTATCCAACTTCTCGGCGTCGACTGAACCATCGAATACCGGAATTTCAATCTTAAAGTCAATACGAATATTACGCAGATGATTCATTGACTTACCAAAACCCGAGCGCTATCACTAGAATCGCTATCTATTTCCACATTGTCCCCGTCTCCATCCACCTTCATAACCCCTTTCTTCCTCGAGCGACCTCGCCGATGAAAGCGGCCTCGTTGATGAGAGCGGCCTCGCCGTATCGCCTAATCGGAGGCCTTCGCGAGGTTTATGAGACGCAATTGTTCAACTAACTCCCCTACAGTAGAAGTTAGGTCGGAAACTGACGTTTCCAAAGTCGTGAGTCGATCGTTGGAATCGTCTATCTCCAAATCGTTCTTCTTTGAATTAGGTTTGCGATGAATCGTTAACGGACTCACTAACTTCTCCTTCGTTTGCTTGAGACGGTCACGTGTAGAGACCATAAACCACAATCAACCCCCGAAGATTGTAACTGGAAAACTGATACCACTTAATCCCCAATACGAAGAGAATCCCTAGTTAGCTGAAAAGTACGAAGAACACCAAAATTGGTTGGGAAAAATCATTTCAAAGAGCTTCAATTGCTTAAAACGAAGTTAATTACAATAAATTACTCTAAACTCTAAGCTTCTTCCTCAGAACCTTTATTGAACTAAGATCTAAAAAAACAACCTAAGTTTCCTTTATATACTAGGGAACTAATACAAATAGAACGCATCTCAAGGCAAAAACACGCCTCAGAAATACAACCAACGCCAAACTCGTTCGAATGAAATAGGGAGTCATTCGAACGACTTTACGCCAATTGGTCTAAAACTCTAGAAACTTAACAAGTCGTTCGAATGACATCCAAGCTCGTTCAAACAAAAATTGTCTATGGTCCAAAATTCCAGAGAGTATGAAAAGAGTTGTTCGAACGAAATAGGGAGACGTTCGAACGACTTGGGTATCCTGGGCCAAATTCCAGAGAGGTGGAACGACTCTCAACCTCGTTCGAACGACTTTGGCTAACTTTGAAAAAACTCCTTTCTTCTTCAGATTCTCCTGGATCATATCTAGACATGAAGGTATATTAGGGCAGCTGGTCAATAAAAGCAAGAGTGGGATCTATTTGCATCACAAGACACCTCCCTCTAGGAAGAACATCATACAGGTTGCTTGTGGTTTCTAGGTCAGGAATTTTCCAATCATATACTTGGGAGCTCCTATTTTTAATGGCAGAGCACTATTAGAATATTTCAATCCTCTTGTTCAGAAAGTCCAAAAAAAGGTAGAGGGGTGGATGGGCAAACTCCTTACTGCTGGGGGCAAATTGATCTTAATCAAGCATGTGTTGAATTCAATGCCAATACATCTCTTATCATGTCTGGAAATCCCTAAAACTATCATAATGAGGTTGGAAAAGATTTTTTCTGATTTCTTTTAGAGCTCATATGATGGCAGACCAAAGAAGCACTAGATAGCTTGGGTAGGTTTATGTAGGAGCAAAGATGAAGGTGGTATTGGGCATAGAAGCATGAATGATATTCAGACTAGTTTTATCCTTAAAAGGTGTTGGAATTTCCTACATCATAACTCACTATGGGCAGATTTCCTGAGAAGCAAATATATGAGAAACAATACTCTCACAGCTACATACAGTGCTTCTAGAATGTGGAGAAATATGGCTGGCCTTTTTGAAACTGTTAAAGCAAACACGACATGGAATTTAGGAAAGGGCAATCTAGATTTCTGGGCAGATAATTGGTCTGGGGAAGGAGAATTGCAAGTGCTGCTCAACATTGAGCCCAACCTGAAGATAACGGTTAAAGGTATTATTGATAGCCAAGGTTTTTGGCATTGAGAATTACTTAACTCTGAAATACCACCAGCTTGGAGAGCAATACTGACTAACAGGTTTTTTCTTTCAGCTGAAGTTGATACACCTTATTGGGACTTATCTCCAGATGGAAATTTTTATATCAAATCAGCTTGGAACTTTTGGAGGGAATCTTTTGAAAAACAAGACATAATGGAGTGAATATGGTACTGTGCTTTACCTGCTAAAATTCAGATATTTGCCTGGAAACAATGGAAGAACATCATACCTGTGGATAGTATACTCCAAACTTATGTGCCTATGGCTTCTAAATGTCACTGCTGCTCTTCTCCACACACTGAAAGTTCAGATCATCTATTTGTGCACAATGACATAGCACAACAATGCTGGAGGAATTTTAGTGCTATTTGTGGGATGGATTTCAACAGTGCTGGTTCCTTTTGGGCTACTCAAGGCACATGGTTACTCACTGCAGATAGCAAATCTCACATGTGAATCATAAGAGGTGTCTTGCCTAGTATCATTACATGGGAGATTTGGAGAGCCAGATGCAAAAAGAAATATGATGAAGCTTCCATGATGTAGGAGGGGGTAATTAAGAAAGTCATAAAATGGATCCAAAATATCAATGCAAAGCTGAAGGTAACCAAATCTGCTTCCTTTACTGATTTTGTCTCTCTACAGGTACTCAAAATAAAAGCAATGCTTATCAAAACTAGACTGGTCAAGGCCATTATATGGAGAAAACCAAACTATGGGGTTCTTAAGCTTAACACAGATGGATCTACTCTCAGCAATGGTATGAGTTGAGCAAGTGGTGTAATCAGAAACTCTAATGGAGATATACAACTGGCCTACTCCTTTGCTCTTGGACCTGGTACAAACACAAATTCTGAATTATACGGTCTACTTCATGAACTCAGATTATGCAAGGAGTATAATTTCATGCCTTTAGTGGTAGAGTGTGACTCTAAAGTGCTAACAAACTGGTATCATAGAAAAGGCACTGTATCTACAAGATATACTGGCTTGTGGAAGAGCATTGAAGAACTTTGCTGCTATCTCCAATGTGCCCTTAATCACATTTTCTGGGAAGGTAACAACCTAGCAGATTTCTTTGCTAAGCTAGGTAGTGAGCAGATAACACACATACTTTGGAATTTGTTAGGGCTGCCAAGAAGAGCAAGGGCAATTCTTATACTTGACAAGATGGGAGTTGCCACTTTGAGGAGATGATATGCTGTTTATTTCCTTTTTTTGTTTTTTTAGTTGAGACAAGGCTTTAGTCCTCCCCAAGATTCTTTTGTACTTTATTTCCACTATTAATAAATGTTCTGTTTCTTCAAAAAAAAAAAAAAAAAAAAATGTGCTTATCATATTGCCTTGATATATAGACGTTGCATATGTTCGCGCATCTGATTGTTCTTATTTTTTTGTTGGTGTTCTTCGTGCAGGTCCTCAAGCAACCGTAACTCCTAACGACACAAGTCTCTTCGATCGTGTTGGACGAGAGAAGAACGATCTGAAAGAAGTTCTTGCCGACCTGAAGATCCAAATGGATAAGAGAGTTTATTCTGACATTTCAAAAATCTAACAAACTAACCAAAGACGAGCGATAGCTTATAAGGAAGAGAACAAACATAGGAGTTCTTCTTCTGCGACTGGAGGTGGTCTCGAGCTTCCTGCTATTACCATCTCGGCTGAGATCCCTCCTAAGTCGTCTAGTAGGAATGGAAAATTTCGTCGGCTCAAGAAGGCTAATCAAGAGGTTCCTGTTCAAAAGAAGGTGGTCGAACCGGTCAGTGACGTTATGATCCCACCGACATTTGGTCGTGTTGAAACCGCCACCTCAGAGAAGAATAAGAAACGTAAAGCTGAGGATTTCGGGGAAGACGATAAAGACCATGGTCATCTCAATAGGCGAAAGGCCCATCAGCTCGAGGGAAATAATCGAACTCGATCTGCTGTTGCGACTGAATTCACGGACGTTGAGTAACGATGCTATCACATTGCTATTCCGGATCCAGAGAGGTTTGAGGAAAATTTTCAAGAGCAAGTCGAACATGCATATATTTTTCTTTGAGTTTTTGATGTTTCTTCTTTACTAGTACGTTTTCTAAATTGTGTAGCTCTAGCAGCTGACGATGTTGATAAAAGGTTCTTCTTGGGGCTTGTTAGAAAGCAAGAATATATCCATTGAGCTGACGCAAAAGGTCGAGTCTCATGCTTTGGCTGAAGAATCTGAGGAAGGAAAATGAGGAGTTGAAGTCGCAGTTGGACGGTCTGGTGGTAGAGGCCAAAAAAGAGAAAAAGAAGGCTGTGGAGATGGCTAGGGTGGTAGTAAGGCTAGAACTACAGTCATGTGATCGAACATCAGGAGGTGGAGAAAATGATGGAGGCGATTAAGGTGGGGTAAAACTATCTGATTCAATCTTATCACTATTTTGGACTCTCGGAAGACAACATAGCTCTTGGCCTAGTTAGCCGATATGAAGAGATCGTCTTTCCGTCTGAGGTCGATGAAGATAATGCTCAAGACGAGGACGGGCAAC
Source organism: Kingdonia uniflora (assembly GCA_014058105.1). Lineage (NCBI taxonomy): Eukaryota > Viridiplantae > Streptophyta > Magnoliopsida > Ranunculales > Circaeasteraceae > Kingdonia > Kingdonia uniflora. The sequence goes on along the minus strand of JACGCM010002762.1, from coordinate 5,919 downwards.
CAGATAATCGTCCTTCCCCTAGAGGTGCTACAAGCGCTCAACATGCGAAGGATCTTGGTGATGCTGCCAAGACTCCTGATGCCCCTGCAGAGAAAGTGTCGCCTAGAGAGGTAGAAACTACCAAGGCCTGTTAGGCGTATAACATTTTGACATCTGTTTATTGTGGAGTTGACATTAGGTTTTGGGAAATTGTCATTTTTTGGGATACTGTAGATTTGAAAGAAATACTTCTGTTTAGTGAATACTTCTGAGTTGACATTAGTGAATAATGTAGAATCCGTAATTTTTGTAGGACATTGAGCAATTGAGGGTGATTGTAGATAGTTTGTTGAGAGCTTTGAACCGAGCTAAAAATGCCTTGAGAGGCACTCATCAGAATTGCTCGATCTGAATATCAAATAAGGTATCATAAATCTTTTTGAGAGGGACATTGACAAGAGTTATGTGATACCCACACTAGATATGCTAAAGTTAATATAGTGAAAGATGAAGTTGTTAGGAAAAATCATGATAGGTTTAGAAAGACCCCTTTGAATATCAAATAAGGTATCATAAATCTTTTTGAGAGGGACATTGACAAGAGTTAGGTGGTACCCAAACTAGATGTGCTAAAGTTAATATAGTGAAAGATGAAGTTGTTAGGAAAAATCATGATAAGTTTAGAAAGGCCCCGAAAATGTTGAAAGAGCTCTCTGAAAGATGAGTATGTCAGGCCATGTTAACGTTGACATTTTATTTTGAGGCGAAAGTTGATAGCGAAAGGGGTTTAAAAGACTCGTATGTACAAATATTAGAAGATAGGGGAATTAGACCGGATGCAACTTGAGTTCAAGCTTTAGCTACTGTGGCTAGGAATCGTCAAAGCCATGAGGCTAAAGAGTGTTATGCTCGAGTTGGTGTAATTTGTATATTTTGATTATTAGTTGGGCGTTCGTAATTTGTGAGTAGAATATAATTGTTGTATAAAATATTTTATTGCAGTGAATATGGATCTTAGACAGTGGACCATTCTTCAGTTAACAGCCTTAGCATTGTTACTTAGGATGCTAGGAAAAAAACAAAGAAAGAAGTTATGCGTGTCTATCTTGACGGGTAGAGAATGTATTAATGGGAGTCTTAGCGGCCCAAACCAGATTGCTTATGATATGTTGAGGCTGAACAAATATGTATTTTATTTCTTTATGTAGACATTTTTTTAGTGAGGGGATGGGTTATAGCCAACACATAGATGTGGAGTAGAAGATGGCTATTTTTTTAGAAACTACTAGCAATCGGTCGCGCGTGCCTTAAAATGTTGTTTAAAATACATTGTTTACAAGAGTCTAGTCATGGAGGACACCACTATATGTTGTGCCATGTAATTTTGGTTAAATTACAATGTTTAAAAGAGTTTGTACACAGAGGTAGCACATTCTTATGTAGAATTGATAATGCTCCTCCAAATAACATTAGTGCATCACATTATTGTAGAGAACGGATAAGGTAAATAAAGTGTTGGTGTTGTTGCCCTTGATTGTCAATATTTTTATCAAAGATATGCATGCTTGAAAGCCTGGTGATTGATGACTTTTATGAATGCCATTCAACTGAATAATTCTTAGGCAGTTCCTTCTACATGGTGGTACAATTAATGTGTTCTCTATGAACCAAAGCAGAGGCCAACGTACGATACTGTGTGGTAAAGCTAAAAATGAATCATAATTTTTAGCAATTTAATTGTAGTTATTCATCTGTGTTTGATAACTATAAACAACCTTCATAAATGTGGCTGGCTGGTAAGGTTTTAAAACATGACCTCTCAATGTCAGCAAGGCCTCTATTTCATCATTGATTTTACCTCCTTTATTAATAGAGACTCACAACAGTCGTAGATAATGAAAAATGCATACTCATCCAAAAGAGTGAATAAACAAAAGATTGCCCATAAGAGAAAACATATGCAATGATCACTGTAGAGGACTTGGTAAACTATTTTTATTAGACATACATACAAGGTAAACATGATTAAAGATAATGAAGGATTATGAACACAATTGAATAAAAACAAAAAAGTAATCATTCATATACGAAATAAGTATAAAGTGAAAACGTAGCGATTCTTAATAGCTACACAACCTTTAAGCAAACGAAAGAATACCTAAACAAATCCATGAGGAAAAAAACTTAAATTGATGAAATGAATATTTAAGTTTATTCTACGTGGATAAGACTGAGGACTGTGCTCACAAAACTATGTCCAAAGACTCGATCGTAACGCAATATGCCTATACATTATCCAAAAATTGTTGAAGTCCCTTATCATCGTGAGAACCAATTTTATGAAATACCCAACAAATTTGTACAACACAACAGACCATCAACGGTATCAGTACAATAGGCCATTCTATTCCGCAAACGAAGTTGCAAATGGGGAATATCTCAAACACTTGCCTGATTTTGATTTTTTTATTTTTCACATAAGCTCCGATACACTTGCAGCTAACAAGTTCAAACCAGAGTCGTCATGCATATGAGATTTCTTAAAGACTGCACTAAAACCCATTAGAGAATGAATAGATCTTCATGCAAGTATAAAACTATTACCAAAAGAAGTATGCGTCTTAACAAAACAATGTCCATCTCTGGACATCTACAAGTAGGGACTGAATCAGAAACATAGTTAATATCTACATACATACATACATACATACATACATAAGCACCTCTATATACATATAAAGCTTAAGTCATCTCAACCGATAAAAATATATATGTGGTTACTATATAAGAAAAATGTCATGTGATGCAAATAGAGGTAATAAACCATGAATGAAAGAATGAGCCTAGCATAAATAACAATGCCAATATAGAATATGAGAAGCAATAAAAAAATCCTTGTTTGATGATAGTGAAGCTAAGAATGACTATACTTACAAACCTATATGAAACTAAAATAGAATTCAACTGAATAATTTGCCTGGTCTTCATAATTAATGACCTCTAACAATCTCATGTAGTATCAACACACAGGGAAACTTTTAAGGGATATAGGTCATTCATGTAAGTGGAAATGACTTAAGAGACAATGTCTCCATGAAGAATCTAGGATTCAAATTCTAATATTAGACAAGGCTGAAATGATGATACTTGAGTCCAAAATAGAGCTGACCAGCACAAAAATATCTACATGTTTATACCAATATTTGAGTCAAAGAATAGAATATTCAGTGACTTAATAAGTAATAAAAGCGCATGTTCAAAACAAACAATAACATTACGACTAAAGCAACTGTAGATAACACAGTAGCTTTAAAATGTAACTTACTTTGGTAAGATCGATAATACCAGTAGCCATTAAATCCTCGTACTTCCCAGTTGCAGCATTATAACCATACTTAAAATTATCGCTAGAGAGAACCTTAAGTGAGATAATCCCAAATCAGTATTTGACATTACAGTTAATATAAAAGACATTTTTCAACATAACAAGTGTTATGCTAATATGAGTGGATGTATATTCATATACCTTCTCCATGACAACACTCCCATTATTACCGATATTTTTGGCAATCAACTTCAGTGGATAACCCAAAGCTCTCTTGACAATATCTGCTCCAATCTGAAAAGTATCCACAAAAATTAAATCAGAAAAAAAAAAATAGATGCCAAAGTTAGGGGTGGATCGACACCAAAAATAGTGATAACGAGGAAGACCGTGCAACACTTTTTGTTCGTCATTATCAAGAGTTAGTTTTATTGCATTAACCTTTGCTGCAAGTCACAATAAGGTGCAGCTACCACCAACTACAATCCCTTCCTCAACAGCTGCCTGATTTTTTTGTGCAATTATTGTGAGTCAAATGACATATGTTAGGCAGGAATATAAATTTAATCTAAAGCTGTCTAAGCTATATATCTTTATTGCATTAAGAGCATCTTTTACTCTCAGTTTCTTTTCTTACCTGCACAAATTTCAACAAGCACAAAAAAACCCTAAAAGTTCATTTCAATGACCAAAAGTTGGCAACAAATTCAAAAGCATAAAAGTCGCGTGTATTTTCCATCTTGCATGTTCGGATGGCACCTTCCCACTGTCTCTCACAACACATTCAAACTTTATCGTCCATTGATACGTAAAATTATTTCTTCCAAGTTACCTTTAATAAAGACTAATCAAGGCTTACCTGAATGACTGCAACACCACTAGAGATTTTGGCAATTCTTTCATTAAGTTTTTCTTTCTCATAGTCCTGTACAACCAAAATATAACATCACAAAGTACTAGAAGTTAAATCGTTGCAATGGACAAACACCAAATGCTTAAGAACGTAGTTGATTGAGGCAAATCTCAATAAGGTTTTAGATATGAGAAACTCTTATTAACGACATCCTGAGTACTTTCATTGCCAACAATTGTGGTTACTTCCTTGGTAAGCACCACCTTCGCAGCATGGCCCAAAACCTCCTTTTCAGCTTTGTCCAAACTTAGACCAACCTCCTCTCTAATGAAAGTCGTTGGAAACAAATAGTGTCAGCCACTCAGAAACTCGACAACAATAAGGAAAAAAGATCTAAATAGATTGAACTCGTCATAGTTAAGTACCTCCAGTAAGAATGGCAATGTCATCGAGATAATATATTTTTAGTGGTTTGATTGAAATGGGTATTTGTGATTTTGTTATTTTTGTGAAGTTGTCCATGTTAAACAAGAATGGGGACGGATGTACCTACAATTAATAGATAATATGTGAAACTAATGTTTGCTTTGAACATTAATTATTTACATCAAAAAAATTATACATATTGCTATGAGGTTTTAAACATCCAATTTTAAAGTAAGAGATTAGAAGTGGAGTTTTTCGTTACGATTTAATATGAGTCCACACACAATATTTTTTTAATTTGAGGCAGTTAAGATTATTCTTTTGGTTGTCAGAATTGTCAAATAATCGTCATATTTTACCACAGTTTTGTACTTGATATTGTCCTAGATGCATTTTTTTTTGCCTTTTTTCATTGCCATTTTTCTTGTGTCTTCCACTCTAGTTTTTGTATGGGCTTATAATCATGATCCCCCTTTCTCCTTTTTGTGTTTAGAATAGAATTGAGAATAATCTTTTTTACTTTTAAGATTGAGATGTTCCAATTCTAATCTACAATCCATATATCCAAACTTCCTTCACCTAACAAATTTCATCGAATTTCTTCAAACTGACCAGTGCCTACCCACTTATACAATATCCCCATAACCCAAACTCTAATTATGATTATGACATAAGTTAGGGTCCTACTATAGGCTAGGACAAGCGACCAACATTGATACCATCTCTACCATGACAATGCCAAATATGACAACTTTTTGTAACCAACTGTCACATATTTTACATGGGGTTAGATTTATTTTAACTCGTCATAGTTAGGGGGTACTAACCTCAGTAAGAATGGACAATGTCACGGATAATATATCTTTGGTGGTTGATTGAAATGGGGATCTGTGATTTTGTGTTTTTGTGAAGTGTCCATGTTAAACAAGAAATAAAAATAGGGGATTGCATTTGTTTACAATGGGGTCGGATGTACCAAATACTAGATAATATGTGAAACTAATGTTTGGTTGGAAATTAATATTACATCAAAAAAATAATACAATTACTATGAGGTTTAAAACATCCAATTTTAAAGTAAGAGAATAGAAGTGGGTTTTCGTTACGATTTAATATGAGTCCACACAATATTTTTTTATTTGAGGCAAGTTAAGATTATTCTTTGGGTGTCAGAATTGTCAAAAATCGTCAATTTTACCAACAGTGTACTTGATATGTCCTTCGATATGATGCACTAACCTATCCATATATTAAATACTACGAGGAGGAACAATAATTAGAACTAATTATTATCAACTATGTTCTCAAAAGAGGCCTCCATCTAGCTTTAGCTAGG